>CM021763.1:14944027-15036432 GCA_011075105.1 Heteronetta atricapilla
GTTTTATTAAAGGAAATGACTTGTTTGGGTAATCTTATAGAGAGCTACCACATTTATAGTTTTTGTTTCCACTTTCTAATCTCATCACAAGTTATTCATTAGCAAGGGGTTCATACCAATGGGTCTGACTGTGGAAAATCTAAAAAGATATATGATCGTTTTTTCCACATCTCATGCATTTTTTGGATCATCAAAAATACCATATTGCAAAGTCTACCTCAATTTATTTTGAAACATTCATGTGCTTTTGCCTTTAATAATGAAGTATTAGTATGCATGTTATACTGGATTAGTTGTTCTTCTTTTCTTATCCACACAGACATGAAGACTGAGACTGAGCTATCTCAGTTAAGAATACAACTAAACCATTTGTAGCATAAAAGATATGTGACAGAAAGAGAGAGAGAAAGAGAGAGAGAGAGAGAGATTTTTTCATGTTTTTCCCCTAATTTGATCACCCCCTGTTTCTGTGGTGACTTCACAACAAAACTCAACTAATGGTTGAGTCTCATAAAGATTTCTCTCACTCTGTCATGAGGAAAAAATATGACAGCTGAGTCAATATGAAATTGCTGTTCAATCTAGAATTCGTTTAAGTCTGATTTTCCTCTTTAAGGGAAGAAAACTTACTACATCTTTTAAAAGCAAATTTTCCATTTCCATGGGAGACTGTTCCTTTTCTTAAGGTATTTATGTTATGGTGAATGCTACCTAAAGAGCATGGGTTACATTTTTTCTGGATTTGAGTATCGTAAAAACAGCATCTCTACAAATATTTTGAGGGCTTTATACTGTAATGAAGGCATAAAATGCCCCATTGATCTGTTTGTTAATATCTGTGAATATATGATTTTGCTTGTTCCCCTGAGTAATTCCATTTTTTTCACTTTGTGTGTGTCTTCCTTCTATTTTATTTCTTGAAAATCAAAGAAGTGTTTGTAGCCAGTTTTATGTGACTTAATTGTTAACTTTACAAGATTCAATGTTAGCTATGAAAATTCAGTAATTTGTGCCTATTTTCTAATCTTTCCTGTAATTTTTGAAACTTTTTGCATTTCTTTCATGAGAATTGTCTTCTGAGAAAATCTTAACATCTAGTAGTATCTTTTATAGCTGACGTTGCTTTTGAAGATAAAATGCAAGTTCTGGAACTGGACTACATGGAATAAATGAGACACATCATTAAACCAGTTGAATTGTGTATCCTTTTTTGTCCTACTTTTCGTTTGCCTTCTCTACTACAATATAGAACTGAAGAAAATCATAAGGTCTAGTTTGACATACACTAATATTTTCAATTTAGAATTTTTCTCTCTGCAGTCTACTGAGTATTGATATTCCCACTTGTCCTTATTAAAGAATATATAGTTCCCGTTTTTCTTCTGAGCTCCATTGCACTTTGAGGAAGGTATGATATAACTAGTAAAAGATGAAAAACAGAATAAGTCATTTTATTCTGAATCATGACAATAACCTGATGTTTTTTAATTTTCTATTAAATGCAAAGTCAAATATATAGTTTCTAAAAACACTGAAGTATCTGCTTTTCACATCTTCAACATGTGATTTTTTTTACCTGGAGGCAAATATTTGCTTGAAACATTTAGTTTTAGAATACCCCACATGCTTAACCTTTCAACTTGCATCTTTCTCAGAACCAGAAAGAAGAAATTAAGGTTAGACCTTCTCTTATGGAGGATGAAGATGCAGACACTCTGTGGTGAGACAGCAATGAGAGCGTTTGTGGACAGAACAAACCTCTTCCTCCTTTTGGAGGAAGCAAAATATTTCTGTGCATTTCTGTAATTTCTGGTGTGACTGGTAGCAGGGAGGCTCATTGCAGAGGCTGATGAACAGCAGACAGTGTGGGAAGGATCCATAATGCTGCAAAAGGCCATGGCAAGGACTGAAGAAGCCTGGTAGTGGCACACTGAAGCAGTGAGACCAGTCCCACCCCAGCCCTACACTGAAAAATGATGGCTTGTCTGTTTTTCTAGGCAACACAGTCACCACTATGGTGCATAGCCACTTCCTTCCAGTGAGGGAGAAAAGCAGCCAACAGTTAAAATTCAGGTAACCAGAAGCAATGCAGATCATGTTGCTGAGCTGGTGTAGACCACAAAGGAAAGTAACCTGGAAAACCCTAAAATCTGATCAATTAAAAACAATTAAAAACAAATGATCACGCTCTTCTTAGCTAACCTCTTTCCAAATAATTCAGTTGAAAATTGAAAATTTGAAAATTTAATTAAAAAAAAAAAAAAAATCTTTATTGAACAACATTGTTCTGGAGAAATATATATATATATATATATATATATATATATTTAAATTATTTTTTTTTTCCCATTACCCATTATCAACAGAGTAGCTTCTCCCCAGGATCAAGTTTCTATTAGATGCATTGTCCCCAAATCCAAGCTTAATTGTCTTTGCTGGTCTTGTCTTTGCTGTTAATTTCATTGTTTTTCCACTGGTACCTAACTAAGACTAAGCCTAGCAGATGAAAATGAGCTTCACTGCAGAGAACAGAGCAAGGTACCTGAGACCATACCTCAAAACTGATGCAGAAATGTATAATCATAGACTTTGCCAATGCCTGCATGCATATTCTGTAGTGCTGAGCATGCTGAGCATGCTTTCCATTTTCAAGCAAATTAAATCTGCAGCAATAAAGGTTACATTGTGTTAAGCCAGTCCAATTTTGCTTGTCTCACACACTGAGGATAATACTAAACACAGACTTAATGAATTACTGCTTCACAAAGAAGTCTGAAGGAATCAGAAGAATATTTCTGATGACTTTTTGACTGAATTAGTATTAAAAAAAAAAAAAAAAAAAAAAAAAAAAAAAAAAAAACTTTCCACTCAGTCACGTCAGTTGGCTTATGCTTATGTTTCATTCTCAATGATCATTTGCAATGCACATGCATCAGCAAGCAGCCATGCTGGAATCCACAAAGGCAGCAAGGTCTTGGTTTCCCTGGTCACCCTTTGTGTATTTACATGCCAGAGTGATGAAAATGAATAGTGAGTTGCTGTGCATTGTCAGAGAGCAGAGAGAAAAGTTTCTGTAGTTGATATCTTTGAGGGTTTTGGTCATGCTTTGAATAACAGGATGACAAATTGTCAAAAGGCTTAGTACAAGAGATGGATGAGATGAACAATCAGCAGAATCAGCAAAATTTGTGTGAACAAAATCAGGCAGATTTTCCAATTCTAATGTTGAACAACTTTGAAAGTACTTGGACTAACTTCTTAAATGGACTTTCATATAACAGGGTATGATGAGAGAATATTACTGCTCAAGAGATGAGTCGTGGGCATTTTCTGCTTCTATGTGCAGCACACATGTGCATGCTGGTGATGAATGCAGGTCTGTCCCTTCAGGAGTAGTATCTAAGCTCTAAACTCACCTGTGCTGGAGGTTTTATTACGTGGCAGCAAAACGCAAAACACAATTCACAAAGAATCACTGAATTGTAGGGGTTGGAAGGGACCTCAGGAGATTGTCGGGTCCAACCCCAATTCAATGGTCATCTTGGTGTGCATAATGATTAAATCTGTCCATATGGGCACAGTAATTTATAGCTTAGTACGTTTTAAAAAGGAAAAAATATATATACACAATTTTGAGATAAAACTTCCATTTCCACATAATAAAAACTGTAGCCAACAGTCTGGGCAAGTTCAATTCTCAGTTACATTATGACTCTAAACTATAATGATGTAACAGGTATCTGTGAGAAGGTTATCAAGAAGATACAATCTGTAACTATTCTGCTGTCATCTCTCCTGATATTTCCAGGAGGTGTTCTAGAGGTGAAAGCCTGTAGAAAATGAATCTTCTTCCCTTTTGGAAAATCCTAGGCTGCTGCTTTAGCTTTCACATATTTATTTATTTATTTATTTATTTTACTGGAAGTCTCTGTTTACTTAAGTTAATTTAAATGATCCATCAGATGAATCAATGCATTTTAAATGCTGGCAGGAGGGGCATTACGAAAGGCACCAGTTTGTTTAAAGTCCCTTAAGTACGTAGTTTGTAAAAACAAACTCCATAAAATTTCACAAAGATAGCTGGAGTGCAAATGATTAAGTAATGAAGACAGACACAGACACAGACAGACACACAGACATACAAAAAGTTAATAGTTTGGCTTCATTAGATAGTCCTTTTCACAGGGGAAAAATGGTAAATCCATAAATGACAAGGGATATGTATCTTATTCATTATTTGTATTCCTTTAATCGAGAATTTGAGAGAATATAAAGAAAATAATAATAATAAAAAAAAAAAAAATAGACTTCTTGTGCTTGCACTTGACATCCTGTAGCAGACCTGAAAGTACTGTGATACTGAACATACCTGTGATGCTGTTACAGCATTGACTGTGGTGTGGACCACTCCAAACTTATCAGCTGCTACCTGCTTCCGGAAGGCTTTTTTTTCTGACCTGCATGGGCTGCTTTGTCAGGTTGTTGAGCTGCTTCTGCTATCACAGGTGGTAGATACTTGCTCCAAGACTGCTCAGCCCCAAAAAGAAGCTGCCCAGATTATAAGAAAGAGAGAACATGGTGGAATCAGGCCAGCCAGTGGTAGGTCAGGTACCTGAAATTATCATACCGGAGTAATTGATTATTGGCAGGTTTTATCACAAATAATAGCTTGCAATGAGCCACAGACATTAATCCCAAATTAATCTCATTAATCCCAAATTAATGCTATGACAAGGTAACACGTAAATGTGGTTGCTGTTTTGCATGCTTTTCATGAAGAACAACATGTGAAATGCTGTGAATAGCTTATGAATAGCCCTTGGCCTGACAAAAGAGTTGTTTTGTTACAAAGGAGAAAGATTTATTAATTGTTTAAGTAAACACAAGAGTTGTTAAGAGTCCTGGAGTAAGTACTGCAATTCTACCTCCTAATTAAGAAAAAGAATATGTTTTTACTTGAGAACGAAAAGATGGTGTGGAAGAGCAAAGGATTTGAGACTGAATATAGCCTTGAATAACCTTTGAAGGAACTGGGTAGAAAATGTCCTGCCTCACTGAAACTGCAGCCTTCTTCTCTGCAGATATTAGGGTGTAAAGATTGTATTCTGTACATTGTGTTTGCTGAGAGAGATTCAACAGCTTGCTGGCAGTTACCAGACAGAGTGAAAAGCCTTGGAGAACAATATACATGCATGGTTTATTTTTTATTTCTAGTCAACCTTGTTCATAGCTTCTGTAACTATCTTGGCTGTGCTTAGATTTTGTAAATAATATAAATTATATGTGTTTATTTGATTTACTCTGACCTGGCCAGGAGTAAGGGTGATTTCAAAGCATCTTATAAACATCAAACACACAGTCCAGTCAGGCATGCTGACCTTTACCTTCAGTGCTGCCCCACTGCTGCAGAACAAGGCACTCCAATGCATTTTTACAGGATACCTAAAACTGAGGTACAAATTTTCTCTATTTGGTGGCAGAGGTGCTGAGACAGTTATTTTCTATGGCATGGGCTTTAGAGGAGCTGTTAGATGTATATATATAAACTATATATATATATTTCGTCTTTACTTCAGTCACTGTGTGAATGTTGAAAACGAATTATTATTTTGTTTTTCTACTGGGATTTTGCTGGTCCTAATAAGTCAGAGTGTATGATAAGAAAAAGAGAAATAAGATAACTAAAATCACTATAGACAATCTAGAAGATCAGAACTGGACAGTCTCTAATCCTGGAGCATACTTCTCTGTAATTTATGAGGTCACCATATTCCACAACTGATAGTATTAAGACCCAATGAAAATATTAATATATTCAATAATTTTCATCAGTATGGGGACAAGCTGTTTTTCATCCAGTAAAACATTTTGTAATTCAAATGACTGTTCAGAAATCTCAAAGTTTTTGTCACTCAGCCAAAAAAACAGTGAACGGTACCAGCTTGGCTCCAGTAAGAAATCACACAGCTCAAGTTATGAACTACAACTATTCAAGGTTAGAAAGTCACAAACAATTTCATAAGACCTGCAGTGCAATTGCTATTACAAGCACCATTTAAAATCACTAGCTGTGTCAACTAAATGAGTCAGTGATTGTTTAATGAGAGTGCAATTTGTTAATAAAAAATGAGTGATAAACACATTCTGTTTAGTGGTTCAGATTGCATAATCATCCCAGCTCCTTGGTCAGCCAGCTTTGAAATTTCATGAGAAAATTTGAATATCTTGCAATGTTTTCAGTGTTTCCTGGATTGACTAAATAAGAAATATACAAAAATATCCTTCTCCCACTGTTCTGATACTTCTGCTAGTTGATGCCACCAGGAAATAAAGACGTGCAAGTTGAAGACCTAACCACTGGAAAGGATATGTTTTGGTACAGACCAACAAATGATTAAGGATAGAATATGAATAACATCATCTGAAGTATTATGTTGATTTCAATAAGCTTTCTTTCATAATTCTAATATAAAACATACAAAGATGTTTTACGGGACCAGGTGACTTTATTTTGTCCTAAGAGTTTTATATTCCTTCTCTTGCATATATCTCCAGATTGACATGTCCAATTTTTCTTTCAACAAAATACATTGTACTTGATTGAACATGCATTTGGACAGATAAGTATTAACCAGCTGATGAGATGATATGTAGAGGTTAAGAGATTAAAATTCAGTAAAAGTTTTAAATATTTTTCATATATCATGGGTGATTGACTCCTGTTCTATGGATGTGAACAGTAGAATCTGCATTTTCAGTTTGTGTTGATTTTTAGATATTGAGCAGGGATCCTCATGAACAGGGATGACTGAGACAGACCTTTCTCAGAGGTGCACAGAGAAAGGAAAGGACAACAGCCACACAGTTTTTTCCTTTGTTGCAGTTTGTCCTGCAACAAAGGAAAAAACAAACAATTTTTTCATGGTGTTAGTGGTTAGGCACTTAGCAGTTTGCCCAGGAGGCCATACAATCTCTATCCTTGACAATATTCAGACTTGACTTGGTCGGGAGTGTAAATGACAATGCTGTTTCAGAGCCTCAAAAACTTGAAGAAAACCTTTAAAGTTTTGAAGTTGTCACTCTATTTAATTTTTTATATTAATCACAAGAGATGTTTCAGTAAAACATTCAAAACTCATTAGCATGATTTCATCTTCCCCTGGAAAAAGAAATAATAATAATAAAGAAAAAAATAAATCAGGAAATGAAGGGAAAAAATGTATTTTTATTTTGTTGGTTTTTGGGGGTTTTGTTGTTGATTTTGCGCTTTTTTTCAGTTGGTTGGTTGTATTTTTTTTACCTCACATGTTGAAGTTCTTATTTACAATTCTTTTAATGTTATTTTCAAGATCTGGGAATTTTCCAGTAAAATACCAGTTATTGCAAAATATCACAATAAAATGAAAACAACACTGAATCGTTTCTTATCTCATGTCCCTATCTTTAAATGAAGTTACATTTCCTATCTCCTGAGAACATTAATGTCGATAAAATATATTAAAGGTTGGGGTGGCCTCCATGTAGTAAGGAAATGTTTCTTTGGAGTTACATATGAATATTGTGTTCCTGATTGCTAAGAAGTACTTCAGAAAATCCTTTTATATTAGCATATTTTTTCTTCGTATTTACTTCAAATAAAAATATCATATTTCTACAGTGGCTGTGGAAAACTGCTGCTGACATTGATGACAGATTCCACTTGAGCAAGTGTATGTGCTTAGATATTTAAATACAACTGGGAGGGAAAAACAGCAAATACTTTTCCAATGCCATTTATATTTTTATAGGTAACTGAATTTAAAACCAATGTCACATAGATATTTTTTGATATTTTACCCCACAAGAAGATAACTGTTATCACATATGTTCAAGGTCTAATCATCTTTAATACTTTAATACTAGCACTTTTCTATATGAAAATGAACAGAAATAAATAAATACAAATATAGGCTTCTAAAGCAGGAATGCAGCTAAAGGCAATTGCTAAAAAAATGAGTCCATTTGTTCAGGAATGGATGCACAAAATTGTTTTCTGAGAAGACACTATCTTGCACAATATGAGTTAGGGTAAACAGAAAAGCAGAAACTTCATAGGCTGGCTTTTTTAAAATGAGAGAGCAGGCCCTGTCTTTCTGACTCTCCCGCTCTCTTTAGGCACCTTTAATGCACTCCACAGTTACATTTTATTTCCTTCCACTCTTCCAAAGTGCTTTGAAGAGATGGAGTGAAGGCTGAGTACCTCTCAGTAACTTAGGCATTATTTTGATATGGTAAATATTCTCCCAGATTAAACTCTTATACTAAAAATAAAATTAGATAAATAAAATTTAGATGTAAAAATTAATTTTAAAAAATCTTAGGGGATGGATGTGTGCATACATTTTTTGTATGTCTTGACTGTACTTTGCAGTAACTGCTTAGCAAAAACATATTTGTGATTACTACTCAATACTCTATAGCTTTTTATCAGATGTGACCGAGTTCAAAAGGAATAAAAAATGTTTTGATGAATCTAAAATTTATTCCCAAATTTAACTACAGTTTTTGAAGAGCTTTCATAGAATCATAGAGCAGGGTTGGTAGGGACATGAAAAGATCACTATATCCAACCTTTCATGGGAAAAGGGAGCATAGATTAGACCATCTAGCACCCCATCCAATCACATCTTGAAAACCTCCATTGATCAAGATTCTACCATGTCTCTGGGGAAGTTGTGTCAGTGATTGGTTGTTCTCACTGTAAAAAGTTTCTTTTTAAATTAAGGTGAGGCTTCTGCTGGTGCAACTTGTACCCATTGACCCTTGTCTTCTCCAGGTGGTTCTTTGTAAAGAGAGAGACTCTATCCTCTTTGTAGCTGCCCTCTAAATACAAGAATACTGTAATTAGGTCTCCTTTGAGCATTCCCTTCTCCAGGGTGAAAAGACCTAATTCCTGCAAACTTTCTTCACAGACATTCCTCAAAAATAATCATTATTTTCTATTGATAGGTTTTAAGGAGTCTAAATCCTAAAAACAAAGCATTTGAGGTTCAAAGGTTCTACTAACTGAATTATACAGTGCTTCCTCAATAGAGTTACCTATGAGACTAGAAACCAGTAGCAGTCACACACTGCTATCAATCGGACAATTGTGTCAGTCAACATATGATAACAAACACATGACCTTCTAAAGTATCACAAAATTACTTTCTTTTCTATTTTTTGCCCTCTGGTACACTAGAATTTAATAACAGGCATGTGATATCAGACAAATTCATGGCCTCTTTTAAGAACTTACCCATAATTACTCAGTGAACATGTGCAAAATTACCACTTGGTTTCCTTATTCCTGTGACCTATATTTCAGAGGATCAGCAAGTCTATTATTATTATTATTATTATTATTATTATTATTATTAAAAGGTGCTGAGCATGAAATGTGATGAAAAGCAATGTGTTTGATCCTATTCCCATTCCATTCAGGCTGTCTCGTTTTGTAATTTTTGTTACTCAGACCAGCATTATTCTGCAATATTTATTTAAAGAGTGTTGATATTTCCAGCCAGTTTGTCTATGAGAAGTCAGAACTCGTGACACTCTTCACAAGAAATCAGTCCAATTTCCACAGTGTATCATGGCTGCCAAGTGTAACAGATGTTGCCATGTGTAACCCTGATACTTTCAGTGTTGCATGGTCATACAGGTGTTAGATGTAATATGAGATATCAAGAAAAAAAAAATAAAATAAAAAAATAAAATATGAACTATTCAAAAAGTACTTGTAACAAGCAAGAGGGTTTTTTCATTATTGGAAAAAAGTGGTGGCTGGTCAGGAAACTTTTCTGGGTTATAACCTAGAAGAGTGGGAACCAATAAACAATGACAAGGTTAAAAAAATGGGGGTGAAAAAGAATAAAACACTAATTTTAGGAAAAGCAAAAAAAAAAGATAAGCATTGGTGTCCAAGAAATACTTTCAAATGCCCAGAGAAATGAGAGTAAAAGACTAAAGAAATTTAAAAGATCTATTAGTACTTTGAAGAAGTGGAAGCTGAATTAATTCTCCCATTATACAGGATGAATGCAGGAGCACACATTGACAGAGATTGTTTTAGAGTTAAGAAGAGATAAGAAATATATAATAATATATTATAATATAATATGTTATAATATAATATTATATTATATTATTAATATATTATAATATAATATAATATAATATAATATAATTAATATAATATAATTAATATAATATAATATAATAGAGATAAGAAATAAAAACACCTCTGACAAAATGAAAAAGCTGCAGGGTACCATAAGCAGGCAAGAAGTGTCAACTGCATGGACACAGGCACAATTAGTCAGGGCAGTAGCTTTGAAGAAAAGGATCTAAAGATCACTATGAAGGACAGGCAGGACAGGAATCACATTGTAATATTGCAAAGAAAATGCATACTCCAAGCTGGAGTAGTATAGGCCACCAGATGAGAAGCAATCTCTCTGCCCTACTTAGCACTGTCAGAACCACAACCCTTGACCCATTTGAGGTGCTGCACTACCTTTGTATGAACAAAACGAAGAGTGAAGAGAACAGGCAGACAGTCAGAGAATCAGAAAACATGAGCTGGAGGAACCAGCAGAATGAAATTAGGTTGTCTGGGGAATTATATCCCTTCAGGTGCCCAAAAGATTCCTCAAGAAAGGAGGGGACAATAGTTCTTATCTTCAGTAATAAGGACAAAACAATGTCATACTTTTACTGTCATGAAAACTCACCAAATATATATATATATACATATATATATATGTACATATATAAATCCTAAATTGTGTTAAATACCTGTGCATGCTGGAGAATCATCACCATCAGGTGTCTTTAGGAACAGATTAGGCAAACATATCTGAGGACAGGCACAGGCATAGAGACAGAACACTCATTTTGAGGCCAGTTCTTCCATCACTTTCCAGTGGTATGACATAGCTAATGCCTTAAGTGACCTGATAAGAGTGAAAAAAGTTGTGTGATTTCAGTACAAATCTCTCATCTGCCGTTTTCAGTCCTTTAGTCTATTTAAAACAACCCAGTTTTGAAAGTATTTGTGCCAATATGTTATTTTCCTAGACTGTTCACTAGAAAGTAGAAGTTGGAAAATATGGGGAACTAATTTTATTCAGAAGCCAAATGAGTAGTGCACAGAAAAATCTTGCTGTAGAGAACATCCTATCTTAGCGAAGAAGGAACTTCCAGTCTTCTGACTAAGGCATGAGTCACACCTCAGTTGTGTCTGAGAGTCACTGAAGCCAATTGTCAATGGCTTTTTCTATAAAATCAGCTAAGATTTGCCTGCTGAGATGCACTGAATGATACCATGCAGCCAGGGTGCATCATGCTAAAAATGGAGGGATGGACAGCATTATGATCCAGGAGTAAAAACTCAGCTGAACAGTTACATCTTCTGCAGGCAATCATAAATCACAGCAGACTGTCTGTCCTCCAGGTGCAAGTGCCTTGGACTCACAGTGCTGGGACAAGTATTCAGGGGATCTTTGTCCCACCTATAAAATGGGCATAAGAAAAATGTTGTTCCCTTGCATCATTATCAGATTTAAATAATATTTTGCTTTACTACTATAGTATTAGAGGTAAACATGCCTCCTTGTTGCCTGGGTACCTGCAGCATCTGATGCCTGCATGCTTGCCTTAAAAGACTTTTTTTCGTTTTCATTGCTTATCACATTGTCATAAAACTTCTGCAGTAAATTTTTCTCATCTGGATATCTGCCTCTAGTGAAAAACTTTTGTGAAAATGTAGCCAAAAGGATTCAGTCATTTCCAAGCACAAGACAAAGAAAAAAAATACATTGTTTTGTTCATATTAAAAATCCTGTCAGTGCTGCTTTTGTAACACAGTTTTGCTTGTGCAAGATATATAAATTTTAATTAAGGCCAGCCACTGACAGATATGGCACCAAAAGTCAGAAGTGACTTTTTGCATTAGTCCATTACTCCACACAGTGCTGCATGCACAGAAGCCACTGCTGAGAATTTCCCTTAGGAATCTCGGGAAAATGAAAAGATTGTTGAGTTTAGGTCAGCCTGAAGCCCTTCAGTGTAGCCAGGCTGTTTCAGACGGTCTTCAGGGTAAGACGGATACACAGAGACAAATTAAAATCAAGCAAATGAAGCGGCTGTTGGCCCTGCCTTTTGCTTTGCTCCTCCAAAGGATGGAGCTATGCCTGAGGAAATGTGAGCTGCTCATGAATTACACCGCACTGAATATGGTGAATGAAAGGGCACTAGCAGTAGAGATTGCAGAGCTTACCAGTGATATAGACTGCAGCAAATGCACTTGATCTGTCCCTTAGAGGACTTGGGAAAATAATTTATATTTGTTTTCCTCAACCTGGTTGGGAGTGCGGAAGAGGTGAGCATCACACATGGGAGCACAGTGTAGTGGTTTTACTATGCTAGGCAGCTGAACACCACAACCGCTCCCTCCCTCCCCCTCCTCAGATGAGGAGGGGAAGAAGTAAAGGAAAGAACAACTGAGGCTGAGATAAGGATAATTTAATTAAAGAGGAAAAAAAATATTAAGGAAATATTATTATTAATTAAACAATTCAACTAAAGGGAAAAAGGGAAAGGGGAAGAGGGAGGGGGAAAGGGAATAACAAAACAAGTAAAGGCTATGTGGAAGTGCAGAGGAAAGAAATTACTCTCTACTCCCCACCAATGAGCGATGCTTGACAACGTCCTTGAAGTAGGGCCTCAACACATGTAGCCAGTGTTCGGGGAGGAGGACAGATGTTTTTGCAATGACAGCCCACCCCTCTCCTCTTCTTTTTTTTCCACCTTTTATTGCTGAGTGTGACATCATCTGGTATGGAATATCCCTTTGGTTGGTTTAGGTCAGCTGACCTGGTGATGTTTCTTTCTCACTTTCTTACCCACCCCCTAGGAGGGTTAGAGAAAGTCCTGATGCTGTGCCAGCACTGCTCAGCAGCAGACACAACACTGGTGTGACACCACTGCTGTTTTAGCTACAAGTGCAGAATGCAGCACTGTATGGGCTGCTGCAGGGAAAGTTAACATCCCAGACAGACCCAGTACACACAGCAGGATCTTGCTTATACATCAGTGATGCTACCTTGGTCCTGGAGGTGTTACCACCAGCTGACATCTAGGAAGGCTTCTCCAGCTCTAAGCAGCTCATTAGGTGCTTTTAAAGGGTTGGATTGCAAATGCTTCCCAGAGCAGGACACATGGATGAAACATCCATGTGGATGTGGTCTACCTTGACTTCAGCAAGGCTTTTGCCACCATTTCCCACAGCATTCTCCTCAAGAAACTGGCTGCTCTTGGCTTGGACTGGCGCACACTTCATTGGGTTAGAAACTGGCTGGATAGCCGGGCCCAAAGAGTCGTGGTGAATGGAGTCAAATCCAGCTGGAGGCCGGTCACTAGTGGCGTTCCCCAGGCCTCGGTGCTGGGGCCGGTCCTCTTTAATATCTTCATCGATGATCTGGACAAGGGCATTGAGTGCACCCTCAGTAAGTTTGCAGATGACACCAAGTTAGGTGCGTGTGTCGATCTGCTTGAGGGTAGGAAGGCTCTGCAGGAGGATCTGGATAGGCTGCACCAATGGGCTGAGGTCAACTACATGAAGTTCAACAAGGCCAAGTGCCGGGTCCTGCACCTGGGGTGCAATAACCCAAAGCAGAACTACAGACTGGGAGAGGAATGGTTGGAAAGCTGCCAGGCAGAGAAGGACCTGGGAGTATTGGTTCATAGTTGGCTGAATATGAGCCAGCGGTGTGCTCAGGTGGACAAGAAGGCCAACGGCATCCTGGCTTGTATAAGGAGCAATGTGGCCAGCAGGGCTAGGGAAGTGATTGTCCCCCTGTACTCGGCTCTGGTGAGGCCACACCTCGAGTACTGTGTTCAGTTTTGGGCCCCTCGCTACAAGAAGGACATGGAGGTGCTTGAGCGAGTCCACAGAAGGGCAATGAAGCTGGTGAGGGGTCTGGAGAACAAGTCCTACAAGGAGCGGCTGAGGGAGCTGGGCTTGTTCAGCCTGGAGAAAAGGAGGCTCAGGGGCGACCTTATCGCTCTCTACAGATACCTTAAAGGAGGCTGTAGCAAGGTGGGGGTTGGTCTGTTCTCCTACGTGCCTGGTGACAGGACAAGGGGGAATGGGCTTAAGTTGCACCAGGGGAGTTTTAGGTTGGATGTTAGGGAGAACTTCTTTACCAAAAGGGTTGTTAGACATTGGAACGGGCTGCCCAGGGAAGTGGTGGAGTCACCATCCCTGGAGGTCTTTAAAAGACATTTAGATGTAGAGCTTAGTGATATGGTTTAGTGGAGGACTGTTAGTGTTAGGTCAGAGGTTAGGTTAGGTCACCCAACAGCTTCTTGGGTTGTAAGATGTACCCAGATGTCCAGAGTGACTCACTATCAAACTGTCTCAAAACAACAAAATAGAAAAAAAAAAAAAAACTTGACTTTTCTGAAGGAGGTAACTGAAGAGGATTGTTTTTCACAGAAGTTTAATTTCCTTAATCCTTCTTTAAGAAGAAAATGCAGGAACTTTTGGTGAGATGAGATTTTACTCTTAGCATTTCAAGCAGTAGATAAAGCAAGCCAAGACAATTCTCTGGAGCAAGTCAGACACCTCTTTTCTTCTTCCCAGTTCATACTGTCTACATTCTATCTTTATTTTTGGCTGTTTGGAATATACAATGTAGGCCATGTAGCAGCAACTCCATTCTTCCACAGGGGATGATAGGAAACAGTCTTCTCAGCATTTCCACTTCACCAAGCAGCTGGGAGCAGGATGAACATGTTGTTTATCACTAACCCACAAAGTTTATTTCCACAGCACATTCTCTTTGTATGATGTGGGCACATACAAATAATAATAATAATAATAAATAATAAATAATATTTAACAAAATTAATAAAATAAAATAAAATAAAATAAAATAAAATAAAATAAAATAAAAGAGAGAGAGAGAGAAAGAGAGAGAGAGGTAAATAAAGATTTTATCTTTTATCAACCTATAAATCACAACAATCTTCAGCGAGATTTTCCTTGGTGCTTCTTACCCTTCTTTACTTTGGAAATTCAAATTGTGTAGCTGTGTTCTGAAAAATGGTAACATTGTACTGAACTCCACTACTTATAGTTCAAGCATCTAATTTTATTTTCATTTGTGGTGCAGTTTTTTAAAATTACACTGTGCTAAGAAAGTCATGCTCTCAGATTTACAAATGGTTGCACCTCCTCAATGAAAGCAGCGCTGCATGTTAACCATCACAGGGAAATGATCTTTGCCTATAATATTAGATATAAAAGGTAGGACTGGAGGCAAAGTGAGCTAGACACCTAGCTTTTATTTGATTTAATTGAATATAAGTTCCTAATTCTTGTGAGCCTCTTCTGATATTTCCAGACATTTGCTGCTGGCTTATTCCATTTATCACTATATTTTTCAAGATGACAAATAATTGAACATTTTGCAATATATCTCTAAATATTAGCAGACATTTTGTGATCTGGCTGCATCAGTTTTCTTTCTTCCCTCCTTTTGATGAGCTTTTGTTTTGCAAATTCCATGACCCCAGACACAAACTGAGCAAAATGTTCCCATTTCTGGTTTTATGCTCTGTGCAGTTCTGTTAAGATTTGGGGCAAAGTTATTGATGGTAACTTACTACAGGTAATAGTAGGAATGTAAACTGTAATGATTAGGAGGGGAAGAAATAAGGCATGTAGTCTGAAGTACATTCTTCTTTATTCGTGATATTACCAGGGTTGCCCTCAGAGCAGTACAATGTTTTTCATTCCTGTTTATAAATCACTGTAGTCACTGTAGTGCACTCTTTTCTTTGTCCTCTGTAAGCTGTGATCCACACTGCTCATGAAGTAAATTCCTGTTCATTTCAGCTCACCTTTCCAAAAGTTCCCCTGCACTTTTGAATAACTTTACTAGACACATTGAAATTTTGGTATAAATCAAGACTCCATCAACTTACTTGGTAAATTGTTTTGTAAACTAAAGTAGCAAATGTTAAGTATATGGCCAGAATTTTCATCCACTCGAAAATCCAGTCTCTCAACCTCGTGATGTTGAGGTGGGTAAATAAAGTAGTGAGCAAGAAATAATTAAATAATAATAATAATGATGATAAAAAAAAAAAAAAAAAAAAAAAAAGAACAATTGCTTCTCTCTTCTCATTTCCATTCATGAATCATTTTGCACTCTGTTCCAAGAATAGTGTTGCTTCTAGGTAAGTATCATTTACAATTATTATATATTGCTGGGAGAATCAAGTGAGCACATAATCACTGATACAAGCCACATTCAAATAATGTGTCCTTCTTCATGCACAAATTAGCAAGCTGTGGGTACTATCTGATTGGAATAAGTCTTAGGGAGAGTTATTTTTAAGCTCAAGCTTGAAACTTTAATACTTTGTAAAACTGTATATAGACTACAAAAAAAGTTCTTTGGAAGTAGTTCTTAGCTTGTTTTGTTTAATTTTCAGAAATGAATTTAACTCCAGCTGCTAGGAACAGGTACACATTCTATCACTGGAACTACCAAGTAAAAAAACCACGTCTTTAATGGGGCTTCTGGCAAGCATGGCATAGATGCTATTATTAAGGTTGATACAAATAAAACATAGTTTATTTCACATTTTACAAGGAGAAATCAATGTTTAGGATAAAAAATAATTCTGGTATAACACAGTAAATATATTTACAGGGATAAATCAGTTAGTAGATGAATTAATTATATATATGTTCATTATGACTATAAATTATGAGCCAAAAGGGAGATGGCTGACATCTATACACAATGCTCAGACAGAAAGAGATACCTTTTTAAAAGTTTAAATCAGTGTGAAGCTGTCAATCTTTCTGGCTGAATTTCCTGATTCAGAGAGGAGGGGAATTATAAATCTCATGTGTGTTATAGCTTTATATTTAAATTTGCTGCATCGTTTAGGCTAAATACATTTGGTCTATTTCCTGAAGCTGTTTGGCTACAGGTACCGGTTTCTTATTTCAACTGCAACTTCAGAAGCCATGCCATAAATGCATTTTTTATTAGAAATTCTTTATTTAAACAATCATTTATAATGTCTCTTCTGCAAATGAAGAAGAGAGATTTTGTTAGATAAAGACATGCCTGGGGATTACTGAACCAGACAATATGGAACCAATCTCCTAGAGATGCAAACCACTTCAGTGGGACTTGACTACATACAGATCTCTGAAGGAGAAAGAAAGGACATAGCAACAGGATATGAAATTAATGAATTTAAGGAATACTGTTACTGCTTTATGTTCTAGCCCTCCTGTTGCTTTCATACTCTAGTGAGACTGGAGTGAGGTAGGGACTAAGGGTGCTCACACCACTGTGGGGCCTTTCCATATACCCCATCACTGTTCGGTGTGCTGCCCCTGCATCTTGCTAGTCCTTTCCAGCTATGGGGACCAGGCACACACCATCCTGTGCTGAGACACTGGACTGGTTGCACAGACTCTGCAGCACAAAAGGGAAAGTCTGAACTGAAAGCAGATACAAAAATGAACATCTTTCTAGCAGGAATATTGTTTTTCTGTGGCTGTTGGTGTATGTTACCTGAAACGACTATGTATCCCCTGAAGCCATATTCCAATATCAGAGAAGTCAATAAGAGTTTCTCCTCCACACTAGCTGGCATAAAATATAAAATTAATCTCCTTACAAATAAAAATACTTATCTCATTGCCTATTTACTACTGATTATTTTAACATTTTTCTTCTTATATGTAATTTCAGCTGGAAAGAAAGTCAGATGTTCGACCAATAAGGATGTTTTCCCTCTAAAATATTGTTTTATTTCTGACACTTTTCAAATATATATTAATAATCAAAATTCTACAGAAAAGGGAGAAAATTCTACAGAAAAGGGAGCACTGTTTTAAACAGAATGTTAAAGTCACTAAATAGATGTTTCTTTGTTATATCCATGAAATGATGGAAGGTAAAGACCCAGCTGACTACTGAGGTTCTGGGGTAACCGAAGAACTAGTCTTTGTAAAATTTCTGTAAAGTAGAAAGAAACAGGATATCATCATAGAATGGGTCAGGTTGGAAACCCTTAAACATAATCTAACTCCAGCCCCCCACCATAGGCAGGGATGCCACCCACTAGATCAGGTTGGCCAAACCCCATCCAGCCTGGTCTTGAATACCTCCAGCAATGGGGTATCCACAGCTTCTCTTGGCAATTTGTTCCAGTGCCTCACCACCCTTCTACAGTGAAGAATTTCCTCCTAATGCCTAGTCTAAATCTATCTTCTTTTAGTGTAAAGTCATTCCCCCTTGTCCTATCATTATCTACCCAAGTAAAGAGTCCTTCTCCATCTTTTTTATACGAAGCCTTTAAGCATTGAAAGGTGACAAAGAGGTCTCCCAAGGAGACCTCATGAGGAGTCCATTTGAAGCCTGCACACATCAATCAGTTTAGAAATAGCTAAGCAAGGATACTCATATGCCATGAAAATATGTGTGTGCTTCATATTAATAGGTAATGAAGCTAGTTCTGCAACATAGTATTGCAAATCAGTTGTTGCTCTATTTAATTTATTTCTGTTGTAAAAGGAGCTTTAGGTTTAATACCCATCACACCAGCAACTGGACAGGGACTAAAAAAATATCTGGTCTGCTTCCCAAGGTCTTTCCTCAGGGTAAAATGAGCAGCCTGAAAGACATGTACTGCTTAGGTTAGGAATGGGGAGAGTAAAAAGAAGAAATCCCAGCAATGACATGATGGCATTCAACAGCTCTTCATATTCATATCCACTGGGGATAGGAAAAGAAGAATTCAATTTAATTTGTTCTGAAAATAAATAAATAAATAAAAAATAAAACAAAAATAAGCTGCTGCATGCAAAGAGGAAACTTTTAAAAATAGAGGGAATTTAGCACTGAAAAAAGCTACCTATAGATGTTGGAGAAAGATCTTTACTGGAAGATTTTAAGACAGCCATCTGTTATAAGTGTCCAGTATAGTTATAAGTTTTTATAAGTTATATAGTTATAAGGCCCAGTATCGTAACTCCTCTTCCAAGCGAGACGATGTCTTTAGTGGATCTCTTGATATCCCTCCAGCCACTTGGGAAACAATTTGTAGATAAATAGGGCAGCTTCTGAGACGGGATATATGTCCAAAATATTTGTACAATGACTCAGAAGCAGTTGAGGTAAGTATTTGAATGGTTATTCATTATTGTTCTATTTTTTATTCAGATAATTTTGGTACTGGAGAGCTGGTACTAACCTATAGGCATCAGAAGCCTGACATTTTCTGTTAGATAAGATTTAATGTGTTTTCTTTAGAAAGCAATTCAATTATTTGCAAAATAACTTCACTAGTCTATGGGCAAAACCCCACAAGCTGGAGAAGTTTCTTTTTTTGTCCTATGAAATTTCACTGAGGCTAGGCAATGAGCTGGGAAAGGTGAACTGTAGCTCAAGAAAAATATGTTATCCATCCTATAATATGTCTTTTTTAACAAGAAGTAATGACATAAAATACCCAAAGGGTTAGGCCCACAGTAGTCTCTGAGGAAGCCAAAAGTTGCCAGGGCAGACATAGCCAAAAAGAAGAAAACTAAATGTATTAAATCTGTGTCTGTGTGTGTAAGACAGAAATCACACATCTACAAGACTTGCAGGTGAATGCATATATCTACATATACATACACACTACCAGTCAAGTTGCAGCTGTATTTCATTCACTTACATAGCTATGTACCATTAATTTATCAAGTTCTGTCTGATTTACTTAACAAAGCAACACAAAGCTAACACACTTAGTTAATTTGATATTTAAAATAATCTATAGTAAGTAGTTATATCAGATTAAAATATGTTTCCTTCATATATTCACACCAAGAAAAAAAAAATGGAATTCAGAGACCACAGAAAATTACCATGAAAAGCTTACAAAATCATCTACAGTATATCATGATTGCAGTTAATCTTCTCATAATATTTTCATCCTAACTGTATTATTGCTCATATAACATTTCATTCCATTGTGAAACTTGTTTTCTTGTCTGGAATGAAGTTGCTGGCAACTGTCACCATCTTTATTTCTTACAAAAACATCTGCAGCTAAAACCCCTTTACAAATACCTCTTTACAATGATAAAGTGACAAGGTCTAGAAAAGGACAATCTCTCAAATTCAGCACTTGAACTATGAGACCAGTTACAATCAATTCAGCAAACACCATCTCATGTTATATTTTCCATTGTGTTTGATTTATAACTGTTTATGAGGTTTTTCAAGACTATTTCAGACTATTTCACCAATTTCAAATATTTTATGTATACATATATATATGGTCATTAAAGGTATGATCTGCAAAATACCTTCATGAGGACTCTGGCCATATTTTTGCAAACTTTTTGATCAAATAATGGCAATAGGTAGTAGTAGTGACTGTAATAGTGTAGCAATGAATACCACACAGTAAGAAAAGGTAATATTAAGTAAGTAGTATTAGTGGCCACTGAACAGTGGTATTCTAAACCTAATTAAATACTAAAGTGAATACAATTTACAGCTTTGGTTCATTGCAGTCTGATTTTGAACTGATTTTCAGAGTAGTGAATTTCCTTTAAATTTTTTTTGTTTGTTTTTGAGTAAAGAAATCAAGGTTAGCACACTGCCAGGTTCCAGAGGAAGCTAAATAGACCTAACTAATAAGAAGTGTCCCTTTAGGTGGCCTGGAAATACAGACATGAAACAGGAGAAGGAAAAGCTGTTCACAGACTGTTTATAAAAATCATTGGAAAAATAAAAAAAAAAAAAAAAAAAAAAAAAAAAACTATAAACGTTCTAAGCATTATTCCAGTTGCAACATCAGTTTGAGGGTGGGGGGAGGGAGTGGGGGTGGTGAATGGCCCCTTCAGGATGCAAATAAGCCACAAAAAAAAAAAAAAAAAAAAAAAAAAAAGTGGGCGATTTGCTAACTGCAAATTAAAACCAGATAAATTGATTACCAGGGGACAGCATTCAGATTTCTACCCTGCTGAGTGAAAGAGCCATAAAAGCTGCTCTGTTTCTCACAGAGAAAGGAGTCCAAATCAGGGCCCAAGTGTGAGCTTCAGATCACTCCGATTTCTAATAATGCAGATAAAAACATAACTGGCAATATGTTCCTACATGTTTGGTTCATCTAGAAACATACATCCAGTTTGCCACACTGTCTTAGTCTAATGAAATATTTCCTGCCTAAGATATGTGAGGTAGAGACATGCCATTATCCCAGCTGCAAGGTCAGAAACACCGAAACATAGAGGCTATTGATACCTGAACAGTCTCCATCACCTTACTCACTATTTTTCCATTTTTACATTTCCATAACCACAAGATCACCCTTAGCTCTTAGCTAGCTTCCACACTCTCTTAAGCCTTTTTTGCCATGATGGACATGTTTATGCCTGAGCTATCAGTATTTCCCTTTTCTAGACATTCACAGAAAGGGTCATCACCAGTCAAATCAGTGAAGAATAATGAGTTGAGGAGTTTATTCAATGATGGGAAACAGATAAGCTAAGGAAAAACTGGGAGTATGGCTCTGATGCTGCATGATCTTGCTGTTTTTTCACCACAGAAGAGGCAGAATGACAGGAAGGGCTGTGACAGCCTTGGTATCACACCATGCCATAGACAAGGACTGTGTGAGACCCAGGGGAAGCTGACTGTGCCTCCCTCAGGAGTCTTCTGGCACCAAGCCCAGCACTCTGGGCTTAGCCAGGGTGGGAAGGAGAATCAGTCCCATTTGTTTGGCTCTAGACAATGTTAGAATAAACTGCTGGTCAGCCTGTGAGTTGAAGTGCAGATGTGCATCAGCCCATTTGTTACAGACAGCCAAACAAATGACTTCTCTTTTTTTTTTTTTTTAATACAGAACAAAACCTCCAGAAAGATAGAAATTGCCCACAAAAAAAAAAAAAAAAAAAAAAAAAAAAAAAAAAAAAAAAAAACTATCTGTGACTTTTGTGGCACACTGGCTGATCTCTGCAAAACAAGTAGTTACCTGATTCCCTACAGCTTTTTGTCCTGGGATTGTTCAGTAATGGGCTGACTTCAGCTCTTCTCCATAGATTGTATTTACAACCATTTTGCCTCCTGATGCAAGATGTAACCACCAGTGTGGTGAAGCTGGATCCAAAACAGGACAAATGATCTCTACACAGCTACAAAAGCACTGTGGGCTGAAAAAGGCCAGGTTATAACTCACAGCTCTATCAAATGTTGTTGGACCTGTAAAAATTGCTAAAATGTCACTGGAGGTGAAAATAACAACAGCAGCATGGCACAACTTAACTGAATTCCCTTAAGAAAGTGGGATGTACTTTCATGAGCTGCTGTAGTCCCTCTCTGAAGCACATATAGCTGTTACCTTAACTGTGACTGTTTTAGCTGCCTCTAAGGATTTCAGACTCCCGTATCTGTGTCACATTATTTTGCATGCCACTGTTTTCTGTTGCAAAATGCACTTTCCTTTATGCTTTAATGATATGAAAGACTGAAAAACTTGCTAAAAATTCGAGATTATTGGCACTGAAATCATTATTTTAAATGAAACCATTCATGGCACAAAATATTGCTGGTTGCTCTCTACATAGCTTCTTCATTCAGGCACAATAACATAATGCATACCCACACCAATTAGACTAGAACAAAGAAACTAAATAATTCAGAGAAGGTTAGGATGATTATGGGAATGATAAACCCTTATTCTAAATCCCTGGTTCAAATTTAGCTCAGTGCTTGTTTATGCTGAGCCATAATTGATTATCATTGAAGTCACAAGGTATTTCTAGATCATTTTAGGAAGAAAAGTAGGACAGAATTTTGGTTCTTTTAATATCTGTAAATATGAGCTTGGTAGATTTAGGTTATCCCACTGGAGCTGACATGATGATAATGTCAGGAGCAATGTCAGGGGTTTATTACATATGAAGACTAGATTTAATGTCTCACTCCTATCACTGAAATATATATGTATGTATATATATATATATATGTATATGTATTTGTTGTTATTTTTCTATATTCATTTTGTGGCTAAAGAAAATATTTCATTCTTTAGGCTTCAGTCATGGTGTTTTCTAATAAAGCTAGAAAACACCCTCATGTTTAGACCCCCCAGGCATCCTATTCTTCCGAGGCAACAGTCAGGTAGAATGGCCATTAAGAAGGCAAGTCAGAGAGCTGCTAAGGACGATTTGACAATTTCTCCATTCAGTATCTTGATTAAACAGACACTGTAAGAACTACAGATATGGAAAGCATCTGTGCCATAGGAAGAAGGAGATAAAATATAGAAACATAGAATCTGTAGAATCACAGAATGGTTTGGGTTGGTAGGAACCTTACAGATCATCTAGTTCTAAGTCTCCTGACATGGGCAGGGACACTTCTCATTAGACTGGGTTGCCCAAAGCCCCATCCAGCCTAGTCTTAAGCCCTTCCAGGGATGGATCATTCACAGCTTCTCTGCAAAACCTGCTTCGGTGCCTCACCTCCCTCATAGGAAAAAATTTCTTCCTAATATCTGTAGAATCATAGAATAATTGTTGCTCATCTTTCCATCATTTTTGTATGCTTAAAATGTGATGCCTTTTTGCCTCCTTCTTTTTCTCAACCACCTCTACCTTGCCTTCTTGAAGCTAAACCCTTCAGTTCATTTATTTTATCATGTACACAGTTGATCACTCTCATTTCTTTCATGTGTAATGTTTTCAGTAATTCTAAATCTTCTTACCTCCTGCTGGGTAGAACACAAGTACCGGTCATGTCTTGCTTTATACAGTATAGTCTGGTAGCTGGCCTCATCCTTTATTTATGCAATTCTTTAAGACTTTAAGCTTTGCATTTGTACTGATGAGAATCCTTTCCTGATCTCTCTGACTCTATCTTCATTTTTTCAAGTTCCATTTGGATTCTAAACCCTTGTCCCGTGATCTGACTGCTTCTCACTGTTTTTGAAGGGCATGTGAGAAAACCCTTAAACAAACACAGGATGAATAATAAAAACAAAGCCATCTTAATATGACTCTTGGGAACTTAATTTACCACCACTGCAATTAAAATGTCCATCAGCTTTATTTTGCTTTAATTTGTATCCCAGACTTGAACTGTGTTGTACAGCATAGACAAGAAAGCGCGTTTTGGATAGCTGAGTAAAATACTATCTATAATGAAAAGGAAATAAAAACAAATAGAAGAAAAAAAAAAGGGGGGGGGGAGAGGGGGCTTCTTTATAATACGGAACTGATTTGCTGGGGAGATTAACCTTGGTTCACTAGTTTCAAGGCAACTGGATAAAACTTGATTACTCAGTTCATTATCTGATATTGTTTTCTAGACCAATAGAGAGAGAGAAGTTTTCACAGTTTGATGGCTGCTGCTTAGCTGGGTGAACATCTATAACAGGTGAAAAACCACCATCTCCATCTACTGTCAAACTGAAAGCTGTTCTGAACTTCTGATGAACAGGCCAGTGGGTTTAGTACTAGACCAGAGAAGAGAGATACCTGATTTCTTTCACAGACTGATTTCAAGTTGCACAGTAAAATGCATTTTAGAAGCATCCAACTTAATATTTAAATCTCTATTATACAACTACTTTCAGTACAATTTTAGAGGCACTGAGCTGCAACATTTTCAGTAGTCATCGTGGATGTATAGCTGATTTGAAAGTAAGAGGAATCATCAGTTGGATCTAGAGACTCAAACACTCAGTATAATAAGATGATTCCAAATTTTTTATGTAAGGGACTTACTGCAAATCATATGGAAATAGCTAATTGTTGGCTACTTTGGATACCCCGAATGTGACTATATGTATTGAATTTACATGGCAAGGTTTTGGTACCAGGGGGCTGTAGAGGTGATGTCTGTGAGAAGAATCCAGAAGCTGCACAGTTAGATAAGGGCCAGTTTCAGCCGGCTCCAAAATGACCTGCTGCTGCCCAGACCAAACAAACTGCTACACAACAGCAGCTGGGAGAGGAGTGAAAAGCAGCCGTGCAGCCCCTGAGGTGAGTGCGGCAGGAGGGCAGGAGGTGCTCCAGGCACGCAGCAGCAGTTTGCTGCTGCAGCCCGTGGAGGAGCCCCCGGTGGAGCAGGTGGATGTGGCCTGGAGGAGGCTGTGGCCCATGGAGAGCACCCGCAGGAGCAGGCCCTGGGCCGGAGCTGCAGCCCGTGGAGAGGAGCCCACGCAGGAGCAGGGACCCGTGCTGGAGCAGTTTGCTCCTGGGGGATGGACCCCGTGGTATGGAGCCGTGTGGGAGCAGTTCTTGAAGAGCTGCTGGCTGTGGGCAGCCAGCAAAGGCAAAGCATCCCTGACCGCAGCCCACATTCCCCTGCATCGCTCAGGGGGAGGAGGTAGAAGAAAGCAGATGGGGGAAGGTGTTTTTGTTTTGCTTTTCGTTTCTCACTGCACTACCTTGTTAGTGATAGGCAATAAATTACATTAACCTCCCTACTCTGAGCATGTTTTGTCCATGACAATACTTGCTGAGTGATCTCCCTGTCCTTATCTCAACCCTGGAGCCCTTTTCATCATATTTTCTCCCCTTTCCCTTTGAGGAGTGGGAGTGGTGGAGCAGTTATTTTACTCTGAACAGCTGAGTAAAACCACCACACTACAGAAACATATCAAAGGTCAAAATGGGTGATCACAATGCTTATATCTGTTCAAATAATTTCACTTACAAGTACAAGGAGACTTAGAAGTAAAAATAATTAGTATTAGTAATAATAATAAAAATTAATAAAGGTGACAAAACACTAAAGAAGATTTTTTCTCCTAGAAAATGTAGTTAACATTTTGTCAATAGAATTCCATGACAGTTTCACAGAACCTCTGTGACTCTATACAACATGGCAGCTTCTTATCAAGAAGAACAGAAAATGGAGATCAGTTGGGAAACCTAAGTACGTTTTGTACCCAGAGTAACATACTGAAAACCATGTATTTCCACCTTCTCTTAACTGTTAAACTGTGCTTCCTAGAATGGAATTGCTTCCAACTTTCCTAAGTTATTTTGGCACATGATGTTTGCATTCTTATTTATAAAATGCTACAGGTTCACACAGTGTATTTGCTTTGATTTTCCAAACATTCCTCTTTGTTTCCACATGATTATGACAAAACTTACTCCACAGGCAAAATAGAAAGAAGTACCACAAAGAAGACTATGCATCAAAGTGGAAAGACACAGCAAGACTTTATAATTAGAACATGCAGTGTGCCTCTAGCCAGCCCCTCAGCTGCGTGGTGCTCACCCTGCTATCAACAGGAGATCCACAAAAGTGGACATGTTGAACAGTCTTCTGCTTTTGAAATTCACTTTTACTGTGTTTCTTGTCTGAAAGGACTAGTGTTAAATTCAGTTTTGCCCTTTACTCTTCTGCAGATATGTTTATTAATATTTTACACCAGTGGAATACATATGGAATTTAAAACTATATTCTTTTTACACACATATGAAAACATGGAATAGTCTCTCCTTCCTTCACACCAGTTTTATAGATTTTACTACTTTTTCTCATTCATTTCTGATCATTTGAAATGAGGTCCACCCCACTTAATGCTGTCTGATCTGCACTGGTGGCCAATCATCTGATATAGATAGCTGACAAGTCTTCTGCTACAAAGAAGATAAGTTTATATCTCCTGTGAATGATTTAGAGCAACCTTGGAGATATATATAAAGTAAATGAGATAAATCAGTCAGTCTCCTGATAGCAACTTTTATGTGTACAATGTCTGAATAGATAACATTTCTGCAATGAGAGAGAAATATGAAATCTGCATGGATTGCCATGGAATTATTCCTATGCATAGGTTTTCTAGTGTACAGATACTTCAAATTAAAGTATGGGACAGAAATAATGATATCCTTTAATACAAAACAGATAAACAAGCTTTATAATATTAATAGCTCATACATATATAGCATCTTCACCTGTCACCTGTGGTTATTAATTCGTCCTACTCATTAAGCAGTGCATCTCATCATGATGTACTGCAGCAGATGAAATTGTTCATGAAGTAGTTTGGAGGAAAATACCTTTTTTTGTGTGTGTGTGGAAGTCTGCTGCAATTTTGAAGTGTAGGGGTAAACTTCAAATCTTTGCTCAAACTGTAAAAGCTTATTTTTATTTCCCTCCTCCCAAAATTCAGACAATAATTCTGTCTGGCCTCTGATTAAAGCTGCAGTCACACTGGATGAAAGGAACAGACATATGCAATTGCATGGGAAGCAGACAGGAGTCTGCTTGAATCTTTTCTGTGAGGAAGAGCTGAGAGGCTTGGAAATCTGAATGCCTCATTTTTACAAAGGTTTCATCCGTCAATACACATTTTAAAAAAATACATTTATAGAATCCATTTTCATTGTATACATTGTAAAATATTTATTTTGAAAAGCAGACATTGCTCAATGCATTCTCATGTAGCTTTTATGCTGATCAACAAGATTATTTTTCACTTTCCTTCAGTAATCTAAAAACTAGTACCTACACACTAGATACAGACAAGTTAAAAATGACATTCTAGTCATTTCCACCTGACAAATTACAATTGTGATTGATTTGTGATTGATTGATTACAATTGTGATTGAAACAAACAGTACATGTTTGTTTCTGGTGGCTCTTACAAGATTAATAATTTTCACATCTCAGTGGAAATTAATGGCATTCTGAGTATTGTGTTAGGATTAGGATAAGGTGTTAGGTTAAGAGTGTTTTCCTATTAAACGCCAAATCTAGGTAGCCTACAGATAACAGGATTTACTACATAATTTTAGAATATTTAGAATATATAGGGTAGCTTTTCCACATGATACTTTGTCACCTGGGGCTGTGTTCTCATCCTTAGGATTTTTGTCCTTCTGCCCCTCCATGCCCTTGTATACAGAAAACAGACCTCTAAAGCAAGGCAAGATCTTCTGATATCCATTGTTTACTAGTACCTAAAAATAAGCACAGTGCTAGTCATACAGCTATTTAGGGACTTTATGTACAGTTTGTGAACATATCATTCAAATCAAATCACTCCGTTGACATTTTATGCAAGATTAGATTACATTATATACAGCTTTTATTAAATTATACATTATTACTTTACACATCCATTATACATCTCTCTTTAAAGGGAGAGCTGCTTAAGCCTTATTCATTTACTTATTGCCAGATTACCACATATGGGAATAGATATGGGAATGGATTTTACAGTGGATGTAAAACCACCAGAATATTGTGACAGTTCCATAAGTCTAACACCTTCTGCAAAAAATCCTATGAACACAAAAAACTCACTTACATAAAAATGTATTTACATAGAAATCTAGTTGTATGTCAGTGTGTGCATGTGTCTGCATGTTTGCATGTTCATATGTGTATGCATGATTTCCATTAAATTAGTCCTTCGAGGTCAACACTTTTGGACACAGAGGGAGGAAAAAGTCTCCTCACCCGTGCCAGCCAGTCACTGAAGTAAGAACCTGCTCGTTCACACACCCACACATAGGCAGACCTGGCGCAAGGCCTGGACAGCTATTTCAGAAGCACACAGTTAACAGATAGATAAAAGGATCCTGGCACTGGTTCCTCTAGGATGGCTGTATCCTCAGCAATGACTTCATTTATGACCTCTTAAAATGAGTTAAAAAGACAAATTAGCTTGGCAATTAAATTTTTCTCTGATGGCAAAAAGAGGCAAGTCATTGCAGACAAGTTAGTCTGTCTATCTGATGTTTTTCTACATATCTTTGCAAATTTTATATTTCTACCATCTTGCCCTGCAAGAACAAATGCCAGAATCCCATACAGCATCTTCTCTGTGCAGTCCCAGGGGTATAATTACTCTCACCTTAGCTCATCTTGGCTTATACAAGAGGCTTTCCAGCATCAGGGGTTATCAAACACCCAAGAATTCTCTCAGCTATGCATTCTATACCTAAGGCAAATGGAAGCTTGTCAGCAAGTCACTATGCCAGGTCTGCCCACGTGCAGATTTCTCCAGTAACTCAGCAGCCAGTCTGACTTGCTTGCCAGCTCTTCTGTGCCCAACGGCACAAAAGAAGAGCCAGGAGGCCTGAAGTTTTCAAAATTTTTGTTCTACTCTTCATGCAAGAATTTTCCAGCCTTAACAGCATCACTGTCACCAAGGTGTCACCCCAAATGTTTGAAAGTTTGATATCTAAAAACAGTAGGCAGATTATTGCCCAGTACAGTGGGAACAGCTAGGACTGGAAATCTGGGTAGGCCCTTTCCTCATTTGGGTAAGGAATGACCAAAGCTCTCATATTACAGTAAACTATCATGAATACCTAAACTTCTGAAATGTGACATTTATGGTGAATCTCTGGACAAAGTGAATGCCTGCTAACAAGAGTTTTTAAACCAGGCATCCTCACAAACCCAAAGTAGAGGCATCTGGACATTAACTGGTTAGACAAGTGTCTGTACATGTCCTCATGTCCTCAGTACAGCCGTAATGCCTTTCTGCATTGTTTTATTTGTCAGTCTGTCCAAATCAATGCTGTGTAAATCATTTTTCTACTATAATGACATAAGAGCATAATTTCACCTGCCTTTTGATTAGATAACTTCCTTGCTCTTTGGAAACCACAAATGACCCTGAAAGGCAGTACACAGTGAGTTCCTTCTGCACTACTTCTGGTACAGCAGAAATATTTGCAGCATATTTCCCCTGCATTGTTTTTATTTTGTTTACTGGAACTGTACACCAAAAGAAAGAAAATAAGAATGTATTTTGCAGTCCTGAAGTCAACAACCTCCCATTCCTCAAATTAGCATCTAATTGACGTATGCATGTGCTATTTACGATGTCAATTGAACATCATTGCTCAGTGTTTTTTCCTTTCCAATTGACACCACAAAAGCTACTGCACATTGTCAGAAAGCACTGTTTAATTAAACCACAGAGACAGGAAAAGCCACCTACAAACATGGTGCTTAATAAAAACATGAACATGAGAATTGTACTCCCTCACAGAAAGTGATAGAGAATGGCCCTTCACAGGGCTACAGGATCACAGGGGACACGTAAAGTTGTGGAGATACCTTGTAATTCCTCTGGTGTAAGATATATTTCTATTTTTTTTAATTACAGTAAAATTTTCTCTCTTTTTTTCTTCTATAAAAAAATAGGGTTAGTATTTGTGTTAGGGTTAAAGTCAGCCATGGCACATTATTAAAAACACTGTTAAAGGTATTGTATTTGTATTTCTCCAGCCAGTAGAGTGAGATACCATAGTGACTGGTGTCCATTAGAGACTTTACAAAAAAGCATTAGAAGAAAAAGAAAACTAAAAAAGAAGGTAGCTGTTCACCAAAAGTGGCATGACCGAGAACTTTACCACCTGCTGTTGAAGAGTATCTTGTGCCTTCCTGGAAAGGAAGCATTCTTCCAGGTCCTATCTTACATACCTCTAAAATATAAACCAAGATCTACCAGAACTGCTACTGATCCAAAGCTGAATTCTTCCTATCTTAGGCCAAGGCAGTGTAATTCTGGAGGGAAAGATGGACTGACATGAGTCGTAGATCTGTCTGAAGTAATTAGGGGCTTGGAATGACTACAGTTTTTACTATGGGAGGTATACCAGAGGAAAGAATGTAGGTAAGACTGTCAAATGAAGGATAATTAATGCCCTTTATTGCTCTCTGGTGTTTTTCTCAAAGAGGTTTTTTCTGTGTCCACGGCAGACAATACTCAAATTACAAATTTCCAGAAGCACATGAAGGGTTTGAAGAACTGAGCTTCTGAGACCAAGGCAACAAGGAGAAATAGAGCAGAATGGAGGAGAGAGTAACATAAAGAAAATGGATAAATAAGGTGAGAAAAGTCCAATAGGAAAACAGAGAATATGCTCAGCTGAGCAGTCATAAACCAAGTCTCCCAGTCTCACTGAAGGTAACTGAGGCTTTCATGGACTTAGCAGCACAGTAAGCATTTAGCTTACTAAAGAATTTTAGTTTATTAAAGAACTTACTAACTGATCATTTGCTAACCAGCCCATCTTTCTGACATTCAATTTCAGCACAGCTTCTCTGTAAAAGCACATGCTAGCAGTTGTCTGCTCTTTTCACTGTCCTGTAGCTACTTCTCTTCTCTGTGTTAGCCAATTGAGTATTTGGCAATTAAGAAGGGTGGGGTTTTTTTGTATGTTTTTTTTTTTTTTTTTTTTTTTTTTCTTGTCTTGAACTCCACAGCAAAAGAGCCAAAAGTCTCTTCCATTTCAGCCATATAAAGATACAGGAAAATACAAGTTGCACAAGGAATCTGAATAGCCGAATGTTATTTGATATTCAGATCTCCCAGTAGTCAGTAATACATGCATTTGCATCTTACCAAAAATCTAACAGTGTCTCTGCTACGCTTGCATAATTCCCAACTACCATGATATCCTACATCTTCATATGAGCTTTATCTTCAGAAACTTTTTAGAAATCTCTGCTGTGCAGTAATTCAAAAAATTCTCAGACAGCTGTCAGAACACCATTGCACAAGTCAGTATACAAATAGAGTCAAAGACTCAAAAGATTACCATCTAAGCAAACTGGCAGATATCCAGGCAAAAGGAGGCCAGGCTATAAATTATTTTACAAGATAAAGCTGCATGAGATGCATCAGATCAAATTCTGGGGATCTTTGGGAAAAAAATAAAAGTCAAATGCAATTCTGTGCAATTCAGCAGGGTGGAGTAGCTCTACTTTCTTTTTTTTTTTTTTTAAAAAAAAAAAAAACAAAAAAAAGGAAGGGGGGGGGATTTCTCTTGTACTCTAGCTTCCTGAATTGCCTATGCAACAAGGAGTTAATGCTTTCATAATAGAGGAAGTGGTTAGAGTTTAAAAGTCTTTGCTTCACAACACGTAGCATCCTGCAACTGAAACTGCAGTCTTTAACTTAGGAACTCACTGTTATTTCCCACCACTGCTTTCTGGTACAAACCTAAGATACGTAGGTTTACAGCCTACCTCCATTAAGACTTGTCTGTGTCTCATTTTGCTTCTTTTCTTAAGAAGCCACTATTTCTTTAAAGGAAGATTTCTATTTTAGAAAAGTAAAGTCGCAATATAATTTGTCATAATAAAGTTATAATAATAACTAAAATACAAGCAATATAAGTTGTCATAATAAAAACAAATAGGAACACATAAAGAAATTGGTTTTGGCTACTCCAGAACATGCTAACTTCATGAACTAAATTATACAGAGGAGCTAGCAATGTCCTCTCTTCAGCAGTATTCAAACAGCGTGCCAGTCTTCAATAGTGTTGCTCCATTAATGTTTACATCATGTTGATATTTTTCCTTTAATTACAAGACTAATCTTATTACATCAACACATCAGAATTCAATGAAATAAAGATAACAAAAGCATTTATAATTGTTATAAAAGAGATAAGTAGTTTTAATTTGGGCATTAGATATGTATACACTTAAATAATAAGCTGCTTCATCTCTGTATAAAGTCAAAGAGCATATGGAGCATATAGTAGTCAGTAACTATGGAAACAAGGCCACTTAATTTAAAGGGATTTAGATAATTAACTTTAGATAGAAAACTGCAGCTGCACAACTCTTTCTCATTAAAGCAGTTAAGTGTTTGCCTCTTTTTAAGCATATGTTTAAATTAAACTTGAGTGCACAATGTTTAGCACATACAGCCAGTATCTAAGGCTTGTACTTCATTGCGCATGTTCAGCACCCGCCATAAACAGAGTTCATCCAAACCCTTTACAGAGCTGGCTTTGGTACCATTGTCCCTTCCAGCTAATTTACAATAACATATCTTCAGTGGAGTTACTCCAGATTTACTCCAGTGCAATTGAGAAGTCAGGTGCAGCATTAATAAAAGCAAAAATCAAGAGATGGAAACAGCTTGGAAATGCTCTGGTCAGGCTTTTGCAAAGTCATCAGCAAGTGCTCAGTCCCTCTGCAGTGTTTCTCTTCTACCTAACCCTATTCATCTCTGTCCTGTTACCCTGTTCCCACCCTGTTCTAACACAGTTGTATCTAGCTTTTGTTCTCTCTGCCTGCAAGCTAGACACTGCAGTCCCCACCTTTTCAGGGAGAAGGGCAAAAAGATAGAGATTAAATACCTTCATCCTGTAGACAGCCTAAATTTTAAAATACAATAAGACGATACATGAAAGTGCACATAAAGTCATTAGAAAACAGCAGTTTATGGCTTAACTTACTCACATGTCCAGTGAGGGACTGTAAATCTAATTTCTTAGGCACTGTTGCCTTTATTCTGGTAATATTAACTTAATCTGTTAACTAAAATGAATTCCTTAAGGTACTACTGTTAGAGAATAGTGTATGTTAATGAGTATAGATGTAGTGCAAGAAAGGTGAATTAATGTTCCCTCAGGAGTATTAACATCTGAAGATTTTATGTGTGCTATTTAGCAGACAGTTGAAGGGAATTTTTCCTTAACATACTGAAGCACATGAATTTGAAGTGAGGGTTTTCTCATTAAAGTCTTTGAAAATTTATGTAATGGATTACTGACCCTTCAGCTAAATGGAATCATAGCTGTGAATTACAAATGAGAGTGAATCCAACTCCCAATTTACTTGCACAGTAGCCAGTGTGTGTGACTACACTCAAGTGATGGACAGTGTTGACACCAGTTCCAGCCCACAACCATGTGGACTGCAGTGGAGTCTTTCTATTGGATCTTTCCTGCTGACTTCATACAATACTGATTGTAAGTACTACTTTACACTATACCACATAAATAAAAATTAAATCAGCATTTACTATTAATTTCTGAGGACTGTTACAGTTCTAAAATATCACATGTCTCTTTTTAACGTCAACAGAACTAAAACAAGTCAAGCTTAAATATAAAGCTTTTTAATGTAGCTAAATTCTCCTCAGCTGGGAGCACCAGAATGAAAATTTTCACTTGTTTTTCACTAGCTGGTGAGAAGGCTTGCTGTTATTGTTGGCTTTGGCTTGGGAAACCTAGAATTTATAAGCATTCATTCTTAATAACTTATGTTCAGTTTTGCACCCAAAAATGTATAAATGTTTGTGCAGTTCAGGAAGCATCACGCAACAGTCATGTACATAATTATGTCCTTCTATGGTGGAAATGCTTTTCATGTGGTGTTGTTTATAACTGAAGTATTTGGAATCAGATGCATTTTATCAAAATTCGTGGGATCTGCAGAGACTTTACTTTTTCCTTTGACTTTTGCTCCTCAACAATAGAAAAAAAATATATATGTGGGAGTGTGCAGCTCTTTAGCAGCAAGGCAATAACACTCTGAGACCTTCTCATCTCCAACGCCATGCATGTGCTCTTATGGAAGTGATTATTTATCAGACGATTTAATTTAATGCAAACTACAGTTCTTACTTAACTGTGTCAGCCCCATATGCAAATGCAGCCATGCAAACTGGGCGGACGCAGGAGGAGCTCTTTTCCAGCAAGGACATATAGGTGCACACCAGGTTAGAAACTCCCTTTTATGGTCTGAGACGCAATCACCTGCACAGCGCCCACTTGTGAAACACATCAGGGAGGAGGCAGCAGCTCAGAGTGGCTCAGCAAATGTTAAGTGGAATAGTTTTCCTTTCATTCTAGAAGAGTGTCTATGCCCCTGCCCACCGCAGGAACCCCAGTCCCACAGCCAAGCATTCCTGACCAATGCTAGTTGATCGTAGCAGTTTCACACTGCACTTAGCTCCCATATGTCTGTCATTCCTCCTTTTCCTCTGTCTCTTGCCTTTAACTAAACTAAACAGGGAAATGGCTTGCTGCACCTGTCTGTGAAGCTGGAAATCAATTTTATTTCAACCTATTCCTTGGGAAATTGTTCCTCTCTGGTGAAGCCTCCTGGAGAGGAAAGGAGGATGTGCAATTCCACAGTCCAGTAATCTGGACTTTCACCACAAAGAGGGGGGTTCTGGGTCTTTCTCCCTGCTGCCAGGATGATCAAGAATTGTGCAGAAACACAGTAATAATTCCTGCAGCCCCAGAATCTTCCCTTCCTCCCTTTTCTCACCTAAAGCATATGAAAATCTGCATCAGAACACTCTGCTTCTCTGATCCTTCGGACCAAGAGAGGCTTTTCTGGGAAGAAATTACATTTTAACACCAACTGGAACATTGATTTCTTCTAAATTTTCAGCTACGCTAACTGGCATATATATAATTTTTTTTCTTCTGTGCTGCCAGATAAACCATCAAACCTTTTATTTTAACCTTGTCTTTCACGCTTTGAAAGTAACGTCTGTGAGACAGAATTTCCTCTTACATTCCACCAGCCAGCCTAGGGTGCATACCTCCATTCAGAGCATCTAGGGGATTTATTCTGTATCCATAATTTGGTTGTATTTAAAAGTATCTGAATATATGAATATCTGAATATTTTTCATTCCTGAGCAACTTTGCAAAACTACCTTAAAATGTAGCTGCTGTAGTTTCTAATGACTATTGTTTCCTAATAAGATTAGGTGGCCTATGTACAGCTTAAAAGCTTTTGTCATGCATGTAATAACTTGGTTTGAGTGTCAGGGTTTTAAAAATTATGCCTCTGCTATTACACTGTGCCCAACCAGTATGACAGGTTCCTGTGTGTGTTCACAGGACTTGTAATTCTTGTTCATTTTTCTGGGTTTGCTCGGTTGCACTTTCCCTGCTCCTTTGGTGATCCAAGGAGTTTACAGATCTTTGGCTCATTGATAAGTAATAGTGGTGCTTTCTGGAGAGTACTGCAGCCAGTCACTGCCACCATGTTGTCATGAAGATCCAGGAGTGGAAGAGTTAACCTGACAGTATGTCCTTGGGGGTCAAATCTCAGAGAATATGAGATACCAACTTGGTATTTGGCTATTCTTAATAGTCTTCATTCCACTCCCAAATTTCAGAGTCAGAGGAACTCAAAATCTCAAAAAAAAATTATTCATTTTATTTTAAAATCACAGATAGATTGTTATGAATAGGCAGAGAAAAGTTAAATACAGAACTAAAATCCTTGCTTTTTTTGGCATAGCCAGCATTCAGGTTGGGGCAGTTTGGTTCTGACTCCTTTTGCTAGATTAGCATGAGTCAACCTACCAGATGCACATACTCCAGGCTCAGCAAGAACACATTGCCAGTTCTAGATTCAATGTGTTACAACTTTGTTCCATAATTTTTAATGATTTTCTGTACAAAGATGTAAAATAATAAATCATTTTCATTCTGGTATTGGGATTTTTTTGGGGCTGTGAAGTCAATGCTGGCTGTTGGCAACTGAACATAAAGTGTATGTCTAAGCAGAGATTAGGAACCTTGCTGAAATATCCTTCTACACAATTCTGGCTATATCACTTAAAATGTTTTGGGGCAAAGCTTTACCTGTAAACATTTGAACGTTTATTATTATTGTTAAAAAAAAAAAAAAAAAAAGAAAGAAAGAAAGAAAGAAAGAAAAAAGAAAAAAAAGACAATTAACATCTGCCTTGCTGCACAAATCTGATATTACTCGGCTATATAGTAGAACATATGATCACACCAGTGTTCATGTATTTAATATTGAAACAGACCTCTTCCCATTTCATATGTTGAAAATATGTTGTACTGACTTGTCACACTCACAAAGACAGAAGAATACAATAGGTCTTGAAAAGGATGTCATAACATTTTGTGAATTGTTTTAAATAGCTGTTTTTTATTTCTGGATGTTGCAAATGTTTGTCATTATCTAAAATAACTAACATGATTCATTATCTTCCATGGGCCTGACACAGAAATTATATTTTCTCAAGAAGACTGGCATTTAACTAACTCGTTAAAATAAGTTAATATTCTCTGAAGTCAAAAACAAAAAACAATAAAACAGAAAAAAAAAAAACCACCTACCTCATCTGCTTTATGGGTATGCAAAAATAGGGATAAAAATGTCAAGTCTAAGGAGTAAGAGCTAGAAACAATGTCAGTAATTCAATATTGACTTCATAGGCCCAAATGATCTCACTGCCAGAATGGAATTGTTTGTATCACTTTACCACTTTATGCAGAAAATCATTAAAAATTATGGGTCAAGAATGTAACGCATTGAATATAAAACTGGCAATGTGTTTTTGCTGAGCCTAGAGTATGTGCATCTGGTAAGTTGACCCATGTTAATCTAGAAAAATGGGTCAGAACCAAAAAAAAAAAAAAAAAACTAAAACTTTTTTTTTTTTTTTTTGCCATTCACATAAGAGCAAATGTTTCACAAAACTGGCAGAGAGGCAGTTCTGTGATAGTTCAGGTGCTACTTACCATGCTGACACCATTCCAGGCCTCATCCAACACAGGTAGTATCTCCTAGAGAGCTTCAAACTAAACATCAGAAGTGTCCTGCAGATCAGGAAGACATTGAGTCCCTCTCCTTTTCCAGCACCAAATTAGACAATGGAAATTACACAGATTTTTTAATAGCAATTTTTTTTTCCAGCTCTATCCAGGGTAGAGAAGGGAAAAGAAATAAGAGAAATAAATATAGGGGACAACAAAGTAATTACAGAATTGCAGTAGATTCATCTCAAAGCAAGGAAAAGATGAATTATCTTTAGTCAGTTAACTGGAAGAAAAATATTTTTGCATACATGTTCAAATCTGAATCTTGAACCTCAAAAAGACCTGTACATAAATGAATGGGTTATTGGTTCTCCCTAAACACTCAAGAAGAATGGCAGTCATGCTCCCAGCTTCATGTAGTTAATGGTAACATTTCTTGAGTTCCTATTATACGTTATCATTTTCAGCTTTGTTATTTTTATAAATAATCTCAGGCTGTATACATCAGTCTCATCAAGACCAATGTAAGCGACAGAAATTGGCACAATATCAGTTTGGGGAAAGTAACGTATTAACTTTTTTCTTTAAAAAACTCCTTATCTGTTGCTGTGTTCCAAGGTGATCTCTAGCTATTCCCTGAAAATGAAATGGCCATGGATTACTTTCCAATATATAAAACAGAAGTATCTTACAGCACATATAGGTCACAGCATATCTACATTGCACGTGCCACATTATTTACAATAACAGTAGCATTTTTAAAGTCATACATTGTACATATATTTAAAACAAGCAGCTTAATTTCATCTTCATTCCTACACAGTTCTATAATGTGCTATGTAGCATGTATGCTCTATTGATTTCAAGTTACTGTAATTGAAACATTGTCAGAAGCTGAAAAGCTAGAATGCAAATATAGAAATGTGGAATCATAGAATTATCAAGGTTGGAAAAGATCCTCAAGACCATCTGGTCCAACCATCACCCTACTAACACTATCACCCACTAAACCATGTCCCTAAGCACCATGTCCAACCTTTCCTTAAACACCCCCAGGGATGGTGACTCTACCACCTCCCTGGCCAACCCGTTTCAATGCCTGACTGCTCTTTGGATGTAGGAATAGAAGGTATTTTGAGCAAGTTTGCTGATGACACCAAACTTGGAGGAGTTGTGGACTCGGATGAGGGTGGAAAGGCCTTGCAGAGGGATCTGGATAGGTTGGAGAGCTGGGCGATCACCAACCGCATGAAGTTCAATAAGAGCAAGTGCCGGGTCCTGCATCTGGGACGGGGAAACCCTGGCTGCACGTACAGACTGGGCGATGAGACGCTGGAGAGCAGCCTAGAAGAGAGGGATCTGGGGGTCGTGGTAGACAGCAAGTTGAATATGAGCCAGCAGTGTGCCCTGGCAGCCAGGAGGGCCAACCGTGTCCTGGGGTGCATCAAGCACGGCATCGCTAGTAGGTTGAGGAAGGTGATTGTCCCGCTCTACTCTGCGCTGGTGCGACCTCACCTCGAGTACTGTGTGCAGTTCTGGGCACCACAGTATAAAAAGGACATGAAACTGTTGGAGAGTGTCCAGAGGAGGGCTACGAAGATGGTGAAAGGCCTGGAGGGGAAGACGTACGAGGAACGGCTGAGGGCACTGGGCCTGTTCAGCCTGGAGAAGAGGAGGCTGAGGGGAGACCTCATCGCAGTCTACAACTTCCTCGTAAGGGGGTATCGAGAGGCAGGAGACCTTTTCTCCATTAACACCAGTGACAGGACCCGCGGGAACAGGGTTAAGCTGAGGCAGGGGAAGTTTAGGCTTGACATCAGGAGGGGGTTCTTCACAGAGAGAGTGGTTGCACACTGGAACAGGCTCCCCAGGGAAGTGGTCACTGCACCGAGCCTTACTGAGTTTAAGAAGAGATTGGACTGTGCACTTAGTCACATGGTCTGAACTTTTGGGTAGACCTGTGCGGTGTCAAGAGTTGGACTTGATGATCCTTAAGGGTCCCTTCCAACTCAGGATATTCTATGATTCTATGATTCTATCATCCTTTCTGAGAAGAAATCACAGAATCACAGAATTTCTAGGTTGGAAGAGACCTCAAGATCATCGAGTCCAACCTCTAACCTTGTACTGGGTCTAGCTGGGATGGTAACTTTCCCTGCAGCAGCCCATACAGTGCTATGCTCTGTACTTGTAGCTAAAACAGCAGTGGTATCACACTGGTGTTGTGTCTGCTGCTGAGCAGTGCTGGCACAGCATCAGGACTTTCTCTAGCCCTCCTAGGGGGTGGGCAAAAAAAAGTGAGAAACATCACCAGGGCAGCTGACCCAAACCAACCAAAGGGATATTCCATACCATATGATGTCACACTCAGCAATAAAAGGTGGGTAAAGGAGGAAGAGGGGTGTGGGCTCTCGTTGCGAAAACGTCTGTCCTCCTCTCCGAACACCGGCTACGTGCATTGAGGCCCTGCTTCAAGGACGTGGTCAAGCATCGCTTATTTGTGGGAAGTAGAGAGTAATTTTTTTCTCCTCTGCATTTCCACATAACCTTTACTTGTTTTGTTATTCCCTTTCCCCCTTCCTCTTCCCCTTTTCCCTTTCCTCCCTTTAGCTGAATTGTTTAATTAATAATAATATTGTTAATAATAATAATATTGTTAATAATTGTTTAATTAATATAATATTTCCTTGATAATATATTTCTCTCTTTATTAAAATTATCCTTATCTCAACCCGTGAGTTGTTTTTTTCCCTTTACTTCTTCCCCTCCTCATCTGAGGAGGGGGAGTGAGAGAGCGGTTGTGGTGTTCAGTTGCCTAATACGGTCAAACCACCACAAACCTAACTCTAACAGTCCCCACTAAACCATATCCCTAAGCTCTACATCTAAACGTCTTTTAAAGACTTCCAGGGATGGTGACTCCACCACCTCCCTGGGCAGCCTGTTCCAGTGCCTAACAACCCTTTCAGTAAAGAAGTTCTTCCTAACATCTAACCTAAAAATCCCCTGGTGCAACTTAAGCCCATTCCCCCTTGTCCTGTCACCAGGCACGTAGGAGAACAGACCAACCCCCACCTCACTACAGCCTCCTTTGAGGTATCTGTAGAGAGCGATAAGGTCGCCCCTGAGCCTCCTTTTCTCCAGGCTGAACAAGCCCAGCTCCTTCAGCCGCTCCTCGTAGGACTTGTTCTCCAGGCCCCTCACCAGCTTCGTCGCCCTTCTCTGGACTCGCTCAAGCACCTCCATGTCCTTCTTGTAGCGAGGGGCCCAAAACTGAACACAATACTCGAGGTGCGGCCTCATCAGAGCCGAGTACAGGGGGACAATCACTTCCCTAGCCCTGCTGGTCACACTGTTTCTGATACAAGCCAGGATGCCGTTGGCCTTCTTGGCCACCTGGGCACACTGCTGGCTCATATTCAGCCGACTGTCCACCATCACTCCCAGGTCTTTCTCTGCCTGGCAGCTCTCCAACCACTCATCTCCCAGCCTGTAGCTCTGCTTGGGGTTATTGCGCCCCAGGTGCAGGACCCGGCACTTGGCCTTGTTGAACTTCATGCAGTTGACCTCAGCCCATTGGTGCAGCCTATCCAGATCCTCCTGCAGAGCCTTCCTACCCTCAAGCAGATCGACACACGCACCTAACTTGGTGTCATCTGCAAACTTACTGAGGGTGCACTCAATGCCCTCGTCCAGATCATTGATGAAGATATTAAAGAGGACCGGGCCCCAGCACCGAGCCCTGGGGGACGCCACTAGTGACTGGCCTCCAACTGGATTTGACTCCATTTACCACGACTCTTTGGGCCCGGCTATCCAGCCAGTTTCTAACCCAACGAAGCGTGCGCCAGTCCAAGACAAGAGCAGCCAGTTTCTTGAGGAGAATGCTGTGGGAGACGGAGTCAAAAGCCTTGCTGAAGTCAAGGTAGACCACATCCACAGCCTTTCGCTCATCCACACAGCACGTCACTTTGTCATAGAAGGAGATCAGGTTCGTCAAGCAGGATCTGCCTTCCATAAACCCATGCTGACTGGGCCTGATAGCCTGCTTGCCCTTCAAGTGCCGCCTGATGACTCTCAAGAGGATCTGCTCCATGAGCTTCCCTGGCACTGAGGTCAAACTGACAGGCCTATAGTTCCCCGGGTCTGCCCTCTGGCCCTTCTTGTAGATGGGCGTCACATTTGCTAGCTGCCAGTCAGCTGGGACCTCCCCCGATAGCCAGGACTGCTGATAAATGATGGATAGGGGCTTGGCCAGCTCCTCTGCCAGTTCTCTCAGTACCCTTGGGTGGATCCCATCCGACCCCATCAACTTGCGCACATCCAAGTGCCGTAGCAGGTCACCAACCAGTTCTTCATGGATGGTGAGGGCCACATCCTGCTCCCCATCCCCTTCCACCAGCTCAGGGTACTGGGTATCCAGAGAACAACCGGTATTGCCGCTAAAGACTGAGGCAAAGAAGGCATTGAGCACCTCCGCCTTTTCCTCATCTCTTGTAACTAAGTTTCCCCCTGCATCCAGTAAAGGATGGAGATTCTCCTTAGTCCTCCTTTCTGTGTTGATGTATTTATAAAAACGTTTTTTGTTATCTTTAACGGCAGTAGCCAGATTGAGCTCCAGATGAGCTTTGGCCTTCCTAATTTTGTCCCTGCACAGCCTCGCTACATCCTTATAGTCCTCCCTAGTGGCCTGCCCACTTTTCCAAAGATTATAAACCCTCTTTTTTCTCCTGAGCTCAAGCCACAATTCTCTGTTGAGCCAGGCTGGTCTTCTTCCCCGCTGGCTCATCTTTGGGCACATGGGGACAGACCGCTCTTGCGCCATTAGGATTTCCCTCTTGAAGAGCTCCCAGCCTTCCTGGACCCCTCTGCCCTTTAGAACCGCCTCCCAAGGAACTCCACCAACTAGTGTCCTGAGCAGCCCAAAGTCAGCCCTCCGAAAGTCCAATACAGCAGTTTTACTGGTCCCCTTCCTGGCCTCGCCAAGAATAGTGAACTCCACCATTTCGTGGTCACTCTGCCCAAGACAGCTCCCGACAATCACATCCTCCACCAGTCCTTCTCTGTTTGTGAAGAGAAGGTCTAGCGGGGCACCACCCCTGGTAGGTTCACTAATCAGCTGCATCAGGAAGCTATCTTCCACGCTCTCCAGAAACCTCCTAGACTGCTTTCTCTGGGCTGTGTTGTGTTTCCAGGATATGTCAGGGAAGTTGAAGTCCCCCATGAGAACAAGCGCTGAAGATTTCGCAACTTCTGTCAGCTGCTTGTAGAACTCCTCATCCGTCTCCTCATCCTGGTTCGGCGGTCTATAACAGACCCCGACCAGGATGCTAGCCTTGTTGGCCCCGCCGATCCTAACCCAAAGGGACTCGACGTTGTCATTCCCAGCCTCGAGTTCTACAACATCGAAAGACTCTCTAATATAGAGAGCCACACCGCCACCCCTTCTGTGCTGCCTGTCCCTTCTGAAGAGCTTATAGCCAGGCATCGCAGCACTCCAGTCATGAGACTGGTCCCACCACGTCTCCGTGATGGCAACCAAGTCGTAGCCTGCCCACTGCACGATGGCTTCCAGCTCCTCCTGTTTGTTACCCATGCTGCTTGCATTGGTGTAGATGCACTTCAGCTGGGCCTTTACCTTATCCTCTGGCCTTGCCATTGTTCCCCCTGGCACAGCCCCAACAATCCATGCTTCAGCCCCATCCCCCTTCTTACCTAGTTTAAAGCCCTATCAATGAGCCCCGCCAGCTCCTGGCCCAGGATCCTTTTTCCCCTAAGGGATAGGGACCTATCTACGGCCATCAGGCCAGGTGCTGAGTAAAGTGCCCCATGGTCGAAAAACCCAAGATTTCTTCGTTGGCACCAGCCCCGGAGCCACGTGTTTAACAGGTGGGCTTTCCGTGTCCTCTCCGTACCTCTCCCTGCCACCGTAGGGATGGATGAAAACACCACCTGTGCTCCCGCTCCATCCACTATGTCTCCTAATGTCTCCTAATGTCTCCTAATGTCTCCTAATGTCTCCATCCAAATGTCTCCTAATTTCTAACCTGAACCTCCCTGGCACAATGTGAGGCCATTCCCTCTAGTTCTATCACCAATTACCTGTGAGAAGAGGCCAACCCCCAGCTCTCCACACCTTCCTTTCAGGCCGTTGTAGAGAACAATAAGGTCTTCCCTGAGCCTCCTCTTCTCCAGACTAAACAACGCCAGTTCTCTCAGCCACTCCTCACAGGACTTGTGTAGCTTCATAGCCCTTCTCTGGACATGCTTCAGGACCATGATGTCCTTCTTGTACTGAGGGGTCCAAAATTGAACAGAGTACTCGAGGTGCAGCCTCACCATATGCATGTATACCCACATATATCTCCATGTAAATATCCACGTATAGATAAGACTACAGAGAATATTGAGAGTAGATAAATTAATATGGTATAAAACTGAAGACTTCTTGGATACTACCCACCATTTGTAAATATTATCCATTTGGATGTCCTTAGAAACAGTAACATACAAGAAGCATCCAGAAATTTACAACTGGCATTATTCTTGTGTTTGAATAAACATTTCCTTTTCTAACCACAACCGATTCATTTATTTGCTTATTCTTTTATGTCCTTTGGAATCTCTAACTGTTATGGAAAAATCCAAAGCCAAAAGGGAGGCATGAAGAAAAAATGACAAAGTTTCCACTTAGCCCTCTGTCACTGGTATGGCATGTTGCAAACGTGTGGGTCTCCCTGGATCCACCGCTGTCAGCAATATCAAGAATATCTGTGGTATCTGTAGCATGCTGATAGGTATCTCAACATTAAAGGAAATATTTTTAAGGGAGTAATGTAGAGTCAAAACCAGCCCTGGTGTCATCTACTCTGCAAAAAAGCCCTAAAATGTGTATGTTTTCTCTCATTCCCTAATCCCATGTGTCTCATTCTCTGCCAGGTGTGGTGTTGGGTGTGAGGGGGGGGGGGGGGGCAGGGCGGGAAGGGGAGAGAAGTAGAGAGAAGGGGGGAGTGGAATTTGCCATTAAGTCTGAGAAGAGAGAGTCTAGAATTTGTCCAAACCTCTGGCAGAGATGCACTAGAAAGCCCTTCGAAGTTTCTTGGCTAATGCAGTGCTGGGAGGTTTCTTCTCGAGGGAATTCACCTCATCCTATCCCATTTTATAAACTCACCCATCCCAAATACTTGCAAAGAGTAAATGTGTTTGCATATGTGTGTTTGTGTGTTTAATATGTTTTCTCATAGGAAGAAAAAAATGTTTTTTCCAGCTTTCTCAAAACAATCTTCATCTCCTTCCCATGCATCATATCCTAAAAACAGCACAATGTGGTGAACAATTAGCTCACTCAGAAAAGTTCTCAAGAAGATAATAGAAATGCTTTTAATGTAATTTGGCTTCCCAGAAGATAATTCTACATGGGGAGATGCTTTCTGAAGCAGGCTAGCCTAAAAATGAAATGCATCAGAAGCATCAAGAAAAAGTGTTCCTCCATAGATAGAGCTCCATTATGCTGTCTCCTGATCTTTAGGTATGGATATCCTGGTTTCAGTTAGGACAATCTGCAGTATTATGGTCCAAACATTTTTATTTTTTTTTTACAAATCTTCACTATTGTTTTAACATACTTTTTTTTTTTTTTTTTAGAAGTTTTAGTCTTGGTACAAGTTCTTATTGTTGCCCCAACGATTGTGATTATCAAAGAGTGCTACCAAAAGCAGTAGCACTGTTGGAAAAAAATAAAATAAAATAAATAAAATAAAATAAAACATTAGGATGTCCAAAATGACTTTCACAGAGTGAGAATCAAGGCTTATGCAGAACAGATACCCAAGAAATACATAAGAAATCTTAGAAAGAGTGTGCTAAGGATGGGTATTTCAAAATATTTGTATCTTGCTATACTTCAGCAATACTGTAGAACACCCAGTAGGACCTTACAGATTTGTTTTCCTTGGAAGAATAGCTCAGATTCTGGTGAAGTAGATGTGAAATTATCATCTCCACTGTGATCTGAAGCATAAGAGACTGGTCACAGAAAGAGGTATGGGGTAGAGCAGGCAAATGCTCCTCATTGGAAAGGAAAGTCAAAACTTCTTGAAAGTTTTGTGTGTTTGGAGCATTTTTTCATATGATCAGTGCTAATCCTGGATGGATTATTCTACCAAGTTTACCACAGGAGAAGGTAGTGATGCATCATTCTGCACAAGTGGACTCGCTAATTTCCAAAGTCTTGTGGGTATTTTCACCTAACAAACACTTTGCTCCTGCAGGACTGGGAATGCTGGCTTGGCAGTTATCTTTTCTGTTCTCCTCTGTTGGCAGATTGCTTTGCTATGACTTTTGGAGGTTAATACTAAAGATCTTGGCTTGTTAAAGGCTTCAGAAAATGTTTTATGCATAGAATGTTTTATGCATAAGACTGTGATGAACAAGTGACTTTTCTGTTGCCTAAGTGCAAGGCATGAACTCTTCTGCTGCTGGGGCCACTTCCAGTCCCCATATTACTGCTCCAGCTTGGACATTGTTAAGAAAGATTATTCTTGTCAGCACTAGATGCTAACTAGTGTTAAAGTCCTATTAGGTAAAATAAGCGAGCTTTGCAACACAAAGTCCTTTGGTTACATACACAAGTTCCCAGAGGCTAAAGGAGGCAGAAGAATGCTCCAAGGTCTGTGTTCCATAGAAGATGGTATACTTCAGAAAATGGCATACTTACTCTGAAGGAAAACCCAACTATTTTGATCTGTAGGTTGTTTACCTTTTCTTGACCATGATGAAGAGAAATCTGAGTCAGCTTTTTTGCCCTTTTACCCCAAACTTCCCTTTTTATTTACTGTTTATGACTATCCTAAATCTTATTTCATGTGATCTGCAAAGAACAATTCATGCAGTCCTCAGAAAGACCTATTGGTCAGTTGTTAGTGATAAACTTTCCTGAGTCTGGAAGAACAACATGCAATACATGGATTTTTTATTACAAGTAAGAAAAAAAGTACAACAGTCCCATCAAACAAATGGATTAAATGCAACCTACTTTAAATGAAAACCCATAAACAAGGAAATCTGAGGTTTTTACATTGCTAATCTGTAAACCAGATTTGTGGGAAGACATCAAAGTTTAAAGGTATAAAACATAAACATGTCCATGAATTCCAGGATAACCTTTGATCTCAGCTGACATCAGTAGTATGTTTGTCATCTAATGCCTTCAACAACTTTCCCACTTGTCTCAGATAAATTGTTAGTACTGCCACTGTACCTGACAATGGCATGATAATACGGTGCATAGTATTTCATGTTTGCTTGTGGGGTTGTTGGTTTTTTGTTTTTTTTTTTTTTTTTCCCTTTTGAGTGGGGTAACAGTTAACTAGGTTTTCAGACATGGAAATCTTAAAGAACTTTCTGAAGAAAAGTTTTGTGTCATCACATTCATAAAGCTGGGGAAATCTGAGGGTTGACAAAGCGGTGCCAGAACAGGAGTAAATTTTCATCTTGATTCTTATGTGGGTTATGTTTCCCTGCAGATACTGTGCGTTGATTCTTATTTGCCATCCATGTTAAGATAAGTAGAGGAAAAATAAGTGATTTTAATCTACACCCAGGATGATTCACAGCTTCTTGCCACATGAAAAGAGAAGTATGCATAAAGGAAGAAGAAATAAGGTTTTCCACTTACAACATTTCAAAGCTGATGTTAAAAATGCAAGTATTTAGGGGTTTTAACTTTTTTTTTTTTTCTAGTAGCATAGTTGAATACTCTACAAAAGAGGAAATCTGGGTTATAAACAATACTTCTGTGATGAGTTATTCACATAACAGTATCAGAAATCTTTTTTTACCCCAAGAATAATTAATACAAGCTTTTAAATGAAATTCACAGGTGACAGCAGTTCTGGACAACAAGAAGAGCAATATCACACAAAATATTGGGACAAGAGGTAAAGTCTGGATCAATGCAAAGAGATTTTTTTTCTCCATTACTTGGACTACACACAGCATTTATAGAAAATAGTTTTGAGCAGTAGCATCTGTGTCAGAAGTCCATGAACAGCCAGACATCCACAGGTACATGCTAAATGGCATGTTTAAAATCTTTGTTTTTAAACAAGATCACACAAAATGATTATAAAAATGGTGCCTGTCTTAAAAATTTCAGGCAGTTATCACTTTGCACATTCTTTTGGTAAGAACTTTGTGAAGATAAATAATGTCAAAGTAAAGAGTATTTTCCTGTCCCCACTGTAGTTAGCTCTGGTTCAAAGTGTTTCTCAGTTAGGACAGCACCTTAAATGGCAACTGTTCAGAAGGCTCTCTGGCAGGAAAATCTAGAAAGGAAATCACAATAAAACCATGAAGATGCTTCCCAAATTAAACCTTGATACACTTATCTATATGCATCTTCAGAGATGCCCTTAGAAATTTAACTTGTTTATGCACCCGTTTGAAAGAAAAATAGATGCAACAAAGGATACTTAAATTGCAAATCTTCTTATTTTATAAAATATGCTTCCTGGTGACCATAAAACAATGTGTTGGGAATTACAGAGTATTTGAGAAGTGTCGCATACTTCAGAGCTGGGCAGAGCTCATCAGGTTTTAGGTGTGGTTAATATGAACTAAAGTTTTCACATTTTGCAATCAGCTTCAGAACCTTCCACAGTTCATCTATCAGCTTACTTAATGGTCAACTGGCAATTAAAACAGCAAAGAAGGTTTGTTTGTTTGTTTGTTTGTTTGTTTTGTATTGTTTCACCCCCTGCAACTGTAAGAACCATTTGCCAAACTTCAGGGAAATCTGCAGGAGACAGCAGCACAGTATGTCAGCTTTTGCTGTAGTTGGCAAAAGCCAGGATATTCACCTGCTGTAAAGGCAGTTTTACAGAAATCCCACAAGTTGCTACAATCAAGTTTGATTACAATACTAAGCAGCTGTAAGGTCACTCATAATTGACAGCAAAACCTGTCTCTTTCTAAGTCAAGGTAAACAGCAATAAACTGTGTCTATATTAGGTTTAATTTGAGGTTTAGTTAGTTAATCTTTCTCTAACCTCACCCCATATTCCTAAAATAGACTTAACAGCAAAAGTCTTTCAAAAACTTGTACAGCATTGTGACATACAAACCAGCAATTTCACTAAGCTAGTATTCACATGCCACACCTGCTTTTAATTTGTTTCATGAAACCTACTTTAAAAAGGCAAAATAAATAAAATAAAATAAAATAAAATAAAATAAAATAATTTATTTTATTATGCCTTACAGCTATTTTTAGTCAAATTTTACTGTTTACAAAAATTACTGATGGGAGACATTTCAAAATATTAGAATATAAAAGAGCAATATAACCCATAGTTCTGTGTCTCACTTGGCCCCTTCAGCTTACAAATATTTTCCACAACCTATGCTTTCTAGACTTGACTTAATAACCCCAAATGTTTCAGTTTTGTCAACATTTCACTGGTGATTTATCTTGTCCATCTTGAATATCGTGAAATTCTTTAAGGGTTGCTGAGATGCCACACCAAGGATGTTTCTGCTGCTACCCTGTTCAGTCAGATCAGCTTTCACAGTGTAACAGGGAGCAGTTTTATCATCATGGGGAGAACCAGCATTGAAGCTATCTGAAAGGCAAATCAAATAATAAAATCCAAAGAATCAAGTAATGATTAACGCACAAAAGTTTCCATAAAAGTTCAAAAGATTTTGAAAGAAAGGACATATATAAGATCAATGCATTTACTGAAAATAGATCTGCCTTATCAGCAACTCCGTATAGGAATTGCTGCTTTTGTTTAAAATGCAGAGCAATGAAACTCCATTGAAAATGTCAAGCAGCATAAAATATAACTGCTATTGCTATTGACAGTGCCCTGTTTCCATATCTCTGTAAAGGTAAAAGGTCATTTCTTCAAAGATAGGAATGAAAAATACAATAAAAAGATCCCTGCAGCAAGAAAGCCCTATACTTTTTCCACAGCTGTTTGTATCTCTTTACTAGTGCTGGCAATGCTTTATATTATCAAAAGGCCTCAAGTCATTAACTGAAACCCCTTGGCTTTTGTTGCAATCCAAGCAGCAGTTCCTGCCTTGAGGAACTGTCAGTCTAAGCAGACAACATAGAATCACAGAATCATTCAGGTCAGAAAAACCCTGTAAGATCATCTAGTCCAACCTTTAGAACTGACAAGTCCACCACTAAGCCATGCTACTAAGTTCTACATCTACACATTTCTTGAAGACTTCCAGGGATGGTGAGTCAGCCATTTCCCTGGGCAGTGTATTCCAATGCCCCACAACTCTTTCAGTAATGAAATTTATCCTAATAGCCAACCTAAACCTCCCCTGGCACAACTTGAGGCCATTTCCCCTTGCCTTATCAATTGGTGCTTGGGAGAGGAGCCTGATAGCAAGGTGGGGACCTTGCTATAGCTTCCTTTGAGATAATTATAAAGCATGATAAGGTCTTCCCTGAACCTCCTTTTCTCCAGGCTAAACAATCTCAGATCCCTAAGTTGATCCATGTACAACTTCTTCTCTAAGCCCTTCACCACCTTCGTTGCCCTTTTTTGGGTGTGGACCAAGGCTAAGGAGAAAGAAGTGATATTATTGCTGATGGGTTAAGGGAAAAGACTTTCTAAATATTTTTAGGTGCTAGAGCTTAATGATAAACAACCTGCTTGGATTTGTAAATGCATATTTGTGTATAACTCCTACTGTCCATAACCACCTGCCCACAAAGGCATGACCAGAGGTGACCTGTCCAAAATTACAGACAGTGTCTATAGCAGAACCAGTTGTGGCACCTTGATTTTTACAGTGTCAGTAAGCCTGAATCATGTCATTGCCTTACTGTTTGTTGACATCATTATCCAGCAACCGTGCATTGTAAGTTTGTATAGTTGTAATGTGGGTAAGTCCCATCTAGTTCCTATCTTCAAAGCAAGTTATTTACATCTTCCTCTATCCCCCAGCACCAGTCAGGGCCACAGCACCACAATAATTCAGTTCCTTTTTTACAAATAATAATAATAATAATAATAATGTTGAAGACTCCCTGTGTGCTTTGTTCTCTTAAACACTTGGGTCTAGTTACGACTGTGAGACATACTGAAAATCTATTCTTTCATGTGCAAGACAACTATCCTGAGCAAATGAATGAGTTTAGGAGATGTATATATTCACAGAGTCAGTGAACAGAGTGACTAGGAAGAAAGCTGTGGAATCTAAAGAGGAGTGGCAAACCAGAAATGCCACAGTTCACAGCTATTTTATTTGTAGTTTTTTGTGGTTATGTGGATGAAGAAAACCTAATTCAAGGCTGAAAGTTAGAGAATGGGCAAGAAAGCCAATACTTCAGGTTTTGAAATGTTTTGAAAACTAAAATTATATTTGAAATCTATATTTTTCAATGGAAGAATTCAATAGCTATATTTTTATTGTTGGTTGTGATGGTGGTGGTTTGTTAGTTTGAATAAGCATAAGCAGGATAATATTTCACTTAATCTAAAGTGAATTTCACTTAATCTAAAGTAATTCATATTTTACAGGATATTTTACACCTGCATAGGAAAAATGAAAGCTCTTAGTGATATTTTGGGTGGGTATTTTCCTATTCTATTCCCAATTTTTGTTGCTTTTGAAGAGATTCTCTGAACTTGCAAGCAAGCCAATGAACGAAGGAAAACTATCTGAACTGGTTTGCTTTGCAGTTATATTTATCTCGTAACTGTAGCTCAAGCTCCCTGCTAACCTGCAAAGTAGGTCCTGTAGCCTCCAGCAATGAAGCCTGTTACTCTGGTTTTCACAGGTCAAGCTGAAGTATTTTGCATATTTGATTTAATATGGGCCTTTCAGTTCAGGCATTTAGGGAATGATGCTCAGAGGTCTTCCAGCAATACTTCTACACCCTAAGAAGGGTTAGTGATGAAAACAATGCTGATGAGGTTTACAGGTATGATCCAGGCAGAAAGAAACACAGGTGCACAAAAGAAACACAAGAAGCACAAAATCAACAACATTGTTGCACCTGCAGAGAACCTATGGTGGAAGTATCCCATACTGCACACGGTAAGTAAGGAAGGATCTGATGAACCATCAGCAGGTTGCTACTTTTTGCAGCTACCTACCTGACCTGTGACAAATGGTGACTCAGTGCCCTTCTCCAAGCTCTGGATTTCCCACCAGGCACAGAAAACTAGAAGCCACACCTTGGGCTAGTATATTTTGATCACTGTAATTTCACCTAGGGTCAAGTCTTACACACTGAATGGGCAAGATCAGAGCAGCATTTGGGCACCTACTTCCAAGAAAGCATCCAGACAGCATCCTTTCCAGCACTGACCAATCCTGGAACCTTTTCTAGTTCACACGACATCGAAATGAACTATCAGTGCATGGTGAGAAGCATGCTCCTTCTTGGGGCTGGGTGTCTAACACCCTCCTAAACTCTGCTGTGAGCAACCGTAGAGATAGGGAAGTGCCAAAATGTTTGGTTTTTACAGAGCCTATTGACTGAAGCAAAAGATATGTATTACTAAACCTACAAATAATAATAATAACAATGACAACAACAACAGCAATAATAAATTAATTAATTACCTCCATACTCAAGATCTTGCGTAGATAGTAAGGCCTTAAAAACAGTTCCAGTTCCAATAGTACAATTCCAAATATAAGATGGTCTGTAGAATTACAACTGCATTTAGACATGAACTAGCAGTTATGAATGGTCAGTGTTGACTATCACCCTCCAAAAGGCAGCTAAGGCAGTGCTAGTCTGCACAGCCTTCCCTATAAAGGAAGTCTACTTTTTCAGTCTTGCAGTGCTTACACTCAGCATCGTGAGGGTGATCTTCTAATATCTTGTTCATTTTTAATGAATTACTGGTTTCTAGCTCATTTGTTGCCCTGAGCATTATGCAGCAGTAGAGTTGGACCTACAGCAAATGGATTAATAAGTGTCATGTCCCAGTTAGACCAACTGCTTGTACATTCTGAAATGTGCTGTTCCCAGGAACCTGTGGGAGATAATACTACTACCATCACACAAAAGGATTCTGCAGAAGTAGGAGACTATAACCAGATTCTAGGGAGCACATATTCACTGCAAAATAGCATTTCTGCATAAGGCCACTGCAGGAGGTCTTAAACAAGTGACATTAGGACAGGTTAGGCCCATAAATTTAAGGAGCAATCAGAATGTTTTTTGCCATATGTATAAAACTAGAGCACACCTAGGGGAGACCTCAAGGGTGTTGCAGTGCAGCTTGCATTTCTGCAGTACCATGCAGAAAAGTGACCATAAACACTGACAGCTGTTTTACTATATTGCAAAATAATCCTTTTTCCAGTCAAGCCAATTGATTTGAATCCAGCATGACACACACTTGGCTATATGTTCTATTTGTCAAACTGTGCTCCTTTTCCTTTCTCCACAAAAGTCAGTATACTGGGTTGCATGGTAGGATTCACACAGCCAAAGAATCCTCTTCCCTCTCAGGTGAGGCCTTTGCTGCAATAACCGTAATGCCCTCAGAGGGGCCACCTACAGATAAGTAAGGATGAGGCCATGCATGATTCATGTGTGAACCTTCCCATGACCACCTTATAAAGCAAGAGGATTAAGTACAGGAACCCTGTGACTCCATGAATCCAGGTCTGGAATGCATTCGCAATATCCTTGTTTGCCATGCTGTTAGCTCTTCTTCCTGCATGCCACATCCATCCCACACTGCTGTTAGGAGCTTAAAAACAAATAATAAATAAATAAATATCACCAATTTAATATTAGTACTGACTTAAGCCAGACACAGTGCCGGTACCTATCATGCTTGACTGGCATACTTCTGCCCATATGCATATAGATGTCGTGAAGCGTACATGCTATTCGAGGGTGTGGGCTAATGCTGAAGATTGTGTCACACAACTGAAGTACTTTCTATTTGTCATTTAACTGGAATTTCAACTACAATGGCAAAGGATGGAAGACACACAGAAAGTACTGAGTCACCAGTTAACATTTTCATGCAGTTTTCTCTCATCCTAAGCCTCTCAAGGGGTATATTTACCTGTAAGAATCCCTGGACCCAGTTCTTTACGATACTTTTTTCCTAATTGTTTCTGTACTATCAGCAGGGCTTTCCTTTTAAATAAAATAAGATCTCTAAACTTTTACAGTTCATAGAAGCTCAATATGGTGTGTGTATAATAAAAAATAAATCAAGTACATTGTCCAGTGAAAGGCTTCAGTATCAGAAGAAAAACTGGGGTACAAATGAAGCATTAAGTCTAGTTTTACAGTGAACAAACCCACCCCGCCACACACATACACAGGGAGCATGCCCTTGTGCTTAAATATTTTCTTTTGGCTAGCTCTCAGCAGTTTATGGGGCTTAAGGAAGTATTCTCAGGTACTTGGCTGTTCCCACTCATCATGCAGGGAGTTTGAGAACCAAAGTACATCTGCATCCAGAATACTACTGTGGGACCCAAATGATGAAGTTAGCTACTTTGGCACCATATCTGTGGGTACCTTAATTTCATACTGGATCTAACCCAAAATTCTCAGCTGCAGAAAAAGGACATAGCACAGTTAAAGCTAGAAGACTTAAACTGATTAACACTGGATACAGAACTGGTCCAAATGTTATAATGTAACATCTAGAGCTTTTGGATTCCATTGAATTCAACAGACCTTGAATTGCAGATTATGTGCAAAGATTATTTTCCACTCTATAATTTAACACCATCCTTAATATTTCAATATATTTTTTCTTTTCCAATATTTATTTCTTCCCCTTCCAATTTCTTTGTTTTTAAACATAGTTGCTTTAATATCTTATTCTCTGTGGAACAATGACTATGTTTTTATCAGTTTCATGCAGTGAAAACTGCATGGTCCGCTTGCCAAGTCAGTTCTGGCATTCCTGTAATGCCTCCCTAGAGTCATGGCTGGCACAAGTATTCAGCCAAGGGCTAACTTTCACCATCTCTATGACATATAACAGAAAAACAAAAAAAAAAAAATGTGCTCACGTTTTCTAAATGTTAAAATAATCTAGCAGCGCTCTGGTAGATTAAGGTCCATTTTAATGAGATGTCTACTTTTTTCTGTGCCTATGTAAAAAGCTCACATGATGCCTAGTCATGTGCTTGTCCTAAAGTGCGTATTGCACATAAGAAGTGAAAGTCGTAATTTCTGCTGCAACGTTTGCCTTCTGGGTGGGGAAGTCCCCAGACTTGTGCTGATGACTTTGCTCTCTGACTGCTTGCACTCTGGGACACTGTGCAGTCACAGTCTCTGGGTTAGCTTTAGGACATTGTTGTTCCTCCTTTAGGTTTACATCATAGGAATAGATCATGAATGACCTTGTGAAATATATGGTATGCTTACCAAAATCTTTTACTATACATAAGGAGTGACTGCCATCCATTTAATCAGTTGTAATCGTTATGCTCAAGAGTTTTGCCCTAGGGTTGGGTGTGCTATGTTTAAAAGACTTGATTGGCATACCTGAAGGGAACTGGCAAAGCTCACCACAAATTCACTCACTGCTTTTACCCTTTATTTGCAGGGAAATTAGCCTGTACCTAAGCCTGTGTTCCTGTGAATAGATATGTTCTATAATGAAGCCTGTTCAAGTGAATATCTTTAAAGTCAGTTCTAAATTACACTCCAAATAATAGCACAGGCCTCTCCTTAACTGATTTAACTGTGCAGTGAGTGAGTGGGTGGTGGAGAACAGAGCAGGAAAATTGAAGAAAGAATGCAGGATAAAAGAAGGAGAAAAAGTTGAACTACTTGGGGTTAACAAAGTCAATAAAATGTGTAGATCTAGATCTTGGACATATTTGCTTCAGAGGAAACAGCAGTTCCCTACAACTCAGGTTTCAGACTGCCCTGCGCAGCTATGGTCATCCCAGATGTGGGTTAGGTTCTTCAGTTTCACGCTATTTTCCCTCCCTTGTTCCACTGTACACCTTCTATATATCACTGTGATCCTTTCTTCCACTCCCTGCAATTCCATACAGCCTAGACAAGGAGAGAGGCAAGGACTCAATCATCCTGCTTCATATATTACAGTAGACAATAAATCACATAGTCGCATAATGGTGCACTCTGAAGGAGTAAACTGGTGAAGTCTGGAATTATCTCCCCACCTACAACTATACCACCCTATCTGTCCCATCAGACGTATTTCATTGCATTTGAAGTAAGAAAAGGTTGGTTGCCAGGAGTTGTTCAGCAGCTTCAGCTCACAGGACTCAGGTTGTAGGAGCTATCAAGATGACTTTCTGCTGTTTTTGAAAATTTCACTTTCCTATCTTGCTTGCTTTCTGTTAACATGAGAAACAATAATACAGATTCTCTACCTAAAGTTAACATTGTTCATATGAAAAATTGTTCATATGAAAAATAAATGCTTTCTACAGGTCTCTGCTTGGCACTGCATAGTACCAAACAGCCTGGACAGACTGGCCAGTATAATTGTCAGTGCTGTAACAACAAGATTTGTAATAACACGTAAATATTTCTGCAAATAAGAAATTATGTCATAACACAATTGCCTTGGCTTTTGCACAAAGATCTGCACCTGAGATGAATCACTTCGGTGCGTAATCTAGTAACGTTCTCTCTTTTTGAAGTTGTGTTATATAAAAGCTTTTATGAGGCATGGCTAAGCCAGGAACACTGTGAGGACTGAATGTCCATGACACCTCAGTATATTATGCTCAATTGAGAATGTGCACAAGTAAAAACAACATACTGTATTCCAATTCTTACTTGCACCTAAGTGAACGATGTCATAATTACCAAATGGTAACATCAGCATGATTTTAACAGTAAGGGCTGTGTAGAAGTAGGGATGGGCAGAGCCCTTTGAACAGAATCAGAAAGCATGTCCGTATTGTGAAAGGGTGTGCAAAGCAGAGATCCTGAGCTAGCACATATCCAAACTGGTCTGTCTGCATGGCACAGCAGAGTGCCAGGTTACCAGCTCGTGTCTTGGAAACAGGATAGCAGCATCCGTGTGATACCACACCCAGGTAATGAGCTTGGCAGCACGGTGCTGACACGGCCATCCTGCTCCTGATTCCAGGGTTTCATTAGATCAGGTGTACACGCAATGTGCTCTGATGTGTAGCAGGGATAGGACCTGAGTTATGTGGAGCTTTGGGCCAAGCACAAAATGGAGCCTCCATCTGAATCAAGAAACACAACTGATCCAGTATGGGTAGAAAAGGAAAAAGAGGTTACTTTGGACAAGGGAAGCCAGTGATAGAAGATTAAAGAAGTCTTAGGATGGGGACATAATTCTACTCAGCAATAGGCCAGCACAAAATGTGTGCACATATATAAAAGCTAAGTAAGATACAGTCTTGCACTTGCTCTTGTCAGCAGGGTGAGCTTCATCCCCAAAGAACAATTAAGTGAAATCACCAATACCTCATACTGTTTTAGGACACCGCAATTCAACCCCTATAAGAAACTGGGTCTCTTTTATTCCCTTTCTTATTGCTTATTCTCAAATAAAGTATTTTTCAGTGCTACTTAATAAATAAATAAATAAATAAATAAATAAAGCTTTAACATAACTCATATGAAAGATCTAACTTTTTAAATAGCATTTCAAAAATTTCAGGCATCTTGGAACTCCTAATTATTTCCTGTGCAATGATGAGTATCTTGTTTTTATAAAACCTGAGAACTCTTACATAAGCCTGCTGTAAAATGCTGTGGCAGAAGATAAACCCACTGGCTGGTGTGGTTTTCAAAACTGATTAAAACCACATTTAGATTATGGTACATCATTATGGAAATGAATGCCAATGAATGATGGAATACTTTGTCAAAAATAAAAAAATAAAAAATAAAGTGAAAAAAGTGCAGCTGCCTCTGCGACAAAAATATTAGGAGTATTAGTTCATCATTCTATACAAGAGGAAAAAATAAAATCCTCTTACCATTGGAGCTGGAGATCAAATAGCAATTTTCTGGCTGTAAAATAATAAATTCCATTAGTTGAAACAGAAATTTTATAACGTAATGACTAGATGTTTTCGTGTATTTACATTATGTTTAAATCAGTCCCTTCTACAACATCACAATGCGTATACAACTCAAAAGCCCGATTTTTGTTCTTAAGTGTATAGGAATAAACGTTCCTACAGTTTTAACCATCCCTGAAGATAAACAAAGATACAGGTTCACACTGTCTATTTTCTTCTTTGCAAGCCACTTTGAAGTATCAGGTACATCCAAGATCTCAGCACAACTCACATTCCCTGTCTCCAGTCCAGCAAATGTAGTGTTAGAGCACTGAAGTACTGTACCTACACATCAAAGATTACTTTTCTGCTGAATGGGCTGTTCCCATTAATCTCCCTGAACCTGAACTCCCCTGAATACCTGGTAGGTATTCTTCTTACCAACCAGATAAAATTCCTATTTCCCTGCTAAGCTTACTATGACTGAAATGAATCTACTGTAAGTAAAGATGTTGTGAAAATCACACAGTCACTGCATTTTCCATTTTCTCCATTAATGAAATCAAAGTATGGGATTTGGAATTATTTTTCTATATATATATATATATATATATGCATATATATATATACATATATAATATAAAAGAAGAAAATGTTAGAGAGAGAAAGAGTGAGAAAGAGAGAAAGAAAAGGAAAAAAAAAAAAAAAAAGGTCATTTTTCTGTCTACATTGCCTCTGATTTGTCAGTTCTTATGTTACTTCCTCCTGCCATCTGTTTTTAACTTCCTTGTATGAACTGTCATACCACAAATTTATATGACCCACTTAACACGTACACAATTGCTTCAAAGATTGCATTACTAACCATCCTGGTTTTCTGGGTCATAAATTCAGATCCTATTTTTACATTTGCCTTTGTCCTACTTAGAAAAAATGAACAGCCCACTTGAAGCAGTGCATGTAAATTACACAGATGACTGTAAGTTGACTTCTGCCTAACCTGCAATCTTCCAGGGGAGTTCCACAGCTCTGCATTACTTCCTTAAATGCAGATTCTCTGTCTCCTTACTTAAAATGTATAACCTAAGTAACATACTGAGGGCAAGACAGAAGTCACAAGTCATTGCTGTAACCATAGCAGAGGACAGTGATCATGACATGCTCTAACCAATGCAAATGGCTGATAAATCTGGCAAATCCAAAACCTCCACAGTCATGGGAAACTTTAGCACAGCAAATTCTTCTGTTGACTGGTTCTAGACATCTTCTCAAGCTTCCTTTTAGAGACCTTGTAGAAAATCTGTCTTGATATTCATCCATATTATTGAAATGTACTTTAAAGATGTTTTGTTTACTTTCCAAAACAGTATGTGATTGTGCTGTGCCTAGCAAAGCCAAAGGAGTCAGCATGCCCAGGCTGTGCCTCAAATTCAGAAAGGATACCAAGTGCAGTCACATTAAGGCACAGGATTTCCACCATATTGTTACTTCATCACTAGAGTAAGCTGACATTAATGCATCTCATACAGTGCACTTCGGGCAGCTGAAATTTTTTGTGTGTGTTTTTGTTGTTTTGTTTTGTTTTGTTTTGTTTTTTAACTGTTTCTTACTGGTCATGAGCTTCCAGTACACCTTTCTACTGCAGCAAGAGATTTTACAGTTTAGATAGTGTCCTTTTCCTGTAGCCTCACCTCCTATTTAGCACGGCAGAACTCAGCATGCCTCAAAATAGACGTTGGTCAGCAACGCTTAGGTGAGTTACCCTAAGATAAACAGAAACTAGGCATAGCTCATTGCAAACACTTCAGGAAATGGGGTGTGAACAGTGTCTGCTTTCTATTTTGGTGGTTCTCACTGTCACGAGTTGAGACACGGTGCTATGATTCAGTTTTATGTAGCAGGCCCTTCATAACCCTTGCAGAACAGGTAACTTTGAAGCAATCCGCACAGCACCAGCAATACAATTACTTAAATAATTGTGAACCATATATTGTATTGAGCTGTACTGAACATGTTTTGCTGCATAAATTCATTGTCTGTCATTCAGAAACAAATTCTCTCTTTGACTAACAGAGACTGTGAACTGCTTCTGTTTGCACGTATGAGAATTACTACCTTGCCAGGTACCATTTTGGAATCTCATATGAAGACAGTCATTGCTCCTACTGAGGAGCCCTCTGATTAATCACTAGACTGATTGGAATTGAGGTCAGGGAAAAATGAAAAAGTTTAAAAGTTATCATGTTATGAGCAAGCACTTCAAAAACAAGCAATCTCACAGTTTTGTGAAACAGAATGGTTACATTCTAAATATATTAGTAGAAATAAAACAGCATTCAGTATTTGACTGCCCAAATGGAGACTGACTTGCTTCAGTATGCATACAAAGGAATCCTTTTATCTAAGGAGGGAAATATCAGCATTTCACCTGAAGTACTTCGGAGTCTGATTTTTAAAGTACTTTTCCATAGAAATAGATGTCATAAAATCATTATGGTTGCGGTACAGTACAAACACACACATGCTCTCACCTAAAAACACAAGAGCCATGGCATCTTCCAAAGGTTGTCCCATGCTTTCAAGTGCTGTTCTCAGTCTGGGACTTACATGGCAGAGCACACATCAGCCTCTGCCCAAAAGAAGGAACAAACTAAGAGAAAATCCTAGAAAACTGAGAATGCCATTGTTTTTCTTTGCCAGAGAAACTCATATTCATGTTGATTTACCTCATAAGAAGTCCAAATGATCCTAATCACTATCAGCAGAGTGGTTTTAAAACTCTGCAAATACAATTTTATATTATAAAATTATAATTCTGAATTTTATATATTAAATATATATATAATGTTTACATTTTTTTTTAATTTGTAAAATTGCTCATATTTTATTGTATTCTCAATGATTTATATAGGCGTTTTATGACTTCTAGCAGGCCAATAACTGAGTATTTGTATCAGTAACATTTCCTGATTTTCAAAAATACTCATGTTCTTGTTTGGACACCAAATGAACTTCAACTATACCATTGTGTATGCAATATACAGAGATTGTGACTCTTTCAATCAAGTTTCCCAAGGACAGTTTATTTATTTATTTATTTAAATATATTAAGTGGCAGGCTGTAAATAATCTATCTGTAAATAATGCACCTCTACAAAAATATGTGCAAGATTACTAACTTATTTTAGAACAGAAGTTTTTCAGAACTTCTTGTTGTACCTTCACTACAACATTTTTCTATTGTCAAAACTGCTTATTTTGCAAGTTTCAGTCTTGTGCTTATCTCTTCTCCTAGCATTTAAAAAAAAATGTCATACCTAACTTTTTTTATCTGTTACGATCAGCCCTGCTTGTCCATCCCACAAACAAAACCACTTTCAGGAAAAGATGATGTGGTTATTGTTCTGAAGATTATTTTGTAAACGTCATTACCACGTAGAGTATGAGAGCCCAAATATATTACAACAGTGGAAAATATTTATTTTTTAACGTGCACAGCAAACTTGAAATTTGATAACCTTTTTATTTTTTTTTTCTTCTGATTACCCTGGTCCAGTTATAATCCTGTTTTCAGAGTATGAGTCTTTGAGAAATCATAGCACAGTAACAACAACACTGCATAAAATTTGGAAATTAAAATATCGTAAGACACATTCTATTCCAATTTATGTTAAAACATATACTTTCAGACTTTCCAGAAATGTGACATTCCCTACCAGGGTAACTTTTTCTAACATAACCAAATAACTTCCATTTTTTTTTTCCAAAATCAAATGCCCTGGACTATGTGAGGAATCATGCATTCTTCAGTAACAGAGAATTGGTTACTTGAAAAAAAACAGACATCACAAATTATTGTCTGAATCTAAAGACTAGAGCACAGCATCTATTACTTAAATATGCAATATCAACATAAAAGTATATATTAAGTTATGATCCTTAGATTGTGTACTGTCAAAACAGTCTGAAATCCCTTCAGGCACAAGCTTTATACTCGTGACCCCTTATTTTCATATGCTATCATGCTTTGGAAAGTGTTAAGATAGGTATCTTGAGAACAAATAACTCTCTGATGAATCAAAAGAACCCTTGACCCTTAACTTAATCAGGGAACTTTATAAAAATAAAATAAAAGCACTCTCAAGGCCTAATTATACTCTCAGATATATTAACTTTGAAGCCATATATTATAAATTTAGTACTAATGGAATTATATGAGGTATGCTCAGGCTTGTTTTATTTAAAATACATGCTGTTACATACTCATAGAATAATAGAATGGCTTAGGTTGAAAGTGACCTTTAAGATCACCGAGTTCCAACCCCTCTGCAATGGGCAGGGACAACATCCACCAGATCAGGTTACTCAAAGCCCTGTCCAGCCTGGCCTTGAAAATTTCCAGGGATGGGGCATCCCATTCTCTGAGCAGCCTGTTCTAGGGCATCACCACCCTCCAAGTAATTGATTTCCTCCTAATATCTAATCTAAATCTACCCTCTTTTAGCTTGAAGGGCCTCTACATCTTTTACATCATCTCTCTACTTCTTTTATATAAGCCCCCTTTACTGAAAGATTGTGATGAGTTCTCCCTGGTACCTTCTCCAGGCTGAATATCTCCAGCTCTCTCAGCATTTCTTCATAGGAGAGATGCTCCACCCCCTGATCATCTTCATTCTGTGATTCATGGCCCTCCTCTGGACCCGCTCTAACAGCCCCACATCCCTCTTGTGCTGGGGGCCCCAGACCAGGACACAGCACTCCAGGTAGGGCCTCACAAGGGCAGAGCAGAGGGGCACAATCCCCTCCCTCCACTGCTGCCCACCCCTCTGTTGGTGCAGGCCAGGACGCAGTTGGCCTTCTGGGCTGCAGAAGGCCATACACTGCTGGCTAATTTCAAGCTTTTTGTCCAACAGAGCCCCCAAGTCCTTCTCTGCAGGACTGCCCTCAATGGGTTCTTCTCCCAGCCTGGGAGGAAGATGTCTGGCATTGCCCACACCCAGGCGCAGCACCTTGCACTTGGACTCGTTGAACCTTATTAGGTTCATATTGGCCCAGTCAAGCTTGTCCAGGTTCCTTTGGATGGCATCCCTTCCTTCTGTTGTGTCAACTCCACCACTCAGTGTCATTTGCAAGCTTGCCAAGGGTGCACCCAATCCCTCTGTCTGTGTCATTGATAAAGATATTAAACAGTACCCACCCCAGGACACACTCCTGAAGGACACCCTGCACATCAGGACAATGTCCCTGTACTCTTCCCAGGCCACATGTCCTTGTTTCCACTGCCTGTGCATTTCCTTCTTCTTCCTCAGCTGGACCAGCAGGTCTTTGCTCAGCCATCCCAGTTTCCTGTGCTCCCTGCCTTATTTCTTACACAAGGGCATGGAGAGTTCTTCTACTCTAAGAAAAACTAGTTCTTTAAACAGCTGAAAGTTTGCTCTTTGGAAGTTCAGGGCCCTGACTTTGCTCTTTGTCAGGCCCATATTCCTCCATTTCTCTAACACCCAGACAGGCATGTTATCCTCAATGCACTCCGGGCATCTCGATCAGGCAGCCTGTAGTAGACCCCAGCCACAAGTTGCCTATAGTTTCAGTCTTTCACCCACAAGCTCTCAGCCTGTCTGTGGCTGTTTCTCAGAGGTAGCTCATTGCAATCAATCCACTCCCTAATATGGAGGGCAACACCCCCACCCTTCCTTCCCTGCCTATCTCTTTTGCAAAGCTTGTAGCCCTCTATTCCAGTGTTCCAGTTGTGTGATTCATCCCACCATGTTTCTGTGATAGCAATAAGTCAAAGTTTTCTAATTGCACTGTGATTTCCAGCTCCTCCTCCTTGTTTCCCATGCTGTGTGCATTGGTGTAGAGGCACTTCAGCAGGGATATCAGTCGCATCACCTTTTCAGAGGAGCCCTTCCAAATTCCTTTGGGACAATTCAGGTATTTCCCTGTGGCTTCCTAAATTGTTGATATTCCCTAGATCTTTTCTGTCACTCAGAGGTACATCCCCTTTCTGCACTGAATCTAATTGAAAGCTACGCTAATAATAAGGCAGCAAGCTGGCTGCACTTACTTAGGTCTTATTCAAGATAAATTATTAAGTCTTGAATGATAAACATACATTTGATAATAACGTCAAGCATAAGCACAGTGTAAGGCAAGTAGATGTTAATGTTAAATCTGTAACTTATAGAGCTATATAGACAAATATATGTACACAAATGATCATTTAATTTACTTAGCTATTGCTTAAAGAAAAATAAATCTATTAGCTGCTGTTACAGCCTTATTAATGTGGGCATCTTTTTGGCAATAAACAGTTTGCCAATCATACTTATCATAGACCAATGGGGCATGATGACTGAATATACTTCAAATATTTTTCCAAAGGTGTAATAAAACTTTGATTAAAGAAAGAGGAAAATTAATATTTTTCAAATAACTGACTGTAAGATGAAGTTAATATCTATGAGATGACCTATATGACAGAGTTAAGATCTTTATGTAAAAGATATATTAAAGTTATTTTAGATGATGTGTAAATTACCAGCAAGAGATGGGAACTGGTGGGTTGAAGAAGTATCCACATCTATTTGAGAATTAAAATCTTTCTTAATTTGGTAGGAAATTATTTTTCACCTACTATTAGTCCATTTTGTTGCACAGTAACACTCAGTTAATAGACATAAAAACTGTTGAACACCAATTTTATTTCATACAGACCACAGAATAGGCATCTGATGCAAGTGATACTCAATCATGCTAAATCTTACATATATACCCACTTACAGTCACTGTAACCCACTACTGGATTCCTTAACTACATAATACTTTAAGATATGTAATTTTTAATAAATTCAGTACTTCTATAATAATGTTAAACAGTCACTTTCAGTTGGCTTGGCAACGCAACAGCTAAGGCTAAGTTAAATCATTGACAGTTTATGCAACAAGTAAGTCTGCCTTCCATGTCAGCGCTGCAGCTATAAGAGTCTCTTCTGACACCAGCAATTTTTTCCACTATATGCACCACTAAAACATATTTTTCATCTGAACAGCAAGAAAAATTGTTTTTAAAACAAATATATTATAATCCCAACATCTAATAATATTATAATGCATACATTTTTGACATCTTTTATATAAAGTTGTTTATATGTAGCAGAAGGAGTTTTCAGTCATATAACTCATTTTTTTCTTCTTAAAAATAAATAAATAAATAACTACACAAATAAGTAAAACGCAAGCAACATGAGACTGAAATATGTTTGGGTACAATCAGTGTCAGCCAGCAGCAGCTGGTGCAACTGCAGGAAACATGAACTATCACTGATATGGAATATTGTTTTAGTAGGAAGAGTTGCTTTTTACCTTTTTCTGAAAGAACAACTTGTACCTTAAGTTTTTCTTTTTTTTAAAAAAAAAAAAAAAAAAAAAAAAAAAAAAACTTGTTATTCTGGATAATTCTCACAGAAATCACTATTTAGAGAAAGGGTGAATTGAGTGAAAAGTGTTGTGAAAAGGGATATTTTCTATGTCATTCCTATAGAAATGAAAACGGTATGGGCTGCTCTTCAAGGTTATAATCTCTTCTCATTTACACCAATAAAATTCAGAAATTATTTGAAAGAAAAGGGTCAATTGAGAGCTCCTTCCCCAGACTGAAATAAACATGTGAGTTAAGTCAAGAATCTCACTCTTGTTTGTTAATTCCCATTTAAAATGCAAGTGTTTCCAAAACCTGGGATTAATGCAGTTCTGAAATTTTTGAAAGAAAGAATAATTTAATCGACACCCATACTCCTTTTTTTTTGGGGGGCGGGGGGGGGGGATTGAGGAATATATTGCTGATTTTTTCCAACAATAGTGAAATAAGCAATGACTTTCAAATATTCAATCTCCCTCCATACCAGTATTCACTTCTTGTGTTGTCAGGATAGGACACTGCCTTTCACGTCCCAAATAAGCTTTATAACAAAATCTCAATCAGATTTACACAAATCTCAAAGATTCACAGAATCACAGAATTTCTAGGTTAGAAGAGACCTCAAGATCATCGAGTCCAACCTCTGACCTAACACTAACAGTCCTCCACTAAACCATATCACTAAGCTCTACATCTAAAAGTCTTTTAAAGACCTCCAGGGATGGTGACTCCACCACTTCCCTGGGCAGCCCGTTCCAATGTCTAACAACCCTTTCGGTAAAGAAGTTCTTCCTAACATCCAACCTAAAACTCCCCTGGCACAACTTTAGCCCATTCCCCCTCGTCCTGTCACCAGGCCCTTGGGGAACAGACCAACCCCCACCTTGCTACAGCCTCCTTTAAGGTACCTGTAGAGAGTGATAAGGTCACCCCTGAGCCTCCTTTTCTCCAGGCTGAACAAGCCCACCTCCCTCAGCCGTTCCTCATAGGACTTGTTCTCCAGACCCCTCACCAGCTTCATTGCCCTTCTGTGGACTCGCTCAAGCACCTCGATGTCCTTCTTGTAGCGAGGGGCCCAAAACTGAACACAGTACTCGAGGTGTGGCCTCACCAGAGCCGAGTTCAGGGGGACAATCACTTCCGTAGCCCTGCTGGCCACACTGTTTCTTATACAAACCAGGATGCTGTTGGCCTTCTTGGCCACCTGAGCCCACTGCTGGCTCATATTCAGCCAACTATGAACCAATACTCCCAGGTCCTTCTCTGCCTGGCAGCTTTCCAACCATTCCTCTCCCACTCCATAGTTCTGCTTGGGGTTATTGCACCCCAGGTGGAGGACCCGGCACTTGGCTTTGTTGAACTTCATGCAGTTGGCCTCAGCCCATTGGTCCAGCCTATCCAGATCCTCCTGCAGAGCCTTCCTACCCTCGAGCAGATCGATACATGCACCTAATGAATTAAACAAGACATTTATATCTGCATTAGTCCTATAATTTGTGCTCCTGCTTTTATTATTGAAATGCTTTTGGGGGGATTAATTTTTAGAGTCACATGCTACAGACACTGAGAATGTAATAAAGGTTTTAAGAAGCATTTGCAACTATGTATTACAATGAGACAGATAAGGATGGCTCTTTAATATTGAGATTTTTTTTTCTATTTATCTCTACATTTCCACTTCAGAATAGAAATGATAGAATTATTTCAGTCCAAAAGAGACACCTTGGGACTGACCTGAAATGGTCTCCCAGTTTGACAGCAACAATCAAATAAATACTGTTAATATACATATCAGTTGAGCAGATGCAAATGATGATATCATCTAGATTGTATTTTCCAGGTTTCCTGAAGGAAAAGCAAACATTGATAATATCAAAATCTGGCTACTCAACATGCCCTATTTATGCATTAGACCTGTTAAAGTCAGAAAATAAAGGCTTTGAACCTGATTTCTGCCTACCAATACAGATTAGATGTTTTTGTTATCTTCTTTGGGCTTGGGGGATATAGATTTCCTGTCAGTCTTTGAGACACAGTGAAGTTGTTCTTCCAGAGATAAATTCCACGCTTAATTAATTGCAAAATCTCTTTCTGCACATTGGCATGTAGAGTATGAATTCAAGTATGCAAAGCAAGTATGCTGCACAGCCTTTGCACAACTGCCTTGTATCTAGATCTCTTGTTCAAGAAGTAGCAGATATAGACTCTAGTCTAGGTTTGGGTATCTGAGAGCAGCATGGCAAAAAAGTTCATATGAAAATTAACCCACATCTGTGTTATTCTTCTGAGTCAAACAGACTCTTACAAACAGACAAGCATGGGTTTAAAGAATTTTTCTTTTACTATGTTGTTTGTTGCTTTTTTTTCCCTCTTCATTGCATTACAGAAGGTGGTTGCACCTTTAGCTAAAGGTGCAGGCTTTGTTTTGCTTCTTCTAGGTAATGACAACTTCTCTAAGATGCTGGCACTTTTAAACTTAAATTGTTAAATAAAACATCAGAAAGACTTATAAAACAGCTTCTGTTTGCCATAGCAAAATGCAGTAGTCTTTACTGTAATGCTTTACAATGTAGTTGGCACATAAGGAATGCAGAAAACTTTCATTTGTAGACAACATTGTCTATGTAGACATTTACAACAGCAAATCTAGACGTACACTACAGCACACTAGGAACACAGCGGCAGAGCAGACAGACCTTGGTTCTTATTACTGCTTCACATTTTTTAGATTAGGCAAGGCCCCAAGCTTTCTTCGATCAGTATGTTGTGGTTTGGTTCCTACCCTTGATGACTAACATCTTGGTGGAACTATTTTCAGTCAAGGGATTATTTGTATACTCCCTCCTGAATACTGATCCTACCACATCCACTTTGTGTCACAGCCCCAAACAAAAAGAGGGGGACTGCTGCCAGCATTTTTCCTGTGATCTTTGCGTGAGCACCCTGGTGCAAAATGCTGCCCACTCACCCTTCCTGGCACTGAAAAACTGCTGTGGCAATTGTATAGGCGTTGAAATGGCACCTTCACACACAAACCAAACACAGCTTCTGTTTCCTCATGCCTTATTTCCAACATCATCCCATCTGCCTCTTATTTTTCTGGGAAGAACCCTCTCAGCTTTCCCCTGCTGTTAAAGCACAAAGTAAATAAAATTAATGTCTCTGTTAATAAGATGGCAAAGCATTCAAACAGCAGCATCACTAGTGCCATTGGCAAGTAGACTAACACAGGGGAAATAGGAAGAGCACTCTCTTCCCACTTCAGAAATGAATTTAACCCTTCACTGGACTCTGAACTACCAGGATATACATCATCATTTTAACATTCTACAGTCAATGACTAGCCATTCTGCAGTCCTCAGACTCACAATGCATATGGGTCTCAGTTCAATATGCAGATCTGTGGTGAATCTGAATTTGAGGAATCTGCTTCTCCCTGTGCATTGCAGAGGAAACCAAGGGATAGTTTTAGCTTTGGACTCCACTGTGGAGATTATGTGCCTAAACATCTAGCACTGCAAGCCTCAGCATTGCAACACTAAATTCCCTTTTGGATGCAGGCCTAATTTGCTGTATATCTCTTCAAGCCCAGAGTACTATGTTGGTAATGAGTTTAGAAACACTGACCAAATTACGATGTCTGACATAAAAAAATTATCTCCCTGGGAGAACAGTCTGAACTTTCGCATACAGAAGAAACCCTGGCATGTTTCCACCATTTGGGATTTGGAGTCATACACAGATTTTTCTTCTAGGCTCAGAGAACTCAAAATGGACCTAAAGAAGCTGTCTTCTGATTAGGGGTAGGGAAGTGTATCCACTGCCCATTTTATATGGACGAGGCAGAATATCATGCCTTGATTTAGAGCTGTAGGTGTTGTGCTACATAAGATACTAACAGCAATGCGGCTTTGATGCACACTGCTGTCCTTGGCTGAGACAATTCTCTGTGGAGTATAGTGGCTGCTGTGGATTTCATCTTTATCTATCTGCCTTTCTCCGTTAAATATATGCAAAGCCACAGGACCTAACTTAGGGTTAGAATACAATCAGACAGTAGAATAGGGTGGCTGAAAATTTCCCCATCTTGCTGCAGACATCTACCAAAGGTACAAGAACTAGCACACTAGTTGCTCTCCATCCGCTGTGTAGCCAAAAGGGCCAGGTAAGGGCACTTGCAGGAGATCAGTCAGATACTAAGTGGGATGAGTTATCTTCTCGTGGTGCTTGCTTCTCTCCAAAGATGAGATAAGAAGGCAACATTAAGCTCCTAGTTGAGATGTCTCAGATATGTGCCTTTGTTTAGATGGGATGAATCTGGGCTCATGTACTATATCAGAAGAAGATGGCATTGCACCCAGCTCTAATGTGGAAATACAGAATATTATGCATGGTTTCTAAATTGGCACTGTGACACCACCTTCCCCTCTGTAGCTCTGTGCTTAAGAACCTGAATGTGATTTATCCCGCTGTAACAGTTGCCAAGTCCAAAACCGGACTGTCTTAATTAAAAGCAATCATATTAGATAAGGACAGGTAAAGACACATTAGATTAAAATAATAATAATAATAATAATAATAATAATCTTAAATATGCCTCAGGTTAAAATTACTCTGAAAAATGCTAAATAGGTGAAAAAATATTATGAATTTCATTTTTATTGTGCCTGTAATATGATGACAAAGGTTTAGTTCTTAGGTCTTTGTCTGATAAAAGTCACCCTCTTCCTTTTGTCTGCCTGGTACTCCAAGTGCTTGGAGACATTTGTCCTTTGTAAGCTCCTTCTTTGCTAGCTACTTGAAACTGCATTTAACTCATTACTTCAGTGTTTCATACTGGCTAGCTTTCAAGAGCAATTCTAAGGATTCAGGAACATTTCCTCTAACCAAACTGAAGCTGTTGCCTTAATCACTGATGGTTCTCTATTTCCTTCCCTGAAAGTTGTTTTTTAATATAAACAAGATTTACTGAGAGATTTCCATGAAGAAAGTTAATTTAACAAGGCTGTGTAGGGACTGTGTTGAAGAAAGATGTTCTGACATCCCTAGTGAAAGCTATGTGTGTCTCCTAGGAAAAAGAAGTTACACCTGCTCATAAAGGAAGGGAATTCAGGCATAGTATGCACCATGCATTCCTCACACTGGGGACCAGGACCAGCTCTAGAAAAATCAGAAGGCAGTCACCTAGGGCAGCTTTCTGTAGGGGTCTATCTATAGACATCTATGGACTTCTGTTTCTTCAGAATATTAGGAGAATTTTTTTTGCTTACTACTTCAATTACATGGTCTAAAATCTATTACCACCTAAGTCCATGAAGGTGCACTTGTCTTAAAACGCTGATATGCTGCTTGACTAAGTGTGATTATGGCCTTGAAGCAGAGCTTCTGAATTTCAGAAATAATACAAAAATCTGTGCTCAGCAGACAATTAAAATTTGAATATATGCAGCAGCAAGCTGTTCCCAGATTTGCAATTAAATAGCTAACTGGATCAGGAGTTTCTGTGAACAAGTTCTACTAAATCACATTGGGTTTCATCAGCATGTCATAACGTACAGAGTTTCAGAAAACAATGTTTTCTGGGAAATCTAGCTGAAGCTTACTGGCTGTCATACAATAATAAATAAATAAATAAATAAATAAAGCCTTTCTAGAAAGGCTGTATGCAAAGATAACTGTATTTCATATCAGAATGTTTTATGAAACAAATTTAAACATTAAATAGGCAAATACATCTCTATTTTAGTGACCCAACTTTGAGATTTATATATATGTGAAATAAATAAACATGCCATTATTACACTTAACCGCAGTTATCCCTCATCTCTTTATTTACTTATAACAACCTCAGTCCTAAACAGCAGGTTGAAAGGGCTGTCTTCCCATCTGTCAGTCAGACTAATCTCACCAGATATTTGCCATATGAAACTCACATATCCAGGACTAAGTGCTACCTTACTTAACAGAATACAGGCTACCCCAAGAGCAACGCATCCTACCTATCCAAGATACCTATCCAAGATACAAAGGGAGGAATTGCCCTCTTTGGACACAGACTATGGAGAGAACCTAAAGTAATTTTGGACTGGATAACTAATTTGATGGTGACCAAGATGAATTCCCATTTATAAATGTAACTGGTAGAAAAAGAGGCCATAGTTTTCATGTGATCATTGAAAAAAACAAGAAGTTAAGAAACATAAAGAGATATTATTTGGTCTGTGATATGCTAATCCTAAAAATGTGTTACTACTCTGTCATGCTTCTCCTCTTCAGGCATCTTGCTTTTTTCTTCCTATCTGTTCCTCCATAACTTCCCCCCATTTAGCTTATAACTCTGCTTCTCTGCAGCTGATGTCAACTAGAGAAGCATTTTTATCTATACTTTCTGGCTTTTCTGATCAACTTGAAATGTCAGGATACTTTATCTTCTCTTACTATGACTTATTTCAATAGCGGTTTATTTCTTGTTTGGCAATAAATCTTAACACTCCTCTTGTTCTGACACCATTAGGATAAATTTCCACAAACCTTTACCCTTATGGGTAAACCCAAATATTTCCATGTATGGAAATTTTTTTTATGAAAATAGAGACTGTAAATTGGACTGTTTGGGGCATATTTTTACAAAAGCATTTTGATAACATTTATTTCTCTTCAGCTAATTCAAATGTAGTTCAAATACTGATGAAATAATCTGTTCTCTCCATCTTTGTAAGATGTGGAGTGATAGCACAGGAAGGAAGGGAGAGAGGGGAGGGGAGGGGAGAGGCAACAAAAGGGAAACAACAACAACAACAACAACAAAGCAAACAAACAAAAAACACAATTCACTAAAGATGACTATCACAACTGACATGGTTTCAGAGAACTTTTCAAACCTACTGCAGTCCACTTAAAAAAAATTAAAATAAAAAATGGGGGAGGGGTGTTTAAAAGCATTTAGGTATCTCAATAAAACATTTTGATTACAGAACTACTTGTTTAGTCAACTAGCTTTCTGACAAAACTTGATAGATTATCAATACACCAAAGTAAAAAATAATATAAATCAACAAATACTCATACAGAAGAAGGACACCAAATACAATGAAAAGCTGGCTTGTATTCTAATTTCTAATGATATCAATACAGGCTGAGAAGTTGGGATGTGGGAAGCTTATTGTTTTGTTTTTGATGTTTTAATAAAAAGTTCTTCTAGAAGCTATAAGTCATTAGATCAAATTTTATCCAAATACAACAACCTAACCTGTTCTTGCTAGAAAGAATGAAAATTCCCTTATTCTTTGTTTGATAAGGATCAAAAGCAAGAGAGAGGAATGGAGTACTCATATTTCAATTCCTGGTTACCTGTATAATATAGTTGAAGTTATTTAGCTTTTATAGTAGTAATAATAATAATTCTTTTTTAAAAAAAGAAAAAGTAAAACTATATTTTTTAGGTAATGAATTGTGGTTATATGAAAATGAGGATTAATCTCTTGCATGTCAACAATATATGTCAACAATAGCCAACATTTCAAAATTTTAAAACAAGGATATGAAAACATGTAAATATATAAAAACCAGATGACCTACCAGCCACTTGTTCTTTTATTTATGTATTTAATATACAGTTATCTACGTGTTAGTTTATGAGCAGCCTAATAATGTCTTCCAGCAATCATGAAGCATACAAATTAATTGACTACCAGTTCTGGATCTGTTTTTGTCTCTGACCATGGAAATACAAAATTTAAAAAAAAAAAAAAATCTTAATAGAAAAATAAAAAATATTGATATACTTTAGTTTTTTCTGTTTTTATTTTTTATTATTATTGTATTTTATTTTATTGTACAAATATGTCTTGTCAGCTGAAGATGCTGTTATTCAAAAACCACTTTCTTTAATCCTAGCTTGCCTCTGTGGGTTACATGGGACAAATCAGTTTTCTTCTAGTTTCTTCTGCCAAATATTGGGAATAATGTAATTTTGTCTTCTTAATAAATAATGAAAGAGATTATTGCTTCCCTGAGTTCTAAGTGCAAGTCTTGTGTCATTAACTAAAACAAGTCTGACTTTCTGTCCCCGTAACTTGCAAAACCACACAAACCTGCAAACAGGCAATGTGATGTGTACAAGTACAAAACTGCAAGGAACCACTCTGCATCTTTAAATGTTAAGCAGCCTTGCAATCCTGCTCTCAGGGTAAATTCAGTCCTCTAAGCAACGCCATCTGGCAAGTATGGAGACAATTGACAACGTTTGCTCATAAAAACTGAGCTCAGTTCCCCACTTCCTTGTTTCTCAGGCCCTGACTTACTATTTTCCCTACAGCTGTAATACATCAGCCGACTGAAATTCTGGGCCAGATTCTGAATCCTGCTGAGATTTCTTAAGTAGCTTCTTGGCAACTGGAGTGGAAGAGGAGGAAAAGGTGGTGGTGGAAACATGGATCAGGGAAAAGGGAGCAGTGCAAGGGCCAGCAGCAAAGGATGACTCCAGAGTCTGTAAGGCTGCTGTCTATGGTATTAGGTTCAGCAGGCCCACAGCTGTGGTGAAAGAAGCAGCCTTATCTCTTTTCATCAGGGTGTAACGATGCAAGTGCCTGTGGTACAACTGATAATATTTAGGTTTGTATATTATAAATAAATAAATATCTTATTGTATTCTATTTGGAAGTCAGGATCTACAGTAGTTGACAGTAAGATAAACAGCATTCATTCAGATGAGATCCTCTTGTGACAGTGGAGTTACAAAAAAAAAAGGCTTCACAATCTAGCAAGATCCCGTATACCCTGAGAAAAGTCAACGATGCCACAAATGAAAAATCATGCAATCATAACTAATATTCCACTGCCACTGCACAAAAGACTTAGGTTATTTCATTTTTATTCTGAATAGTAAATCTGAAAGCTTTATCATGCCTTATTCACACCAACACTGCATTGATCCTGCGTTCATTACACCATACAAAATGACATGTTTCCATGTCCTTGTCTTATGACAAACTACTTTGAATAACTATTGCCAAAAGCTGAAAATTCAAAGCTCATGTTGAACACTCCTTAAATAATATGTTAGCACTTTTTTCACCCCTTTATGCTTTCACAACCTGGAGAACCAGAAGTGTTCTTTTATGAAATGAGCTGAGATTCTAATACCATACAATGGTTTAAAATTAAGACCAGCAGAAAAATAATTATGAGAATCTTGATATCTTAAGACAATCTGTGAAAACTATGCAACATGAGATATTTTATTACTATTATTATGGTTCTTCTGTTTTAGTTGAAAGTACAGTATAAGGTTTTGCAGTAAACATAGAAGTGCTCATTAAGACATGAAATGTTAGCTTACTAACATTTTTGATATGGATGTACTGACCCAGCTTAGCAGGGGTACAGGAAGAACAAGTGAGAAAGCAGAACAATACATTTAGACAAACATTCTCAACTAACAGACATGAGCTCTCTTCCAAGCTTGATCTTTATGTTTGGTCAGACCTTGAAACCTGAAGATATAGATTGATGAGATATAACTCATTCAATATCTTACTATTAGTGTTTAATTTTCAGAAAGTTAACTCCTAGCCTTTTTTAAGTACAACCTAATTCAGAAAAATAGTTAACTAAGGCTGCATGAACAGCCCAGATTTGGATGTGCCTCTTCTGCTTGAGTACCACTGAATGGGATGCAAACCAGAAAACATCTGAAGCAGAGAGCTACTCAAAACCAGCAACGTGTGCAGGAACCCACCTATCCATAGCAAGACACTGTGGAGAGAGTGTAGACTCAGAGCTGAAGGATAGTAATAAACTCACACTGCGTCCTGTCTTATGAACTGATAATAGAAGGTCTTTTTTCCTGTGTACTTGTACAGGTTGGTTTTCAGTTTTGTTTTCCATCTGAATCCCAGATTCCAGAAGGAAGGTTGTGCGTGACCTTGTCTCTTTAACAGTACTTACATTTTCCTGGAAGATGGAATCACTTCAGTGTGAGGAGGGTGTGAATTATTTTATTTTTTTATTATTTGATCAACCTATTCTGAAATTTATCCCCTGGCATCTAAGTTCTCCATGAATCACCTAGATCCTTCTGCACAGACATGCCACTAGTTCTACACAGGGTGCTGAGCACCCTGAAGTCAGGTGTTAAAGAACAACAAAGGCCTGTATTTGGAATGTTTTTATAATATCAAAAGAATAAATATAAATATACCACTAGCAATGACTGCAAGAATTATCATATGTACTTCTGCTTCTATACAATGTTTTCTGGCTCAGAGTGCACAAGAAAAAACATCATTCAGAACTGTGTTTTACATGGAAGAGGATATTTTAATACATTGTAGAGATTATTTCTCATTATCAGTGGAGATTGAAATGAGGACATTTTTACCCAGAGATCATTCCAATTGTCCAGACTTTATTAACCCACTACAACTAACCAGAAATTATCCATTATTTCAGCAGCTCATAACTAACATATTCAGAGCACCTGTTCCTGGAATGCTCTTTGCTGACAAATATCAAGGAGTTGCAAACTTTCATTTCACTTCCAGATGCTTTGAATTGTCAGCAAGTTTTCATCCCCTAGCCTTACTTCAAAACTCATCATGTGAAAATGGCATCTATGAAACAAACATTTCTAGCAAGTCCTCTTAATGACACTTTTCTTATTGTGGCATGCTGTATATCTTTCTCTCTCTTCTTCTTCATATAAACTGAATATAAATTGAAATCATCACCTCCAACAGATTAATTTCTCCTATTGTGTGCTGTTTTTTAAAAGAAACTTGCCAGGGGAAAAAAAAAAAAAAAAAAAAAAAAAAAAAAAAAAAAAAAAAGGCTGGTAGCAAACATTCAAATATTGGCAAAATATCTGTGAAACAAATCTTTAGCTGGAAAGAAAAAGAGTATGTGTTTTCTTAAATTAAAGACCTCACATTGTGCCTGCTGTTCCATTAAGTCATTCTAAGTTTACAGGATATCAGCTCCCACAGCAGGGCTACAAGCTTAAGCTGGCATCAGAAAGCTGTCGTGACAAATGAAATACAATCTGAGAAAGAAGTACCCCAGGATCCTGAATCATGTAATCATTTCTTCCCACCTTCTAAAGTATTGTGCATTGTGAGTTGGTAATTGGTAATCTTGTTTGACTGAGCTAAGTCAACAATGATGTCTTTTATTTGTCAAATGTCATAATTTACACTAAGACATAGCCTGAAAACAGAAAAGGAAAATAGTCATACATCTCCCAGAGGGCCTCATTAGCTGATGCTCTTTGGACAGATAGAGTAAGCTGCTGCTAGTTTTACATCCTACCCTGAAAGCCTCCTGCAAGGAGGTGGTGTCTCCCTGAAATTAAATCATCACAGCAGAATCAAGGTTAATGTGAACTCTATGCACTCTCTGCTGAAATTCCTGGACAAGAGTGATAGGCAATCTGTCTATCCAATAGTATGCAAAAGTTTGCACTGCCTTCTCATGCAGTCAAGGATACACAAGCTCATCTCCTTTTACAATGACCCATTACCCACTTCTTTTTCCTTGGTAAACAATATTAATGCTGACTGCACTAAATACAGTCTAAGACTAACCAATGATTCTTATATTAAATGTAAAGTTCTGAAAACAGTTGCAAAATGTAAATACTCATTTACTTCTCCATGCTTATGGAGAAGTGTCTTATGCCATGGAGAGTGTGAGAAACAGAAAGAGCTGAAACTATCTTCAAGCTGACAGTTTAATTCCTCGGTAGCCTGTCTGGGATGCCAGATTAAAGGTGCATTAATAGTCCTCTATTTCACTTTTTTCTTTAATTAATTATTTAATTAATTAATTTAAATTAATTTAATTAATTAATTTAAATTAATTAATTTAATTAACTAGCATGACATTTATGTTTCCTTTTGGAACCTGGACACATGCTTTAGAGTGAAGATTAAATGACTGTGGACAGGAATGAAGTACAATCACAGTTTACATGTGCTAAAACAGCGTCCAAGTGCACCGAAATGAGGTTAAAGCATTTTAGAATGTATTTATGCTCTCAAGACTGTGTCAAGAGATAAGACAAAGAAAAGATGGGAAGGCATGAAGAAACTTGCCCAAACTTACACAAGTTACTGGAATAACAACACATCGAGCCACATCTCCAGATTCTCAGCCTGGTATGTTAACTAGGAAAGAATACTGCTTCCCGTTTAACACTTACTTTCTGTAAATGTTGTATTTAATTTCTCTATCTTTCTGTCAACAAATAGTAAATGACATATTGCTCATAGGAAATTATAAAGTACATTGTGTGCTTTAAGTATACATAATCTACAAAAGTACATTAAACATCATAATTTAGTGTTTGCCATTAAGTTCAGTACTTCCAAGAAACAGAGAAAGTGGTTTACAGCTAAGCAGAAATTCATCAGAGGTTAACTTCTCTCTGAAAGAGAAATCTCTCTGCCTCCCTTCCTAAATACACTTCTCTCATTATTATGTTTCATTCACCTCAGCTTTTGAGTTTATTGGTTGCCTGTATTGGAAGTTTTGAACTAAGTTCTGAGAAGATAGATTCAGAAATACAAAGCAATGCCATACCAACTTCACGTACACTGGGCTCACAGGAATCCTTGAAGAGTTTACATTTTCCACACATTCAAAATAATTGTAACAATAGAAAAAAAAAAAAAAATCAGAGCCCCTCCCCCACACTCCTCCAACCCTGCCCCCCCCCCCTTTTTTTTATATAATAGGAACAAATACCACACTGTGGTTACACCTAAACCCTTTCCTGGTAAGGATTGGTCATGTCTGATGTTTCTGATTAACAACATTCTTTCCTTAAAAATTTCTTGTTTGTGTGTGAAAATTCATGAAAGTCTTAAATCAACAGTCTAAAGTCTTAACTACAACATGGATTTGATTTTGTTCTGTCATGCCATAAAGATTGGCAAGTGACTCTAATAACAAAATCTGTAGCAATAAGATTTCTTTCAACAACCAGTACTGCAAGGGTACCCATATGTGAGAAGTTTTCCTTGTCAGATTTAGAGATTTCTTCCTATGACAGTTCTTATCTCTCTTTTTAAAATACTTAAAAATTGTATGTTGAAGCTATAATTTAAATGAGTAGAGATAAAAAAAAAAAAAAAAAAAAAAAAAAAAGCTGAAGATAAAAAACAAACAGAGACAGGCTAATTGGGCTAATTGACTAGCTTCCACTGCTAGGCAGTATCACATAACTTTTTGGAAAATATTTATAATAATGAGAGTTTCATTATAAAAGATTCAAAAGACATAAACAGAATGGACATGCATTTTGATGAGAACAAGAATAATTGGTATTAACTATAAACAGTGTCAATAAATACAGTATCTCAACCATGTGCATTCAAAATGGATACATTTCTTAAATTTTACTTACCAGAAACTGTGATTACCACAGCACATTTTAATTACTATTATTGCAAAATGTAAAATTAGTTTGTGCCAGTTCTTTTTTGTTTCATATTCAGTTCTTCTGATTTCTTTTTTTTAATTTTGTATTTTTATATAAAATATTATATAATAACATTATATAATACTGTTTGCAAGATCTAATAACAATGCCAAAATACGTTTTGTATTCAAAACTGCACTGTAGTGTAATGGTAAATATTTTATTTCATTTCCCTCTCAAAAAAGTAGAAAATCACGTTTAAAGTCAATTTTTTTTACATTTACGTATTCTCTACAGAACAAATCATCAGGAGTTTTACTGAATAAAAATCAATGATTTCAGTAAATGTAGATAATTTATACAAAATAACAAAAATCATTCTTGCTTTAGAAAAATCCCCAGTCAAAAATGAACACATCTCAGATTAGTAAATGTTTAGTTGGTTTGAGTAATTTGACATCTCTGGAAAGAAGAGCATCTTGTGAAGAATCTGAGCATCTTGTGAGATTAGAAACTGCAGCAGGAGTTTGGCACTTCCAGATCTTCCAGGAAAAGCTTTACTCTCAGAAAAAATAAAATTGTTAGATCATTAAACTTTGTGGGTGGTTTTGTTTGTTTTTGTTTGGGGTGTTTTTTTCTGTGGGGAGGGGGAGACCTTTTTGTTTGTTTTTTAAAGAGAAAGAGGAACAAGAAATTGATGGTTTAAAGTTCAGTATTCTTTTCTGAGCTTCGCAGAAGATACCCCTTCAGACTTCTAAAAAAATGTGTCCTTGCAGCTTAAACATAAGCCAGAGACAGTTCAATATTTAAAATACATAAAGCCAAGAAATGCATTAAGAAACATTAATGGTTTTTATGAATTGTATGAAATCAACAGGAAAAGAAGCTTCAGTGAGTTTAAGTAACACTAGAAGTTCCTTGAAAAATGTCTAAATTGTAGAATGGTTTTTATGAATTGTATGAAATCAACAGGAAAAGAAGCTTCAGTGAGTTTAAGTAACACTAGAAGTTCCTTGAAAAATGTCTAAATTGTAGAATCTGTAATATTCAATTTTCAGCCATTTTGAAAGTTATCCTGCAAACTTTTGTGATTGTGAGCAATCCTTACTTATTTGAGTAAAGCCATTGACGTCAATAGCCATATGCACATGTATAAGGATTTACAGGATCAGGGCCTAACATGATAATTGGTTATCCTCTCTGTAACCCCAAATAAAAAAAAACAAATACTGTTGTGCAATATTTAGTATAGCCCAAATGAATTCATGTTTTCTTTAGTTGGTTATTTTTTGTTGTTTTTTTGTTGTTGTTGTTGTTGTTTTTGTCTGATTTCAGTGGGAACAAAGTTAGGCCTTAAAAGCTAAAACAAAAAGATTAAAGAAATTGCATCAAAGAAAGCTGAAGTAAACATAGCAATGTTTCGATAACAATTATCAACTTCCAAAAGATGAAATGTATTCAGATTACTGGAGAAAATATCCAGAGTGTCTCACTTTAGAGTTGCCAGGCAAGGAGAGCTATTGACAAAGTACATGGTTAATCACTGTCAAAAAAGTAATATTTTGTTTGAGTAAAAGTAAGTTGTTGGTGGTTTTTTTTTTATTTTAAGAAAGATTTTTTTTTAGTTTTTGGTGGTTTTGTCCATTTGTGGTCAATTATGGTTTTGATTCTGGTTTGCCCATTTTATACAAGCTGTGCTTTATTTGTATACAAAATTCAAAGATTATATAGTTGTTCACTGGATTTCAGAGTCTGAATCCATTGTGATTTGGTTTTGAACAATAAATATATTAATTGATGTTAGTTTTTAATGTGTGAAATAACCTCTTCTGTAGTTCTTAATATATTCTGCAGAAAAATTATCACATTACAAAACAAGAAAAAAAAATCACTGGAGAATTTTAGGAGACATACATCAACTGAGAAAAGGATTTAGTCATCCCTTTGCATACTTCACTAACTTCTCTTCCAGAAGTTTCAAAATCTACAGATTTCAGTTCAGATTTTTAAAAGCAGATGGTCTCTTTTGCACATACAACAGTCAATTTTCCCTGGACCCAGATGTTTATGGACCTACTTTCTAACAGAAGAGTTCACATAGGGAGGACCACTAGTATCTAATTATGAGCTACATCTGCACTGTTTGCAGTTCTCCAATTAGTGCCAGTTAGATTCTACAAGTATCTTCAAATGAGATAACTATATGGTTCCCTGGATAACTGGGGTAACTTTTGCCAGCTAAATAAGGGAAGTCATGCAGAATTTGCTTCTGTGATACAGAGATGAAAATTAAGTAAACAGAAGCATGGAAAGTTCCTTCTTACTGGTATCTTTCTGAAGACTACCTGAATTAGATATCCATACCTGAAATCATGTGGGCAGTTTTAAAACTAATGAGAATTTTGAAGCTATGAAGACTCATAATGAATTCAATACCTTCATTGCTCTCCGCAGTTTTATTTTTAACTTCAGTTTAAAGTTTCTAGTTTAGTGTAGATAATCCCCAGGCTCCGGGGTTTTTCAACAGGCACAAAAATGCAACCTCATCTTAGATGACATTCTTCAGTTTTACAGTTATCTATGTTGTCCTGGGTAACCGGATTCAAACACCTATTATTAGGAAAACCCTGAGATCAGTCACACAGTATGTTGTCTCACTCCCAAATAGTTCCCAAGCACAGATCAAGAGTTAGGACTAGCCATTCCCAAAAGGCGTTTTATACGAGAACCATGTTTTGCAGATTTCAAGATTTCATAGAATCATAGAATCATAGAATATCCCAAGTTGGAAGGGACCCATAAGGATCATCGAGTCCAACTCCTGGCACCACACAGGTCTACCCAAAAGTTTAGACCACGTGACTAAGTGCACAGTCCAACCTCTTCTTAAATTCAGACAGGCTCAGTGAAGTGCCTACTTCACTGGGGAGCTTGTTCCAGTGCACAACCACCTTGCACTGTCAGTGAAGAACCTCCTCCTGATGTCTAGTCTAAACTTCCCCTGCCTCAGCTTAACCCCATTCCCATGGGTCCTATCACTGGTGTTTATGGAGAATAAGTCACCCGCCTCTCCACTCCCCTCATGAGGAAGTTGTAGACCGTGATGAGGTCTCCCCTCAGCCTCCTCTTCTCCAGGCTGAACAGGCCCAGTGACTTCAGCCATTCTTTATATGTTTTCTTCTCCAGGCCCTTCACCATCTTCATTGTCCTCCTCTGGACACTCTCCAAGAGTTTAATGTCCTTTTTGTACAGTGGTGCCCAGAACTCCACACAGTACTCAAGCTGAGGCTGCACCAGCACAGAGTAGAGTGGGATGGATGATCGCTTCCCTCAACTGACTAGCAATGCCATGCTTGATGAAGGATACGGTTGGCCCTTCTGGCTGCCAGGGCACACTGCTGACTCATACTCAACTTGCTGTCAACCATGACCCCCAGATCCCTCTCTGTGGGGCTGCTCTCCAGCATCTCGTCACCCAGTCTGTACATATAGCCAGGGTTGCTGCATCCCAGGTGCAGGACCTGGCACTTGCTTTTGTTAAACTTCATGCAGTTGGTGATCACCCAGCTGTCCAATCTGTCCAGATCTCTCTGAAAGGCCTTTCCACCCTCATCCGAGTCCACGATGCCTCCAAGTTTGGTGTCATCAACAAATTTGCTCAAAACATCTTCTAGTCCAACATTCAAATCATTTATAAAAACATTGAAGAGGACTGGCCCTAAAACGGAGCCTTGAGGGACCCCACTATTAACCATCCACCAGCCTGATGTGGCCCCATTTACCACAACCCTTTGAGCCCTGCCCATCAGCCAATTGCTCACCCATTGTATGACATTTTTGTTAAGTTGTATGCTGGATATTTTGTCCAGTATTTCAATGCCATGAACATGGGCTGTACACACTAGCTGAATCTTTAATGCCAGAGACCAATGCAGAAACATTTAATTTACAACAATAGATGTAACCTCTGGTTGATGCTTTGAATTGACCCTAAATCCCCTCTTTGTTGTGACCGGTATTTACATATGTGGCCCCAACTCAGTGCTAGGTGGTGTCATATTTAACAACATAAGGGAGAGCAAATATACCTGCAAAAATGTCATTTAACTCATAATAAAGCAAAGTAACATGTAGTAAATAACTATTAACAACAGAGCAAAATGAAGCATAAACTGGGTCCAGTAAGTTATTCTTTCAGATTTTATTACAATGTTATTCTGTTACATATAAAATACCCAAAATACATATCTGAAGCAAAGTTTCTGAAAAAGAAATTGGACTAAATTTACCAGATCCCTTTATATTCTCCTGTTGTTGACTAGGGCAATGAGACATAAAATGGTTATAAATTGTATTATCAGGGTAAGTACTGAAAGGGGGCTCTAGCACATGCAAAAAGTAGTTTTTACTGTGGCTTTGGTCTGGTTCCTGCTGTCACCTGAATCTTGAATTTCAATGATAGTACATTTGATTTTCTTCTTAATGTTCCTGGAGTGGGCAAAAGCCAGTGACTGGGTGTTAAAAATGACCCCACCACAGTGCCTCAGAGAACTTTTAAAAATTGCAATACCTCACAGTTATAAATAAAGAAAATAATTTTTAAAATGAACAAACAAAAACTAAATTTCTTGCAAAATATATGATATTTTAACCACTGTCAAATAATTCTCCTCAATTCCTGTTATTTCTTCCATAGTTACAGCTTCATTATCAATCAGTTGAATCAGATGCTGCAAGGAAAAAAAAAAAAAAAAAAAAAAAAAAAAAAAAACAGAACCCCCTTAGACTTCAACCAACAAAGAACATCAGGATTACTGACTTTTGAAAATTTTGGTCTGGCAGCACTGAGCATGAGACACAGCTGACTGCTTTCAGCCCTTGACAAGCATAAGCTCCCATTATTGTCTTACTGTTTTCAGTGAAATAATTGACTAGGTGGAAAAAATGTTGTAGCGGCAAGAAACTATGTCAGCTCTTAACTTCAAGTTAGTGTATCACTTACAAGCTTTAAAGTGCCATAACATGCCTCAAAAATTTTCAAGGCATTTAATTTTATCACTGGGGATATAGAAAAAGCCTCATTGCCCAACAATTCCAAGTGATTTGATATGAGAAAAGGTGTTCCATGAATTACAATTATTAGTACTTGAATGCTAATATTGTAATAATTATTGCAGAAAACTAGCCCAGCATCAAAATATCCTTTTTTTGTACTTTTCTAAACAGTGTTTCTGCACATATTGTTTTCTAACCCATTTATGTGACAGATATATTGCTATAGAAAATGTAGAATACTATTTGTATTCTATACTAAATGTAGAATACTATGTTCTCCGTTACCCTTATGTGGACTTAGGGGAATTGTACAGAGGTTGTAACTTAGCTGGATTTCTACTGAACTGGTCCTTAAAGCATGAATTCACATCATCATCTCCCATACCTGATAGTTTAGGAAACAGCATGGAAAAAGCAGTAAGATGTAGAAAAGATTTTATACTGTATTTCAACCCAGGATATTTAATTTATAAAATAATAATAATAACACAAGTATTTCTATTTGATAACCTATGGTATAAATTGATATATAGTATATCCCTGGCTCCCACTTATCCTTGTGCTTATAGAGGCCCTCATAGAGCTCCTGCAGGCCAGCAAAACCTCTTTGCAAAGACCATGCTCACTCCTTCACAACAGGCCATGTTCATGCACACACTGACTAAATTATTTATTACAGACTTCAGCATTTACCAGGCATGGAAGTCAGACCCATTGGTCTGTAGTTGCCTAGATCCCTCCACAGCAGAATCTGCTGATGGGTCACATCTCACCCTGCTCTGCTGTGACCAATGGCAGGTTACATTCTGTGGACAGCCATTCTGACATTTTGCATCAGAGTTCCTTCAGTGCTGCCAGAATGATGCGTGGTCCTAGAAACTTACTAACAAGAAATTTAACTACTTTGCCTGAGATTCGTAGTAGATTTACCTCAAATTCACCTAGCTCCTCTGACCTACCTGCTATGATGAACCTGCTGCATGCACAAATCTTCAAGCAATTAAGTCTGCATGCTGCTCTGCTACAGCTTTATCACCCATGTCTCTTTTAAACTGTCATCAGGCAGGTACGCCAATTCCCTAACTTTCCATCTATTTAAATGTTTTTCAGATGTTTTAAGGGACCAATCATTTCAGTCTTCTGTACTGACATAATATAGAAGATTGTATATAATTTTACTTTAAAAAATGTGAGTTTAGTTAAGTTAAATTCTAACTAAACTATTATTATAAAGACTCAATTTTCCCATGATTTAGCAATGAATTCCCATCTCACGCATGCAGTTAATATCTGAATCCGGGTGCAAAATTGTATTGCTGCTATAAAGAAAGAAGTATTACAGCAAATGTATTAAGGTTCCTCTTCATTAACACCATAGTAATTAAATGCAGAATTTATCTCTGCACGCTATTTTAAACAAACACTACATATAATTACAGATATCTCTATTTTTAGAGATATATTTTAGACATATTTTTAATGAACAAGAAGAAAGCCTACAAGAAGAATAAATGAGTAAATATTAGTTTTACCTCTCTTATCAAAGAAAAATTAATTAGAATCCATAACTAACAGTACAAGTTGTCACACAACATCCTTCTATTTCCCACAATTGCTTCCTGGATTCCTTCTTTGTATTTGAACTGTCAAGTACTAAAAAGATTGTTTCCTAGTTGTGGTCTGCCAGGAAAGTAAGATAATAAGACAAAAATAGACTAAACAGCTTAGACGATGGGATGATGTACTTTTGTCTGCCGGGGTATTTTTTCTCCCAAATTCACCAAGCTATGACTTTTACTGGAATTTTCAATTTAAAATAGAAATAAACCCTCTCTGAATTTCAGTAAGATTGCATTTGAAGGATTTGGTATTCAGAGCTCATTTTGATTATATATTTTCCAAAGAGTTTCACAAGACAAACTTTCTCTCCTAAATCATGAGAAAACTGCAGTCTCTTGGGACAGATATTATCATGAATAAATTCTGTACCCATCATAAGTTACTTCAAAAAGCTAGTTTCCCCATTCAAGATAAGAAATTTTATTTCTACCATCTTAATTTAAAAATGGTCTTAAAATTACTTTGAAAATATCATTAACAATCTCAGATTATATCTGATCATTCTGCCTTTTCTGTTTATCTCTTTAAATACAAATATACAAATATAGTACAATATTGAAAGATTACACCAGCCAGAATCCAAGAAGACTTGAAAAAGTAGCTGAAGAATAAATATTATGCTAGCTTAAACAATCATATTTTAGAAACCTGCTACTCTACCTGGACAGTCACAAGTCCATGGGATCAGATGGTATCCACCTGATGGTACTGAGAGAGCTGGCTGATGTGATTGCCAAGACACTTTTCATTGCCTATCTGTGGTCATGGTCAACCAGAGAGGTCCCAGATGACTGGAGACTTGCTAATGTGATGTCCATTTATAAGAAGGGTCATAAGGAGGATCTGGAGAACTACAGGCCTGTCAGCCTGACGTCGCTGCCAGGAAAGGTCAGGGAACAGGTCATCCTGAGTGCAATCACACAGCACATGCAGGACTACCAGGGAATAAGTCAGGCCTTGTCAGCATGGGTTCATGAAAGGCAAGTCCTGCCTGACCAACCTCATCTCCTTCTATGACCAGGTCACCCACCTGGTGGATGAGGGAAAAGCTGTTGACGTAGTCTACCTAGACTTCAGCAAGACTTTTTACATGGTCTCCCCCAGTATTCTCCAGGAGAAGCTGGCAGCCCATGAATTGGACAGGTACACTCTTTGCTGAGTTAAAGACTGGCTGGGAGGCCTGGCCCAGAAAGTGGTGGTGAACAGAGTGAAATCCATCTGGCAAACTTTCACCAGTGGCGTTCCCCAGGGGTTGGTGTTGGGGCCATTCTCTTTAATATTTTTATTGATGATTTGGTTGAGGAAATTGAGTACACCCTCACTAAGTTTGCAGACAACTCCAAGCTAGGGGGAAGTGCTGATCTGTGGTAGGGTAGGGAGGCCCTGCAGAGGGACCTGTACAGGATGGGTCGATGGGCAGAGGCCAGTGGGATCAGGTTCAACATGCACTGTGTTTCAGGTCCTGCACTTTGGCCACAACCCCATGCAGTGCTACTGGCTTGGGGGAGAGTGGCTGGAAAGCTGTGCAGAGGAAAAGGCTCTGGCGGTGTTGGTCGATGTTCACCTGAACATGAGCTGGCAGTGTGCCCAGGTGGCCAAGAAGGCCAACGGCATCCCAGCTTGGATCAGGAATAGTGTAGCCAGCAGGACCAGGGAGGTGATCATCCCCCCTGTACATCCCCCTCTGGTGAGGCCGCACCTCTAGCGCTGTGTTCAGCACTAGAGCATGTCCAGAGAAGGGCTACAAAGTTGGTGAAGAAAAGAGAGAACGAACGAACGATCGAAAGAAAGAAAGAAAGAAAGAAAGAAAGAAAGAAAGAAAGAAAGAAAGGGAAGGAAGGTAGCAGTTCTGATTTCCTCAGAATCCCACATCCTGACTTCTCATGAAAGGACAGCTGTTAATTTGCAAACCCTTGAAACATAGACCTGCATGTCAACTGCTGTTAGAAATCTGTTAGATTTGCTATGTACTTATCTTTATACATCTACTAGACATAACAAACTTCTCCAGCTTGTAGACATATGAAGGAAAAATATATATATAAAAAAAAAAAAGCAATTAAAATTACATTGGGTGAAATTGTGCAAGTCTCACTGTGAGTAATTTAAATAGAAAACCTGCAAATTGCCCTATTAACTTCATCACATTAATTTGTAGACTGAGGTCTAAATACAGAGACGGATTTAGCCGACTAACCCAACTGATCTTGAGAGCTTCCTAAATCCCAAATTGAGGATTTCCAGAGCTCTGACCCTGTGTCCTCTAACAGCACAGTCGTATAGGTTATTCCTATCGCATAGGCATAGAAGTGTTTAAATCTAGAATGATTTTTGATATACTGAATAATAAAAACAGGAACTTAGAAAGAACCAGGTACAGAATAAACAAAGCCTATGTTCCTCACAAACAAATAACTGCACTGTGGAATCACGTGCCAAAGGATGCTTTTGATGCTGAAATTTTAAATGGATTTAAGACACACCAGGCAAATTTATAGAATTCTAATGAAGATTACTAGATACATAGAAATCACATATAGTTTACAAAATCCTCAAGCTGAATGTTTGGTAGATGATGGAATGATAAGAAAAAGTATCAATTGTACCCATCTTCTTCATATTTTTCTGTCCTATACTCAAATTGTGGCTGCTATTGGGACACAGCATACATTAAGTTAGTAAGCACATACGTCACACCTGTGTCCACTTATAGTTCATAAACTTGTCTATCTCACTTCTGAGAAACAGTTAATAAATATTTTCTGGATCCTGACACTTAGTAAGTGCAGCTGGAAGAAAACTCAGCATTTCCTTCTTTATCATGGACTAAAGTACTCAACTAGTACACAATAAAACTAGATTCAATTTCCTTTTGTTCTCAAGAACTGTTTTCTCTGCCAAGATAAATGTTCTAAGCATTATGATCTACAAGTGTTCTCATGTGCAGCCCCATTAATCATTTTTTTCCTTACCTTATAAGATCAAATTAAATATTAATTGATCCAGTAAGATTTAATTCCACACCACTTTTGCAATGACTATTTAATTATCCTTCACGGAAGCAGCATACTAGGCATATACAGAATCTACTATGAGCTACTAGGATATACAGGATCTCTATATTCCTTCTCTTATTAGTCATTCAAATCCCATGATACACTGTAACTACAGCTGTGGATTCCCCTAGAGTGAGGTGCTGCAACATCCAGTATTGCAATATCACAGTCCTCTAGGACTGCTGAATCTGAGCACCAACAGCAGATTCACTGACGAATGACAGCCATACACTGACTCCCATCACTTGACTTACATCTGAGCTCTCCAAGCTCAACCTTGCCACAACACAGATCGTTCTTGTCAAATCTTGCTAAAGTATTGCTAATAGCATCAGTGTATGCCATTGTGGTAAGAAGAAGGTCTTAGGCCTACATTTTTCTTGCTTAATATCAGGAAAGAGTGAGCTCCACAGAAATTCTACAAGCAAAGTTTATACTGCAAAATGTGCATGTTTTCCATAGCCCAGAGCCTTCCAAGAAAAAGAGAAGGTTGAAAATCATCTTCAAAACTCAGCCCTCACTAGCACAGTGCTTTCAGAAGGAAGGATAGTATCCAGGTTGATAAATTTTCACTCTCACATAAAAAAAAAAAAATAATAATGTTTGTGGTGATGTACCATACAAAGATTAAATACTGCTAAAGGCATTATTCTCCCATACCTGAACTGACAGATGAATATCTCTTTCAATCAGTCAAAAACAGAATACCATTAGGACTCCTCAGGAACCAGCAGCTTTCTAAGCCTTGAAGTGAAAGACTCATATAGGACTGTCTCACATGCGATTATCCTTAGGGATAAACCTTGTTTATGCATTTTGTCCATGAACAGATAATAGTGAATCACACACTGAGTCAACAAAGTAATGCTCTTTGGAAAAAAAAAAAAAAAAAAAAAAAAAACTACAAATGCCATCCACAGATGTTTGCCCATAGGTATTTTCTTTAAGTTATGTGTATAGCCTTCTGCTTTACTCAGCACTAGACAGTCTACAGTCTTCTGATGGAATAATGCATTCAGTCCTGAGAAATACCCTTCAAAATCTGTGGACTAACTGGAGAGGACCCACAAGAGAGGAGTGAATGTCATGAGAGGCATAGGAACAATAAGTATGAGAAAGGACAGAATTAGGACTTTTTGACCTGTAATATATCCTACTGAACCTGATAACCATCTCTAAGTGCATACCAAGTTTCTGCAAAAAGAAGAAGCATAGTAGGTTTCCATGGTCACACTGGATAAAACAAGAAATAGTTCATTACAAGAAAGGTTCAGGTTAAATACTGGGAAAGTCTTCCTAACACTGAGGACAATGAAGTATTGAACTAAACTGCAGAAGGAGATAATGGAGCTTTTGCTGCTGGCAGCCTTTAAAAATAGAGTGTACACATTTCTATCAGAAAGACTAAGAAGACTAGGAAGAATCTCTCCTTGTGGTTCCTACCAAATTATTTTCCTTAACTTTACATAAAATAATGAAACATAAAGATGATTAAAGGATTGGAGTATCTGTCCTTTAAGGAAATACTAAGAAAGCTGGGTCTGTTTAGCCTAGAGAAGTTTGAGAGGGGATCTTACCAACCTCTACAAATTCCTGAGAGGACAACATAAACAGGATGGGGACAAACTCTTCTCAGTGGTGGCCAGTAATAGGACAAAGGATAATGGGTATAAATTGAACCACAGGAGGTTTCACCACCATATGAAGAACTGCTTTACTATGAGAGGGACCGAACACTGGAACAAGTTGCCCAGAGAGGTTGTGGAGTCTACTTCTTTGGAGATATTCAAAATGTGCCTTGATGCAATCCTGTGTAACATGCTCTAGGTGACCCTGCTTGAGCAGTAGGGGTGGACTAGATGATCTAGAGATCCCTTCCAACCTCAACCACTCTGTGTGATTCTGTGAAAATAAAAAACAATTCCTGGGGAAAGGAATCACAGTCCAAGTTACTTCTTTTCCATATATGTGTCCTAGTCTACAAAACCAAAAGCCTTTTTTGATTCCTGAATCTAGTGGGATTTTGTTCTTGTTTGTTTGTTTAAAATTGTAAAGCAGCTCCAGGCAAGCCAGTAGGTTATTATACCCTACTGAGGGGTATGACTGGTGATTTTAGGACTTTTGCTGTAAAAGACAAGTTACAACACTTCCCACACCCTGGAGAAGCATAACTTCTGCCTGTTGCAAACACCTTAAATATTTTTTAAGTCATTACCTTAAAGCACCAGTGTGAAGCCAGATAGTAGCACATTTCCTTGAAGCCCAGAATACTGACTTTTTCCTCATTCCTTAAATAGCCCATTATAAAAGCAGGATTGCATCAAGGATTGTCTCTTCTGTGCACAGAACAGAAATCAGTTAATCTGTTCCTAGTCCAATAAAAGAAAAAGTACATATACTTATGGAAAATAATCTCTCTTTTGCTCCCATAGTCCCCAGATCTAAGAATGTGGCAAGAAGCAGTCTGAAATTTGTTTCTCTGGGATTTTAGCTAGGTAAATGCATACTAGTAATGCTTCTCTAGATGGAAAAGGTGTTGCTTTATTGCTTTAGTGCATGGCCTTCACACGCGGAGCCTTCATCTCTGCTATCCACTTCTGCTTTGAAGAACTTACATCTGAAAGGAAGGAAGCTCTGTCAGGAGTTGCAATTGATCTGGTCCTTCCACAGGCAAAAACAAGTGGATGAAAGGAGCTAATTATGTCTTCCTACCCACAGTAAACATCCTCTTAAGAGCTGGTACAGTCTAGACCTTACAAGCCTCTCAGCCTTAATATGTGTCATGCTTAATCAAAGACAAGAAAAATAACATTTGCAGATGTTTTTTATTTGATCAATAGTCTTCTGTTTTATTAGCTGTGAGGTTGGTCTCACGTTTCCTTGGATGTGTCATCTTAATTCTTGCCATAATGTATTGCACAAGCCATACTGGGTTGCTGGACCAGTCACAAAGAGAAGTGGCTGTCTTAATTATGTGTAATATCTACATGGTCTTCCAGATATTTAACAGACTGAGAGCTTCAACAACGTTACACTGCCAAAAGTATGGGAAAAAACATTCCAGAATGCTTTGTTTTTTGGAACCATTGACGATTTCAGGGATAATAAAGGAAGCTGATGTCCCCTCAAGTTTTAGCTTTATTTTAATAGCTTGCATAGAAAAATATTAGCTTCAAAACTGGAGATACATGGATCAACTACACAAAGAGCACTCCTTTGCAGAGAACTTCACTACTGTTTGAACAGCATTTCCTCCAAGCCCATCCAAAGATTTTTTCTGTACTACTGCATAGAGATACACTACCACACGGTATTGGGAAATGGCTGTGCTGCAGGAAAATAGCTATTGGTCTCTCTCTGAGGAAATTCACTCTGTTGCACCCACCCAGCAAGGGCTGGAACACCACTGCTGGCTAGCCATGAGTTTTTAGGCATTTTTTGCAGTTGAATATTCTCTTCCTTCATCTTGCTGTGTTTCACAACATTTTATTGGGAGCAAAGATACTTTACTTGTACTCTGTCCTGCTTCTTGGACAATGTTCCATCAACACAAAAGACCAGCTTTAAACAGCATCACATGCTGTTATTTGTACATAACACCTAGCAGACAATAATTTGACAAAAATCAGTGCATTACTTATTTAACAATATAGAACTTGTTTTAAAAGCAAATAAAAATCCAAGCTCAGCAACATTTGTTTACATAGGTAATGGATATATCCTTCTGCCCAACATAGTCTGGTTTTCTAACTGTAGAGAAACACTGTCCTTTTCAAATGAATGAATCAAATGAGTCATCAGGGCAGTTCATTATGTGATGTACAGAGATCATCTTCCAGCTGAAACAAGTAAAGAAGCACTGACACAAACAGCACTCAACAGAAGTACCTGTTGTATAAAAATACTTGTCTAACAAACCAAGATGATCAATAATAAAAATAAAAAATAAAAAAAAATAATCCAAAGGAATTCTGAGAGCTACTGCTTCACATTGGTAGTAGGAGTATAGTTAGAAAGGGGGGTTACAAAGTGAAATGTTGATTTCAAACTTCCTTATGGCTGATTTGCTACAGCAGCAAAGAATTTACAGTTTCTGAACTAGATCTGAGTTGAGTCTCTGAAAGCTATAGTAAATTCTAACTATGTTTAAAAAGACTAACCAGGAGCCCACATAAATTTAACAGACATGGTGTCAGATGCACTGTATGAGATACGGATTTGAAGCTGCCTGTTTAAAGATTAGAAACTACTTTTTAGTAATAGTGCTTCCATTCTATGCTTCCAAGGCCTAGTCTTATGGAAAACACAGCATGACAGAAATCGTGTTTAACACAACTTGGAAACATAAGGGTTTTATAATTGATTAATGGAATAGGAAAGAAAGAAAGAAAAAAAAAAAAAAAAAGAGAGAGAGAGAGAAAAAGAAAAAGAGAAGGAGGAAAAAGGGGGAATAAATTAAA
>CM021763.1:15036532-15090529 GCA_011075105.1 Heteronetta atricapilla
AAATGATTGTGCAGAGTCTTAGAGATATACACTTTTGAAGTATGTACATTATACATAATCCTGTATGTATATAAGGCTGTATACATAATTGATTGCTCTGGGAAGACACAAATTTTGTACTGTAATAACACGTATCTCTTGGCCACAATAAATTGGAAAGGTTTTGCATTTTAAATAAGAAAAAAAAAATAAAGGACTGAAAGTGAAATTAATTAAGAGGAAAATAACTAGTGTTCTTCACCAGTTTTCTTCAGAATCTACCTAATTATAATCTAATTCACTCAAGTGACTCACAGACTTAAAGAGTGGCATGGGCCGAATAAGGATTTAAATCATTGTAATGTCAAAATACTGACTGGTGTCATTTGTGAAAGTTCCTTTACTTATGTTGTCCAGAACTTAATAATTGTATTGATTCATTGTCCTTTGGCTGAATATGTGACCCAGACTTTGGCTGGGAAAATCATTACTGTTTCAAATATTTTCTTCCTCAGAGTCTTTCCTTACAGGGATAGATTCCCTATTTTTTGCCTTTTTATTTTGAGCTTACCCCAAATCACCTTCTGTAGTTTAAGCTGCTTTCTTTTCTATGTTGCCTGATTGTAACCCTGTTTAAACATAAGTTAATAATTACTTTTCTGGTAAATTTCCAGTGCTGATAGTACTAGGTCAAATGCCAGAATCCACTGCTAATGGAACAATTTTTAAACAGATCAGAGTGGAATTCAGGTGTTAAACAAGAGCTTGGTCATACAGTCAACATGTATGCTTGTAAATTATACAGTCCCAATTTAATTAAACAATCTCAGGAAGGATTCATTTGCCTATGCTGTTACTGTCTGAGCTGTTTCATGTAAGCTAATGCTAGAGAACAGTCCTAGAACTTCAGTGTAGTCATACACACTTGTGTTACCAAAAAACCTTATTCATATCAACCCAATATTCACACCACACTCCGGGGCTAAGTTCATATAAATTTGGACAGTACAAACATATCTTCTGCAGTTTTCTTTTTGATAGGATAAAACATAATGAGTCTAAATTAATTAATAATCTATCTCATTCTTATTACTTGTGAAAGATCTAAAGTATTAAGTAGCAAATAATACCATGTTTCTTTAAATCTCTCAAGAAGACAGCAAAATTACTAAATGATATTACCACAAGATAAATGACATGGACTACTGACAAGTTTCTTTACTGTGAGAGTTACAGAGCACTGGAACAGGTTGCTCAGACAGTTTGCAGAGTCTCCTTCTCTGGAGATACTCAAAACCCGACAATGTGCTCACAATGTGCACAGTGTGCTCTAGGCTATCCTGCTCAGCAGGGATGTTGGCCTAGATGATCTTCAGAGGTCCATTCCTGCCCATTCTGTGATTCTGTGACAGATTAAAACCAATTTATATAGTATTCAGAATTACTCCCATAGACACTGGAGACTGCAAAAGAAATTTCCGTGGTTATTGAAAAATATTGTTATTGAATTTTCAACTCATAAAGCAAGAATATTATGAATAAAGAAAGCAGGTTTAGATGGTGTAGATGGAGAAATCCTACTGCGAGAAATAATATTTATTTTAGTTCTTTGCCTGCTTAAAAAAAGTAGTAACACACAAGAAGTAACACACAAGTAGAAGAAAATACATGGAATGTGCTGTTCAAAAATGCATGAATGCAAGATTTAAAGTCTCTAGTCTCTTGTAGACACTGGAGTTCAGGAACTAGATCACTATGAGTTATCCTGATTCACACTTAGGATGCTCCAACACCTGACCCAGAGTGCAGTAAAGAAAGCAGAGTCCTAAAACTGACTTCAGTGGATTTTGAATCAGTTCCAGTTAATGAACAGCTGGAATGATGTGTAAAGCACCTTCTTTCTATTTGTTTCTTTAGGGGAAAAGAACATATGTGCACACATGCATAGAGACCAGAAGTTATCCAAATCTTCTGTTAGATTTCTTGCTTTGTTCTTCCAGGACAAAATCATGATGTGCCCAAAGAGTTTTCAAGCCAAGTAAAACCAAAACATATGTGCTACACCTGGACAGAAGAACTGGTTCAGGACTCCCGTCTCTGAGGTCAGCAGATGATACAGCAGAATAATACCCCTGGCGTTTTATGCAACAGTGTCTTGGCTCAGGAATGAGCCCAGTCAAAACCACGTTCTACATTCTCAGCCAATGAAACACTGTAAATGAGGCTGTAACAGAACAAGACTGTACCAGGTTGAATGAAGAAAGGCAATGTCCAAGGACATTATCCAAGGATACAGAAATGAGACCACTGGCTTTCAAAACTGACTCCTGCCATTATTAAAAAAAAAAAAAAAAAAAAAAGGTTTAGAATTACTATAGAGACCTAAGAAATACTTGTATGCAAAGTATATAATTTGACAGGTCCATGAAATATGCATTAATTTAAGGATAGTTATTTTGTGTAATTGCAGATATAATGTGATTTAAAACATTGACTGAACTATCAGAAAACAGACTGATGAAAGAATTACTTAAATGGCAGAAAAATTTGTCTACAGTGATACCAAGAACCGAGAGATGACTGCCAGGAAGCTATGGGATTAAACTTCAGACAAGGAACTTCACCATTTATATATTTTTTATAAAAATAAATAAAATTTTTAACAAAAAATAAAATAAAAAATAAAAATAAATAAAGTAAGATGATGCAAAATAAAATTCCAGGGTAAATTATTAAATTAAAAATGACTTAAATAACAATAGCAAAATTCATTTCTGAGAAGACTTCACTGTTGGAAAGAAAAGTTCAAGATCATTGGCAATTTTCTCTGCAAACAATGGAAACAGGAAAAATGAAACAGAAGACTTTGCAGGACAAGCATAAAGTTCTGGAATAATGAGGAATTTGCTTTTCTCATTAGAAGGCTGTAGGATTTTTTTTTTTTTAATTATGTTGATTTAGTGACAACATAAAGACTTCCATAAAAATACTGTACAGTACCTGCCAAGTATTTGACCCTGAAGCTTGCCTGAGTTGTGTAACAGTCATATAGAACTGCATGATCTAATTAATTATGGTAGTCCATCTTGAGGCCTCCAAATTACTTTTTAAATTCCAGATATTCTTTTCAAACTACTTAAGGAAGTGAACAAAGAAATTATATTATTATTTAGCATCTCCAGTAATATTTCTCTTTTAAGGTTTCAGTATTTTTCAAAACTACTTATAAAAGCAGCTATATATGTACGTATTTGGATGGATAGACAGAATATTGTACATTTTTGTTTGAATTTTTTGTGACTGTGAGTAATACCTATAGAACCAGAAGAGAAGCATCAAGCGTACTGTGTGACCAGGGCACTATTTTCAGTCAATTCACCTTAGCAGGATTTAGTCTACCTTGCTGAATTCCATTTCACATAAGAGACTCCCTATTCTCACATTGCCCCTGCAGTCAATAACATAAATGGATTTATCCACTTGATACCAACAGGCTGCTATATAAAACAGAGGTGTGTGTGAAATTTCTCATAGAAGTTGTTGCAAGAGACCTTTAGAACTGTCAGTGTGAAAACATAGATCATTCTCTACAATTTAATGATGTCTGTACATGTGACTTCACCCTGAAAGTGCCAGAGCAGGCTACCCAGAGAAGCTATGGATGCCCCATACCTGGAAGTGTTCAAGGCCAGGCTGGATGGGGCTTTGGGCAACCTGGTCTGGTGGGGAGGTGTCCCTACCCATGGCAGGGTGCGTGGAGTTAAATGATATTTAAAGTCCCTTCCAGCCTGAACCATTCTGTGATTCTGTGATGCTATGAGTCATGGTGCAAGAGGATTAAAAGTAAATTGCCCATAATTTAACAAGTTGCTGACAAGTTTTACATATCATTAAAACTTTTCACACAATTACAGATGACTATTAATTTTTATGTTCTTAAATATTCAAATGATTTTTATTAGTTAACTATAATATTTACTGAACCAATTTTAAGGTTAAACAAGATAGAAATCCCTGCTTCCCAAATATTATTTGTATTAAGTCAATACTGAGTCATGCCATTTAATACCATGAAAAAGTAAGTGATCATCTAATGGAAAAGTTTTTGCAGGAGTGTTATATTTAAAATTGAAAACATAAAAAAATCAGTAGAAGTCTTTCTGTTGAATTCAATTAAAATGTTCTTAAGTACATTTCTATTTATGCTGTATATTTATCTAGATGAAAATTATACATTATTTTTTCTATGCAGTTTTACAATCTCACTCTCATAGATAAACAAACTTATTTAATAAGGGCCTTGCATGCTTTCCACTAAAATCTTTGGCTGCCCTCTTTTGTAAACCCCAAAGAATTTGGATTCTTAGTGCATTAAGCATGAAAGGACTTCCTTCTTATACTCCTCCAAGAACAATTTTAACATCTTTACTGTGTAGGACTGTTTGGTCTGTTAGGTTTTTAAAAAAATTACTAGTGTGTTTTTTTCACCATCTGTGTCTTCTGCTATAATGGGAACTAATATGTTAAGATTCTGTTCTAGCACATATCTTCTCATTTTTATTTCTCATTATTACAAATTCTTTGGCTGTCAGGGTAAAGAATGATAAACTGATACAATGTCGAGTGATTAAATCTTCCCATGATTCTCCCTTGTATTTATTTCTGCCAAATGTTTCCTTTTCCATTCATTTCAGATGAGAAAAATGCAAATTAATGGTTCAAAAATGGGTTCCTTGTATCTTTACCAAGATTAAATGTCGGAGTAAAATCACTGAAATAAAAACTTAATTACAGTTAAAATTATGAAAAGAATATTGATTCTATTTCTTTTTATAGTGTGTTAATTATTGATTTAACTGAATTTGTTTACTAAGAGTTCAATAAAATAAAACATTTTCCTATTACACGACAAACAAAAGTGAGAATAACTGCTTACTGTTTAGTTTTTAATATTTAAATATAGAGAGAATAATGCATATTACAGTGAAAATGTTTATTTCTATTGGAATTACATCAATAATCTCAATAATCTATAATATAAAGTATGTCTAATTCCTAATTACAGGTGTTCTTAACAAAAAAAAATCAGCAAAAACCACAGTTGATAAAGATAATGCTAGAAATAATTTACTCAATATGAAATCTAACTTGTAACCAAACAAGAAAACAATGCTGTAATCAGATAGCACAAGCATGGCCTCAAGCCTGTCAGTGTTCAAAATGCATTTGGACAATGCTATTACACATATAGTTTAACTCTTGGATCATCATACGTTGAGCCAGAAGTTGAACTTAATGATCTTTTTGGGTCCCTCTAATTCTGATTATATATGTGATTATATATATATATATAATATAATATATATTATTATATTATTATTATATATATATATATATTACATATATAAAATATATATAATCCTATTAACTTTCCATTCATCCCTTAAAAAGCATTCCTCTCTTTCTTCCTGCTTACTGAAATAGGTTAAATTGATCCATCTGTATTTGTAACCTAGACTTCAGTTTTAAGGATCGTCAGTTAAGCATTCTGAAGTTTAATCCCTGAAATCCAGCAAACCAGTCAAAGTAGTTACACACACAAATAGCTTTAAGCCTATGATTAGTCCTAGTGTCATTTATCAGCATAATGCACAAAAAACATGAGGTAAAGTTTCTGTCTTTGTGTTGAGCACATAATTAAGCTTATTGCTGTATCAAGTGTGTCCACTTACCTGAGGATCAAATGTTAGGACCAAACCTGTAAGTACTCTTACTACTTTAAGTCTGCTTTCCAGCCTTTCATGATGAGATAGCTGTGCATGTAATGAGATTGTTAATAAACAAAAGTACTTATCAATGAGTGTGACTCTTTGAGAATTGTCATCTACAGCACAGTCATATTGTGAAAATTTTTATGACTATTTTATTATTCTGGAGACTTTTCATCAGTACCTGTGAGGCACAATCATTCCCTAGTTTTCTTCATGTGGTCATAAAAGTAAGAGTATATTGAATAGCATTTAGTTCCTCTCATAACAAATAAGTGAAAAACTACCATGAGAGGAGATTGAAATTACTATTAATACTGAGTTCACCTACTTATATAGCATGAATCAAAGACCACTAGCTATTATTAAATAAGTATTGCTATATGAATGCATCTCAGTGAAATACTACCACGTCTCTTACACCTGGAATGACTAGCTTTTCTTTTCTTGATACATGTAGGCTTTAGAATAGCATAGCATAGCATAGCATAGCATAGCATAGCATAGCATAGCGTAGAATAGAGTAGAATGGAATGGAATGGAGAGGAATGGAATGGAATTTAGAATAGAATAGAATAGAATAGAATAGAATAGAATAGAATAGAATAGAATAGAATAGAATAGAATAGAATAGAATAGAATAGAATCATAGATTGGTTTGTGTTGATAAGGACCTTAAAGATCACCTAATTCCAATTCTCCTGCTATGGACAGGGACACCTTCCACTAGATAAGGTTTCCCAAAGCCCCATCCAGACTGATTCTAGGGATGGGGCATCCACAGCTTCTCTGGTCAAACTGTTCCAGTGACTTACCACACTATGAGTAAATAATTCCCTCCTAATACCAAATCTAAATCTATCCTCTTCTGGTTTAAAACCATTCCCCCTTGTCATATCACCACACTCCCTGACAAAGAGTCACTCCCCAGCTTTCCTGTAGGCCCCTTTTAGGTACAGGAAGGCCGCTATAAAGTCTCCCTGGAACCTTTTCTTCTCCAGGCTAAATAATCTGAAATCCCTCAGCCTGTCTTCACAGGAAAGGTGCTCCAGCCCTCTGATCATCCTCATGGTCCTCCTCTGGACACACTTGAACAGTTTCATGTCTTTCTTATGTGAGGGAGCCCAGAACTGAACACAGCACTCCAGGTAGAATCTCACAAGAATGAAGCAGAGGCACAATATTCATCCAAAGCCCATTCTGTTTTGTACAAATGTATGCCATAATAATATGTGTACCATAATAAAATTATATAAAGTATTTGTAGTATACATATTTTTCCATTCTGACAGAATCCGCAATGACTAAAGGCCTACCTCTATGACCTCCCCCTTTCCTGAGCTTAAAATGTACTTCATGTTTCTGATTTTCAGAGATGTTATGCATCTGCAGTTCAGATCAAAATATGGATAGGTATTCAGCAATTCTGAAAAATCAGAATCGCTGACTACAAGTTAATCCCACTTAGTATTTCAGTTTAATGTCAGTCTCAAGAACACATTCTAAAAAAAAAAGGGGGGGGGGGGCGGGGCTTTTATGCTAATTTATCTGTTGTGTCTTTGTGTCTTAATGACTCAACTGGGACAATGGAACCTCCACTGTCTTAGGCTACATCTTTGAAATGTTTTAAGTAACTATCATTTAGAAGCAGTTTATTCAATTTCAATTGGAGGAGATTTCAGCCATCTTGTCTTTCAATTTTTAATCAAAAGTAAAGTTGGAGAAATATAGTGGACACAATTTTTTTACAATATTAACTGTTTCTCAAAAAGTATCTTAACATAAACTGTTCGTGTATCATTTTACATTGTCTGCTTAGGTGCAGGAGCTGCTTCTCACATAAGCAGTTACAATGAGAAGAAAATTTAATACCTGAACTTCCTCCTGTATCAACAATATTTCTATTATACCAGTTAATATATATGAATGCAAAACCAAGCATGCTGTTGCAGTGTGTTTTTGTTTGTTTGTTTTTCTATTGAGCAATTTCAGATAAGTAAAATGTGATTTTTCAAAATCATAATGGCAAAAAATTTTGGGATATGTCACTACATTAGGACCAATTGGGAACAGAAAATACTATGTCCTTCACACACTTGTGAAGAAAACTGTCAGTGAGAAGTTCTCTGTTTCTTTAGGCCACATTACCTACCTATTGCTCAAACACAGGAAGGTTTCTGGAATGAAAAGTTTTAGAGAAAGCTTTTACTTAGTTTTGGACAATATATCATCAATGTCATCCAAGTTCATTAAAATGTAAGTTTGACCAAGTGGCAAATTAATTTATCTTTCATCTTAGATCTTAGTCTTATCAACGCTCTTACACTTCAGGTCCATTTTGTTCCCTGTGCTTATTCAAATTTGATTCCAAGAATTTATTCAAAAAATTAAATACAGAAGTATTCTTTGGTGTCTTGCACAGACCTTTTGTTTCATTAATGCAAAATCACACATGCTTATAGTAATATTCAAGCATTATAGTACTAAAACATTCAGTTAAGTACCTGGTTCTATATAAGTTTGCAGTCTCCAGGAAGAAGGTAATTCTGTACAAAAAAAAAAAAATGTAACAATCTCATATGTTGTTAAAAAATAAAAATAAAAATAAAAAAAAAAAGATAATCAAGAAAGGAACAGAAGAGAAGTTACAGTGCAGTGCCTTTCAAACGAGGAAGCCATATTGGTTTTAAGAAATACTTTGTTTATATAGGTTTGAAGTCAGAATCTAAAAACAAACTGACAGCTTGGGAACGTGGTCCAGAGACTCTCTAATTCCCCTCTCAATGTTATCATGGTAAGAAATATCCAGAGTAATAACACTATAAATTCCTCTTCAGCATTTAGAGACAGGGATGACTGTCTCTAAATCACTATCATCCAGCATTCTCCTACAATATTCCTATTCAGAAACTGTACTTACAGTCTATGAAAGATTTTTCTATAAAGACAAATGAAAAAAAAAAAAAAAAAAAAAAAATCTCCCACATATCTTTTCAGTCTCTGTGTTACAGACTGCCTAATACAAACATGGTGTATCTCTTGATCAAGAAAATATTAAAAAAAAAAAAAAAAAAAAAAAAAAACTTTAAACAAGCTCTTTCGTTTAATTACAAGTCACTTAGTACAGGTTGATTCTTCACAACTGCTGAACTCAGCTTTTACATTGATTTTGATATGTCTGTAGATAATTGATGCAGGACTGAATTCTTTATTACAAGAAACAGCTCGTATCTTCCATTTACTCTGTTCCATTGTGAACACATTCTTGAAACTACCTCTATTACCATTCTGATTCATTCAAACATACTGTTTTTTTGTTTGTTGTTGTTGTTGTTGTTGTTGTTGTTGTTGTTTGTTGGTGGTTTATTTTGTTTTTCGTTTGTGTGTGTGTGTGAGTTTTTTTGTTGTTGTTTGTTTTGATTTTTTTTTTTGCTTTGTTTGTTTAACTTTTACAAAATTATGTATCTTTTCCCTTCCATTTGTTTTCCCTTTACTTTTTCTGCTTTTTAGGAGAATGCTCAGTACATCCTCTATCATCATTTCAGTTGTGGATAAGTCCTCACTGTTTTCCACTCAGACACAGAAAAGCTTTCTGAAAAGAGTTTGCATTTGCAATCTCTTTCAGTCTACTTCAGTATTAAAATTTCCCTTACTCATTGTCTTCATGTGGTTTTTCTCCTATAGAAATGACTATTGCCAGGTCTCTGGAGAGTGCAGTTGTGCCACAGCACCTTGTTCAGCTTGCGTCACTAGAACATCATAGTCTGGAACTGGTTTTCCATCTTGCGGTTCACCCATCTTATTTCCTCTGCCTTCTCTGATTTCTTAGCAAGGAGATTTTTTTTCCCTTTCTTAACTGCAGGGCTTAAGGGACCACAGTATTGCAGTTATTTGTGGCTTGGCTTTCTCCCTCTTTCTCTCTCTTCTTACAATGCTGTTCTCCCACCAGTTCAAACTTCTAAGGTAGTTAGTTCTCTCAGCTTAAGAAGCCAAGAAAAAAAGGAGATTATTTTCTTTCCACTATTCTGTTTCCATTTAAAGGTATTAGAAGTGGAGTGATATTGTTGCATCTGGCAGTTACAGAGATGCGACTATATACTAATCAACTTTGTAACCTACAAGTACAAAGAAAAAGGGTCACAGCCCTTCTTGCATAAGTCCAGCTTGCCAGTTTGACCCCTCAAGTCTAAAATTGCAAAACATTAAGCCTTTGTTAGTGACATTTATTCTACTCACTGAAGTGTATCTGCTGGGACTGAACTTGGACTTTTGTCAGCTGCATAGTCTTTATAGGATATTCCCCACGTCAGAAAATAGTAGGAAAATACGTATAGGCACGTATGTTCTTTAAAATATATTTATCATTATCTACCATTGTTATTACATATGGATTACATTTTTACATTTCAGTATCTCCACAAAAGTCCATTTAAAGACATTCTCCTCCAGTAATTAACACAGGGGAAACCTGTATGTCATGGAACTCCCCAGCTATCCAATTTTTAGTGTAACTTCATAAATTGGTAGACTATGCTCCATAACAATAACAAAGACAGTGCATTTTATGCATGCCAGTCCCTTAACTAAGAGCTAATTTTAAAATGCAGTGATACCCATGTACTAAAACACTAACTATGTTTCTGAAGAGTCTAGTTTTGACTTGCTAAAACAAAGAGAAACTTAGCTTAACACAGCTCATGGAGATAACACTGTCTAGAACTAACACAGCTTCAGATATTTTGGCAGCATTTCTCTATTATTAGGCATAATCATGGGAAAACAGTATGGGGTGAAGATCCAGTCCATGGAAAGTAAATACAAACACTAACTTCTGTTACACACTGCTGTAGTTGGTTTACGTGGCAAGGTTTTGGTAGCAAGGGGTGGCTTCTGTGAGAAGGATCTAGAAGCTGCCCCATGCTTGGTAAGGGCCGTGGGGCCCAGAGCCAATTAGCCAAGTTGTTTTTGTGCCTCTGTGAGAGCATATTTTAGACAGGGGAAAAAAAATGCTGTGCCACACAGCAGCTGGGAGAGTGAAAGAAGTGAGGAACAGCCTTGCAGGCTCCAAGGTCAGTGAAGAAGGAGGGCAGGAGGTGCTCCAGGTGCTGGAGCAGAAGTCCCCTGCAGCCTTTGGTGAGGACCATGGTGAAGCAGGCTGTCCCCCTGCAGCCCATGGAGTACCACGGTGGAGCAGGGTTCCACGCTGCAGCCCATGGAGGAGACCATGGTGGAACAGGTGGACCTGCACTGATGGAGAGTGCAGCCTGTGGAAGACCCCTGCCAGAGCAGATTTAGGGACAGACCTGTAGGTTGTGGAGAGGAGACCATGCAGGAGCAGGTGACCTGGCAGGAGCTGCTGCCCATGGGGGACCCAGGTTGGAGCAGTTTGCTCCTGAGGGATGGACCCCATGGTACGGACCCATATCTGGAGCAGTTCTTGAAGAGCTGCTGCCTGTGGGAAGCCCATGCCGGATCAGTTTGGCAAGGACTGCGTCCCGTGGGAGGGACCCCACAGCACAGGGGATGAGAGTGACTGAGAAGGAGCAGCAGAGAAGAAGCGCTATAGACTGACCATAACCCCCATTTCCCCGGTCCCCCGCGCCGCCTGGTGGGGGGGGGGGAGGTGGAAGAGGGTAGATGGGGGGGGAAAGGTACTTTTGGTTTCTCTCCTTTTTTTCTCACTTCTCTAGCTTGTTAGTTATAGGAAATAAACCTTACTAACTCCCTATGCTGAGTCTGTTTCGCCCGTCATGATAATTACTGCATGATCTCCTCATCCATATCTCAACCATTTAGCCCTTTCATCGTACTTTCTCCCTGTTCCTCTTTGAGGAGGGGGAGTGAGAGAGCAGTTCTGGTGGAACTCGGCCGCCCACCCAAGTAAAACCACCACAACCGCAGATGTCAAACAGGTTTTAATCTAATGATAAATAAATAATTGTGAAATTGCTTTTATATGGCTTGAAAGCCTAAATATTGCCTATTTATTACTGTAAACTACCAAGAGTTCTTCTAATATGCTGATGTTATACTATTTCTTTACACAACACAGTCTACTGCTCTTACACAGACTACTTCATGGTGAAGGATAAACTCAGATTGCTATTCTACTTTAAATATCAAAAGCTGTGTATTTTACTGTGGATTATGATCTTGTTTTAAAAAGGCATATATTCTCCAAGTTTAACTGAAGTATACAGTCCACTTATTATTACATTATACGGTATATTATATAGTATATATTATATAGTATATATTATATACTATATATTATATATTACATTATATATTATTACATTATATTATCCAACTTATTTGCATGATTAAGATTTAAATTAAGGACATTAGGATGTCACTCCCAAAGTGGACTCTCAATCAGGCTTTATTCTTGGAAACACACCTACTCATATATACTTGTTTATGGCAATAAACCTCTTTAAACATTTCTCTCTTGGATTCAGCAAGGTTTGGATCACATCTTTAAATATAATCAGTTACAGAAACTAATGTTTAATTTTGAATAATAGAAAAATTAGTGCAGCAGGGATAGCACTACAGATCTGACCAGTCAGTCAGTGAGAAAAGCTCTGTTCTTTCGTAGGGAGGAAAATCACACACACATCTCCTCAGTGAACTGTGCCTTTGTTGTCATTGTTGTAATTTCTTCCAGGAACAAAATGCAGAGGGTACAGTGACTGCTACATCACAAATAAACATGAAAACAAAATGGGTTTTCTCAACACCAAATATTCTAGTTTTTGTTTGTACTACTTTCACTCTTTAAAACATTTCACATCCATTTTCTCTGTGAGGCACCAAATGTCACCTAGTAAAAGGCCAATATTTTTTTCAGTCTTCAGATTATTTCCTGACTTCAGATGAGATGTGAATTATAATAAATTTAAGTTCAAAAGATAAGAACATTGTTATTCATTATGCATAGAACAATGCATGAAACAACATTTTTCATATTGGTTATAAATCAATTTGGTAAGGTCAGAGGAAGGTATTTTCTTCTACATATTAGTATGCTAATATTTTTTAGAGAGAAAGGTTATGTGTTATGCTGCATGTTGTCTTAAAAAAAAAAATGTAAAAGCTATTGGATGCATAAAAACTGTGAAGTTTCAGAATCATTTATTTTTGTTGTTGGCACTGCTGTTTTTAAAAGGCAGGGCAAAAACAACATTTGTTGTAAATATTTTGACTTTCCCATACTTCCAATACATCCTGGTGCTGAAACAGAGGAATAAAATATTTTTGCACCTGTCTCAAAGGAGGAAATAACTCTTGCCCCATAACCCTGAGAGACTTACTGAAAGGGCTTTAAACTAAGATTGAGTGGGAAGGGGGACACTGAGAGGGATTAGGAACTCTGAGGTAAAGCAAAGGGTTGTTAAGGCACTTTCTGAGGGTGGCAAGGCTAAAGGGAGCATTTATGCTCCAGGGAGCACTGTGGGTTCAGGAGCACGTCTGAAATGCTTGTATACCAATACAAACAATGTGAGGAACATATGGGACAAACAAGAAGCTTTGGTCCTTTCTCGGAGTTATGATGTCACTGGTATTAGTAAGACTTTGTGGAATGAGTCCCACAGCTGGAGTGCTGGGATGCAGGGCTATCTGCCTGTTCAGGAGGGATAAGCAGGGCAGGTGGAGTAGAGGTATTACACAGTACATAATGGAGATTAGACTGCACAGCCCTTGCCATGAGCTGTACACATGAGCTGTACCACAGAGCCTTTGGGTGAGGATTAGGGGGATTGATAGCAAAGCAGATGTCATTGGACATGTTTACTATCAATCACACACCCAGAATGATGGCACAGATGGGATATTCTATAGGTGCTTGGGGAAATCTAGGGATCAATTACTATCATCCTTATGGGAGATTTCACCTTCCCAGACATAAGTGGGAATATCATACTGTCAAAAGGGAACACATAAAGAAAACAAAAAGAACTATGTCACAAATAGGAACTGTTGAGAAAGTACTGGATCATTTCTAATTTAAGATACAAGTGAAGGCTATGATTGTGAGATAAAGAGGTGGGAGTTATTGAAATGTTCTGAATGCCCATGATATTTCTTAAAGACCTATTTTCCAGGCTGTGATGTCCTGTGCAAGTACCTACAAAGTATGGTATTTAATTGTTTGGCCAATGCACCAGCTTAGCCCAGGTGGTTAGGTTATAATGCATTACCTATTAAGGCCAAAGGAATGATGCTCATTAGGAACTGTGAGCCTCATCTTAGGCCTTAGAGCCCTAAGGCTCCAGCTAACAGCTTAGAGTTTACAGTTTAGATTTCTATCTAGATGATTTTATGAACACAGGAATAACTTAAAGAGTCTGAGCAGTTCCAATGAAGTCAATGCAACTAGTCACTTAGACATTTGCTTAAACTGACTCATACAAGAACTAAAGACTGAAACTCCAAGCATGTTAAGTATTGAAATAAAACACTTCCTTTAAATAGTGCTCTTTAACAGTTTTCAAAATGTTACTCTATCACATCTTTAAAAATCTTTGGTGAACAAATATTAACTGACAAACTGACAAAGTTTATTCTAAGCATTTTCTATTTCTGCTCCTTTTTTCAGTGTAGACAAGGCACATTTACTCACAGGCTATTTGGTTAAAGCAAGATGTTTACGTGTGCATTTGCTTGACAAGTATTAAATTATATATATCTCTAGACACCACATCACCTACACCCTGTGGCTGCACATGTCATAAACTGAAATTTAGATTAAATTTTTAGCCTCCAGGGGCACTGGTTTTTTTTGTTGTTGGTTTGGTTTGGTTTGGTTTGGTTTGGTTTGGTTTGGTTGGTTGGTTGATTTGGTTTGGTTTGTTTTTCTGTAATAATAAACTATTACTAAGATATATCCAGTGTCCAATTTGTTAATGCCATGAGAAGAAAAATATATAGTACATTTTGCAGAGCCCTTTTAGATTTAGATTTAGAACAGTTTTTGTACAAACACTAGATTAATAAGCTTTAAAGTATTCAAAACAGAGATTCTTATTGATATTCGAAGTTGAAAGAAAAAGAACAGTGACTTTACAGGAGCTGGTATTATTTCAGGCATTACTTTTTATCTTCCTCAAGTTTAGAATGCTCCTATCACCTTTTAAGAGATAAATCACACAAGCCAGCTAATTAAGATAATACCAATGCCCACCAGCTCATAATTAATAAGTGTATCCATATTCTCCTTTTCATTAAATGCACATATATAGGTATGTACATAAATTACAAAGCAGCAGATTATCCACTGAAATTTGTGTCAAAATCTGTTATACAGTAACACCATAGGCGATAAATAAATAAATAAATAAATGCAGTAGATGCAGAATGTTTACAGTGCCAACAATAAATATCATAACCAGTTGTTAATTTCACAAAACAGAACAATGCTCCTGATTAGATAACAATTCTTAAGGATTTTCTCCTCATAATTTTAAGAACAACAGTAAAACCTGTCTGTTAACAAAAAGTTGGTGCTGTCCAACTAAAAGACTGCCATAGTAATTACAAAACTTTCACGCTGATAAATGAATGCATTTGTAGTCCATTGAGAAGCGGATTTATCCCATTTCTTCCAGATCTGTATTTTATTTTAGCACAAGTTTTAAAGAGATCCACCCTACTATTCCATAGGATAATAATCAGGTATGTCTAATAAGAGAGTTCTAATCACTGTTAAAGCCACTAACAAATTTGTAGAAAGTTGACTGCACTTGCATATGAACAAAATATTCCTTCAGCTAGCTAGGTTTCTGCACTAACACTACGTGGAACTGCATATTGTAACAGGTTAATATAAAGGTGGCCATAACTACAATGGCTTGTTATGGCTTGTCCTGAAAATTCTGACCAAAAACTCTAACAGAAAATGTTCTGAAAAGTTACAAAAATAATTACATTTTCTTACCTAGTTAATATTTGGAACTACTATTTTTTTATAATTTCATCTAATCTTTCTTCCATCTGGGAAGCTGTGTTCACGTACAACACTGCAAGATTTACTTTTTAGTCAACTTAATATCTCTGCAAACTCTAATGACATGAATTTTTGCTACAGAAAGTATTTCAGTTCCTGGAGCTGTAAAAAATACATTTTCCAGTAATATCTCAACTCTTGACTGTTTTCAAATTCTAAAGAAAAATTCAGATGGTTCTTTTTAATTTGACTTTCCAAAGATTTTCTGTAGAATACATTTCATAAAGACTGATTTTTTCCTCTGTTAAAGTCTTCTGCTGACTTCACTGGAAATTGGATTCTTAAATATAAGACTAGATACCTGCCAGGAAAAATAAAATAAAATAAATAAATAAAATAAAATAAAATAAAATAAAATAAAATAAAATAAAATAAAATAAAATCTTGCTTGCCTAACTCATAATCTTTCTGAAATAATTATCTGATTTTAAATGATCCTGCTTGTCCAGAATTTATTCCAATAGAGCAACAGTGCTATTATAAACCTCTGGGAAAATGGATGCCTTAACAAAGAGCTCCACTATTGATCATTTGTGGGAGTCAATGTATGTAGGTTGCTAAACCCTTGATTTCAGTAGCACTTCACAACAGCAAACAACCTGGTCTGTGTGCCTCCTAATGCAAAACTGTAAATTTCTTATACTTAATTTGGGAATCTATGTCCTATTACACTGGCCATGGTAATCAACACAGTTATACTCTAAGTTATACTCTAGCAAAACATGTTTGCAGAAATAGAACATAGTTTAAGAAAATATTCAGTCTTCTATTTGTGTAGTAAGTGGGTTTAGCTTGAATGATGGGCCCTTTCAATACACAGTATTATAAATATCATAGTAATGCAGAGGAGTAGTCCAGCTCACTAGAAGAAAGAGTTCTTCTGTGCATGTAGTTCTTTCTGGAGAAAATTGTTTTGGTTTGTTTTTCTGTTTGTTTGTTTCTGAAGTTTTTACTCCCAACAAAATGCAGAGAATATGCACAGGCCAAAGCAGCATGTTTAAATATTGATTTTATTTTTTTTCCCTGTATTTATTTCTACTGACAACTAACATTATAATGTTACTTTTAGAACAGCCATAGCCCTAGCTAGCACACAACAAGTATGAATCATAGAATCATAGAATCATAGAATATCCTGAGTTGGAAGGGACCCTTAAGGATCATCAAGTCCAACTCTTGACACCGCACAGGTCTACCCAGAAGTTCAGACCATGTGACTAAGTGCACAGTCCAATCGCTTCTTAAACTCAGTCAGGCTCGGTGCAGTGACCACTTCCCTGGGGAGTCTGTTCCAGTGTGCAACCACTCTCTCAGTGAAGAACCCCCTCCTGATGTCAAGCCTAAACTTCCCCTGCCTCAGCTTAACCCCGTTCCCGCGGGTCCTGTCACTGGTGTTAATGGAGAAAAGGTCTCCTGCCTCTCGACACCCCCTTACGAGGAAGTTGTAGACTGCGATGAGGTCTCCCCTCAGCCTCCTCTTCTCCAGGCTGAACAGGCCCAGTGCCCTCAGCCGTTCCTCGTACGTCTTCCCCTCCAGGCCTTTCACCATCTTCGTAGCCCTCCTCTGGACACTCTCCAACAGTTTCACGTCCTTTTTATACTGTGGTGCCCAGAACTGCACACAGTACTCGAGGTGAGGCCGCACCAGCGCAGAGTAGAGCGGGACAATCACCTCCCTCGACCTACTAGCGATGCCGTGCTTGATGCACCCCAGGACACGGTTGGCCCTCCTGGCTGCCAGGGCACACTGCTGACTCATATTCAACTTGCTGTCTACCACGACCCCCAGATCCCTCTCTTCTAGGCTGCTCTCCAGCGTCTCATCGCCCAGTCTGTACGTGCAGCCAGGGTTTCCCCGTCCCAGGTGCAGGACCCGGCACTTGCTCTTATTGAACTTCATGCGGTTGGTGATCGCCCAGCTCTCCAACCTATCCAGATCCCTCTGCAAGGCCTTTCCACCCTCATCCGAGTCCACAACTCCTCCAAGTTTGGTGTCATCAGCAAACTTGCTCAAAATACCTTCTATTTCTACATCCAGATCGTTTATAAAAATATTGAAAAGTACCAGCCCTAAAATGGAGCCTTGAGGGATCCCACTGGTGACCGCCCGCCAGCCTGACGCAGCCCCATTCACCATAACCCTTTGGGCCCTGCCCGTTAGCCAATTGCTCACCCATCGGATGATGTTTTTATTTAGCTGTATGGTGGACATTTTGTCCAGTAGGATCCTATGGGAAACCGTGTCAAAAGCCTTGCTGAAGTCCAAAAAAATCACATCAGCATTATGGAAGAAGTTGCATTTCCTCCTCAAAATAGAACCTAATTTTAAATGAATCAAAAGCAGCAAACACTAATCTGATATTAGTAAAGAGACTAAGTGTATCCATGAGGCCTCCTACACACTCTAATGTAGGTGGATGCTGGAGCTATGTGGGTGTATGTACTGATGAGCTTTATACCTCATTATTCTTCTTTTAATCTTTTTATTAATTTAATTAAACAACTCCACGTTTTGGCATGTGTTCAAAATACTTACACTTCCTTCAATTAAACGTACCATAACCCAGACCTATTTACATAGATAATTTGTATACCAGAGTTGACCCACTTAAATGGCATCAGCTCACTAGTTTTCCTTGTTTTAGTACAACTTGAATCAAGCAGGAATGACACTAGAAAGATAAAACCTGACTACAGAATACAAATGGATACTCATTATGTATGTATTTAAGCGTGAGTGATGCCTACTTAAGGAATGATCTGAGAAGCTAAATTCCTCTACAGGCTTGTTATTTTCCACGCAGAAGAAAATCACTATAAAGCTCAAGAGAAGCCTATCTACCTTCTGGGAGAATGACCCTTTGCATAAAGCATGTGACAGCAAGCCTCTGTCATCTTTCTCTCATTTATTTTCAATCAGTATAAGCACATATCGCTACTAAATATTCAATGTAGCAATCTATCTAGCCTCCACCTTAACAAGGAAAAGATATGAGCCTGACAGTGATGTCGGTTAAAATTAAAGGGCTTGTGGGCCAAAAAAAAAATGGGGCTGACACCATTCCCTCAGCAACTTTTTAAAACTGCTGCACTGCAGCCCTCTGGAAGGGTAAGCCTTAAAAAACATAAAATCACGCACATATCAATAACATGTAATGAACCCCCCTCATTCCTGTCTGTATTCACCACTTAACTGCTACATGTATAAGACTGTAACACCAATGCAGTATTTCAAAAATTGCCCTTCCTGGTTCTCCACAAACCTGAACAACACCTGCAAGGGCTGCTTCTCCATTGTCCATTTTGACAAGTCCATCTGCAGATATGTTCTCTACTCTGCTTTCACAATGTACCCAGTTACCACGGTACTTAGTACATAATCTGAATTAATCTGTTGCCTCAAGTTGTTGGTCTCCATATCAAGGCAAGTACTCTGGCACCACAGTACATGTTATTACAAATACCAATGAGCAGACAGAGATTTTTTTCCCTAAGGTAGAAAGATAATTTTTCCTGTGTGAAAATAAGGGGTTTTTTTGGTTTGTTTGTTTTGTGTTTTTTTTTTTTTTTTTTTTTTTTTCACTGAACTATTGGCTCGTCTTCAGCTCCAGACCTTGTCCTTCCACTTTTTGAACAGATGGCTCCATTTGTTTAAGAAAGAATTTCTGCCTCACATTTCCAAATTGGTCTTTCAAATATGAACATTTGGCTTAATGAGAATAAACAAAAGAAATATCATCCAATCAGTCTGATGACACATGAACATAATAGTGCAGTAGGAAAAGAATAAGCTCAAGAGATAAAATGATGTATTTGCATGATCTGTAATTGTCAAAAACCTGAAGAAGCAAGAGTGTTTTCATTTGGTATCGTCATGGAACACATGGTGGCAAAAGGCATGGAGAAGAAAGAGTACTTGCTCAAAAACACGTTTTTAAAAACATTATCTTTGAGTACTTTTGTAACAATATGTATTTTATATTTACTTTTGCTCCTACACTTTGTATCTGAACTTAATATTACATTATGTAACTTAATATTAATATTATAATATTGATATTATATTAATATAATGATCGTTGTTATTGTAAAATTATTGCTGATTAATAATTAATATTGTATTAATGTTAATGCAATGTATTATGAGATAAATATTAATATTTTGCATCTTCATATAATATTTGCAGTAGGATCTGTATTAGAATAGGTAGATTAAAAAAATAATATCAGCTGAATTAACTTTACCAAATGGGATGAATTACATATTGTATTACATACAGCAGCATAAATCCTTTTCCAGATATATGCAGTGTTTGACAGGATGGTCTTCCAGTGAAGTCCGCTCTGACTGGAAGAGGGGCAACAACCCTCATTTTTTAAAAAGGGGAAAAAAGCAGGGAACTACAGGCAGGCAGTCTCACCTCTGTGTGCATGAAACATACTAAAGCACATGGAAAATGAGGAGGTGACTGATGACTGCCAGTATGTTATGCCTGACAAATTTGATGGCTTTGTACCATGGAGTTACTGCATTGGTGGGTAAGGGAAGAAAAACAGATGTCACCTAACTGGACTTGTACAAAGTGTTTGATACTGTTCCACATGACATTCTTGTCACTAAATTGCAGCCATGGATTTGATGGATGGACCACCTAGTGGGTCAGAAATCAGCTAGGTGGTCACACTCCAAGAGTTCCCACCAATGGCTCAACATGCATGTGGAAACCACTGATGAGTGGCATTCCTCAGAGGTCAGTGTTGGGACCAGTGTTATTTAAAAACTTTGTCAGTTACATGGACTGAATTGCACCCTCAGCAAGCTTGCAGATGACACAAAATTGTGTGGTGCAGTCAACACGCTGGAAGAAAAGGATGCCATCCAGAGGGACCTTGACAGTCTTGAGAGGTGGGCTCAAGTGAGCCAAGATCTCTTGGTTCATAAGAGAACCATTGAGGCCAAGTGCAAGGTCCTGCATCTGAGGGTGAGGGAGGAGATTCCCCCCTCTACTCTGGTCTCATGAGATACCTGGAGTACTGCATTCAGCTCTGGGGCCCCAGCATAAGAAAGATGTGGACCTGTAGGAGCAAGTCCAGAGGAGGACAACAAAGATGATCAGAGGGTTGGAGAACATCTCCTATGAAGATAGAGTTGTGGGATTTTTTTTCACCTAGGGAAGAAAAGGCTCCGGGGAGACCTTACAGTGGCCTTCCAGTAAAAGGGAAAGGGCCTACAAGGGACTCTTGGGGACTACAAGAAAGCAGTAGGGAGACTTTTTACAAGGGCCTATAGTAATAGGACAAACAGTAATGGTTTAAAACTAAAAGAAGTTAGTTTTAGATTAAGATAGATAATAGGAAAAAATTGTCTGCTATGAGGGTGATGAGGCTCTGCAACAGATTGCCAGACATGTTGTGGTTGTCCTGTCCCTGGAAGTGTTCGAGCCCAGGTTGGATGGGGCATTGGAGTCCCTGCCCATGGTGAGGGTTTGGAACTAGATGATTTTAAACCCAAAACATTTTATGATTCTATGTCTTCATTCAGAGTTCAGTTCCAGAGTTACAGAGTTCCAGAAGCAGTATAACTGCACTAACACAGGGCTCTTTGAGGCAACATTCTAATTCACAACAAGATGCTTATCATTGGCAGTGCTCCACTAATGACATCTTAGCTATCATCCTTCAGTGCAGCTCTAAGTACCCTTGCACAGCACTGTTTTGTTCCATACAGATAATTACAAGGGGCTGAAACAGAGAGGGGCAGGTTTTGAGACAAGAATCTGTCAAGCCTAGCTGCTGAACACTACTTAAAGTAGACTCCATAAGTCAGAGTCACCTCCTGAAAAATAAGTGTTGAATAGCTTGGGTCACGTCTGCAACTGTAAGCTGGCACAAAGACACTGGAATCTTTGAGCTATGCAAAACACTATTGGCTGGGATGTGGTCAGAAAATTAAATCCAGTGCTGAGCAGTTACTTCTGAATGTGTTTACTTGTGCATTATGAACCAACTCTCCTTTCATAATTATAGTAACCACCTGTTTACCTGCCAATCTGCAATATATAAGTATGTTCCTTAGGCACTGGTCTCCCTTTTCAGAAAACATTGTCCTAAGGGTGAGAAATGCATACAGACAGACAGAATTCACAGATGTGCAGACTTGTGAAAAGTAGAGAAATTTTATCTTTCAAAAGGGATCTGAGCATATTTGGTAGGAGCTGATAGTGATAAAAATCAATTTTATGGTTAACACAAGTAGCAAAATACATTTAGAAAAGGGAGTGGAGACCTATGCACAGAAAACCAAGACAATGAATATGCCAAGTAAAATAATTCACTGATTCTCAGACAGACACATCATCTGACTATGCAAGAAGCAAAACAGACAGCTAGTGTTACTACAAATTGGTTTACATAAACTGCATATTATAATGCAAAGAATGCCTAACCTACATTCCCATGCTATAACAGGAATACTTTGGATATAATATGGTTCTTACATTTACACATATCCAAGTGGTGTTAGCAGAGACATGTGCACATCAGTCACAGTTGGTACATAGGAAATCAGCAGCTACTTAGCAAAGTTTATGGATATACCACAAGCCCATGAGACAAATGGCTGAATCAGGCTGCCCACAGCCAACTACATAGCTTGAGACAGGGAGAGGGAAAGAGAGAAAGAGAGAGAGATTATATTTTTTATTGGAAATCTTATGATACCTTATGCTGTTTAGACTGCATTTACAGGTCTGAATACAACTTATGTAAAGAAAGCAGACTCTTTTTAAACTAGCTGGCTTAGAAATTGATAGAACAATAACTGTGGTGGGAAACTGCATAGGGCCAGCTGGTCATCTGACATTTATATATTTTTCTACACATACATTACACTGTATGTTCAGCTCTATGCTACCATAGTTATGTGTTTATTACCATCAGAACTACGTAATTCAAGTTGGGCACGTTGATGTAAATTGTTGCAATACCTAAAACTTCAACAAAGACACTCCCCCTATCCTCCCAAACTCACAAGAAAGCTTCAAAATCAATTGGTGAAACTTTACAGCCTGGCCTAATTAATTTCTGGCAATCTTAAAATCATTGTCAAGATCTGAAGGGCAAGAAGATACTAAATCTATAAGAAAATATACCAATCATCAGAAGAAGCTTTAATAAAAGCATAGCAGCTGATAATACACTGCCTAGCACAGACAATCTGAAAGACAAAAGCACATTAAAAAGAACAATGAACTAGGAGGTTAAAGGTGGGACACCCAATCTGCCATACTAAAATGAGTCACCTATGAAAAGTAATGAGTTATGCAACAGCAAAATCTGAAGATTACACAATGTTGTTTTGGGTAATCAAGATTGAATGCACCGAGAAGTATCAGAGGATCTTTATAAAGATAGACAAATGGAGAGCAACAAATGAAATTCAGGATGGTGCTATTCAAAGCAAAGATGGCATAATCTGAACATTGGTTTTCAATTAACTGTCATTCACTGGTGAATTCTGTGCACACTTGCAGCCTTTCTGGGCCAGCTGTGTCCTGGGCTGCACCAAAAGCAGCATGACCAGCAGGGGAAGAAGGGGGTTGTGTCCCTCTGCTCTGCCCTTGTGAGGCCCCACCTGGAGTGCTGTGTCCTGGTCTGGGGCCCCCAGCACAAGAAGGATGTGGGGCTGTTAGAGCGGGTCCAGAGGAGGGAGACAAAGATGATCAGAGGGCTGGAGCTCCTCTTCTATGAAGGAAGGCTGAGGGAGCTGGGTATGTTCAGCCTGAAGAAGAGAAGGCTCCAGGGAGACATTATTACAAATTTTCAGTAATTTAGTGGATATGATGGAGAACAACTTTTTGCTCAATCAGATAATATAGAACAAGGGGGAATGGTTTTAAACTGAAAGAGGATAAATTTAGATTAGATATTAGAAGGAAATTACTTGGAGTGTGGTGAACCTCTAGCGCAGGTTGCCCAGAACAGCTGTGGATGCCCCATCCATGGAAGTGCTCAAGGCCAGGTTGGATGGGGCCGTGGGCAACCTGATCTGGTGGGAGGTGTCCCTGCCAATGGGAGAGGAGGTGGAATTAGATGATCTTTAAGGTCCCTTCCAACTCAAAACCATTCTGTGATTCCATGTTTCTGTGATCATTTAGTTTAGAATCCTTTTTACTTTTTTATTACAAACTTTTTAGTGTGTAATAATATCTCAAAAGTCAAGCAAAAGTGAGGATACTTGAAGAAATATTATAAAATTATTGGGAAAAAAAAAAAAAAACAAAAAAAAAAGCACTGTACTCTCCATTGCATTATTCATTTCTGTTTACCCTAAAACATCTACAGTAGAAAGAAATGAAGCTCAGCAAAGCCTCATTTTTCAGTTACATACATGCTGTGTGATCCAAGTGACAGGTTTCAGCAAGGATTCGTAACTCACCTGCAGAACTTAGAACACCTTTGAACTTGGATGAACTGCTAAATAATGCACACAGTGGTCTATTACCCTGGACCACAGTAGCTTTCTTTCTTTGCTTCTTTGGATTAACATTTTTTCCCATGGCCTCCATTTCTCTGTCACCACTTTACAAATGCTGCCTCTTTTCTGTGCTATTTGTCCCTTGTCAAGATATAATATACTCTAAAGACAATATAGCATTCATACTGTCAAACTGCACAGTTGAATTATGGGATCATTCTAGTTTTGTCTGGTTTTATAAAATACAAAAAATTTACAAGGGTTCTGCAAATTCTGAAAATTACTTAAAATTATGAATCCAAAAACACATTACAATCTGATTCCCACCCTTTCAATCTATATGACATAAAAACAGCTTTCTGTACCACAATTTGCTCATTTCTCTTCAAATACAAGTTTATTTATGTGAGATCTGTAAAGTAATTGATATATTTTTCTCATATTTCCTGCACAGTACTACACAAAACTTTATAGTACTATGTTATACTATACTAGACTATACTATACTACATTCCTATACTTGAATAGAGTAGACAGTATAGTTTTCCTTTTTTTTAATGAAAAAATATTTAAAAACTTTTAGCAGATAATTTACATAAGTGAAGGTATTCCTAAGATTTTTCTTCTCTACTATCATTCCATTCCAAAGAAAGAAGACAATCTTCCCAGTGAGAAAATAAAGACATTTTCTTCCTTTTTCATAACTTCATCCTTGAAAGCTGTTAAAAACAGTTATCAAGGGTTTCTCCTGGACTCTTTTACACTTTGTAGAATGATACTGCAGTACATTTCAACAACAAAAACAGCAGCTGGGATATTTAACAAAATCATGATATAAAAGCCCAAATAAAAGTAAAAAAAAAAAAAAAAAAAAAAAAAAAAAAAAAAAACAGACTTGCTGAGGCTACTCATGCCACCTCTTCTTAATTAGCACAATCTTTATTTCTGACTAGCAAAGCTCCAGGTGACAAAGAGGCAAAGATGTCAGTTGATAGGTATCTGAGAACATCTACACTGGAGGCTTCACTGCAATAAACAGCTGAAAATTTGGGGCTTTTTGACACTAGTAATGGTTTTGCTTTCTGACACTTGCAACTGCCTCTGAAATGAGTTATGTGTCACTTCCCACTTTGTCAGACTACTGACAGAGACACTTTCAAAATGCCCCTATAGGATCAGAATAGTAAATGTGTGATCCACAAAGCATTGTCATAAACCAAAGTTTGCTAAGATAAAAAATATAGGAGCAGAAAAAAGCTGTTGATTTCTTTTAACTGAAAATAAATAAATAAATAAATAAGCTGATCAATATAAGATCAAGCTGTTTGTTTCTTTTTAGATATAACTGAAAGAAAACTGGAACAAAGTCTGAGCAGTAATCAAGAAAAAACTTCAGGTGCTTCAATGTTTTTTAGGGTGGTCAAGTCCAGACAGGACTGTGAGAGATTTACAAGAGAAACCTAAGCAATCACCAAAGTGGCAAATGAAACTTGATGTTAGTACATAGAAAATAACCCACATTGGACAGAAGAAAAAGGAAGAGTATACTTTCATCATCCTAAATTAACTGTGTGAACCTGGGAAAAGAGTCTGGTGTCACCGTAGAAAACTCATTAAAGACCTCAGCCCAGTGCTGAGCTGTGGTAAAAAAGCAGACATGATGTTTTGAAGGATAAGAAATAGAATGGTGAATAATACAGAAAGTATTGTAATGCCATGATATAAATCAGTGGTGGAGTCTCAACTGGAATGTTGTATATGCTTCTGATTACCTAGTCTCTAAAAGGATATTACGGAACAGGGCAGGATTCAGAGAAAAGTAATGCAAGTGATCAAAGGGCTGGAAACCTCATAACCTCATATGCAATAATTAGAAAGGATTAAAAAAAAAAAAATTACTTAGCTCTTGAAGGAGTGTCAATGATCAGCGTGCACTACAATGAATTATTAAGAAAGCAAATAAATGTTTTCCATCTCTCTACCTCATGACACAAGAACAAGGTCTTAAACTAACATGGATATATATCAAATTTACAACTGATAGAAGGAGATACTTCATATCTAACATATTAAAACACAAACACATTTGGAGCCAAGTACTTCTACTCATTCATTTTCTTCTTTAATAATATGAAGTGACTATAAACAAAATTAAGATCTACAGAGTGCTAAGAAAATTTGGAAGGAACAGTAAAGCATTTAGAAATGCTAAACCATGCTTTCTTGCTGACCATGAAAGGAAGGATGATGTCCTGAACACAAATAAATCCAGACAAACAGGAAAGGAAAGTAGCTTTACCAAGACAGAGATGTGAATATGCAGAGGTTAAGCCTAGGTAAGAAATCTCATTCTAGGCCTCTCATAGCATTAACCAATACATTTAAAGGACACAAAAAAAAAAAAAAAAAAAAAAAAAAAAAATAAATTATATTTTGTTTAAAATGGAGTAGCTCTGCATCCCAGCAAAGGTGTGTGGGCATAAGCATCAGAAAAGGCAGACACAAGATTTAAAGCTGAGTTAAATGTGTTATAAACAGGTGGAAAAACAGGAACTCAGTCCAAAAAGCTACTCTAAGTGTGGCTGCAGTTTGGGACTCCATGAAGGCACTCAGAAAACTAACATATTTCAATGCTTACACCTGAGAGATTAAAAAACTTTTATGCTCAACCTAGTGGCCTTTATTCTTTAGATATAACTCTCATTTTGCACACTGAGTAATCTGGGACTTAAATTCAAGTGGAGCTCTCCAAGGACTTGAACAGGAATTTCACTTAGATCCTACACATTTTTGCTACAAACTGTAAGGTGTGTGCAGCTTTGCAAATGTCCTCTTGACAGAGCTAAGATTCTTTGGGGGTATATAAATGTGTTCTTTGTTTGCGTATATATTCGTATATCTATATACTTATATTTAAGGAAAGTAAATGGGGCTTTTGGTGGTAACCAAACTACTTCACTTTTGGTAATAGTTTTTTCCTTTACATCAGAGGAACATGGCATAAAATACAACTAGCTGTAATTATTTTTTATCTCTGTCATTACAAGAGTCCCAAATGGATAGATATTTCTATCTCAAACAGAATTTTTATAATTTTTTGTTCAGATGCAGCTGGCAGTTCACACAAAGTGATGCGTGTGTGACATTCGGGTGACGTCAGGACCAGCACATGGCAGCAACATAAAAGCCAAATATGGCCAAGGAGGCAGGCTGCCGCCTTCTGCTGCGCAAGGGTTTATGACAAAATCATGCTGTGGGATTTGCATGACTAAAATTTGGCAAGAAAATATTCTCCATGAAGGAAGGCAAGACAGTCTATAACCAGTAGCCAGAGGCAGCTTCAGACGTGTCAATTCAGCTGGGGAAAGAATGTGCCAGTCTCACTGTTGGAATAGTTTCCACACTTAATATACAGAGCGAGTCATTAAAAATGAGGGGGAGTAACATGAAAGGGTGAGGCATATGGCACACAGTTTGCTACCACAGCATACCATATATTCCAGATAATAGCGTGCATTGGAAAATCCATTTACACTTTCACTGCTGACAAGCACAGCTACTGCCAATTAACCACTCTCTCCAACTCAGCCTCACCTGCTGTTTCATGGTAAATTCCTGGCCCTAATGGGTCAATGGGAAAATAGCCAAAAAAGTCAGTAGGAACAATATTTAGATGTTCAGGATTCTGCAAGTGTTTATATTCTCCTAATTCACTTATGTATACTTATTACACATCTAAATACATACTATTTGTTTCACCTCTGCACATTACTATCCTCATTTTTTCTGATTAGCTTGCTATAATAAAGTCTGGAAAATCTTCCACCACCCAGATTACTGTCAGATTCAGGAAAGCTGGGCAGGTGTTTAAGAGGCAGAGCTCCTGTCTAGGAGAACACTTCATCTCTACCTCCAACCCTGCTTTGAGATTTCTGCAAGCAGACACTGCATGAAATGAACATGTGGGGAAAACCCAGCACGGCTCCTAGAGGCCTGTGTGGCATGAGTTTGAAGTCGACAGGTGAAAGATTTGTCAAGTGCAACGAAACGGGCATTTTCATGTTTTTTGGGCCTAATCCTGCTGCACAAACAATGCAATCTTTACCATTCACTTTTTCTGTAAGAAGATTTGATCCTGGATTTCAAGTTACATCCAACTTCTTTTATTGAAAAGAAAATAGGAAATATTGTTAATTCATAAATCACAACACAGGTAGTCTAAAGAATTTAGGCAGATCAGTTACAAATCTATATGAAAATATACTTCTCCATTTCAGAGAGACTGCACAGTTTGCTCTTCTGTACAAGCATTCTATGTATTCATGTTAGTGACTGATTAGTATAGATATTCAGGAGACACACACATCATTTAAAAGTATTCCAATGCAATAATAGATCTCTTCCATCCATAACCCAAGAAAGTAGGTCTGTGCTCACCCAGGGAAAATGGAAAGATATCAAGCAGAAACCCATTTCAGTTCTGAGGTTGTCTGAATGTGTGTTTTGTTATGCATGTAAAGGGTGTGGATGAACATAGAGCTATTGAATGAACTCTGAAGAAACTGATGATACATACACACAGAATTCCTGACACAAACATGTGAGCACAATATGAAGTTACATAAAATAACTTTTAACTTACATAATATATCTCCTGAGTGTGGGACAATTCAGTTTTTCCAAAAATAAATATTAAAATACTGTCTTTGAATGAATTCCATCACATGTGACTATTTCAAAGACCACACTTCCTCAGACTGAATAGTCTCATTGAAGACAATGACACCATCCACATATTATGGTACTATTTATATAAGGAATGGTATGACTCACTTTGGTCTGTACTTTTTTTATTACATTTAACCATAAATCTTACTCATAGGAATACAATTGCATGAGCTTTAATTTCTTCAACAGAAAATAAAAGTGTTTATTTTATTGCAGTTAGTAAATAAAAGACCACAGGAAATTTACCCACTACAAGATGACTTTCAATGATTCTACACATCTTCATACTGTAGAGAGATTTTAAATTAATTTCCTGTGTGCAGTTCTGCAATTTTGGAAACATTAATATATTCAGAACCAATCTATCTTCTGGATAAAGTGGTTTTTTAGCAGTCCATAGGTGTTAGGCACATTTGCTAAGCAGGAATTAATTTTCTTCTTACATCATAATACAGAATATGGGCATAAGGGGACCAGATAGAAAATCCAAAGCTATAGTGTAGAATTATATAATTTGTGTGATAAATGTTCCAGGATATAAAAGAAGGTAGGAGAAAGTAGGAATGGTGAGAAATTCAGGCATATTCATGGAATCATGGAATGCCTTAGGTGGGAAGAGACCTTAAAGACTACCCACTTCCAACCCCCTGCCATGGGCAGGGACACCTCCCACCAGGCCAGGTTTCCCAAAGCCCCATCCAGCCTAGCCTTGAGCACTCCAAGGGATGGGGCATCCACAGCTGTTCTGGGCAACCTGTGCCAGTGCCTCACCACCCTCACAGTAAAGAACTTCCTAATATCTAATCTAAATCTGCCACATTTAGTTTAAAGTCTTTACCCCTCGTCCTATCACTACACTCCCTGTTAAAGACTCCTTCTTTAGCATATCCCTGGCTTCAACCTAGCAGATCACACATGTGCTAATTTTAAGATAATGTATCATTTAAGTGCCTTCGTGGATGCAAACACCAGCTGTATTTGTTGAATCAAAGCCCACAAATGGTGGGTGGCATTTGTTTTGTTCACTAGAAACATTTGCTATAAAAGGAAAATGGAACAAATAGCAAACTTGTTTGAGTCAAGTGCAAAGTTTGTATACCTGATGCTTGTGCAGGCTTTATTTGGTAATCTTTTTTCCATATGAGTTCTCCAAAATGAAATGCTAACAAATCCATGCTAATCAAAAACATTTGTCCAAATAAGTGGGACCATCAAAACATGTTGATGTTATTTAAATTACCTACTCTTTGTTGATTTAATGTAACTCATAACACTAATTCTCAATCCAAGCCATTAAAAAAGAAAAAAAATAAAAATAAATCATTACAGAAGTCAAGCAAAATCATAACCTTCTAGTGATACCAGTCAGACATAAAAAAAAAAAAAAGGCATAATAAAAATGAAAAGGAAAAAAAATCATCCTTCTAGGCATAAATATGTTCAATGCTAACAATATCACCAACCTTAACCCTAACCCTACCCCTAACCCAGAACAGGAGATTTCTGACCAGTACCTCAATCATAACTGAATAAAAAAGAAATCAAGGAAATAAATCACACAATTTAAGCTAGAGGTAAATGTCAACAGTTTATTTCTTAAAAAAAGAAACAAACATAACTATCTTCTATGCAGCATCTGCAGCATGTTTCATATTTGATATATCGTGTATTTGATATATATATATTGATATCATATATATATATGATATATATATTGATATCGTATTTGATATATATTTCATATATCGTGTGCTAGAATGGTTTATAAACAAGAGAAGCATTTATAAAGAATTTTGGCATACAGATTTAAGAATATTAAATACATCTCTGGAATAAGGTCCAGAACCAGACTAAACCACCGTCTTTATGTACCAGATAAGCCTTTGTGCTGATCCTTCATAAAAATAATGCAAACAAATAATTTTTAGCTGTTGCTTTTTGTTTCTTTTTTGTTTCCTATGAGAGAATTCTGTTCCAGCAGAATGTTGATGTTGAAATCTTGGTCCCATTAAAATTAACTGTTGTAGCTGCTGTCAACTTCAGTAAAACTAGGCTTTCAAATACATTTTTTGGTAATGGTATTTTACATGCCATCAGATGTAGAAAGGTAATATGAATAGCAGTCGTTAAAACACGACAAACAAGATTATTTCAGAAACCTAGATTTTAAATGCAGTTGTAGCCCCATGGATGCACTGAAGCCAGAAAAATATCCCCTTAACTATAGCTGGTTTTGCTTCTTCAGAGGCAAATATCAATTGCTGTAACAATATTACATTTCAGTGTCTGCACATACAGATATCAAGAGGGTAAGGTGCTCTAGGATTTAATGACTTTACCTTCTTAAAAGGTATAAAATAATGCAGACAGATTTTCTGTTATCAAATAAATACTTAAGAAAATACTGAAAGATTATTTTGTTGTTCTTTCTTCCACTTGAGTAGTCTAACACACATTTAAGTTCCAGCTGAATACATGCCATTTCACATGCATGAATCAATTCAGTCTAAATGGCAGTGGGAAAATATCCCAAAGAATTTACACCAGTTGATATTGAACAAGATGAACAAGAGTTCATGTCTTTTACATAAGCTGCTTATTGCTAGGCCAGTATAACTTCTTGAACAGCTTGGATATGAAAGATTTGAATCAGCATCACCACACACAGGAGAGACACTAGGAATGCTGTCTTTTGATACTGAGATGTGTCAGTGAAATGCATTTAATAACAGAGGACACTGGAAACAAAACCTAAGAACAAATCGTCCCTTTGTGCCCTGGCATAGTACTCACTATATCGTATCACCATAATTATTTTAACCTCATAGACTCATTTTCCATTATTTCATTTTATTACCCAGTGCTTCAATGAAGTCCCTTTGTTCTTCAGTATGGTGAAAATTGGAAGCTCCATAGTAGTTGTCTTCAGGTCAAAAGCATGCTTCTTTAAGCCTCTTTTTTTTCTTCTTTATTTTAATTCTCCAGAAAGAGCAGTTAAAAACAAGAGCCAAAGCACACACAGAGAGTTAACCTCAATGGTAAGAGAAAGTAACAAAACAAAAAACAAACAAACAAAAAAAAGCAATCTGGCCAGAAGACATGTCCATATGAAAAGTTCTCCAATTCTGTTCCCTTTTTGTTCCTCGGAATAGGCTTGCAAGTTAAAGCTGAAACTCAATCCGTGTCATTGATTCATGAATAATATTTTTATGGTTCTTAAAGAATAAAAAAAGCGAAGTTCTCTTGTAAGGCAATATTTTTTAATGCTGTTTTTGTCACAGGGACAAAGCACTGTCATCTTCCAACAACAATCAAGAAAGGATTTTTTTTTTTTTCCATTAAATTAATTAGATGTACCTGAGTGAAATAAGAATCAGCTTTTACTATCTTATCTGCTTATGAATATCACTGGTTTTCTGCAATTTTGTTCTAAAAGCTAAACCTACTTATTTTTCTTAGTTGCAATAAAAAATTAATATTTGCAAACTCTTTAAAACAAAACAAAAAAAAATCAGAAAATAAACACAACACTTTCCTTCTGTTTTCTTTATTTTTTTGCCTATTTGTGAAAACTGCTCAGGAAAAGTTACATGAGAAAATACACAGCTGGAAAATTACATCAAGTTCAGCAGGAAAACAGCAGTAAGAAGGAAAAAGAGAAGCTATAGACATCAGGCAGCTAATTAGTTCAGATACACATAAAGCACCTAGTGTAATATTTTCCCCATTGAACTCAAAGATAGTAATACTGAAGGTTCTGGATTTGACATTAAAGACACATACTGTGGACCCACTGTGAAGTATAACACAAATTTTCTAGCAGTTCATTGACATGGGTAGCAGTTTGCAGACCCACACCCATTCTCCAGTTCCTTTGAAAAGAAACCTAAAATACAATAAAATTTTCATTTAGTTTGCACAACATGAGTTTATAAAAGATAAAACAAATTACATGAGGTAAACATTTAAATGAATTAAACACTTCCACAAACAGAGTGGTTTCTGTTGATTCCATTGAATTCCAGTTTATTATTGCAACTAAGAAAAATAAGTAGGTTTAGCTTTTAGAACAAAATTGCAGAAAACCAGTGATATTCATAAGCAGATAAGATAGTAAAAGCTGATTCTTATTTCACTCAGGTACATCTATATTACTTAAAACTGCAGTCACAAAGTCCTAGTACTTTCAACCATGAACACTATTTTTCAGCCAAGAGAGACTGGCAGAATATCATATAAAGTACAAATATGATCATATAACAGAAACACTGCAATCTACCCTTCACAAATTAAACATTAAGAGAGAGAATAAAAACTTTTTTTTTTCATACAATTTTTTATCTTCCTGTGCTTCACATAAGAAGAGCAAGTTTAGATAAAGTGTCAGAATCACATTTGATTTTAAGTGTGTTGTGTCAGTAAGTTATCAGTATTCTCCTGGTCTGTGAAGACAGATTGGCACTCCCAGAGAGCAATTCTGTATACACTCATGTGAGGTCTCTATGGCATCTGGAGTACATTTAAGTTCAGGTTGCTGCTGAAAAAACAATCTTCTCTCTTTTAGCTATACATTCCTACAGGTCCTTGTATGTTTACATTCAATGTGATCAGGGAACATATTCAGGTGAAAATAAACTGAAAGAATCACAGAATCACAGAATCACAGAATTTCTAGGTTGGAAGAGACCTCAAGATTATCGAGTACAACCTCTGACCTAACACTAACAGTCCCCACTAAACCATATCGCTAAGCTCTACATCTAAACGTCTTTTAAAGACCTCCAGGGATGGTGACTCCACCACTTCCCTGGGCAGCCCGTTCCAGTGCCTAACAACCCTTTCGGTAAAGAAGTTCTTCCTAACATCCAACCTAAAACTCCCCTGGCGCAACTTAAACCCATTCCCCCTCGTCCTGTCACCAGGCATGTGGGAGAACAGACCAACCCCCACCTCGCTACAGCCTCCCTTGAGGTACCTGTAGAGAGCGATAAGGTCACCCCTAAGCCTCCTTTTCTCCAGGCTGAACAATCCCAGCTCCCTCAGCCGCTCCTCATAGGACTTGTTCTCCAGGCCCCTCACCAGCTTCGTCGCCCTTCTCTGGACTCGCTCAAGCACCTTGATGTCCTTCTTGTAGCGAGGGGCCCAAAACTGAACTGAAAGAATTCCAGCCAACTCTCTTTCAGAAACATAAAACCCAGTATGAGCCAACAAACACCTACAGAAAATAAATAAAAGATCTGTAGATAAAGAAAAGCAGCCTGTACACAGTTTACTTTAAAATGGTAATAAAACTGTAGCTTAAAACAGGAAGCAGCTCTAGAGCAGCTCTCTTCATTATGGAAGAAACTTACACAACATAAGTGTAGATGAAAGCAAATGAAACCCACTTAGATGTATCTAATGTCCATAAATGTAGGACCTTTCCGAGTTGGCTGCCTTAGTACCTGTACGAAGAAATTATCAACAAGGTGCTTTAGGGATCTTTTGGACCTCTTTGTATCAGCTATGTGGTATTCTCAGTTAACATTTGGCAAGTTGAAGTCATCCTGCTTCTCATCCTCCCTGTACATTCTTCAGCACAGGTTTCTAGCTGCCAGCAGTCATATGAAGCGTTAGCATTATCTCTTACAATACACATCTGAAGCCTATACCTGACTCTCAGAATTGCTGTTTTATATGCTGGTGCTCTTACCCTGTTGAATTAGTTCCAATTCACATGCTCAAAACAATGCAGCCTGTGAAACAGCTGGCATGCCTCCATGGTAACACCCGTCCATGAGCCTCAGATCTCCCCCTTCTTCTTTTTGTCTCTCTTGCTGACATACATTCAATATTGTGCAGATAAAATGACAATCTCAACTCAGTCAATTTGTTTGCTTTGACTTCTGTTCAAAGATAGTGTCCATTGCCCTGACTAAAAACAACTAGCATGTTTACCTTGCAAACTACAATGAATTTTAAAAGAAATACTTTACCCAAGAAATATTATTTCTGAGTGTTCTGTATGTTCTTCTGTTCTGTTGGAGTACCCCCATCTCACACGCAATGTCAATGCCAGAAACTAACTTATGGAAAAAAAAAAAAAAAAAAAAAAAAAAAAAAAAAAAAAAGAAAGGAAAGAGAACAGGGCAGTTTTTTCAAATAAAACCTACTATAAGCAACATCTACTTAGAAAATGTTTGGATTACCACATATGTGGGGCAATATGAGCAAATCCATATTTGCAAGCCTGGAAATTTAAATTTTTTATTATTTTGTTATTTTTCCTCTTTTACAATATCCAGCAGAATGGAAATCCAGACCATCGGGGATACCAGGATATTAGACAAAGTCAAGAGGAGCCAGTGTTCAGGGAAGCCTCTGAGAAATTAAGATATGTTGACACACACCAAAAGAGAGAGAAGAGTATGGGTGGAGAGGAAGGAAGTGAAAGGAAGTATTTCTCAGAAGCAAAAGGAGAGAGAAAATACCTGGGAGGAGGACCTTGCAATTATCAGGCAAATGGTGACACGGGTATTCCTCTGACTCAAGAGACAAACAGGGAAATGTTGGACTTAAAAGGGAAACATTCTTGAAAAGAAAAACAGAGGCAGCCTAACAGGAGATATTTTAAATATATCTCTTTCATCGCATTGCTGGAAGGTCTTACTGAAAAGAAGCAATTACTTTCCTTTCAAGTATTTCTTTACCTGTTGTCCTCCAAGGAAGATCATACAAAGTATAATGTAAGTGGTATGGATCCCTACTATGTAGTTAAGTATAGATTTCTGAAGATCTGCATGGAATCATTATTTGGGTGAAAATCTTCATAACATATATTATTTTGTAATCTAACCTCTGTGATGACAAAGGTCTGCCTTGTAGCAGTCTAAAGCCAAAAGTTTTAAATTACCAGTGTGAATAAACTACATAAAAGTTTTTGAAACACAGATTTCAGTAGGACATCAATTAAATTACTTGCTAAACTCTTCTTAAAATTAAAGTTATTTTAGCAAAATTAAAATAGCCAGCCACCACAACAATGGCTTGGGAGCACGTTGAAAATCAAATAGCAAGAGCTAATAGTAAGACCAACTTGACAAGCAAAGAGCAAGGGTAAGAGTATAAACTCCAGCTGATAAAAAATATTCTAGTAAGTGTGCAAAAAATTACACACCTTATTAGCCCTCCAAACCTTAGAATGTAATCTCCTTAAGTAATGTGCTGGATCTATTACATCTACTGGAAATAGACCTACACAGTTGTTCATATCCCTAAACTGTTCATCTGCTGTCAGTGTAAATCTCTTGTGCAATATTTGAGTCTTCCAGTTACTGTAACAGCAATTTTAGCTTTCAGAAAGCTTCCCCTTCTTCTTAAAGACAGAAATTTGTTTTGCAATTCAGTTCATTTTATTTATAAATATTTAATTTTCATTTGCCTCCTTAAAATTTGTTCTGAGTGGATAGTAACATGAATTTATTATGAAGTGTATTTATCTCTCTGTACCTCATTAATGCTCAAGAGTTCTGTTGCCTCTATTAAGCACACTTCTAAACAAACTTCTGGAAGCTGAATTCAACTGCATAGAGGAAATGAAGCATAAATTTAGGATGCAGTTCTTTTACACCCCTCTGCAATCTTCCTCAAGGCCAATGCTTCACTGGAGTTCAGTAAGGAAACTGAAGATGGTGACCTGAAGAAAAGAGATGTGATACAGAGTAATTTTAACTTTCCAGTTCCCTATACAAATTATTTCAACATTATTTCCAAGAATAACCCAAAGTGGCAGTTCCAGAGGTTATAAACATATCCAATATAAGAGAATGCATGAAAAAATTCTTCAAAATGAAACAAGAAATTCTGAACGAGGGTTTGTAGCTCTTATCCAATATTATTTTGTATTAGGTTTGCTCATTGTTCCTGTCTCTCAGAGATACAACTGAACAATCAGTTCAAATCAAATTTGTGGTTGATTAAAAAAGAACAAACTGAAGTGAAGTGAAGAATGAAAATGAAGAACATGGAAGAAGTTTTAAGATTGAAAAAGAATATCTAATCCCTAATATATATCTTATCAGTGAAGGAATAACTGAAAAAGAAATAATTGAACTTTTAGCCCATCAGTGTGCATCATCATGACCATGGTTAATGACATTTTCACAGTACCTTCAATTAAACCAATCACACTGAGAAAATATTCTAATAGCATAAATATACTGAAAACACTGGCTAGGAACAGCATAGCATGATTTCAATCTGTTTTGATTTAGGTGCATCACCACAACTTCATACAAAGAGTCAGTCGTAATTATTGGAATTTTATTTGTCATTTTAAAACATTTATGATGCAATTTCCTCGGCTGGCTATCAAACACTCTCTGACCTCTTTCCTGCTAGGGGGAAATCAGCAAGAAGTTATCCAGACATATCTGGATACTTTTTCCTGCTAAGACCAGCATTGCAGCTACTTTATGTTGTATCAGTAAGTTCACAAAAGGAATCAGATTTTGTCATTATTAATATATGATGTGGGAGCTAGAGAGTAACAAAATTTAGAAGCAGTTAATTCAATTTTGAATTCTGATATCAAAAATCATTTCTATGTTAAACACCAAGAGTACAGCAGCTGAATGTAAAAGGGAAACCATACATTGTACTTACTGTTGGCTTAATTCAGTACAAATGGAAAAGGAAAAGCAAAAGAAGAAAGAGAGAGAGAAAGAGAGAGAAAAAAAAAAAGAGAGAAAGAAAGAAAGGAAGAGAGGAAGAGAGGAAGAGAGGAAGAGAGGAAGAGAGAGAGAGAGAGAGAGAGAGAGAGAGAGGGAGAGAGGGAGAGAGGGAGAGAGGGAGAGAGGGAGAGAGGGAGAGAAAGAAAGAAAGAAAGAAAGAAAGAAAGAAAGAAAGAAAGAAAGAAAGAAAGAAAGAAAGAAAAAGGAAGAATATGGCAATCACCTAACAAAAGTATTAAAAGGGTAATTGATTCTTCCTCTGTACAGATCAAAGGCATAAATATTGTGTGTTAGTGCTGAATGAAAATATATTATGCTCTTAAATTAGTAGGAAACCATATAGTCAAAACTACCTCTACAAGCAGTCTTGAAATGTCATGATGATCCATTTTCTTTAAAATTGACTGATGTGAATATCTTTGTGTACTTCAGATAAAGTAACCAGTATTTCCAGTTCATATTGTTCTACTAAAATATATACTGCATTCTCCATATAACTAAAATATCCATTAATCTGTCATACTCTGATATTTCAGACATGTAGAGAGGTTTTTGTTTCTATTATAACTGAATTTAGAGAGGTTTTCTTAGTTTATAAAAGATTAGATAGTGCTCTAATACATTCCCTTCTTATTCCCAGACAAAACACAATGCTTAGAACTGCCAGTAAGGTACTAGAATAACAACAGATGCACTTTTTCAACATACCATTCAATAAAGATGCCTCTGGCATTTAAGTTTCCTGAATAGGAACTACTCCAAAAATTGATGCCTACAATATCAGCTTTCACATTAATGATTTCTAGATGCTAGACATATAAAGACGACTCATATTTTATTGCAGATATTTCTGAGTTTGAATGGGGTATACTTAGGTATTGGGAGAGTCTTACCAAACACACTATTGACTTAGCAACACTTGGTGACAGGGAAAACAAAGTATCATAACCTGTTTAGCATTCTTGACTACTTTTGTATTCTGATAAAAAAAGTGGTTTACAGAGAGGTGTTAAAGTTAACACCCACCACAGTTTTTAAGATTGAGTTCACATCTATACACTTAGTACGTCACAACTAAAATCACATCAGATTACAATTTGAAAGTACAAGCCAATTATCACACTTTCTTCTGAACCATGAGTAAAACTGAAAAAATAATAATGAAAAAAGTATTATTATCTTCATAGTCTTAATTTTTACTAAAGAAATAGAACAAAATCCTATTATCTGCATTGTTCCCAAACTTTGGAATAGTGTATATCACTGATAAAATTTTGACTGGCATAGATCATTTCTACTGTTTAAATATTTATGCATTTGCATAAAATACTAAACAAGCTATTCATCTCTCAAAAGGTGACTACCAATGACTATCCAGTGAAATAATCAACAAAAAAAATAGGATTAAAAAAATCAGATAAAATATATTGATCAGTTCCCATAGCAAACAAACAGTAAGCAGAACGATCACTGATACAATCATTGTTGTACATTAAGTCAGTTAATATGGTATCAGAAAGTACTGCAATAAGGAAGCAATGAAAGAAAAAAAAAAAAAAAAAAAAAAAAAAAACTACTGTAAGTACTGCTAAACCAATCAGCTTTGATATACATTAAATAGTGTATTTGAAAGAGCAATTTTTAGACATGGAATATAGCATAAAAGGTACTGGGAGATTCTTGCAAGAATAAGGAGCAACATATATGGAAATGGGAAGCCATGAAAATAGAAGGCACAAAGAGGAGGGTTCAAGAGGTTCATAATACAAAAAGGATCAAAGCAATAGTAGCAGAACAAGAAATTACATGGGATTTTAAAAATGCCTTACATTTTCACCATTGTCATGCATGGTTAGAGCTACATACATACATACATAAGATTTATATTCTTGATTTGGTACTTAAGTTCCAAAATTAGATACTCAAGATCATCACTGCTACTTAACCCTGAATATCTATCAACATACTCAGCTGCTATTGCTCAAGATAGCTGACATCTCCAGTACCATCTTAATTTTAATTGGTTTCACTTCTGTTCATATCTATGGATAGTTCCACATTCCTCTGCTTCCCTCTGTTGTGATACCCTAATCAAGGACACCCTCAGAAGAACAGGCTGAAGACAAACAGCAGGACTAATGACAAGTGTTCCCTAACGCTAGATCTTAAAACCCTTGTCTCTACTCCCAGATGTGTAATCCGTAAACTGATCTTCTCTTGCACTCCCAATTAATATTTAATTATTCCATGCAAAGCAAAACACCTTCAAAAGGAGACACTGCAACTATCCCATCTCAGAGCATTTTATAGCCAGAATACTTTCCTGGAAGATGGGAGATGCTGATTAGAGCTCCCTCAGGCAGAGGAAGGAACTGAACACAAGTCTGTTGCCTTTTAACTGCTGAGCTAGTGCATACTGTGTGTTGGGAGTGGCAAGCAAGGAACAGAACAGTAAGAGGTTTTGAACAAAAAAGGCTGTGTGACTAATTTCAGGAAAGACATCCTGAGCTGAAGGAGACTATGGTATCCCAGTTCCAGACAACAACACAGCTAATGGCACTCCTCACCTTAAATCCTTTTTAAGGTCTATCCCAAGCAGCACTCCATTCAGTTTGCTGAGAATTGCCATTAACGCTTCTTTCCATAGGGGCTGCCTAAGCAACTAATCTGCATGATATTGATTCACTAGCACCTAGCACCAACACACTGCAAAGCTCAAAGTTGAAGCGCATGTGCTTTTCTTTTGTGAGTGTAGTGTCACTTCCAGAATGATACATCGATGATTTAGGTGGTAGCACAATTCTGGGTAGACACTAGGCAATAGAGTTTAAAAGCAAGCAGCTCAAACTGAAAATACTCACTGTAATCCAACAGAAAGTCATGAGGAAACAGTGTGAAGAAAATCTTTTTGATATACAAACAGTGAAGTTCAGAGGAAAGGAGGTGCACCTACAAAACAAGTCTTCTCCAATTCTACTAGTCCACATTCCCCCATTGTGTTTCTCTCTTCCATCGCTTCCAGTCTTATCACCAAACCTCCCACATTTTGTATGGCAAACTATGTCTTGAAAGCTACCTTCTTTCCACAGCCCTATAGATAATACCCCTTCTCTCATCATGTTAATAAAATTAGCAATTATCCATTAATAGTTAAAATAAAATACTCTACATGAAACTGTCTTTGAACATACATAAAAAATATTTTATATTATTTGTAACTCAGATTGTAACTTCCCCTAATTAGGGATACTGGATTAGATTTTCAGTTGTGATACAAATGGGTACATTTCCAAGAAAATCTGATTTATATCATAGGAGGATCTTGCTCGTCTAATTAACATGCATCAGAACATTATGCAGGAATGCTGTCCACATGGCATAGACATCCATGAACAGAGTGATACATCACACACATTCCTTCCAGATCTGAGGTGTCAGAGAGGGTGTCCCACAACACTGCTATACTTGCACCTGTTCAGGTAGGTGTGGATGGAGCGTTGCTGCAATAAGCATACTACAGATATACATGCAGGAAGAAATTACAAATGAGATGGCATAAACCTCTGAGATTTCCATACGTCATTATCATCCAGCAAGAAGCACTGTTCTTTTGCACTGTTTTCCTTTTTTCTTTTTTTCTTGTCAGTATTTTTCAAGGGGTCTCCCGCATCATAGAAATACCTGGTGCAAAACTTAATGCATCCTGAGCTAGTATTTTTCTGAGAACTGCTTAATCATGGTCAGAATTAGACAATGCATATCATGCATCTGAATGTCTAAGTTTATCTTAGAAAGGATAGGAAGCACAAGGAAACTTCGTTTACCATATTGTAACAAATATTCCTAACATGTAATGCTTCACATGACACAGTGGCCACTTCAATCTGATTCCTTTCCTCCTCCTCAGATCAGATAAAGTCTTCAACCACTCTACTTCCTAAATCCATTCTCAAGTTCTTAAATAATTCTTCCTAATGAAACTTAATCAAACAAACAAACAAAAACACCTGCGCAGCACTGTAAAGACAGTGTAGAGCACTCAGCTTTTTCCTGCTACATAACTAGGAAAAAAACACATAGACTTCCTTGAAAACATTCAGACCTCAGCAAACCTTTCTAGAATGAATACTAGGCTCAGCAGCACTGCACAAGATATCACAAGCCTATGTGATCACAGATAGTTACTCATGCTAAGTGTGATTTAAGCTTTCATCACAATACCAAAACTGTTACAGCTACATACAGTAGCTGTAGCAACTGAATGTTTAGTCAAGAATACTTAGATTATCTCCATGTCTCATCTGAAACGTGCATGCATGTAAAATCCAGTTCCAGTTTAGAGATAAAGGCACAGAAATTATACAGAAAAGAACAGTGACAATGCCAAGGTATATAAGCCAAGGTGTATCTTGTGAAAAGTTAGATTCCTATTGACATGTGGAAGTTCAGGCTGTTGCAATCAAAAGGCGTGTTTGCAAGTCTAACATTTATAATTACACAAACATTCCCCCACCCTTAATGTCAAACACACTGAATGCCTTTCCGACAGTGAGAGGCTTTCCAGCTGGTGAAGAGAGCAGCAGGAGGAATTCAATTTGTACATTATTTCTAAATATTATCTATCTACATTTCTAAATGGAGTCCATTTTTATTCCAGCCTGCTATTGCACTGCAGCCACATGCTATCATGATGGATGGGACATATAAATACCAGCAATACACATGAAGATTTACTTACAGAATGCTCAAAACTATTACTAAGTTAATACATACCTTTAATAAATGGGGAACTGTTTATTACAGAAAGCTGTGGCTCAAAGATCACTTGTGTCTATTTAAAGTACATTAATTGCTAACACATACATTCTCCATCTGTGACAGTCTTAATTTACCAGATATTAGCCCTTTGCAAACTGCTTACCAGTGAAACAATATAAAGTTCAAACTAAATTCATTAAATGAATAGTAAATGAGTCTGTCTCCTCCAGACAAAGCTATTTCCACTTTGGAAGGCAACACAGTCAACTGAGATTGTAAGCAACTGGCAAGTAACAATTCTGGCACTAACCCTTTTTTGTGTCTCTGGAAAAGCTGTCTCTGGTTCCTCCACCTTCCTTTCTCTGTTTCATGTTTAGACAACAGTGACGTTGGAGAGGTATTCAGGCCTGGAAACATCCCACGTAAGTAAGATACCTAACCAAAGTGCATGGCCTAAGAGATTAATTGCATAAGCTTCTTGTATAATCGGTGGAGAACATGACATAAACCTTCTCCTACTGATCCATATAAAAGCTTTTCTGCTCTTCTTTGATCATGTAGGTTTAAAAACAGAGTCAAGGTAATTAATTATACCTGTATTGCTCCAAAATAAAGATTTTAGACACATCATTTATCCCTGTTTCAGTCTGTTTATTTTTCCAATGCATAGAAAACAGTTCGTCATTTCTGAATGCAGATTCAAAACTGGAAGATGGGGAAAAAAGGCTAGAACACAGAATGATACAGCTAGATTTTACTTTCTAGACTGTCTGACAGACATATACTTTAAAAAAAAAAAAAAAAAAAAAAGAATAAATAAATAATGAAACATGTAAAATTAATACCAAGCACAAAATAGCCACAAAAGTATTTTTTTTAAAAGAGAAAAAATATGGTAGATCAAAGTCAAAATATTCAGCATTGTACTGGTTGTACTATCCAGGAGGAGCTGTATAGGGCTGAAATGGTGCCTTCAATGGAAACACATTCTGAGTATCATAGAATCATAGAATATCCCAAGTTGGAAGGGACCCATAAGGTCCAACTCCTGGCACCACACAGGTCTACCCAAAAGTTTAGACCATGTGACTAAGTGCACAGTCCAATCTCTTCTTAAATTCAGACAGGCTTCAGTAGCAGGTTTGCATCTTCCAGTAGCAACAGAATAGCTGGGGATCCACAGATTCCTTCTGTTATCCTTCCCAGAACATGGTGGTCACTGCACTCCTTCATGCTCTCATACCACAGAAGTTTCTGCTGCACTTCGGGACTGACAGCCACTGAAGTTCACAGGCAGGATTCCTCTCTGATGATTGCTTTAAAATAAATCAGCCAGAGAAGATGAGGACTCACAAAGAGTATCTCTACAGTCACTGCACACTGTCAGTATAGCAGAGTGCAGGTGCAGGAAGGTACCACTGCAAGAGTCTACAAACATGGGCAGGTGCTGTAGCAGTGGGAACAGTAGCAGAAGTAAGGGTGATGGATAACACCATTTGTAGAGCCACTACCACCTTTTTGGCAGGCTTCAAGTGGTGTGTGCCTCACCACCACTGCTAAGATGTAAAGAGGTGAGAGCAGATACAATTGCATCAGTCCAGATCTCAAAGAATTTTTAAGCAACTAAGAACATGCCAAATAACCTTCAAATAGAGCTAGTCTGTACATCCACTGCAAAAGTTTCATGTTGTATCTACTTTACCAGCTGCCAAATGAAAGTCAAGTAGCTCTTAAGCATCAGGCTGATAATGAAACTGTTCTCAGCATAAGCAAACAGCAGTAATTCTTAAAGGGCAAATGAAGTGCTTGGTAGCAGAACAGAAATGGGACTGCTGTTGAATTTGGCTGCCTTTTCCAGCTCCAGCCTAAGAACATTCTGTAGCCTAACAATATGTTTCTGCGTTTGTTAATCTGATAAGGTCAGTCAGTTGAAGATAATTTTTATTGCTCTATTTATTGCTCTATCTCAAATAAAAGGAAATGGGAATCATCGAGTTACCTTTCCTGATCATTCCTTCAACACACCTAGCTTCCTAGAGGATAAACTACCCTCTGCTGGAATAACAGAGAATTTACAGGCAAGAACAAATTTCCTTAACAACTTTGTACATTCTTAAAAGCATTCAATTTCAAATAGCATTTGTCTGTTGCTGTAGGCTTACTAATGCTGCTCCAATAATTTTGCAGTGAGTGTCCTTTTTGTGAAAGATAACTGTCTTAATAAATGAATCATTCCCACAGAATTAGCCTTTCTGAAGTGAGAATAATAGATTTTTCTAAGAACCAAGCTGCTGATTTATAGACAGTAATCAGTAGTTCCTTGGTTTGTATTTTCTTGGTCCTGGAATCTTTCAGAACTCAAAGCACAATGCGATGTAGTTCACACCATGAAAAATTTGATTATATACAGTGGTTACATAGTATACAAAAACATCCCAAATAATTGTATTGGCAAGCATTTATAAAAAGGAAAAGTCTTTCCCAAAGAGCCAGCCTCAGTGTTTGTCAGGAGACTTCTTCCACCAGGCAAGTGGAAGAAGTCATTGTACTATTAATTGTTAATCTATTAATTATTGCATTGCACTATTAATTGTTAATCTATCATGACAGCTAAAAACACTTTCAAGCCCAGCCCCACTGTGAACAGGATGGTACAAGAAGAAGCTTCTAGTCAACTTTTTGAGCTGATTGTAACTCACATCTAGGCTGAAATTAGATGCCAGGCCAGCCTTCATGCCGCATAGGTGGCACAGCAGCTCAGCTCTTGTTATAAAGGATTCTGATTTCTTTTGAAAGATGGTCCAAGTACCTTCACTGAAGAAAACACATCAAAATTATTGAAAATTATTGACAATCTTCTTGGAATGCTTAATCAGGACAAAAACAGAAAACAGAGTTTGTATAGAGGAAGTAGATTTTTCCAGAGAAAGATGGGTTTATTTTACAAGGAGATGTTAAAAAACACCAAAGACAAGTATGACAACAAGGAAAGGAATGCTACAAAATCACATGAATTATGCAACTTCCATGACTGTTGATCTGGTTGCAAAAATCCCAGGTTGACTGATTTCATCACAGGGGTATATGGTGCACATCTTTTAACACTTGATATGAGTTTTAAACAAAAGTGAATAACTTCAGTTCCTTCTTCAAAGTTACAGGATATGATTGTTTAACACACTCCTGTTTACCGTTATCATACCTTTGAAAAAAAAAAAAAAAAAAAAAAAAAAAAGAAATAGAAGAAAGAGAAGAAAGTCTGTTGAAATTTCTGGCACACAGATATCATCAAAGAATTACCATCAGGATCCTTAGAAAGAATCTTATGTCTTCAGCTCTCTCGTGGAAAATCTGCAGAACTAGACAGCAACAGGACCTGTCAGAGAACTGCTTCCTGTGCAGTACTGGGTTCTGTCTGCTTCCACCACTACTGTCTACCACTCACAACAAAACCTACACCCCACGCACCCAGCTGCTGAAAACAAAACAAACGAATAAAATCCAATTACTAATATTTACAACATGCCTTCTACAATTCCCTGCAAAACCAATCCAGCATGCGTTCTAAAAATATATTTGTTTACTTCAATGAAGGTGCAAGATTTTGTGCATGACAGGAATTCAATTTGTAGCATTTTTGTTGGACACTGCTGTCTACTTGTAATTCTTCTGGTAAAACCTGAAACAGGCATAATTATTTTGATGTATTATATGTATGAAAAATAAGAATAGATGTTAAAAACTAACCATTTGTGCTCTTCTATGAACACCCCTTCTATGCCACTAGCCTCTGAAAGACAAGTAAGCACTGTCCGTCTTAGAAAAATCAGAAAAAAAATAGTAAGCAACTATTGAGGAAGAAGCCAATTTAACTGTATCGCTCTAAAGATATGAGTTGGGAGAAAACAGTAAGTATTTAACTCAATGCAGACTTTGTAACTGCTAAAATAGAACTACATAACACTACAGTGACAAATGTTATTACAGAGGAAAAAAATCATTGCGTACTGTAAAGATTAATAACTTCATTTAAACTGGAAAAAAAAAATAATAACTTCAGTATCATGATTGACTAGTACGGAACACATTGTATTTTCTGGGGGTATTAGCATCCTGCAGGAGTGCAGAGGTGCCTTGCATGCCTGCTCCCCGTTAGCTCCTCTTCCAGTGTCAGTTTGCAGCTCTTTCCTGGATGGTCATGCAGGAAGAAGAGGGTGATGGGGACTGCTCTCAGAGTGGCCCAGAGATACTCCTTCATCCTCAGAGAATTCCCCCTCCCAGGGAAAGCCCCCACACAGCAAGCTGTTTCATCAGGTACAAAGGAAATATAACAGAAGTACTAGTAATATTACTAGTCAGGCTAGTAATAACTGGAACTCTTAAAAGAAATCTAATACTGGTTTTCTTGTACATCTAATACATCTAAATCTAATACTAGTTTACTTGCATTTGTAAATCTAATACTTTATTATCTGTGATGATGTTATAAGAAAATCCGCAGGCAGAAAACCATTATGTGCTTTAAAATATAAAAACTACCTACTTACAATGCTATTTCCATTCCAATTACATTATAGAATCTCCCACTTCCTTTTAAATATTTCCTCAACTTACTCCTTGTGTATTTTTTCTTTCCTATTGATTAATTAAAGACCATTATGTAACATTTGGTTCAGTCTATTTCCACTGTCTATTAATAATGATTTTATTCTGGCATACAGGCATAGTTTAGTAATAGCCATCTCAACATCTCAATGTTGTGTTATGTTGTATTTGTTTGGTTGTTTTTTTTTTCCTGAAAAAAAAAATGTGGAAAGCATGAATAGCTGAACAAAAATTAATCAAAATGCAACAAGGAAATTTTCACGTAGCTAAATTTCCCACCAAAGGAGAAAAGTTGACAAACTGTAGAGTAATTCAAGAATGTTATTGATCCTGAATTATTTAGTGGGAGTTTACAATGCACACCATTGTTTCAGGCCTGCAATATGTTAAGACTTCAGGCCAAAGCTTCCAAAATTGGTTGCATATCCACTTCTAGTGCCCAACTTACAAAGCCACTGAAAATGCAGTTCCTCTGGAAATGGAGCTCATGGGAACATCTCCAGTAAAGAAAACATCAACTTACAAACCTGCATGGACATTTTGGTGTCAAAATTACAAAAACCTCTACTTGTTAGAGACTTTTCAATAGGTTAGTTGTCTACAGTCTAGCTCCCTCTGAGCAACACAGGTAGGGCTTTGGAAACATCAGCTGGCTAAAGGAGCTTGAAAAAGGCTGTCATGTGGCAGCTGAGAAATGCTGAATAATTATGAGCCTCTTACCACATCACGGTGAGGGGGAGACAGGGAAAGGAAGGGGGGAGGGAAGGCCAAGTATGCAAATTTAAGTCTCTTTCACCGTGCTAGAAATATAACCACAACTAGTTAAACAGCTCTATATAGCTCAATTAATCAAGCCATAGTAATTCACTGACATATTTGAGTATTAATCTTCTAACAATTGTAACAGCACTAAAATCAGGAAAAAAAAAAAAAAGATACTTGAGACAAGTTTATCCTAATCATTGTTAGCAAGTCTGGTGCTTCTGCTTGAGCCATAGGATATCAAAATATTTACTTGGCCTGATTAAAAGACCACCAACAATATAGAAATCAAAAACATTTCCAAATGAACTTGTCTACTGGTCAATAAGCCTCATGTTTAAAAAGTCTCGTTTATTGTGTGGCGGTCATGTAATTGTGTATATAAGTAAAGAGCAAAGCACATTTAAATCACATGCACTACATATATTTTATAAACCAGTGATCATGTTATCTCATTTAGTATTTTTAAAACAATAAGTTTTATTCCATACTTGATTATCATTCAGAAACTTTTGGTTTTTGTTCATGCTATTTTGACTTGTCATCTATGTGGTTTTCACATACAAGTTCTTTGGTGGTTACTCAGTTCTACAATGTGTGAAACTATTGCTGTGACAGCATGACTACTGACCTTGCAAGCGGAATTTCTTCAGTTTTTCAGTTCCACTTTAAGTGTCTTCCTTCCTCTGAAGACTAAATCTTTTGTATGATTATCATTCTCATCTTGACTATGAGTTCTAGATATCAGAACTACTAATTCTAAGGGAAATTCCTAAAACTTACTAAGTTTTTCTAGTTATTTGAGAATTTTTACACAAAAGAGAGATACAGTAAAATCACATGTAATCTGTACCACGCTTCTGTAACTAACATATTGTCTAAGAAGTAACATTATTTCAAAAAACTGATCTCACTATCCTTGCATTCAAAGTTACACTTCTATTGCTATTTCACTGGTCGCCTTGGCTCCTCTGCATTTTTAATCAATTATTTAGATATACTCACTGCAAGACAGACCTTGTAGAATGAAAAATAGCATTCATTCTTCCACACAGACACACAAGTATACATACTCCCAAAAAGACTTGAGCACCCTCTACTTCTGCAGACAAAGACTTCTGAAGACACACAACCTGTAACGAGATGGTCAATAACATCTCATACTTCATGAGACTGCAACTGTAGGTAAGGAAAAAGTCAAAGAAAAAGCAGCAACACAGAAGCACAAATCATTTCCTCTGCCCTTAGTTATTAGAAACCTTTGCTCTGCTTCAGGGAAGTCAGGCAATTCTTCTCTTATACTGCTGCACCTGTGTTAACTTAATCCCACATAATGGCCTCTAATACCAGAGCACCAAAGTCCCAGTTTATGAAAGAAGGACAATAGAGAAAACACGTACAGTTACACAGCTTGAATTCAGAGCCTGCTGTGTACCAGGGGCAACTTTCCTGGAACACCCAGACCAGGTGTTCTTATGCTGTAACACCCGGAAAACTGTTTAAAAGATAAGAAAAAAAAAAATGTGCAGTGCATTACATTGTGCACTTCCTCTGCAAGTGTTTTGGGCTGCTTCTAATTTGTTTCTGACAATTAGGCAAACTTAATTGAGCAACATCTCCTCCCACATGTAGCTCTATGTTTATGACAGAATATTCTTCCGATTTTGTAGAGGCTCAAAGAGCTGTCATACCAGCCAAACGCATAAAGTCCTATTTACTCCATCTGAAAAGACCACCACCACTAGTATAGCTTATTTATGCACATTTTATTTTAAAACCAACTATATTTCCTAAGAATGAACTTTATTTTCCAAGAGGCAAGATATTAACACTAAAATGCTGAATGATCAAATCATAAAAGTCACCTTTTTTTCCACATCTGCTCACACAACATTGAAAACTGTTATTATTCACCCTCTTCCCTTCGATACATGGCCTCATGCACTTTGCCCTGGCAGAATTTTTGCTGTGAGCACACCATGACATCACCGCTGCCAGAGGTTTAGAGAAAGGGGGGGAATGGTGGAGGATAATAACAGTGAAAAAAGATTAGACTTTGGTAACACGTTTTGCCTTTACTTCAGAGAAGAGGTTCTGCTTAAGGATATAAATTTCGTGCTTCAGGGCACGGGTTTCATATCCACTGTAGCAACTGATGTCATCTCATGTTGGAGAGAGGCCGTGAGGCCAGCCAGAGCCAGGTGTTGGACACGGTGTGGCGGTCTGAGGACCTCACTCCTGACCAGGCACAGGCACTGCTGGTGTTTGTCCTCTCAGAGGAACACCTTTGCGTGTGTCTACCTGTCGTGGTGTGAGCTCCGTGTCGGTGTTTCTGCTCCAGGGACTGGTCAATCACCGCTGTTCGTTGAGTGCCACTGTGCCAGGCATCAGATAAACTCAGCTCTTGTCCCTCCGTCAGCCCAGCCACAACAACCGGGTTCTGCCGGCAAGTACAATCCTATTCCCGAGCCCGTACGTGATCTCCTCGTGGTCAAGCTAAAACGAGCCCTCGACACAAACACACAAACACGTCCCTCACACGCACACACACCCTTCCTGTGTTTAGCAACGCCATCAGCAGCGCACGGGAGCCGGAGAGAAGCAATACATCGATGACGGGCTGTGAGGAAAGCCGACGGCTGGCAGCGGGAGCCTGATGCAAGAGCTCCCGCCGCGGTCCCGCGGCACCACCCGCCTTATCTCCCGGCCACCCGCCCCCACGGCGGGACCGACCCTCCCTCAGCGGGCCGGGGCGCCAGCAGGTGCCCCTCAGCGTCCCCTCCCGGTCCCCTCCCGGTCCCCTCCCGGCCCCCTCACGGCCGCGGGGCGCCCCCTCCCGCCCAGCCGCCCCCGACGCGGGCGGAGGTGCCGCGGGTCGGCCCTGCCCGCCGCCGCCCGGCCAATGGAGCGAGAGGGCGGGGAGCGGCGGCGGCGGCTGCCCCGGGCCGCCTCCGCCCTCCGCGGCGAAACTCGGCGGGAGCGCGGCGCTGAGGGGAGAGGAGCCCCAACCCCGCGACGCGGAGGGAAGGGAAGGGAGGAAAGGGAGGAAAGAAGGAGGGGATGAGCGGCGGGCACCGCGCTCCGGCACCTTCCCGCGACGCCCCCGCCGGCAGCTGGAGCCCCCGCCGGTACCGCTGAGAGAGAGAGGGGCGGCGAAGGACGCCGGGATCCGCGGGGATCCGCTGGGATCCGCAGGGATCCGGTGTGCTGGGCTGCGCTCAGCTCGCCCGCTGCCAGACGGGGCTGCCCCAAATCGTCTCCTCTCACGATTTTGTTTTCCTTCCTCCTCTTTTTTTTTTTTTTTTTTTCGCCTAAACCACACCGGCTCTTTGCCTCCCTCCTCTTTTGTAATTTGTATTTTTTCCTCCTGATTACTCCTTCACTTTTTCTTCCCGGACCCTCTCCTCACCTCGGCTCCCCAGCGGCAGCACCATGTCCTTCAGCCCCACCATCATGCCACCTGCCAATGGCTCCGCCAACGGGACCGCCAGCGGGGCCGAGGGCGGGAAGCCCCCCACCATCCCCACCGTCATGTTCATCTTCGGCGTGGTGGGCAACCTCATCGCCATCGTGGTGCTCTGCAAGTCCCGGAAGGAGCAGAAGGAGACCACCTTCTACACGCTGGTCTGTGGGCTGGCGGTCACCGACCTCCTGGGGACCTGCCTGGTGAGTCCAGTTACTATTGCCACTTACCTGCAGAATCGCTGGCCAGGAGGAGACGCGCTATGCGAGTACAGCTCTTTCATCCTCCTCTTCTTTGGACTGTCTGGCCTCAGCATTATCTGTGCCATGTCAATAGAAAGGTACTTGGCCATCAACCATGCCTATTTCTACAACCATTATGTAGATAAGAAGCTGGCAGGGCTCACGCTTTTCGCCATCTATGCTTCCAACGTCTTGTTCTGCGCCCTCCCCAGCATGGGGCTCGGCAAATCAACCCGGCAGTACCCTGACACTTGGTGTTTCATAGACTGGAGAGCAAAGAAGGCCACTCATGCAGCATATTCCTACATGTACGCTGGCTTCAGCTCCTTCCTGATCATGGTTACAGTGATCTGCAACATCCTGGTCTGTGTGGCCCTAATTCGCATGCACCGCCAGTTCATGCGACGCACATCCCTGGGGACAGACACCACCTCCAGCCGCTTATCTGACTTTCGCAGACGCCGGAGCTTCCGTCGGATGGCCGGAGCAGAGATCCAGATGGTTATTCTGCTCATTGCCACTTCCCTGGTGGTGCTCATCTGCTCCATTCCTCTGGTGGTAAGTAACATTGTGCAACCCTTCTTCTTCCATCACCCACATTGCCGAGTCTCTTCTCCTCCTAGCCTGTGCCTGTAGGACAGAATCCCATTTAGCTGGTGCCGCAAACTCTAGGAGTAATTTCAGTGCAGTTAGCATGCAAACGTGGTGATAGAAGAGAGTTGTACTGGCTTATATTTACAAGAAAAGAAACACACTCATCCCAAGTCTTAGGCTCCTTTGATTGGCTGACATACAATGCCAAAAATTCTTAACAAATTTTCCACTGTTTAACTGGAATCCACAAAGCAAAAATCTTATTGAGAGCTAAAGGCACTTTAAAGTTCACTTCCAAAATTAATTTGTGATGAGTGAGGTTTGGGGCTGGCCCACACTGCTGGATGCTTATTGTGTTTTTAAAATAGGCACGCTGCTGATGAAGTGTACAGCAATCTGTAGGATCTGGCAGGAGGAGAGAGTTCTCTTCACATGGCAACAGCAAGGTGCAGAGCACTTCACACCCAAAACCAGAACTGAAGTCCCATCCTGAAGGATACACTGGGGGGAGATCGCATGCATTTAGAGCCCTCACACAGCTCCCCAGTGTTGGAGGGCTAAATTCAGTGGAGCCACTTGGTGTAATTTTCTGTTAAATGGGAGTCAGAGGATTCTGGCCCACATGAAGCTAGAGATCATACCAAAATGCCAGACAACATTACCACTAACCGTTTGCTAATTTTCTGAAACAGCTGGTACAATTACTGTCATTGACTTAAACATGCAGGATCTACTTTCTTCTATTTCTCCACCTTATCTCAAAGGAAGACAAAAAAAAAAAAAACACCAGCTTGAGGCTCAGTTCTTGCTTGCCACCCACCATAATAAAACTTGGCAAACCTCTTTCTCCTTCTGGCTCAGAAACATTAAACAAGCAGCTGGCTTGCCTTATTCGCCACCTTCCAAAGCACAGTTTAGGGAGCCAAGCACTACTTCTTAGACAGAAAGTGTTTCTGGAAGATGGATTGTTTTCAGGGAGTTTATTGTAGGTAGGAATTATTCTGCAATCCCAGTGTCACGGAGGGGTTGTGATGTGTGTGACATGCAAGTGGCCAGCTGGGGATGCGAAAGAAACAGGCTACAGCTCAGTAAGGAAGTTCAGAAAAATACGTCTGAAAGCTCAGAGAGGTCAGTGAGTCCATCCCCCTGCTTCAAAGGAGGGTGTAACTGCAAGGGTCAGGCCAGTTTTGCCACATTACTAACATAAACAGAAGCCAGTGGAGTGTGGCTTTGCAGGAGCACCAGTGCTCAGGCTGTCACTGAAGGCTGTCTGCCGTCCCGCAGCGCCGTGTCACTTCGCATTGTGCCACGGCATAACTGAACACTTTCCCGTCCATTTATTGCTCGTCACCTAAAGGAAATCAAAACGTGCCGTTTGCATTGTGCACAGGCTGCCTCTGAGCGGCACGCGTGTTATATCGAGGAACCTCACGCAACCTGTTCTGCAGTCCAGCACCAGAAACCTCACGGGTAAGCTGACTTGCCACACTGGAAGGAATCAGGTTGTAGAGTGGCCAAACCCTGAGAGTACCTGTGGGTCCACAGTACTTAATGCAATTGATCTAATATTGTAACAGCCACTTCACAAAATAACAATATACTGTCTTCAAAAGAGATGCTGGTAAATGCAGAGAACAGGTTCTGGGAATTAAATGCAATGTGACAACACAGTGCAGGGTACCAGCTGATGGACTTCAGTGGTGTCAGGAAAAAAGAAAAAGCCAAAACCTTATCCCACGGAGGACTAGCTTGAGAACAGCTGAGTGCAAATGAAATTGTTCATATACAATAGGAGCTAGGGAAGCTTTCTTTTAGCAAGTCAACAATGAAATAAAACAGAAACTAATTAAAACTACATAACAACACTGAAGTCAATCACCAGAACCTGTTCTCTGCATTTAC
>CM021763.1:15090629-15320588 GCA_011075105.1 Heteronetta atricapilla
GAGATTGCCAGAAAGGAAACTAGATTGTTGACACTTAAAATTAATGAACTTGGGTGGGGCGAGAGATTTATTGTTTAAACAGTAGCTGGTGAAAACCTTAACATGTGTGAAGGTGTGGGTGATGAAGCTCTGAAGCTCTCTCAGACCTTGATTTCGCTTCTTACAAAGGCATGGTGTTGCCTCGAGAGTGCTCACATATGGTAGCTTTTCTCAGCTAAAGCCACAGATTTTTTCTGTATGTAAAGCGAGGTAAAAGACTGTCATTTCACTATTTCCGTATATCACTTAGGTACATGACTAGGAAAAAAAAAGTTTTTTTTTAAAACACATATAGATACATCATTGCGGTGTCCAGCACGGTTAAACTGCTTCATTGTAAAGGTAGCTTTTATCAGTCATTTGCCTCCCCCTGTGGGAATAACCTGTACCCATTTACGTGTCTTTATATGGTGATGCACTGTTGCATATGTGCATTGAGCCCTCTGTGCTACTTACGCACTGAGGTTAAGCATTCCAGGATAAACTCAGAGAGGTGACACCTTTATGCTATAAAACCTTAGAAAGAGCCACCAGCAGAGACAAGAAAATCACTCATACACACATACATTTTCATGACTCAGACGAGTTTGTCTGAATTAAACTAGGGAGCCCTCACCACGGAGAAGACTGAGGTGCATTTATAACAGGAGATCCTGGCTGGCACCAAGAACATACAAGTAGTAAGGTGGTGGTGGCATGATTCAGATACACAAAGCAAGCTCAAAGGGTGCTTTGTGACTGAAATTTTCTGATGAGCTGATTTCCTACTGATGATTTCAGCTGAATAAACTATCTCCAAAGTCAAAGCAACTTCAGAAAGAGAGACGCAAGCTTCTAACTTTTTAGAATTAACACTTTCACAAAACAATAAATTAGTACACAGAGGCAGTCCAGCAGACTGTATTTACTAGGGTTTAACAAAAATTTTCACGTCTTAAAATATTAAATAGCCCTAAAATAATAGGAAAAGGCTTGGCTTGATTTAAAAAGTGGTTAAAGAACAGCAAGCTGAGTCACAGAGAACAGACGTTCTTAATAATGAGATGCTCCAGGACTTGGTTTGCAAGTAAAGTTGTTTAGCATTTTAGTGATTTATTCATAAAATCAGTAAATTTTATAATGACAACTACTATAGCAAAATTATTGAGCATTGTACAAAACACTGAATGAACTTCGCAGAGCTGAAGGCTGATCAAATTTATCAAGGGAAAAAAGTTGAACAAAAATCATTAGAGAAAATAATCTGATATAACCTGATGTGTTCTCAGTGTATAGAAAGTGGTGTGGAAAGCATGAAGAAGAATCTTACTATAATTTAAAAATGCAATAAGGAAAAAAAAAAAATACTGAAATTTCATGCTGCCTCTTTCCTGCACTCCACATTGGTCATTTAATCTTTTAAAAATCTGTGAGCTTTTAGAAAACAGAATTGGATATGTTTAAAAGTAGGGGATGAGTTTCATGGCGGGGGCTGTCAAGAACATATTAGAAATTGTTATCCAGCTTTAAAAAAAAAAAAAAAAAAAAAAAAATCAAATGTACATAAACACAAAATATTCAAACTCCAGTTCACTCCAGCAGTCTGTCAGACACTTGTAGATTTTTAAGTATGTGACTTTTTCTGATCCTGACCACTGAACATTGCTGAATTGCAGTGAAATTGAAAATAAAGTCCTATGTTTCAAGATGTACAAGTGTTTGATCATATGAAATAATCAAAGGCTTCTAACTTAATGTTTAATTGATCTAAAAGTTTGGATTTTCTTTTGGTTTGGTTTGGCTTGTCTCTGAAGTATATGGGCTGTCTGCAGCCAAAAACAGAAAGGTGGCAGGCATGATTTCCTAGCAGTGGAGTGATCTGCTACAGCAGACACCAAACCCTTGGAGGGCAAAGGGTATTGGCTTGCAGAGCTGAGAAACTTGTTTCCTGCTTTCTACTGTACAGATTTTTAAATTACCCTATCAGTATGTGGGGAGATTTTATGAGGGCAAGTAGAAGCTATGAAGATAACTACTCCTTTAGTTATTCTGGAACAATAAGTATGTTAGTCACTTTATCATTCTGCATAGGAATAGAAGTCATTATTCACATTCATATTTAGTAAAAAAGAAAAGCAGCAAAACACGCAGGACCATGACCTACAACTACCTATCGCTTCACCATAAACTCAGTGCACCATGAAGCAACGTGCTTCTTAACACAACTGCAAACAAACCACAAGTACTTTCAAAACATGTTGCCTGTATTCTGTGGCTGCAGATGTAACATTTAAGCCTCGTTCTATTGAGACTTGAATTGCTCCCATTCACTTCTTAGTTTAATCAGGATTTTAAGCTGCAGACATTCAAACATCAGCTTAGCTAACACACTAATGAATTCCACTTACTCGGGACTTAGTAAGAAGATGCAAGGCAATATCTTTCATCATGCTACATCCTGTAACAGAAGACCTGTAGCCAAAACAGGATACATCTCTTACTGTTAGTGTAGATGATACATTAATAAATGCTCTTGCTTTACCAGAGTGTAAAGAAATCATAAAAGTGACATTCCAACACAGATTAATCTTTACCATATTGTGATTAATATGTAATCAATGCAATAGGTCTGAATTGATAAATGCATTTGACATTTTGGGGGGCTGCTAAGAAAAGATGTGGGACTTTCCTGTGAAACTGAAACAGTTTTGTACAGTCCAACATTTTCAATAAGTAGGTCCGTTTTAGGAATCTCTTACCTACACGTCACATACCTGTCACAAGGAAATAAAGCATACAGAGATAACATAAAGCAAGCTTTGCAATCTGTGATTGTACTTTTTAACCACAGCATCAGCACTTTTTTGTCTTTCCATAAACTCTACCAGGCAGTCAGAGAAAGGTGAATCAGGTACTTCAACTTCACGTGGTGCTTATCAAAAGAACAATCCTACTATTAAGTCACTGATGTGTAACTATAGGTCTGACTTAAAAAAATAAAATAAAAAAAAAAAGTAAAAAAGTAAAATCAGGTCTGCAAAGTTGGTCTGTGTACTTCAGCTATCTTGAAAGCATGCCTTCTGGTTCTGCAATGTGGATGAATTTATCAGTAAATACTTCTCTGTGTCACACCTCTGATATTCCTTGTAATGACTGAATGTAGTTAGTGTGAGCTGCTAGCAGTCCTCCACTCCCACAACACCATCCTTTGGATTCCTGCCTCTCAGGGCAGGTACCCTTCCCATGATCAATGGTTAGATACGTCGACCAGCATTTACACACCTTCAGGGTGTATTCCCTTGCATAAAGGAAAATCTCAGCCCAGAAAAAGGAGGAGCATCTGTAAAGAAATGTTACGGCGCAGGTCAAATCCTTGAGGGAAATTGGTTCTTCACGTATTTGTGACCTCTCACTATCTTTTTTGGGGGGGAGGTAGAGGGAGGAGGAGGGAATCTCACACACACGGCCAAGTAGATTTCAGGGACAAGGCTGATGCCATCTTCTCATCAACTCACTTTTCAGTGTTTCACCTCGTGGAGACCTGACATCTGCTTTTCAGGTTCAGAGCCTGTGTCACTAAGTGCAACTCTACTTGCATAAGCTTATGCAAGTCCCGGGACTAATCCCCACCTTCGGAGCTTATCCCTGGCAGTAGCGCCCTGCCATTTGCTCTCCCTCCCCTGGCTGCCCGTGGGCTGGGGGCAGCTCGCAGGAGCTGCGGGTACCCCGCCCGGGATGCTGCGGGACACCTGCGCCACCTAGCGGTGCGCTCCTGCAAGCGGCACTGCGCGCGGGGCAGGGGACGGCCTTCCGGCACGCCACCCCCAAAAGCCCACAGCAGGAGATTTCAGCAATGTGCCTTTTTTAAAGAAAGAATCCGCAGTGAATTTCTGCAGAACTGTATTTACGGATATTGGACTCTGAGGGGCTGGTCTTCTGTCAGCCAGCAGTACGCAGAGTTCTTTAATGATGGATATCAGATAAGAGTGGCAGCAGTTTGGAGACAAACGAAGTAAATAATGAAAAAAATCAAAGAAAAATAAAGGAAAAAAAAAAAAAAAAAAAAAAAAACAGACAAGATCTACATGCATAGGAATATGCTTTAAAGTACTTCAACTGTGTGTGCGGCTTACAGCTCAGTAAATTAGTTGTCAAAAAAAACCATGCAATGTTAGAAATTAGGAAAGTAACAGAGAGCAAAACTCGGATCATTATAGTTCTGAATCAATTCAAGATTTTCCCATATTTGGAATTCTATGCGAAGGTTTTGTTACCTGTAAACCCATACAAAAGTGCTGAGAAAGAAAATACAGATGATCGTCAGTTTCACACTCAGTGATTTGAGAGAAACTGTAAGCATAGAACTTCCGAAGAAGCACTCTGCATAATTTTAAACATACTTTGTTTATAGCTTTGGAGCACATTCAGGCTCTGAATCCTGATAGGCAGAATACCACCACATTGCCTTGCTGCAGGAAAATTTCTCTAAAAGATTTGTGATTTTTTTCACCAGGCTTCACAAGCATAACTCATAGTAAAAATGATTCAAGGAGGCTGCTCTAGTTTGGCTGTGATTTAAATGCTTGTCTTCCTCCTTGCCTGTAACCCTCTCCTAGCTAGGCCAGGCTTGATTCATTTCAGGATCTGAGTCTGAGACTTTAAAACATCCATAGTTTTGTTACTAGATTTTTACTGTACCACATAAAAAGAGAAGTAATGGATTTATTTCCACTTACCTTAAGATGTCCAAAGTAATCAGCATGTTCCATTATCCGTTCTTTTCAGTGGCTGTCCTAGGCTTTCCTAAAATGCAGGACACTGCGTAGGTCTTGCTAAAACAGAGCAGCTATTTGGGACTGATAAACAAACTCATATGACATCATGCTCTCTAGGGACACTGGAATGATGGCAACAACTCATGTCAAAGAAATGGCCTGTGCCTTAGAACAGCATTACAGAAGTGGCCCCAAATCCAGGGTAGGGACTGTTTATTTCTTCTTAGAGTCAAAGGAAAAACTTGAATGAGGCATTTCTGTGTAGAAGATAGGATCCTGTCTTAAATTTTGTGCATGATAAACTGAAAGTGCTAATTCAAAAGGCAGCTTCAGAATCTCCAATTCCTAACTACTTGATAAGCATTTTTACGCTTTTCTAAGTGGAACCCAATGATGGCTCATGTAGGTGAGCAAAGCACTCCAGCCCAGTGCTGGAATCATCTCGTCATCTTGACCTATTAAAAATCTTACAGCTGTGAGGGACCTTTCTTTCTGTTCCTTATTTCTTTTGTCCAAAACATGCTGCAACAAGCAAACAGCTGAGGGTATACAAACAATTCCAGTAAGGACAGGTGCCAGCAAAAAGTATTTCTAAACCAGGGAATCAACAGCTCTGGGCTTCTTTCTGGAAGTTAATATACCTGAATTATAATATGGATTTCAGATTATTTCTAAACATACAATTATTAGACCCCTACCAGAGGAACTGATTGGACAGGTCTCTTCAGTGAACTCAGATATCCTATCCCATTACAGATAGCGTAAGACTTGAGATACACTAAGGAAGCAGGATACAGATCTAAATCTTTGTTCCTGGGTTATACCCATTAACAAAGAAGTTGCAAAAACAGCAGCCCAAATTGAAGGTTGAGGGATTAATTATGAGGGGATCAGGGAGAAAGAGCCATTATTTTCCTACCTGTAGCACAGAAGATCAATTTACAACAGATTAATCTCTGATTTTCTTGCCATTTCCAAAAATAAATTCGTGGCTGCTAATCCAAGGTGCTTTGTTTTGCCAGATTCTTCTCATGTTCTAGCTTGCAGATGTAAATCGAGATCTCTGCTTCAATACATAAACTTTGATTTCCTGATGTAATTGTAAAATTGCACCTTTCTCCTCCCCCATCTCTCTGGGTAGGTCCGTGTCTTCGTGAACCAGCTCTATCAGCCCAAATTAGTGGAGGATGTGAGGCAAAACCCCGACCTGCAAGCCATCCGCATTGCCTCAGTGAACCCCATTTTGGACCCGTGGGTCTACATCCTCCTCCGCAAGACTGTGCTCAGCAAAGCCATCGAGAAGATCAAGTGTCTCTTCTGCCGCATTGGAGGGGCCCGGAGGCAGCATTCAGGGAGCAATTTCAACTGTGTGGATGGCCGCAGGACCTCTTCCGCTGTGTCAAGTCAGTCGCCCTCCTTCATCTCCCGTGAGCTGCGGGAGATCAGCAGCACCTCACAAACACTGCTCTATCCCCCAGAGTTAAGTGAAAGCAGCGTCGGGGGGCGCGTGCTGCTTCCCGGCCCCAGCGCAAGTCTGGCTCAGTCTGACACTACATCCGTAAGGACACTGCGCAGCTCAGAGACCTCAGACTCTTCACACGGGCAGGACTCGGAAAGTGTCTTCCTGGTGAATGAGATCAGGTCTGGCGGTGGGGCCAGCTCTACATCCAAGGGCAGCCCCCTCCAGGTCACCTTCCCCACAGAGACACTGAATTTATCAGAGAAGTGTATCTAGCAATGAAAGGCATCGACCCTGGTGATCCTTCCCGGTACGCTGGAAAAACTGGTGCAATAGATAGGTATTCTGCCTATTCAAGGGGAAAGGTGTTCAGCTATGCTCCAAAGGGCTATTTTTCTCTTGCCATGTGATGGGTACATTTCTCTTAGACTACTGAGGACTGTGTGGAACAGACATTGGCGCTGCCATCAGAAATTGTACAAGACGGGTCTAATGGGACTGGAAACACGAACATGTCTTGTTCTGGGATGCAGGAGAGCTACTGGGCCTCTTGAAATAGAAAGACCCATCACTTCCTTTCTTTCTCTTTCCCTTTACAAATCTGGTAGAACTGTGTTTTCCTGTGGCTGCTCAACTATCAAGAGTTTAAGCTTCTGGTACTAGAGCAGAATGTGAGGCAGCTACTAGGAACTGGACAGAGCTACTCTGACAGCTGCCTGCAGTAGGATTTTAAAGTGTCTCACTAAAGCATGAAAATGTGAATTTTTACTGTTGTATATGTATCAGGACTGAAAATATTTAAAAGTCTATTCTTCTCTATGAGAAGGGTTCTTACTAATACCAGGTATATAGAAATGATTGCCAGCCTTCTCTTCCCCCAGTATTGCCTGCTGATAAGACATTCTTGTTTTAGATTTGTTATCTGTGTTACATTCACAGCCGATACAATTCTTTAGATGAGAATACATAAACACTTTGAGTAAAATGGAAACATATGTACCATTGAGAAAAAGAAAACACATCCTTTCGGTTAAGAATATTCTTTCAGTGTATGTACATACTAAAAAGCCAGATTTTATTTATGTGCTGAGAATGTTTCCGTGTATAAACACATTGCTCCTCTCTGAGTACTTCGGCCCACATCCTGCACGCACTTAGGCACACACTTAACATTGCCCATCAGAGTAGCCCTTCCGCTGCCAGGGAGACTCCTTACATGTAAAGTTAAGGACATATAGAAGTGCTTTTAATATCAGGGCCTAAAACTTTCCACCCCTGGTTAATAGTCTTAATATTCACTTTAGTTAAAGCATCACTGATGTAATAAAGGTATTTTTTTCATAACATTTATCATTTTACTTTAAATAGTAAATAGAATTTTATGACGCTGTAATCTGATGTTCCACCAAATAAACATACAAAACCATGGAAGCAGAATCTTCATTTAAAAGTGTAGGTTATATAGAACCATCTTCTGGTCTTGTACCTCTTGCAGATTATTTTTTTCTAGAGTTTTAATGGCAAAGACATCACCCAAAACAGCTGTTCACCAGTGACAAAAGGACTTCTGGTGTTTTGTTTTGTAAGGGGTAGGTCTTGTTCCAGAAAGACCATTTACTAAAATAATTCTGTATAGATATTTGGAGAATGTTTTGTTTAATACTAAGCATGTTATGCTGCTTAAAGTGTTCTCATGTGAAATGCTTTATTGTAATGAAAATCTTGAGCCTTATGTTGATGGTATGTTTAAGCAGTTGTACTGACCAAAATCACTTTGGGGATAACAATTAAATGAAAATGTTCTGCTTGAGCTCAAAAGTTTGAGAGTCTGCCATTCAGTGCCAACTCCTTTAAAAAGCCACCCATTTGGAACACTTTGTGCTTAGCTACTCTCAAAATATACTTGGGTCTGGAAGTTTCCAAAACACCACAGAACGATCACCATTAGCAAGAGGAAGCCTTCTTTGAAAATGTCCCTGAGAACATTGACACAGAGCCATGAAAATTTTTCACGCAACAAAAAAATCAAAACCCCCACACGGTTAAACCTCAAGCCTGCTTCGCTGAGTTCCTTTAACACAGGAGCACTTGAGCTTATTTACCTTTACCCATGTAGGAAGTGAAGTTAAATCTGTGCACAAATATTTGCAGCAGAAGCCAATATTGCACTGATTAAGTTGGAGAACGCTATTACTCAAGCTCCTACCGGAGCTACAGATAAAGATCTGCCTGGATTCTTTGCAATTAAATCACTTAACCATGGTCTGTTGCTTACTAGTGACCAACAAACAGAACACACTAGTACTGCCTAAGATAGGAAGCAGCACCTGACAGAGCAGGAAGGCAGGACCACCACCTGTAACTATGCAACCTACAAAAATATTGAACCACACACACCTTCACAGCTGGAACAAAACAGCAGAATGAATTATTGGTACTGGTTGCAATGACAGAAGGAAATATCACCAGTGTATGAGTCCAGTATTTTTATAAGGCCTATGCATTACTGATGGAAAATGTGTGTGTTCTGGAAGACTTTTAAGCAGCAGACCATTGTAAGCAGCCGACCTTCCCTTAGCAAACATGAATAAGTGTGAAGTCTTCCTCCTGCCCACAGCACTGCTGGTGTACCAGTAGTGGACCGGACTCACAGGCACACATCAGAACTAATTTCCTCAGTGATGAACTCAAGAATTCACAGTCAACCTACAGATTAAAAAGTCTCATGAGCAATAGTGGAATTGTCTATTAGAACTCAAAGGCAGTGCATGAAAACAAAATAGGAGCCACCTAACACTTAGCTGCAAACAAGGATGTTCAGAAGGAGCCTGGCTAGAAGAACCGGGCAAGTGTGCCTGTGTTTAGGGTGAAAAAAAAAAAAAAAAAAAAAAGAAAAAAAAAAAAAGTTATTTTCCTGCCAGGTATGAGTAGTTTTCATATGTTTAAAAGGCCTTCATTTCTCATACATAGTAGCTCCCTTCCACTCCTCAACCCTGGCAACCCACATACCCTGTGATACAGTCTGTCTTCACATATGTAGCCACTTACCTGACCTCTACGTCTTCACAGAAAATGCATTAATTCCCCGTTCAGAAACATACACAATTTGCATCTCCCTGACTCCATCCTGTTGGTCCCATCACCAGCAGTCCCGCATCCTCACTTTCTCTGCCCACACACCCCCGACCACAACTTCACAGAACCCTTTCCATCCACAAGTTCCGCTAGACTTCCCACACCTGTACCACTCCCCAAACCCTGGTCCCAAACTCAAATTAAGCCCCTGTCCTGTGGCATGGTGTGGAGAACCTACCCACCATAGGTAGAGGAAAGTCAGTACCTGTAGGAGACAGGTTTCTATGAAAATTAATTTCAATTTCTGGTAACAATATGTTAGCATTACAGTTGGTCTTCTGAACGGCTTTCAAGCCACTCTCCCCCAAGCCTGTAGCTCTGCTTATACATCTCTGCTGTCTACAACACAAGTGTTAGCTAACGCAAATCAGTGCTACAGGAGCAATGACAAAGCACTAATAGTAATCCAAAGTAATCCACTATCTTCAAATGGTACCACCCATCATCCTAAACAAGAAATCTCCTACAAAGCTTTTTACTCTGTATTCTGCTGCAAAACAACAGTAAATCTGTGTTACTTACAGCAGATTTACTTACTTTTCAAGCTACTAAGCACCGACAGACTGTTCCACTGCTAGGTCCCGTTCTATACCTGTCACCCTGATGAAATCTGGAATCCCAGTCTAAATCCCCTCCTTTCTGAACCTAAATCCACGATTCATTCCCTACCTCCAATCTTTCCACTTGATCATTTACCCTCTACAATTTGTAGAGTTCCTAGAGCTGCTGCTCTTACAAAGCCAGCCTCAAAACCAGGACAGTACATCCAGCAGTAATCCATGCTCATAAGCTTATTTTGCTTCTAAACTTGTCCTCTGTGGAAATACCACAGGGCAAGGACTCCAATCTACTTGAGAACATGATTATTAACATGATACTGACCTACAATAAAATGCTTTATCTGCAATCTGACAGTAAACCGAGACGACATGCTTCTGCTTTCCGGAACCCCAGTCCTAACTTACCTTACTATAATTTCACAGCTGCTGTAGGATCTAGAAATAAACTAAGAGAGCATCAGCCTTCAACACAAGTTTTTACTTTCTTCCCATTGGTTTTAGAATCTGAGAAGCACTTACCTCATGTAGCCAGGTAAGTTTTCAATGCTACCTTTCTCATCTTGATTCCAAACATCAGCAGTTACTCAAAGAAATCTTAGAAACTAGAAAACTAGAGGAAAAAAATTGTTTTGCCTTCCATAACTATTTTTAAAATCCAATCTCATTATTAAATCCAAGTCACAGTTATCTGATCCATAATTATCTGCCAGTATTGTCAGAAAGCATTTGTTCTCTCTCACTATAATCTATGTTTAATTTTTTAAAGATGTTTATCTCAGTCTGTACATGTGGAATTCATCTACTCTATTTCAGCATTTGAAGTTAACTGCCAGTCAACTTAGGCTTCCTTTGTAGTCAATGGTAGTAATTAAGCACCTTGGGAGGCTGATTCATCTAATTCAAAGATACTTATCTAGCACGAGGCATATGAATGGCTCTCCAAGGCTGTGTATTTCTTTCCACTGGATATAAAAAGATTCAAACGAAAAAAAAAAAAAAAAAAAAAAAAGATAACTCTGGATGATAAATTAAAGCAAAAATGAATCCCAGCTAAACTACTATTGCCACTGAGATTTCCTCTTTAACTACATCATAACACTTCAGCATTTTCATATTCAATTCATATGAAAGTCAAAGACAGAGAAGCTAGTGCAGCCACTGGCTTCTAATGATGATGATGATGAATAAATAAATAAATAAATCCCTGCTGTCAAAGTGGCAGCGTACTTCACAAATACTCCATTTTTCTTTCTCCTTTGGATTCCTGTCATTTGGATACTCCTGAAAGATTCAAAAGAGCTGACAACTACCCTTTATTAACAATTTTTCTCGAGACAGTTGTGTTTTGTTTTCCACCACAACTAATTAAGATGTTCTGCAGAGACAGAAGAAGCCAACTGATTAATTGAGTAACATCCTAAAGTGGTCAATGTTAACGAAAAAAATAAACAGGCATCATTAAACGGCAGAGAAGTCAGTATTTTATTCAAACATATCCAGAAAATCCTATACATGCAAAACATGGCATGCTGTACAAAACAAAGCAAAACAAAAAACACAGATGTTGCAATCACCAATTGCCAAGCTTCATTCCAGTTTGAGGATAAGATGGTCACAAGAACTTTTTTGGTCCCTGTTTCAAGATGTCACTGTCATGGCAGTATCTAGAATTCATAACCTAATATCATCAGAAGGAAGATCACATTTACTGCTGGAGATGGCAACGACAACCCTTCAAGCCCAGCAAAACTGTTGAGCCTGATGGTATAGATGCACACCTCTCTATTTAACTTTGCTCAACAGTGACAAAGTCAATAGCAATTTTGCAAAGCATTTCAGTGGAAACAGATACAGTGATAACACTGACCTCTGAAAGGAGGGAGGCAGTCTTTCCCATACACAACACAGACATAAGCACAAAAGGCAAAGAAATTAAAGATGTGTTTGATTATAGCTGAGCTCCTTCAAAAGAGGAAACAGAAAACACCTTACAGCTTCTTGCACATTTCCTTTTCTAGACAGAGAATGTCTCTTCTTTGAAGAAATCTGTCAAATCCTTCTCATGCTAACTATGCCTAGGTCTGAACAGGTTATTTTATTTGTTAGAAAAAAACAAGATGAAGAAGTTCTTCAACCAACATGATTTTAAACTTGAATGAAACCATATCTAATCAAATGCCTTTTCAATAAGCACTTACAAATCTATTTCAGAACTGAATGAACAAATAAAAATATATCTTGGTAATGTTTTACATTTTTTATAAAATTAATGGTAATTGTTTTGGATAGATGTTAGAAAGTGAAGATTATATGCGTGCGTGAGTGCACACTGATCTAAAAATTCATGTCTGCAAAAATCAGTGAACCCTTAGTCACTGAAGACCAACATGGCAATTAAGTCTTTGAAAAGGACAATTAATTTCTGCAACAACTGTAAATGCCCTCTTAAGAATTAACAATATTCAACTGTACTATGCTCTGAGAGAAGTGATTTTTCTACAATACACTTCCTATTTCAAAAAACACTATGCTTCTCAAGCAAAAAGGGTGTTATTGCCTTTAAAAATGTGTTATTTTGAAAATAGAAATCAAGTATTAAAAATGCAAAGATTTCAAAAGTTTCACCTGGCTACAAACCTCTTATTTGAAATGTGTTTTTTTTTTCATGCAAAATATTATAAAAATTAAGTGGAAATGATATGTTCCTAATCCTGAATTCTCTCAGAGTTCCTCAATAGGCTGATTTTTCCAGTCCAGTTAGGAACCTATCGTCTCTGTCACATCTTCCCTGAGAATGAGAAGAGAGTAGTCTTAACATGGAGCACATAAGAGAAACAGGTTGATTTTGTTTAACTGTCCATGTGAGGAACCAACAGCCATCTTCCCCTAAAGAAAGATGAAAGACCAGGCAAACAAGTCTCTTAAGTCTCTCACAGTATGAATACCCATAACCACCACAGCACCTAAAATCCAAAAAGAATACCGAAATGGAGACTTTGGCAATGCTGTCCTGAGCAACCGGTTCACTGAGAACACACTTTAAATTCACAAGAATTACGAAAAGCAAATTGATTCCCTTATCAGATTAGCCTTACTAGGAAAAAAAGGCTAAATGTAATACACTAGCCTTCAGACATAACAATGTTCAACTCCCACCATTTCACTTTCAGTGGTGTTTGTAGTATAGCACTTAAGATAAGGGAAGGCCAGCTTCAGTCTCCACTGAATGTTCTTTCTTCCGGTGAAACATTTAATAACAACTAAGCATTCAGGTGCTTGTTTGGTATAGCATGGCCTTTCATCTAATCAGAAAGTATTTATATATATAAAGTATTTAACCTTTCACCTATGAAGGCAACATGAAAGTTTCTACTGATTATGCTGACTACAGATCAGATCCCAGGGCTATCACACACCAACACACACAAAATGAAATCTACCTCTGCTTCACAGAAAACTTCACCATAGAAAAATTAATCTTGATGAAAATAAAGACTTCCGATAACAGAGAACAGCTCACACTAGCTCTAGCATAAATAATGCTAATGATTAAGGATTGAAATATGTTTTGTTTAAAATCTCTTTTCCTTTTGCATTTTATATAAGAGCTCATTAATTACCCAGAAAGCACAGACATTAACCTGTAAAACTATGAAATACAGTACAATGAATGCAGTTGCTCGAATGTAGTTAAGCATTTTAACATTACATTTGTTCATGAGATTTTCAAAACCAAGTCTTGGCTTTCTTCTCCAAAAATACAGATTGAAGTACAACTCAGGTTATTGTTTTTTCACTTTACAAAAGAAAAATAACTCCAATCCTTTTATTTTGCAGCCTCTCCCACTACTTAAAAAACAAAAGAAACCCAATGCAATAAATAACACTAGTTCTTGAAACAGTACTGACAAGACATAGGGTGGACCTATCGGGCTCTGATAAAAAGGGTTTCATCAGGAGCTGTAGTGCAATCCTCCTTCTCAGTAACAGTTTCTACTGTGCCTGAAGCAGACACAATCACTACAGTTTTAGCTGCTGAAAGAGCTTTCTCCTTCTCTGCAATGGCAGCACATACCGCCACAATTTCATCACTTTCAAAGTCATAGTCTGGAATAGATGCTTGTGCCATGTCTTTTCCTTTGGCCAGTGCTTGCACTGCCTCAGTCTTTGTTGCCTTCTGCTGTTCATATAGTTTTCTTGCCCACGAAAGGTCCTCCTTCCATACTTCAGGGTTCATTGGAAAGATGTGTAGGGATACCTGAAAACTCCGAATTGCCTACAAACAGAATAGGGAAAACACACAGATTGGCAACTTTAATGCTGACACATTTCATCACAGAAATTGACACACACACAAAAAAAAGCATATTGTTCAAGCAAAGAGAAAAATAATTTCACTCCAATCTGTCGTTAGTGGAACATCCTCCCTCAGCTCGAAGTTCAGTAATAGCATTACCTCCAGATAACTCTGCATTCAAGTGTCTGAAAGCACCAAGAATGCATGAACAGATCAGGTACCTGGCAACAAAGGCAGAACAAATAAGAGTTCACATGTCAAAAATAATACTGTAATTAAAAGGGTAAAAGCCAGATCATTTTTGTTTTGATGGCTTTCTATCCCATTTTTCTCCTGACATCAGATATATGGGAAGGCAAGTGTAAAGAGATGTGGTTTAAACAAATACATAAAAGGAATGACTGGGATTTGAAGCATCACTAACATCGCTCCTTTTAAATTAGCACGCAGTCATTTCATAGGCAAACCTACTACTACAGTAATCCTACCCCTCATGATAAGGAGTCTCTTTACCAGGTCAACTAAGCAAATTGGTTGCAAACACACTTGCTGAATCAGGCAAAAGTACACAAATGAACTTCCAATTTGGAGAGCTGCTCTAAGAAAGAAATCCTCTAATCTTATAAACCATGTAAGATTAATAAAATTAATTAAGTATAGTTGACATTTTTTCTTTTTTCTTTAAGCTTAATTGTGAGAAGTTTGGCAAACACAAATACCCAACACAGACATGGCTAAATATAAAAAGTCTGTCTAATCCAGTAGACGTGACAATCAGCAATAAGAAGAAATTGCTACAACATTGGAAAAATGCCAGAATAAAAATTAAAACTGTATTGGATTTATAGTTATATTAACAGTGGAAAGGTCAAGACTAACTTTATGTACTCTCATTTACAGGTATGTACACACAAGCACAGAACTATTCCACATTTACAATTTTATGGTCAGTTATGATAGTGGCCACCTGAATGATGAAATTCTTGCATGACGATGCACAGAAGCCTTCACACGGGGTAGAAGATCAGTAATAATACTGTTGAATAGTATCTGGGAAAAGTTCCAGCAACTCGCATATAAAGACTTTAAAGACATGAACAATCACCAAATGATGTATTCTTTCATAATTTATAAATACTCAAAGGATGCAAATAAATTTGAAAAATCATTGCTTTTCATCTGCATGAACAGAAACTGCCAATTCATCCTTCTTCTGGCACACAGTAATATACAACTCTGTATGACGTAAACTGAGAAGCAACAGACAAGAGATACAAAGCAGATTTTAAGTAATGTTGATTATGCTATCAGCATTATTGCTGTTGTAATAGGCAGCCTTTCAGTTCCAGGAAAAAGAAATATTTTACAATTGGTCCACAGCCAGATCTGAAGTGCAGGAGCACGCTGGACTTTAAACAGGAGGAGTACAGTTTATTCTTGCAGAACAGTGTCACTTTGTTCAACTTTGCTTCCTTTAATTTCCAGGGATAGATGAGCTACAAGTAAACGCTAAATGCTCTTTTTTTTTTTTAATTTCTGTTAAACACAAAATATAAACAAACACCATCTGCCTTTAAACCTTCAATGAAAGAAGCCCTTTAATTAAAACCTTTCCCTATAGTTACATTCATGCACATTAAGCAACATTAAACACAGTAAACAAATACAGATCAATGTACAGCTACATTTAATAGGCTGTGAAGCTGCCTTGATAATTGTATGATACAACATGAAACAATCCTCTTTGTAAATATATTAGAAAAAAAAATCATATGACATTGCTATAAATAATACAGATTTGAAGTACTGCAAAAGATCAGACGGATTACTTTTAAAGCTACAATGCAATACTGAAAAATGCCAAATTACTATTCACGTAAAATCTCATGTTGCCATTGTAATTGCTTCTACAGTCATCAATTTCTATTAAGACAAAAGAACTGAAAATAACAGGAAGGCTGAAATCCGTAAGTATACCCCAAACTGTCACAGGTGGCAGTTAATCTATCCATCCACCTAGAATATGCCAGATAAAATGTACAGAAGTGATTTATATTCCTATTTCTCATCTTGTTTATAACTTTAATCATGACAAACAGCTGCTGAAAGCAAACTTTGATGCATCTTGCTTTAATCTTGTACCGAAGTCATTCACTCATTCACTTGGGTCAATTCAGGAAGTGCTACTTTTAAATCTCCTGCTGATGGAGATGTAAATCTCTTACTTCAATTATAGCCTTATGGGAAAATTTGATGGTGCTAGACAAACTTGATATTTTTGGATTCATTTAATGGGCAGCTGTGGTCTCAGGGACCCTGCATCTAAGGATGTTGTGGTTTTAACTCAGTAGAGGTTCACGTGTTTGTTTTGCTTCTTGAAGAAGAGTACTATAAAATCTACTGCCTGACAGTCTAGCTTTCTGAGTTAAGGATCTGAAGAATTTGTTTTTTTTTTAAAATATTTGCCATTTTGTCATACTATTGGGTTTTCTACAGCAAACAATCAATCATCCTGTTATTCATCTCATGAGCAGAATCCCTCTTGCTGGTATGCAGAGTCTTTAAATGTAAAATGCAGTTTTGATCTGACTACAGTTATTAGTAACATGCTTTTATATCACATGGACCTAGCTATAGCTGCTCATTGCTGCTATACAGTGACCTTTCCCCTTAAAAAAAAAATAAATATGCAGTTCACACCTGTCCCCAGGACTTACACTAGGTTTTTATGTTACATCTGACAGGAGTCTAGCTGATCTATTTTAAAAGTTGTCCAGCAGTGGAGATGTATATACATCTATGAGTAATCTTTTTCCATTTTTTATGATCCTTACAGAAGGATTTTTTTCCAACATATTTTATTGCAATTTAAGCCTGTTATTTCTTGTACTATTCAGAGTTAACGTACCTCATTTCTGCAGAAACCTTTAGTATATTAAAAGACAATGACCAAATTCCACTTTATATTTCTCTTCTTTAAACACAAAGAAAGCCAATTCTTCCAGATATTTTCACTCTAGTTTAATTATTTTTTATGACTTAATCTGAATAACAAACAAAATAGGCTAAAATTTCCTATACAAGATTTCTGTTCTGATTATTTCTTTCCAGTAGGCATTTTTTCACTGAAAATTTCTTTCCAGCAAAAATAATTCTTCTGCATTCAAGAATGAGATGAACACCTTATGTTTTGCAGTTCTTAAGTTTATAAATCCATCTTACTCAGAAGGTATAGTGTTTTCATGTGGAGAAATGACTTGAAATACAGTAGGAAATTTTCCAGATGTGAAAGATTTTTGCATTAAGCATACTGGAATTTGGCCACGCTGTACACCTGTAAAAGTCGTTCCCATTTGCCAGACATCTGAGCCAACAGCAGCTTAGCTCTCCCACGCTGAACTTCTCCATTGCAGAGTATTCATGCAGAGTGGATTAGGATGCATCATCCCCAGGGGTGACTCAGCATCTGAGGCTGACACAAAAGGCCACAGGACATGTGCCTGACATGCATGACCCCAGAGCCACAAGAATACAAAAAGTACACAGCGGCCTCTGGCAACTAGTAGAAAAATCCTCCTCAGTTTCTTCAGCCCTGAGCCCATGTCTCTAAATACACTTGAGTTTTAGAAAGTTTGTCAGTCACAGCGTCCACTTTAAGTTTCTCTTCAGTGTGCAAGTTCATTCTTCATCTGACAATGGCACAGGCATTTCTGTCCTCTTCTACTTTCTTCTGCTCCAGTGATGTGCTCCCACTTCCCAGATCAACCTTTGCACCAACTCAAAGAAACACAGAATGGTTTGGGTTGGAAGGGACCTTAAAGACCACTCAGTTCCAACTCCCTTGCCATAGGCAGAGACACCTACCAATAGACGATGTTGCCCAATGTCCCATCCAACAACATGGCCTGGAATGCTTCCAGGGATGGGGCATCCACAGCTTCTCTGGGAAACATGTTGCAGTGCCTCACCACACTCTGAGTGAAGAATTTCCTACTAACGCCTAATCTAAGTCTACAGTCTTTTAGTTTACTCCGTGTCCTATCACTGTACCCCCTGACAAAGAGTCCCTCCTCAGCTCTCCCGTAGGCCCCCTTTAGCTACTGGAAGGCCACTATACGGTCTCCCCAGAGCCTTCTCTTCTCCAGGCTGAACAACCCCAACTCCCTCAGCCTGTCTTCATATGAGAGGTGCTCCAGCTCTCTGATCATCTCTAAGGACATCCTCTGGAGTTGATCTAATCAGTCCATGTCCTTCTGCATCATATAAGGCCACCAGATTTGTCAGGCACAATCTGTCCTTAAAAAGCCATGTTGGCTGTCACCAGTCACCTCCTCGTTTTCTATGTGCCTTTGCATAGTTTCCAGGAGGATCTGCTCCATGATCTTGCCAGGCACAGAGGTGAGACTGACTGGGCTGTAGTTCCCTGGATCTTCCTTTTTTCCTGTAAAAGTGGGGGTTATGTTTCCGCTCTTCCAGTCAGTGGGAACTTTACTGGACTGCCACAACTTCTCCAGTGTGATGGATAGTGGTTGAGCATCTACATTTGCCAGTTCGTTCAGGACCATGAAAACATCTCATCAGGTCCCATGGATTTGTGCACCTTTAGGTTCCTTTACTGGTCTCAGACATGATCTCCTGCTGTGGGTAGCTCTTCATTGTCACAGTACCTGCATTTGCTTTCTGGAGCTTGAGCTAAAAGGCTGGAGCTCTTGCTGAGGCAAAAACATCACTGAGTACCTCAGCGTTCTCCATATCCTGGGGGAACTCATTTCTTCCTAGCCTTCTTTCTTCACAATCCTTATCACCTCTCTGCCATTATCCCTCAGTGAGTATCCTCAGAAGACACTGCAGAAGCTCTGTACAAGTGATTGTTTCAGGCTAGCTCTACCTTAGAGACCTGTACAGTATATTCTACTGCATATGTAAGCATAATCCAGGGTGACCAAGGGAACAAAAAAACTATCCCATCCTAGAATTCAAAATATTTTACTATTACCAAATGATATGGATAAAGTTGTTACATGAACATGTTCTAAAGAATGCCTATAAATCTGCTAGAAATGTAGCTGAAAGAACATTTAAATATAGGGAAATTTGCTTGCTCTTCTGCTTTACTTCCTGAAAATAAAAATTATCTCTGAGTGGATGACATTTTCATGCATTAAAATTATACATATATATTTGATGGTATACTAAAATATATTTATGATTTCCAGCACTGTTTAAAAAAAAAAAAAAGAATACACTACAGGAGCTGGACACTACAGGACAGACATAGGACCTGTTGGGAACCTTCCATCACCAAGCGGTACCTATTCCTGACTAGGACTGCTCAAAGCTGTTGAAGGGAACCTAATCTCTTTTATTTGACTAAGCATTTTATTTTCTCTCACATTTTAGTTTAATACCGCCCAGGTACTATGTGCTAGAATGTGTATGTGCTTGGCATGTAGTTCAGGATGGAGTCAGCAGGACAAAAACATGGCCTGTGATTTTTTTTAATTTAAATCAATGTCTTTTATCAAATCCTGATAAGGAAGGCAGTACCAGGCCAACTCATGTTCTTAGCCATGCCATCAGAGTGGTTCCAAAGAGTGTTTATCAATACAGTGGTAGGTGCTTTATATATATAAATATAAATATATATAGATAAATAACAGAGCTTTTGTTTCACACTTCAAATGGAGTAACAAGAAATTCAAAGCCAAAATTATAAACCAAGTAACTATTTTTAAAATTGAATTGGGTCTTTTTATTTTCATTTAGGCACATAAGAATAGCAAGTGCTGACTCTATTAGTATAATAAAGTTAAATATTCCATCAACATGCATAAATAGTTGACTAAAAAATCATTGTGTTGGGCTTAGAAGGAAGATCATCAGAGCAGTGTAATTAAATATTTTAATCCCATATAAGTCTATAAAGTCTGAGTTGTTTATCCCCTCAATGTGGCAGGAACACAATCTGAAGTACAGGCTTTTTTGCATTTCAGTGGAAGACCAACCATCAGTTTACGAAGGTTACACATAAATGCTATGACATTCTGTTAATGTTCCTTTTGATTCCCAAATAGATTCCAATAAAAATAGAGTAATTCCTCTTTGCATAACTGCTATCACTACATAAAGACCTCAACGCTATTTCTTTCAGAAGAAATTAAAGGAAAATCCTGATTTGAAGATTCATAATGTCAAGCCTTGATTTCTTTTACAGAATGCAGTCTTATTCTTACACCACCACCTACTTAGTAGTAACACAGCAAAGTGCATTCTGCTAAACATCAAGCAGCAAGCGTCCACAGCTGGTTCATATTTACATATCTTCGCAATCATTAATATCCTAGCTTTGAAAAAGAGGGCCCAGCTCACAATGGGTTAAACTTATGTCACAGAATGGTTGTGGCTGGCAGTGACCTCGGGAGTCACCTGGTCCAACACCCTGCTCAAGCAGGGACACCCACAACTGGTTGCTGCAGACCATGTCCAGATAACTTCTAGATATCTGCAAGGTGGCAGACTCAGTTGCTTTCAGTTGGTCATTTCTTAATGCTGCCTTTGTTGTTTGTTGGTTTTTGTCATTCATTTGGTGGGTTTTCTTTTTTTTTTTAATGAAAGCATGGGTGTCACTTTCTCTAATTGGAAGAACTGTTCTAGTGAAAATATGAAGAAATTGCTACTATTTAGACTGTTATCACCAATGCAGTAAAACTCACTTCTAAAAACAAACATTTGCAATTAGAGAAATATTGCAAGCTTGATTATACATTTCTGCAGTTTCCATATTCATGTTGCAGTTTATTCGTATGTGTGCTTTTACCAGTGGTTTCTAGCATTTAAGGGATTACTACATCTTAATTGAGTTGCAGAAATTAAGTTCTGCTCGTTTGCATTTGTTACTATTGAGTTACCCTACTTACTAAATTCAGGAAAAAGAACAAAACACTTTTGTAAAAGTTAATGAAAATGGGGCTAATTTATCTAATTCTGTTTCTTGTCACAAGTTTAATAAAAAAAAAATCCTTATTTTCATTTGAAAGAAACGAATATATTGTGTGGCACATATTATTATGGATTAGATTTGTTTGGAAGCTGTATTTTAGACAGGGGAAACAAGATCAAAATACAGTAAATTGTTTTTCCTAAGAAAAGTGCATCATTTGTTGTGAAGTAATGAAAATGTTTACGACCGAACATTTGGCAGGATGTGGGTAGCAAAGAAACACATTGAGGGTTGGGAGGTGGGGGAAGAGAACTCAAACAATGACACAGTAAAGCTGCTCTGGAGAAGGGCAGTAATTCCCAAATCTCAAACATCACTAAAAGCAATGACGTTTATGTTTTATTAGGTTTTCTTTGTAAAAAATATAATGCAGTGAAAGATGAGAAAAGCTAATGGGAAGAGTATAATTACAACAGATCACTAGTTCCAGACGTTTCCACAGGTTCACTAGTTGAAAAATCATTTAACCTGTTAAGACTTCTCCAGTCTTTTAAAACTCCTTAAGGAATCATTTCATTCATCTGAAAATAGTGAGCATTAACCCTCCCGAAGCACTTTTCTGTATGAGAACACTTCATCAGAAGACAACTCAGTATGCCTTCAACACACAGAAAAGCAAAGAAGTTGAAACATCAAAGCACTGGAGATTTCAATGGAAGAGAGCTTACCCTCCCCTGGGATCCCTGATAGGAAAACAGAGAGACAAAAGCATTCAGAGGGCAAAACCTACCTGGCAACGACCCCACACGTCTCTCTCTTCTCAGACAGTAAGGTCAACATAACATAACTACAGGTGCACCTACAGAAGTGTTTTGTTTCAGATCTATAATGTGCTTTGATCAAATCTCTGATGTGGAGTAGTCTCAGACAACATAAACTAGATTCCTTTGTGATTAAACTCGATGATGTACTCCAAAGAGAGCACCTGAAGCTCCAAACAGAGCTAGTCTGAATTACAACAAAATGAACATGGTGTGGGTAAGCCTCCAGCACGATTAACTTGAGATACCCACTCCTGTTGGCATGATGTACCTAGTTAGTGCAGATGAAGCTTACAGGACCTGGTGAGCAGACCTGATGGTATAACTAATAAGAGTAAATCAGTACCTATAATTTTCATTACTGTGATTGTGGCGTTTTTTGTAGAATAAGAAGCATCAGTTACCTTGCAGGAAGTAACTTGGAATTTCCTGAGACTAATGTATTTAAAATCTCAGACATAATTTACAGTGACAATTTCAGTCACTTAAGGGAAAAAAAAAAGGATTTATAATGTATTTAAATGTATTTAAAATCTCAGACATAATTTACAGAGACAATTTGAAGCACTTAAGGAAAAAAGAAGGATTTATAGATCGTTGATCCAGACATGACAGACCATCTGCCCTTACCTTCTACAACACAAAAGCAACAAAATGTCACCAGTTATTTGAGGTGATTCAGATATGTACGGATTTATACTAAATATTTTATATTATTTTATACTTATTTTATATTATTTATATTTTATATTTTACATGTGACAATATAAAGGAGCACACTACACACACATCTGCAATGCTCAACTTTCACCTTATGTTATTCTCACATTTTTGGACTGCTTTATTTTTTTTTAGTAGCACTCCTTACTATATTAAAAAAAAAAAAAAAAAGTTTATGCATGATTTGTTAGCCTTGCTCAAAAAAAAATCATTTTTTTATTCCTGAAAATTTTTCAGCCCTAACATTGCACCTTTCCAGAAATACTCTAATGGCAAAATTATTTATTTCTACCAAACCGACATAAAGCTACCTTGTATTAGAGCTAAAATCAAGCCAGGATCTTTTTTCTTTTTTCTTTTTTTTTTAATCTAAGAGCTCATGACGAGTTATTTTTCAAATAGACTTTTCTAGAGGTATCTGAATTTAAAAGTTCACTCGCTATGTTTCCACACTTTAACACTCAGAAAATTATTCCATTATAACCTGTAAACAGGGAGTGATTTGATGTGGGAGATGAGTCATCTGGTCACAATGTGGACAAGACAGTATGATGGGACAGTACACCTGCAGCTAGAGAAAAGATGCACCTGAGCTACTGCAGAGCACCCCGGCCTTTTTACTCTTTTTAGCAAGAGAATCAACTTCACCCATCATTTGGAATCAAGAAGCCACAGGGAAGCGTGTAGGTGCGTATATGATTTGTTGCACCTGAAGCTGGATAGTAGGAAACAGGAAAAACAAAAAAGATGCTAGATGTCTGTTAACAGCCATATATAAAACTGAGGCTGGGTTATCACCTGGGACTTCACAGGACCTTCAGCTTTAACACACTGTAGCAGTACAGCACCCAGAATGTAGTATGTGCAGTTATGTCAACATATTATTTTCTTACATAAAGCCGTCACTCAAACACAGCATGTTACATAAAAGGTGTTGAGCTAGACAAGTCTTGCACAAGCACAGAAAGCACTTGTGAAAAACAAACAAGTAGAGGACATACTGGCAATTAATAGCAAGAACCTTCTGCCTTGCCTATTTCCAGGCTATTTAAAGATATTGAGCTACCTTGGATATTTCTGTACTTTCATTCTCTCGTGGCACAAGTCAGAGGATGCAGTTTATAATTTCAGCATATCAATGTTGTTGATTTTCCTACCAGTGCTATCTCCCCTAATCCAAGCTGGGCACGTCCCAAAGTCTGCCAGGCATCCCAGGAACGTGGGTTTCTCTGAACAGCCATTTCTGCTGCATGCACTGCTGGAAACATTTCATGTAATGACATCAGGACCTATGGCAGAAAAATAAGAGGAATAAGAATAAACAAACTGAAAACGGAATTAGATCTTCCGGGATTACACAATCAACCACCCTTGTTTCAGTAATAAGGACACGTTTGTCTCACCTAGGTTTTCATAGTTTACAAGTCAGTTGCCTAATCTAAGAGCCATCCAGTGTCGCTCCAGAGCTCACGGAGAGAAATAAGAGTGCTACAGGATGATTTATCTGAACAATTTACACAACTCTCCTAGAAGCAGATGAATTGCTTCTGAAGGCATCTGTGTCTCTCCCTCCCCCCCACAAATCCCACATTCTGTAAAAGAATAACAGAACTGTGATATTACAGTGAAGGAGAAACACACTGAGAATTAATCACAATACATAAGCAAGTACTGTTGCAAAATGCCCGTGTGTTTTTTTTTAATAGAAAAACAAAAGCTACCCAACATAGTTACAGTGCATGTGATACAATTATAGCAATAACCCTTGTAATTCAGCATGGAAACAACTGTAAAAATGATTATTTTATTTGGAGGGAAGGCTTTGCTATTGCAGAATGCTTTACTTGGATAGGAAGTAATCTACATAAAAAATGTAAAACAGTGGTTTCTGAATCTGGAAATCTCATTTACTCAACAAACACTACAGGTTAGTGTGAGCCTGTAACCAAAGCATTCTATCCCTTGCATTGAATCTCCATAACTAAGGCTATAAATCATAGCTAACAGCACATATTGTGTCTCAAAGCTTGCTTTATTTTTCCAAGACCTCCATGAGACTGGCATGTTACCTGAAGACCTGCATCACTCTGAGATCATGATTTCAGACACCCGCATGCTATGGTGATAGATAACAGCGTAAGAAACAAATGACAACTGCATTCCAACAGTATGATGAAAATGTGAACCACACAAGTAAGACTCATGTGTGGGCAACCACTTTCTTCCCAACTGTTCAACCCAGAAGCATGACAAATAGTATCAGAATACGTTCCTACTGCTGAGAGTAGAACGCATTTATTTAACCTTACAGCCCCATTATATATTAAACAGACAAATATGAGTGTAGCATAAAGCAAGACTCAAATGCAATTACTTGAATTAATTAATTAATTAACTTCAATTCACAAAGTACTCACACAGTACGAGGGTAACTGGAGTTGTAGAGTAAGAGAGCTTTACTTCAGAAAGTAGCCCTGCACACAAGAAACACAGCAAGCAAAACTTCCAATAAAGCCATTGGATCCATACCTCTGATATTTCAGTAAGATTATTTTTTTCTGGAGAGTAATTGTATGGTTTTACTTTAATTTGATTTAACAGACTAAAACTTTTTTTTCTAAAACTTTCAGTTTAACTGCTTTTTTTGTGTGCAGGTTCTTCAATCTGCAACAGATCCATGAACTGAGTCAAACTGCTACATGAGTCTTGGTGTACATCCTACCAGGGTTAAACAATTTTGTACACCTCAACTAGCTTTTACATTCTATCTCTTAATGTATTTATTCTCGTAATAGAAAACAAATCTAAGTATATCATTACCTGAACGATTTTATGCATCTCAGACTACTCAGTAGTTTTTACAAGTGCCTTCTACTGCAAGAACTCCAAAACTTCATTATAAATATAAATATAAATTCTCATCTCTGTGCCTGGCAAGATCATGGGATGAATCCTTCTGGAGGCAATGTTAAAGCACATGCAAAACAAGGAGGTGATCTGGGACAGCCAGCATGGCTTTACCAAGGGCAAATTGTGCCTGACCAGTCTGGTAGCCTCCTGTGATGGAGTGACTGCATCAGTTCAGAAGGGAAGACTGACCAATGTCATCTACCTGGACTTCTGTAAGGCCTTTGACATGGTTCCACACGACATCCTGATCTCTACATTGGAGAAATATGGATTTGAACAGTGGACTATCCAGTGGATAAGAAATTGGCTTGATGGTTGTACTCAGAGCATTGTGGTCAGTGGTTCTACATCCAGATGGAGGCTGGTGATGAACAGTGTCCCTCAGGGTCTGTCTTGCGACTGGTGCCTTTCAGTATCTTCATCAATGACAAAGACAGTGGGATTGAGTGCACCCTCAGCAAGTTCGCAGATGACACCAAGCTGAGTGGTACAGTCAATACAACAGAAGGAAGGGAAGCCATCCAGAGGGACCTGGACAGGCTGGAGAAGTGGGCCCATGTGAAGGTGAGGCCCTGGAACAGGTTGCCCAGAGAAGCTGTGGATGCCCCACCCCTGGAGGTGTTCGAGGCCAGGTTAGATGAGGCCCACAGCAATCCAATCTAGTGGGTGGCATCCCTGCAGATGGCCGGGGGGGGTGGAACTGGGTGATCTTCAGGGTCCCTTCCAACCTGAGCCATTCTATGATTCTATGAAGGTTCTTTTGCTCTCTCTAAAGCTCCTTCACATTGTTTTGATTATATTCTCTTCATTGTTGGTTTCCTTGATCCCTACATATCGCACTATAATGAACCACTGTCCATTTGATTAAAAAAATAATAATAAGACATAATGGTTGACAATGTCTTGTTCAAAGTCTTGGGCTCACTTCCTACTGTACAAAAACCGATTTTAACCTCATTTTAAGAATTTACATTTTTTGGTTCATTTATCTGGTTTTGAATAAGTTACTTTTACATGGTCAAACATGGCATGAGCATAATTGTCTAGTTTTCTGTTTCTCACAAAGATGTCTCCAGGTCTTCTTTCATCTCCATGCAGATGCTTGAAATACTTGAGCTGATCTATTACCTTTTTCTTCAGATATGTGACCAAACAGGAATCTGTCAACCAGTAGTAGTCCCTACACCCACATTTATTATAATACTTGCAGCCACTTTGCTGTATTTTATCTTCTCATTGTTAAAGTCATTTGTTATATTTGTAAGTTTGTTTAGACTTGGATATTTAACTGTATTGACACAATTATTCTGAAGAGAACTGGGTAACTAACTCCAAAATGCTCTCTCTGACATAACCATGCTCTTTGATTTGGTTGAATTCCTTCCAGAAGGAACTTCTCCATGTGGACAATGTATCTTGTCAGGAGATCTGTTGTACTTAGTACAACAAAGCTCTTGACCTTTTGTTAATCTTTTTTGGACTACAGTAAAATTGACTCTAAACCACAAGCTATAATCAGCATGAATCCAGACACACATACAATTACATTACTTCATCAGCTGCTTTGTGTGATCTCTTTTAGTTCAATTTATATTGACAACTATGTCCATGTATTTTTGGTAGGATTTTTTTTTGAAAGAGATTAATAGTTGTTACTCTCTGCTATTCTCTGCTACTCACTGCTAGCAAATAGTCAGATTATGAGTGCAAAAAGGAACAAGCAAGCATTATTTTAATGGTCACAAACTACTAGAATAAATTCGGTTGCATTAGAGTATTTTTCAATAACCAGACAAATAGCATGATGCTTCAGAGAAACTACATATCACTCAGAAAAATGCACCAATACAACCTTGTCATTTGAAAGGACAAGGATATTAAGCTTTTACTTGTCATAATTATTCTTAAAAAAAACCTCCACAGAGTCAATCTTATTAGCAAACAGATATTTATTTTCAAGCAAGCTATGAGGGAAAAGGGTTGTTTTGCCAGAATTACCTGCCTGTAAAGTAAGGATCAAGATATGTGTCTATTTATGAATGTCCCTTTTAGGAGCTGACACTAAGATTCTATTCCTTTTCTGTTACTAATTTCTTGCATGAAACTTCTTTTGCAAATTTCATTAACAAGATGGCACTCAAGCTTCACAGTTAAGTAATCTCATTGCAAATTTTATTTTCCAGTTACAGTGAATGCAATTCATTAGAAAACATTGTTAAAACTAATAAATTAGAGAAGAAAACAAAATCTTACAAAACAGAAAGAGCTCTTTCCTATGCACATGCTTCCATCTAGTCATTTTTAATATCTTTCTCATAAAGCTGTTCAGTAGGTGGCTTCTCTGAGGTTATTTTATTCCAACACAGACTTAAAATTATTGCATGCATTGAAGCAAAGAACATCTATGTCACTATGGTGACTTTGTTTAATAAGTCTAGCTTTTTTAAAAAAGTGATAGTGGAGAACTTTGTGGAAAAAAAAAAAATCAAATATTGCAACAGTCATCAGGAGACTGACCAAGTGAAAAAATCCAGGCAGTAGCATGACCTGTCCTGTGCTACCCACAATATTTTAGAAGTGTTATGAATCCGAATGAGTCCTCACTTTAGATGAGATCAATGACTTGAAGCTGAATCACTATATCTAGACACATTACAAGTCCAGTGAAAATCACCCAATTCCTTCTTCCATCCAGAAACCCACTTTGAAATAGTCATGAATAAAATTCTTCCTACCTGTAACCAGTTCACATTTACCCATGCCACAAAGCAATTGCTGTTGTACCATACAACAGCACAAACCTTTTTGTTATGGACCTTTCTGGAATTCTTAAAGTTTTCTTGGTACACTCTTTTTACTACATCCCAGTTTAAAAATTAAATAAAATGAAACTCCCTACTGTTTATACTTGCTTACATTCTGATCAAAGAGGGGAATTACAAACTCAATTAGGTTAGTAGGAACTTCTGGAGGTCATGCAGTCCAACCTCCTCAAAGACTGTTAACTTGAATCTGGTTGTTCAACATCTTGTTCAAATAAACTAAGTATCTCCAGTTTCTTCAGAAATCTGTTCGAAGAATAATCATTTTCACTGAAAAGTGTTTTTTTCTTGCTCTCATAAAATTGGAATTTATCTTGCTGTCATTGCCTTTTACTATTTTGGTGGACACTTCTGGGAAGAATCTCTCTCCTCTGTTACACACACCCCCACCCTCCCAACTAGGTAATAGGGTTCTTAGGAGTCACACAACCACAGAATATCCTGAGTTGGAAGGGACTCACAAGCATCATCAAGTCCAACTCCTGGGTCCCCAAAGGACCATCTGAAAAGACAAGCCTTACGTCTGAGAGCATTGTCCAAACACTTCTTGAACTCCGGCAGCTCAGTGCCATGACCACTGCCCTGGGCAGCCTGTCCCAGTGCCTGACCACCCTCTGGGTGCAGAACCTTTCCCTAACCCCCAGCCTGACCCTCCCCTGTCCCAGCTCCATGCCATTCCCTCGGGTCCTGTCGCTGTCCCCAGAGAGCAGAGCTCAGCGCCTGCCCCTCCGCTCCCCTCGTGAGGGAGCTGCAGGCCGCCATGAGGCCTCCCCTCAGCCTGCTCTGCTCCGGGCTGAATGAACCAAGGGACTTCAGCTGCTCCTCACACTCTTGCTCTCTAGACCCTTCACCAGCTTTGTAGCTCTCCTTTGGACGCTGATGGTTTTATATGCTTCACAGATAGGTACCTGTGAAGTTTATATCTTTGCAGATGAAATAAACCAACCTATCTAAAACCCTGTAATATTTATTAGCTTACTAGCTTGCACAGTGGAAGTAACACTCGACCATTACATAATTACAGTACATCACAAACTGGTTAATCTCAACCAATACAAATCAAGAACAACTAAAAGTATTTTGACCACAACTATAGAGTCAATATAAAGCATACAGCTGTAATATTGACAAAGAATACATGAAGAATTCAGCAGCTCATATTCTGAAGTTCATCCAGTTCCACAGAGGCCAAATACAGTTCAAGCACAGCACAAGAACTTCAGAGTAGGTAGATGTTCTGCCCCAACCCTTGCAGCGAAATTCTTCTTAAACTTACACAGGTACATCATTTGCACTGTAAGCATGACCTGCTATTTTGATTAGAAGTAATATTTGTTTTAATTAGTAAATTTCTAGATTTTTTTTTTCTATTCACAGAAACGTACAATGGTATTTTTATATCAACTGATCTCAGCAGTTGGTAGCAGAGTTTCTGTCTGTTATAAGAAAATAGTAGTATAAGACTGCCTCTTGGAAGAGTACATTAAATTAAGTTCAGACTGGTTCGTACCTACACAGTTTAGTGACTGTAATAGCCACGTTAGCCAAAAGTCTGGTCCAGCAGAGGAATTCTAGTGGGCCTGGGGAAAAAAATAATACCCACGTTCCTCTCTTATTTTGTTTCTTTATTTGGTCATAGTATCCCTCATGAACAGATTTGCAGCAGTTAGCACCATAAATTGATCTTTTACCATCACCTGGTTCCAACCAGTTCCAACCTGGTTCCAGCCAGTAATGCAGAGCTTGTATTAAGCTAAATATATAATTCTGTAACAAACATATCATTAATAATGACCACATATATAAGACCAACGATATATAAATCAGCAATTATTAGCTGATTTGTTACAACTTAAACTACTGATTATGAAATCTGGCCATTTCTTAGAAACTTTATCATTTCTTATGCACAAAGAGGGAAAGAGGGAAGTTGAAATATTTCTTCATTGAGCTATGAATTTCTTAATCCTTAAGAACAAGGGTGGAAGAATTTAAATATCAATATAATGGGCTTGGCATACAAAGAGAGATAAGCAGCTGAAATCCTGATCCTGTTCAATGAATGCAAATTGAGGATGCAGGGCTGTACAGAAACTAGATCCTCAGCTGATAAACAGCCAAAAAGCTTATTAAATTTACATAAGTTGAGCTGGCAGTGCATGCTTGCAGCCCTGAAAGCCAAATGTAACCTGGGCTGCATGAACAGCTATGTGGCCAGCAGGGCAAGGGTGGTGATTTTCCACCTCCACTCTGCACTCATTGGACCCTACGTGGAGTCCTGCACCCAGCTCTGGACCAGTTGGAGTGAATCCAGAGTCCAGATGATCAGAAGGCTGGAGCACCTCTCCTACAAAGACAGGCTGAGGGAGCTGGGCTTGTTCAGCCTGGAGAAGAGAAGGCCCTGGGGAGACATTATAGCAGCCTTCCAGTGCCTGAAGGAGACCTACAGGAAAGCTGGGGAGGGACTCATTGTCATGTCACAGTGACAGGACAAGGGGGGAATGGCTTTAAACTAAAAGAGGGGAAATTTAGATTAGACATTAGTAAAAAAAGTTCTTTACTCAGAGGATGGTGTGGCACTGGAACAGGTTGCCCAGAGAAGTGTTGGATTCCCCATCCCAAGTGTACAAGGCTGGGGTAGGGGCTTTAAGCAAGCTGATCTAGCGAGAGGTTTCCCTGTCCGTGGCAGGGCGTGGGAATTATTTGATATTAAAGGTCCTTCCAAACCAAACCATTCTATAATTCTATGATAACACTTTTTGTTTGTTTACATTTGCATTCACTTGTTTCAATACATATCTATATACAATTTTATGTGCACTTTAGGATTCCTTTAAATAAGTTATTTTACATTTATTTTGAAATACTCACTTTACCTTAAACCTGACATGCTAAGAATGTGTTAAAGCATGGCAAACTGAATAGATTGATCCTGTCCCCCAGATATAGGGGAATTCATTTAAGCCTGTCAATGTTAAACTATTACACAGATTCAGGATCCCAGAAGAACTGCAGGAATGCTGTCACAGTTGCACAGGGTATTCGAGAATTTGTTATCTGAGATCTCTGTGGCACAAGTATCACTTCATGAATAACACTAGCCAGGTGAATTCTCAGGAATCCTGCCTGAATCCCAAGCAAGTTCATTATATGTACCATGGCCCTTTGATATCTCTCTTGCCCCAAGAAGAAAGTCCTGGCTGGTCTGCTGTACAAAAGTTCAGACCCGAATTCACACATCTCCTTCATGAATGCTCCTCCATCTTTGTAATTCAAAGCAACAGTGAAATAATGCAATGAATGTTTAAAAACTTAGGCCTCAAAGATTTCATGCAGTCTAAGAGACTACATTAATGTAGATGGGCTTTATACACTCCTTTGAATATGGTACCAAGTATTTAATACCAAAATTAATACTAGGGGTGTTAGTTTTGCCAAAACAATAAATAATTATAATAATACAGAAATGGACTGCTTGCATAAACATTTACTGGATTCTCAGTGTTCTTGCAACAGGGAAACAATTTAAGCTGGTAAGGGAATATAAGCTATATAAATTGAAACATCTTGCATGAAAAGAACAGTATGTGCACCCATAACCTCTCAACACACCATAATAATCTGTTTTTAAAGGGATCAAAGAGTAGCTGAGAGCGATGGAAAGAAACTCATCTACTTTTATGGGTTTTGAACCAAAATACAGTTGAGCAATTCCACAGCTCCCATATGATTTTCTGGAAAGACTCTTAATGCAACTGTCATTGACAATTGAAAACTTTAAATGCTATTTCCGTTCTTCAGAAATTAGGAAAGACATTTGTCCCACATCAGTTAAAATAGGGATCTTTAAGTCTTTCAATAAATATTTACAGTTTCCTATTGTGTCATTAGTGTATTTTTGTGAGCTGCATATTAAACAACGGGGTATTTAAGATGTTACTTTGCTGCCGAGAAAGCAAATACTGATAAACTGGGGAGCTGCTATATAACCCAACCTAAGATAATCTTTATAAACATAACAGGATACACAGATATTCAGACCCATTACAAACATCCCATCCTATGTTAATTCTCAAAAAGTATGACTCACGGGGAGACTTTTCTTCACTGACAGAAAATCAGTATAGACCATAAAGAATCCTTGCATATAGTGCAAAGTCATTCTTAGAATGAATCACCTCCTCTAGTATTGGACTCGCAACAAGACAGGCAGATTTTCATGGTCCCAATGTTGGTCAAGCCCTCACTGAAATTGGTATACAGCTTTCTTCCAAATCTGGAGCCACCTAAACTTTCTCATTTAGCTACACAGTAATAGCTTCAGTATTTGTACTGGTGTGATGGATTGGAGTTACATACTCAGCCTTAAGACAGTATCATTTAAATATGAACCACAATATTTTTGGAATGACTTAACGTATTCCTATTTTGGCAAAATGTAGACTTTTACAGCTCATATTAGTGCCTTTAAAAGTAGAAAGGTATCAGATTACACATTATACTAATCAGCTTCCAGTAAGCATAAGTCATACTGCAAACAACATCTGTAATAGTTATTTGCATGTACTAAAGAACTACTGCCAATTTACAAGATTAAAATAGAGGGTTTTTTGAAAATATTTAACAAATAATTTTATAAATGCACACTACTTTGTACATAAACTTATCTTCTGTTACACTGTGAATGAGAATATATTATGTAATAACAAAAAGTGAAACCAAAGAGAAACAGTGCAACTGTCCAGCTATGCTCTCTTCTACAGGAAAGGGAGCAAAGATGCACTGGAAGTGAAAGCCTAAATTCCATGATTCTTTCAGGTTTTGATCCTCTCCAACAGTATCATTAAGACAGGCAAAGAAGTTTTACAAGCCTAATTTTACAAGCCAAATTACAGTCACACAGCTGGTTTCTGAGCCCTTTCTGGTAAGGAGGAAAGCAATGTATCCTCTTCTTCCAAGTCACTTATATATTCCTCCAATCACTTCTATATTCCTCAGCCTGGAAAAGAGAAGGCTGAGGGGAGACCTCATCACAGCCTACAGCTTCCTCATGAGGGGGAGTGGAGGGTCCAGCGACAATCTGTTCTCTTTAGTCACCAGTGACAGGACCCAAGGGAATGGGGTCAAGCTGTGAAAGGGGAAGTTCAGGCTGGATAACAGGAAGAGGTTCTTCACTGAGAGGGCTGTCACGCACTGGAACAGGCTCCCTTCAGGGACGTAGTCACAGCACCTATCCTGTCGGAGTTTAAGAAGAGTTTGGACTATGCTCTCAGACATGTGGTCTGAATTTTTGGGTAGACCTGTGTGGAGCCAGGACTTGGACTCAATGATCCTTGTGGGTCCCTTCCAACTCTGGATATTGTATAATTCTATGATTCTATATACCTTGGTCACTTAGATGAAATAAAAGGATTGGGGGTGCCAAGCATGCAACCACACATCAGTATTAGGTATTGTATCTGGAGTACCACTTGAATGATGATGTAGTAAGCATCTGTTTGCACAGGTCACTCCACACCCTAGTCCAGACCTTGGTAAGCTAATAATTCCCTGTACTCCCATTATTTCCACTGCCTTTTTCAACAGAATACTCCTGAGTAAGACAAAGAGGAAACAAATTGCAAAATAAATACTACACCAAAAACATTCTGCATAAAGGAGCCAGTAAATAAGCACTCGAATAATTTCTTCTCAAGATACCTTATCAAGATACCAAGGATATCAAGATATCCTACTAGGTGGTCTGTTTTACCCAAACAAGAGTTAAATTTTTATTTATAGCCAAAGAATCTATAGGACTGATACCATTTTAAAATCTTTCCACCCACACCACCCATGTTTTTCTAATACAAGCTATATTCACCCAATATATACATTTATGTTGACAAAGTAATCCAACAATACTCAATTTATTATCTTAGAGAATCTAACTTTTTTCAGTTCACAGACAACATGAGAGAAGTTGTCTGATAACATCCAGAAAAGAAGAAGTTGTGTGATAACATCCAGAAAAAAAAGTAGCAGTTACCACATCTTGTGTTTTTGGTTTTGTTATCTTTACACCAGAATCAAATTGCAACAGCAATAACAATTTTAAAACTAAAAAATATACCATGCTTACCAACAGTGGCATAGTACATTTATTGATGTGCTGTTTTTCCTTTCTCATTTTCTTCTCCCAGCTTTAAAGAAAGTATTTTTCCCCCATATTTTGGGTAGCTACTTCCCTTAGAGTACTTTTTTTCCCTTTCTGATCTGTAAAATGGATGGAAGATTGTTTTTTAAAAAGCCTTTCTTCCACGTGTAAGGTTCAGCGTTCCCCTTCACCTCAATTTATTTACCTGTCCTCTGACTTTTGTAGTCACACACATTAAGTGACAAAACGTCATACACAATTAATTTATGGCTTAAACTATTAGTTAAGGATTTCAGAAAACACAACTGAAGAAGAAATAGCTCTCACTATTTCCTCTGAAGCAAGAAAAGGCTCTCTCACAGGGCATAAAAATGTGCTTATATTGTGGCACATGAGCAAGAAGCAAAGTTTTTTGTGTTTCCAAAAAAGAAACCTAAACTGTCAATGTGAGGAGATAGTTCCTGTCCATTCCTGTTGAAGCAGTCTCTGTAAATGTGCAAAAATATACAACATCGCTACTTTTCATCTTCCCTCTAGCCTGCTAACATACTACGCCCCACAGACAAAAACATTAAAACACAGGTAATATATTCAGTAGCTTGGCAGGTGTTTTCTGTTTCCATTCATCTCAGTTATAACAAGCAGAACCATTATATTCTTAAAAGAAAGAAATAAAATTAATTAAAAATAGAAAAAATGTAATGAGGAAGATGGACAAAAGCCTTTAGCAACCAAAACAAGCAGCTTAATAGGTATAAAACACAGAAAAATAATGTGATAAAAAGTGGAAGCCATACATTTTCTTGTTCTCATTCTCAATTCAAGTCAAAAATGTATTTGTAGAACAGCATCTTTATTTAATATGATGGGGAAAAAAAGTACTTTTGTACCTTGGCAAACAGATGGAGACAAAAGCTTCCTGATCCAAACAAAACGACAAATCTTGGCACTTTTGCCATCTAAGCTACACAAAGAGACACACTTAAATTACAAGCTGATGTCATAACTTTGACAAGAAGTGTTGATGGCTGCAAGCCTTTTTCATCAAAATATTTGTAAAATAAAGGCTTTGATGAATTAATGTCATAAATATACTCCAACTAACGCTGTTTTCCAAGACTAATTTATCTTTGAAATACCTAATGTGAAAACTGAGTGTAGCATGTCTTGTGTACAGTACCCATGTTTAATGTTGAGAATATTAAGTCAACTCTTTCAACTAAAAAGAGCAGGCAGATTTCTAATGGCAGAGTCAAACCTTATAGAATGACAGACTATCAGAGTTGGAAGGGACCCACAAGCATCATCAAGTCCAACTCCTGGGTCCCCAAAGGACCATCTGAAAAGATAAACCTTATGTCTGAGAGCATTGTCCAAACACTTCTTGAACTCCGGCAGCTCAGTGCCATGACCATTGACCTGGAAGCCTGTCCCAGTGCCCGACCACCTCTGGGTGCAGAACCTTTCCCTAACCCCCAGCCTGACCCTCCCCTGTCCCAGCTCCATGCCGTTCCCTCGGGTCCTGTCGCTGCCCCCAGAGAGCAGAGCTCAGCGCCTGCCCCTCCGCTCCCCTCGTGAGGGAGCTGCAGGCCGCCATGAGGCCTCCCCTCAGCCTGCTCTGCTCTGGGCTGAACAAACCCAGGGACCTCAGCTGCTCCTCACACTCTTGCCCTCTACACCCTTCACCAGCTTTGTAGCCCTCCTTTGGACACTCTCTAACAGTTTTATCTCTTTCTTATACTTTGGCACCCAAGGCTGCACACAGCAATGGACGCCACACCAGCACAGGTGCAGAGCACGACACTCCCTTCCCTTGGCCATCTAGCAGTGCTGTGTTTGATGCACACCAGGGTGCAGTTGGTACTCCTGGCCCCCACAGCACACTGTTCATCTTGTTCATCTATCAAGAGTAAGGCTTCCTCTGCTCCCTCCAAAATACAGTTTTGAGATATTTCAGTTGCTTCTACTACATTGTAACATCCTAATTCAGATCCTAGCAAAGATGTTATTTATTATGATTGGCTGGAATATAGCATATTTTTAACTCCTTATAAAAGATACTCTATTGTGTTGAGAATAAATGGAAATCCTAAATTAATTTTTATATAGTTTATGCATACAGCAACATTGGCCAGTATCTAGTCATGACCACAGAGTTTTGATTTCTAAACTCACAAAGAATTATCATGATTTACCTGTGATTTCATCTCATAAAGCGTAGCATCCTCTGGAGTTAATTGAAGTGCTTCATCCCACTTCTGAATAGCCTCCCGGTACCTGCAGTTAAGACAATATCATACTCTCACTATATTTAAAGAAGACTTATATTAGGAATTTCTGTTTTTAAACACAACATTTTCCTAATTAAAGTGCCACAGCATCTCATTAATATTAATGATTTTTCTAACCACTTCCCTGTAAAACATGATGAATTGCTTTGAGGAACTGGGTATTTGTTTTTGTGACCAACGAGTGCTAAGTACTACCATACAGCTTGCCTCAACTGAATTTACAAGTCAACATAGGAAACCTATGTCAAACCAATGAACTAAAGCTAGAATTCTTGAACTGAATCCAGTTCCCCTTGTCAAAAATCATGTTCAGTCACGTATTTAAAAAATGTAATCTGAATGCAACATGCCTTACTACAGTCATCATTTGTTTTCAACCTCAAAAGCTTCTTGAGTTACACACCAGCATTTCTGTATTGTTACACAGACTAAACTACATAAGTTTGAGTAACTTTGGCATATAAGAATAACAAGGAAATAGAAACAGATATACTGAAATCATTCAACTTTGGGAATATATGCAGTAGCTTTGTAATATGTTGCCCTTCCCTAGGAAACAGAAGAAATGAGTTCACCAAATCCAATAAAAAGTAGGTCTTTGTCTAAACAAAGAGGTGGAACTCTGACAAATGCATACTGGTGTTTTAAACTACACCAAAAAACTGTAACAGCATAATAAACAGTTAGAGGGGTGCAATCTTCCAGACTAAAAGAAAGCCACACATTAATATCAATGAGTCTTCTGAGTGCAGCAAGATCTCTGAATCCTCCATTTCAAAATTCACCTTTGTCACAGAATTGTGTAGGAACCATTACATTTCTATTAACTTCAGTAACTTCACTGTGGAGGTATGAAACCAGTTACTCTTAATATAAACACTGCACTTTTAATATAGTATAGATAAAACTAGTTTTCATACAGTTGATACATAGTTAAAATAGTTACCTTCCCCCACTCCCATCCTCCCTTCTCTTTCCCTTCCCCCATTGTTCAGTCCTCTGGCATGCATCACACCAAATCAGTCACATGAAGACTTCAGAGATTTCTAAACTGAATGGAAGTAAATAATAGACTGGAAAAGCAACACAACTGAATTTGAGCACTCAGTAATGATTCGGGTATTATTTGTAAACGTTTGTAGGTGACACTGCTAAGTATGCTTAGTACTCAAATTAAAAACAAGTAAAAAGATGTTTCAAAACATTTTCCCATTTCCTCAAAACTTAGCTTCCAGCTGTGCATTTGCAATCTCAGTTCATACTCCATGGGCAGGTGTTCACACTACAGGAAACATCACCACATTTCTTACATATGTTAGTAGAAACATAAGCCGTCATGTAGTTAGCAAAAAAAACTTCTTCAGTAGAAAACTATAGCTTTGTCTAAGACCCAGCACAGACATAGCATAACAAAACCTTCATTAACGATGAGAAATACATGAGTAGAGGGCATTTTGAGCTTAGTTTGGCAGTGTCCTGGCTATGCAGGAAGCCGCAAAATGGGGGGGGGGGGGGGAGTGCAAAGAAAGAAAAAAAAAGTTTGAAGACTTTAGAAACCTGAGCAAATACAATGACAGTATTGAACAGATAGAAAGGAAGGCACAACATTGGCATTCCAGAAATAGAAAGGATGAGATCAAAGTTTCTTTCCAAGAACAAGCATTTTACTTCTACAAAAGAGGACATCATGGTTCATCAAAGTATCAATCTGAATGAGATAAAACTCACAGCAAGAGCAAGCTACCTCTGAAGGTAGCGTCAAATAAAGGCAAATACAGCCCAAAATTCTGTTGGGTTTTGCTGCCAATTTGTCAACAGTCTGTCAACAGAATAACGGTAGTCAAGGGAAAGGAGGCCATTCATTCACAAAAACATTGTACAATGTTTATGATATATGTACGGACAGAGCAGTTCAGTGATCCAAAAGGTGCAGAAGAATAAACATACATTTGTCCGGAAAAAACTCAATCCAGCCTTTGAGCCCCAGGAAGACTTACTTATCTGAGAGAAATGAAGATGGAATGCCAGAGAGAACACACAGATTACATACTGTATTAAATATCAGAAGCCCTGCAAAAAAAGTCACCTGGGAATACAGTTGTAGAGATACAGTTGTAAAAACAGTGTTCCAGTAAAACCAAGGTTCCAGTAAAACCTTGGCTGACATAAGAAATGAGCTAATACATAGGTAGAGTTGCTAAAACTACAAAATTAAAACCTGATCATTTCACTGTCCCTCAGGATCTTGTTGAACTGAATTGTATAGAACCTTTACCATTGTAAGGAAGAAGAAATAATTTTGAAAAAGAGAGCTTTACATGCTCTGGGTTTAATTAAAACAAATTTAATGAATATTCCACTTGCTATTCCCATTTCTTTTCTTAGAAAGCAAATAAACTCATATAATTGAGTTACTAGCTTGCAACAAGCCAGTATCCATCAGCCAAGCTTCAAAAAACTACCATGTCACATCTGGTAAATAATTTTTTCTTATTGCTGTTCCACTTATCTTAATGCAGATCACATGCCTAACTTAACTCCTTCCAATGTGCCTGACAGAGAATGAGAGCATATATATCCAGAACACATGCTATATACAGCATAGATGATATGCAGCAACATGTATTTGAATCCTATGTCCCTTCAGAAAAAAAGGGATACGAAACCTAGTACTTAAAAAAATTAAAATAACTTGCATCAAAAACAAGAATGAGACTCAAAAAAAACAGATCCATCCACTGATGATTTTATAAACTTTCCTCAGAAAACTCTGATATTTATCACAGTGGGAAATAGTCCCAGCACCAGCAAGCTGGGGGCCTACTGGCTGGAAAGCAGCTTTGCAGAAAATAGACCCATTAGTCCTGGTGGCCAACAAACCAAGTATAAGCCAGCAATGTGCCCCAATAGAAAAGAAGCCCAACAGCATCATGGAGGGCTTTAAGCATTGCCCCCAGGTTGAGAGATGGGATCTTTCTCAGCTCTGGTGAGATGATACCTGGAGCGCAGGGTCCAGTTCCAGGCTGTCCAGCACAAGAGAGACATGGACATACCAAAGCAAGTCCAGCCAGGGGCCACAAAGATGATTGGCATCATCTGAAGGGCATGGAGGGCCCTTATCATGCAAGAGAGGCTAAGAGAGATGGAACAGTGTTGCCTGGAGAGGAAAAGGCTCACAGGAGATCTTATCAAAGTATAGAGATATCTGATTCAGAAGTGGGTACAGGAGTAAAGAAGATGGAGCCAAACTCTTCTCATTGGAGCCCAGCGACAGGAAAAAAGGCAATGGGCACAAAGTGCAACAGAGGAAATTCTGTATAAGAAAGAAATTTTTTAAAAAAAAAAAAAAGGTTGACTGAATATTGGAACAGGTTGCCCACACAGGTGGTGGAGTGTCCATCATTTAAGATATCCAAAGCCCAATTGGGCAACATCTTGAGCAAGCTGCTGTAGTTGATCTTGCTTTGAGGTGGAAAATGGAGTAGAAAAAAGTCCTGGGGTTGTATGACATCAGAAACCTCAGTGGCATGTAGTTTAAAAGGACATCTGATCATCTCCTGACAAAATGAAAACAAAACAAAATCTTACAATGTCATTAATTTTCACACATCCAGCATTACTATAAAGGCTTATCTAATGTAACCATAAAGAAATCTCAGAACATTAATAATGGACATATATTCATGTTATAGAAAGTCAAATTAATATTGCTGCAAAAGTAAAACCCTAATATGCATTGTAACTAAGCCTCTAAACTCCAGTAATACAAACCATTTTTAAGAAAAGATTGTTATATTTTGAAATATTGAGTTGCTATTTATGCAAGTACAAAGATACAGTATACTGACTTTAATCTCACAGTGATTTCAATAAAATAGTACACCTTCTACAGAGGAAAAGATTATGCAATTATAACCAGAACACAGTTATTATTTTCTTAATTGAAATGCCAAAAAAAAAAAAAAGAAGAAGAAATTACTGAAAACTGGACACATCTGGGATGGTTTCAGAGTACAAGATGTGATGGATCTTGCCAATTTTTACTTAACGACATGAAGTCCCATGGCTCTCCTGAAATACTAAAATTGCTCTCTTAAGACATGCTACTGACCATCTGGGAGCTATAGAGACTTGGCAGATTTTCGTACAGCTTTGTGAACTTATGAAACAAACATCTTATGCTTACACTTCATTTTTTCAATAACACTTCTGGGAAAACGGGATCTCTTGTGCTCTTAAACAAAATTGTTATGCCAAATTTGTATATTTGTTAATTGTATTTAATTAAATGCTTCTGGGTTTAAAAAAAAATCCAAAAAACAAAACAACTTGATTCAAGTTACATATAATAGACCAGAGTGCTGTAGCTTTACTCTGACAGGCTTGGCACAGTTTATGCTTCAGGCAGAGACTGAAACAGGGCACATGCAGAATGACATTGAAAACATCTTAAGATATGAAGAGATGAGATGGCAGCACATTCAGGAGACATGCCTGCAGGAGAGAGGCAAATCACAGAAGAGCCATGTCAGCAGAAAAGAGGAGACATAACTCCCCAGAATTCTCAGGGACCTGGAGAAGATCAGATGTTTCAGGAGGACGACGAACAACACAGTTAGACAGAGGCCAGAGGAAAACAAGATTTCAAAAAATAGCATGTCGAATACTTGAACCGCATCACAGAGGATGAAGGCAAATGGTCTGTAGCCACCAGAAACACCAGCAAGAGCAACCTTAATCGAGTGTTGGGGCAAATTCAACAAACTGTGGTGGAAGCTAGAGGAAAAGAATGCCAGCCAGTAACTACACAGGGTACATAAAATGGAAAAGAGGGAGAAATGAAAAGGAAATGAGTATCTGATCATAGGAACCAACTTCCTTTTTCACAAGCTAGGTGATGATGCAGGGCTGCACTGTGGGAGAAGATTCATGGAACAGGTGAAGGAGAATACTAAAAGCAATAAAACAGAACGAATGTAGCACAACTTTCTTGTGTTAAACAACTTGAGAGTCCTCTATGACAAACAGATTTTTTAGTAGTAAAATGCTTCCTCCACTGGGTGTGGAGAGGGAACTGGTACTTTATATAAGCATCTAGAAAGAACTATGTGCAGTAGCAGGTAAAAACAAGATTTTTGTTAATCTAAATGTACATATGAAATTCTATTCCATTGTTCATGACCTACAGCATATTTAACCTCACAGATAGTCTTCACAAGATTATTATGTCTTCAAGCTTTTCTTTTTTTTTTTTAATTGCAGATGATTCTGATGCTATTGATGAATCACCAACAGGTTGCAGCTGAACAGCATAATTATTTTAGGGTAAATAATGTACTCTACATTACCTGTGATTTTAAAACTGTCTGCTTTGCTACCTGCTGCAGCTTCCAATGAAACTTTTTTTTTTTTAATAGTCTGATTGAAGAATGGCCATACTAATTACCACAGGTAAAGAAGTGCATTATAGTTCTTCAACAGCAACTGACCACATGCATATTCTTATCCCACAGTAAATGCCAGATAAATGCAAACAAGTTTGCTGTAGCTTCCCCTTCAAGTTGGTGAACTATGGAACCTACCATTGGAAAAAACAGCATGCACACAGCTGATGCCCATCATCTCAAAGCTTAACTATTCATAAGAGTTCATGTTCCTACACGCATTAGACTCCATGATATCAGGTCATTGGTATCTGGACACGCACAGGGCAAACAGTGAAAAGAAGTCAGATTTATACAGCAGAACCTTTTATGCAGCAAAATTCTGTTACAACTAAATCAGCTGAATATACTCCACAATTAAACAGCTCCACAATTACTTCAAAGAGACTTATCTCTCTTAGGAACTTCCACAGAAGAGCAGATGAGAAATACCATTTCATCATATGCCAAAACAATTACCATCCATCATCATGCCTAAATTACAAAATGAGGTTTTCAGCATGAGTTCAATCTCAGTTTCTTAAGCTGTGCTTCATCGGCACATGTACCTATGGACGTTTTTATCATTTCAACTATTAGGCAAATGCAGTTACTTTTGAAACTGCCTTTGTCAAAGAAAACCTACCAAATCCAGTAATAGAGAAAGATATTCCTGTAGCTAATGTCCAGGAGTGAAAAACATGCAATCGGGATTCTGGCACTCTCTCTGATACAGAAATCCTTCCTCATGAATAATAACATTTTAATTTTCTCACATAAAACATGAGAAGAAACCTTATCGGAAATCACTTATTACTACTTGGTGTTTATTTTATTGTTTTGAGGGCCAGGTATGGAGCATACTGCAGTAAATTATTTTAATGACAAACAACAGGAGTTAATGCAACAAAATGAAAGTAGTCCATAATAATGGGAGTAATCAGTGTCTAGACTTGACAGTCTGTCGTAAGATGTCTTTCACAAAAACATTTTTTATTTATATATTTATATTTAACTGTGACCAGAGGGCCCTGCTGCCTTTGCCATGTTTTATAACCTTCTTTACAATCTGGCAAATTACTGATTCATGGTCAAATCCACTCAGAAACTACACTTACCTGTATGGAGACAAGCTAACTTGCAACACAAATGAAACTTTTTCGGCAGTCAATTCACTGATAACTGAACAACTCTTACTATCAGTATGCACAGTTACAGGGCTTTGTACTCAAGAAGAGCTTTGGAAAGTGTGTATGTGCATGCATATGCTTGTTTTTATTCTAGAACCAAGAAATACTGATTTCATTTCTGATGAACACAGAATTACATAGCTGATTGACAAGCACTGTTTCAAGAAAGACTGAAGCATGTATTTTTCTTCTTAAAATAATCCTTACAATCAGCATAAACTTGTACAGGTTGCATGCTGCTAAACAAAATCTTAGCTAAACATGTCAATTACACTCAAAATTCTAAAAACTGGGAATCACTAAGTTTTGTTTCTGGCCCTGCTGAAAAATATCCCTAGGCCTGGGACTGCTACTTCGTAATTCCACCCCTCACCCCCTCCACACCCCCAAATATGCTTTAGATATAAAACTTATTTATATCAGGTAACACAGAGGAAATTACCTGTAACAGGATTATATTACTGACTCATCACTAGTGCGGTCAAGTACCATACCCTCACCTCCTCCCCTCCTGACCCCCCTGCACTGAGCATCCCAGAGCATCCTAGGCACTGGCTCCCTGGTAATCACAAAGACTTTCCTTTGTAAATGATCCTACAAAAAACACTCCAATGAGTCCAAAGAACTAATATTATTTGACAAGTTCAGGCTAATTTTAATTATTTGTGGTAGTATTCAGAACTCTGTAGCGTAATTTTGAAAGTGAGAATGGTTAATAGCAGTTCTCTACAAGCTGCTAACTTCAACACCAGGATGTTATTCAGAGTGGAAGAACAGAATTGGAAGAATTTACTATGCTTCCTTCATGTAAGTGGTGGTTTTGCTGTTCTCGTTTTGTCATAAAAACCACAAGACCCTACTGTCTGTGACTGCATACCTGATTAACTACAGAAACATTACCAGATAGAAGGACTGCAGTGATTAGTATTTTCATTATTACCACAGAAAATTCAGCTAAGGTAAGGATAAATGTTTGACTTTAAGGATTAAAAAAGAAATTGGGTATTTCTAACTTAAACACTTATGGAATCCTCTTGCTGTGTCTAAAATCTGCTTTGCAACTATCTATAAACATGGAGCATTTCATTAAATCCCAGCCCTGTAATTTAACATTACTTGACTAAAATCAAAATGACAACGGTATTGGCATTTTGGTGGAGTTCCCATCTCTGGAAGTATTTAAGAGGGATGTGGGCACAGCACTAAGGGACATGGTTTAGTGAGGGGACTCAGCAGGTCAGTTCAACTGTTGGACTTGATGATCTTGATGGTCTTTTCCAATCTAGATGATTGTGATTCTATGGGTGACAGATCTGTAGGAAGCCAAAACAAACAATGACAAATAAGAGCAGAAATGAGGTTTACCCAAAGAAATTCAAATCAAGAACAAGAAAACAAGTTTTATGATTCCTGAACCTGACATTTCACTATTATGTAAACAATAATAAAGAACAGGCCATAGTAACCTTACAAGCTTCATAAGAAAAGGAATTGCATAGTTAAGGTAAAACTACTACAGTTACTTTACTATCCTTAAACAAAAGATCCAAATTAATATAAGTCAATTTTCAGGTCTTGCAATAGTTGTAATATTTCATAAATATTTTAATATAGTAGGTAACGAAACAATGTATTTTGTGCTATAATGAAATCTCAAATACAAAGCTTCAGTTCCTCAAAACAGCTTCAGCAGTACTTCCTCTCAAAGCAACAGGAAGAAAAATGTAGAAGAAAAACTGTTGTGATGTATTTAAAGCAATTTTGAGGTTGTATTCTGGTCTTATTTGAGATATCTATTCAGATATACTTTAGAAACATTTAAGTACTGCTAGAATGATGGATGCTATTTGTTTTCTTAGTTGAACAGTCATTACAACTAGGTTGTTTTCTTAGTTGAATAGGCATTTCAACTCAACCGTTGAAAATCTTTGTCCACAACGGCAGACAGCTCCATCTCTAGCACCTCATATTATGGTCCTACTGGTTCTCACAAATTAATCATAAAAACTAGGACAAAGTCAAAAGCTGTTCACCACACAGACAGCAAATAAAAACAAACACACACACAAACACCCCCTTCTGGGATTTTGATAACACTTATTTCTTTACTTATCTCTCAAAATGACTTTATTGCCAAAAAAAAAAAAATGCTTGAGAGTAAGGACAAAGTAAGAGTGCAAAACAGCTGGGGAGAGATGATACACCAAAAGCAGTAGTCTTTAGCCTGTTCACATTCTTTTCTGCATAGCTGCATTTCATCTCGATGATACGCTCTTGTTACCTGTACTAAATAATGTAATTCTCCTTCTATTACTTCTGACCTCTTTACAATGTTTGCTGATACCAACATTACAGAGTAATAATTAAAGAAGTTACATTTAAAAGACAAATAGATAAAGACATGGGAAATGTGCAATTCTCCATGGCATTGAGAGACTTATAGAGGGCAATTATGATTTATGATTCAAGGAAGGACCTACAAGTTAAGCAACTCTTCCCGTATAACTAAAATGATTACAAAGTATTGACATAAAATGACTAAAGTATGAATCCAAGTACTAGTAAGCAAAAAATGTCAATTATCCTGAATTGAAATATAATTGTGCAATGAACAGTACAATCTACATATGAGGATGTAATATACACAGGTTGTTTACAGGGAGAGACCATCATCACCCAAAACCAAATAAATATTAGGAGGACCTGTGAATATACACATACATACAAACTTAAAATTAAAGTGGTGAGTAGAATGGGAACTCTGACTACCAGCACTGAAGGTACAAGGAGCACTGAGCCTAAGTGTCATTAAGCAAAAACGTTTGGTAAGGCGGGAGAAGAGGCAAGCAGAAGTTTGTGCTCCCGTTTCCCACAACAGTTAAAATAACCTAAAATGCTGTGCCATGCTGTAATGCTTAAAAAGCTGTACTAAATAAAATGCTCATCTACTGATGAGCAGCCTTACAGGAAGCTATAGATTCAGACCAATGATGGGTTTTGGCAGCATGATTTTGCACACACATAAATACTGCCTATTAAGTGGGAATAACAGCAAGCTTGTTTGAACTAGCTCCTTCCATTTTTCTCATACCACAATATGAGATGAAAAATAAATTATTAAAGATCAACAAAATATTAATATTTCATATGTTTTTATCAACACTGGTTACTGGTACCAATAATTAAGCCATTTATTTCACACCACCTTACACTTCTGAAGCCTAATTTCTGAAATAAAGTCTTCCTCTTTCTCTTATTTTATGACTCAAATTCCATGCTCTATCTACAGGGGAACACATACGAAGAGTATTTCAAGTTCTGAAAGGGACACCCTGTCCATTAAACTACTCATGAATTTACAACACACTTTCAGCAAAGTGGATGAATTTGTACAGATGAATTCACTCAGATAATCCACACAACTGAAATTAAAAAAAAAAAAAAAGACACATTTCTTCTGAAGAAAAAAAAAAAGTTAAGTAATCAAAGCTTATTAACTTCAGCTTTGTATCTGGAGAAAGGATGTCTCAATTACAAAAATATGCCCTTTAACATATATTCCTTACTACCTTATGTCTTTAAACATTAGATTGATTCCACTGATTAGATAAACATAATTAAGTTTGACTCGCTAATGCCTTATCTTTTCTATAAATCTATTCATATTAAATGAATCCTGTATTTAATTCATCCACAAACTCAAAATGTCAATGAATTCACTTTAGGCATAGAAATATACTCACCCTATTTTCTTTCGTTTGTTTTTTTTTTTTCATGTTTTGCTCACTATTTAAAATGTCAAGCTCTCAATTTCAATTTATTTTCAGGATATAATTACTGCAGCTGAATAACGTGGGCATTGTTACCATCAGTTAAAATATATTCAACTATTACAAGTTACTTACAAAAGTCCAGGTTAAAGATTTCTCCCATACCAATACAATACTGCATACAATAGCTTATACTAATTTACCTAAAACTTTCTCTATCTAAAAATTTCTTACGGTGTATGACAGATATTAGACTGTGTAAACTAATTCCATTTTAGTATTTATTATTCTAATTTTAGTATTTGCTTATTTCATTCTGTGTATCAGCAGTGATTCTAACAGTTTAGCCTAAGTATCACTTGGAATTTCTCTCTTCAAATCTTTTAAATAAAATCAGCCACTAATATACAAAATTCACAAAACCCAGTTATTTCAGTTCCACCCACAATACAGAAGTGTGAGAATTAATTTTGGAAAGGCAAATACAAGAAGTATTAATATAAAGTTGTAAAAACACTTTTACTCAGTTCTCAGTAGTACATTCTCAGTCTCCTCTTTCTTGCCCCCTACTTTGCACTTGTGCTTCTTACACCATGACAATGATCTGAAACAAGTTACGACCTACCCCAAAAATTGTTTATTTTAGAACACCAAACATCTCCTCAGTCTAATTCTTCATTTGGCTACACAAACACAATGAACAGAGCTTTGTTAAGCAATAGTGGCACCACTATATTGTACACCAGCATCTCAAGTGTATTTTTGGATGCTGGAGTAGGGAGTTCACGCTCCCTACTTGACTAAACAAGGCAAATATTGTGATATTCATAAAACTCACAATGCATTATAAAAACTGCACCCGTAGCAAATAGCTTCCCACCACCTTCACATTAAGAGCTCTGCAAATAGATTTTTCAGTTTGGCAATGAAAGATGGTTTAGCAAGGGTCAACTAAAACAAAATGCATTTTCAGTGGAAAATAAAACATTAGAAAACTTATTTCAATCTCAGCGTCTGATTCTACCATCCCCAAACACTTGGTTTATTTAAGACCATAAGTTTTCTTTAAAATCTCAAAAAATATTTATCAAATTCAGGTCAGTAATATTTTTGAAAAGCAAAAGTTGAAATACTTACTGAACCACGATTTTAGAATATGCAACACATCAAATAAAATGTCCAGAAAAATAAATTATGTGTGAGTAATACCAAGGAAAGTTAATCTTCTCTCAAACAGAGCAGTTTCATTGACAGATTAGGCTGAAGACAATTAAAAACACTTCTGTCAGCATCCAGATTCATGGAGGTAAGTTTATCATAATCATCACAGGAGTTAATTGCCAGGAAAAGGAACAGTTGTACTAAAGCCTCCAGACACACACAACTTCCTACAGAGAATCCCAGGCAGAAGAAAGCCTTTCAGTAGGCTTATGTTATTTATCATACCTAATAGATGTCTTCTATTTTTAACAGTAAAATAGGACTGTGGAGCCAGTTGACAACAGGCCATTATTCATCGCCAAAATCCCTTACCCAAGGAATCTAGTTTTAAAATAAAAATAAAATCTAAAGCCTTGATCCATATTATGTCATAATTGTCACTTCTTATTTTTTTCAGAAGAGAAAAAAGCTTAAGTCCTGGTCTACTACATTAGATTTATATTACTGGCTGATAGGTCAAAGAGAAATCAATGTATTTTAAGATTTGTCATTTAGTTGCTAGACATTGAAGCTCTGGAGACTGGCATCAAAACATTTTCAATGTACACTAAGAATGGCAGGCCTCAACAAGTTATCAGTGTGAAAGAGCTTCAAAAGTGCAAGCCTCATTTTCTCAAGGAAAGATCTCTATAATTGTTTTTTCAGAAGGTTAAGAAGAAGGTGAGGGATACGTTCTCTCTATTATTAGGGTTCTGGACACCACCCAGAGGTAGAGAGAGGTATAACTCTTTGTCTAAGAACTTCTGAGTTGTGGTAATTCAATGTCATCACAGAAAACAGAGTGTGATACTACAATGTTGTGATTGTTCTTTTGAGATTGGGATGGATGCACTGATCATGCTCACCCACCAGATCTGTAGATGACACCAAGCTGAATGGTGCAGTTGACACAGTGGAAGATGGCGATGCTATTCAGATGGATGACAGTCTTGAGAGGTGGGCCTGTGCAGATGTCTTGAAGTTCAACACGGCCAAGCGCAAAGTCCTGCACCTTGGCCAGGGCAATCCCAAGCACAAATACTGGCTGGGCAGAGAATGGATTGAGAGCAGCCCTGAGGAGAAGGACTTGGGGGGTGTTGGTTGATGAGAAACTCAACATGATCTGGCAATGTGCACTTGCAGCCAGAAAGCCAACCTTATCCTGCAGCATGGCCAGCAGGGCGAGGGAGGGGATTGTCCCTCAGCTCTGCTCTGCTCTTGTGAGACCCCACCTGGAGCCCTGCACCCAGCTCTGGGGCCCCCAGCACAAGAAGGACATGGAGCTGTTGGAGTGAGTCCAGAGAAGGGCCATAGGGATGATCAGAAGGCTGGAGCACTTCTATGGAGAGGGACCAAGAGAGCTGCTGGGGGTGTTCCGTCTGGAGAAGAGGAGACCTTATAGCAATCTTCCTATACCTAAAGGGGGCCTACAAGAAAGCTGAGGAGGAAATCTGTCAGGGGCTAGAGTGATAGGACAGGGGGGAATGGCTTTAAACTAAAGAAGGGTAGATGTAGATTAGGTATTAGGAGGAAATTCTTTGCTCATATGATGATGAGGCACTGGCACAGGCAGCTCAGAGAAGCTGTGGATGCCCCATCCCTGGAAGTGCTCAAGGCCAGGCTGGATGGGGCTTTGGGCAACCTGATGTGGTGGGAGATGTCCCTGCCCACAGGATCCCTCCCAGCCTAGATCATTCTATGATCATGATCACACATGTACAATTATGTATATTCTTATTATCCCTTATATGCAGCAGTAGGCTCTAACTGTTGCTGAGAAAATACATTTTATCAAATCCCACACAGCACATGTACAGCACTCAAAAAAACAGACTGTCAAAAGAATAAACCACAAAAAAAAATTAACTCTACTTATGTTTAACTAACAAGTCAAAAAAAAAAAAATGCCAGCATGTGCTTTCATTTTTTTTTAATTATCTTTCAAAGTGCAGCTATCACGATTTATAAAAATTAAATGTAAAATAGTCATAATTGGTAACAATATATAAAAATAACACAATATTTTTGTATTTATATTAATATACTGTTATGTTACAGAACTTCAGTTATTATTACAGAGTTTTTCTTGCTTTAAAAAAGTGAAGGAAGGCTGAGGCACATGGATATTGTATCCAGGATTCAAAACACATATCAACAGAAATCTTTCTTTGTTATTTTTGTTTCTTTTTAAGTAAACAGACAACCTCTCTGCTTTTATTTAAAAATAATAATAGTATTTTTAACGCCACTCTGGTGAACATAAGAGCTTTTCTCTGATCAAATTCTTCTACAAAAGACATGTGATAGAAACACACTGACCCTCTAAACTTCAGTTCAAGGACAGGTAACACAAGGACCACCCTTCATCTCCCAACAGGTATGAGCAGATACACCTGAGCAGATTCACCCCACATAACCTTAGGTCCCTGATGTTGAGCATTTAGATTAAGACTTCATCCATCCTGTAGTCTGACAGGTTGCTTCCGTACCACAAAACCAGCACCGCCAGGGAACATTGCTGGCCACTGTCACTCCAGCAGTGTTACTCAGTGGTATTTTTTCAGATGGTCCTTGGCACAGCTGTGACCAGACAGCTCTCCCCAGCTATTTCCCAGGACGAGGCGGGGTTAGAGCTGGCCACAGGCAGTCCCCAGATGATAGTTTGTCCATGGTCACCCTCTCCAAGGTCATAAAACCATTTTGCATAAGGACCACAGATCACTCTGTGCTGGTGCACCCAAAAGCAGTCCTGGTACCTTTATAGTGTAGTTATATATGGTTAATACCAGGAGGGCCCAACAAAGTGCAATTTAAGCTCCTATGTGAGCTGAATCATGCTTTGGAGATAGCTTTTTCTCCTACATTGTGAAGAGACCTTGAATAAATACAGATTCATTTCTTCACTGCCTCCCTTCAGTGCCTAAAAATTATACGGAGTGAAAGCAGATAAACTGTGTTTTCCATATATATATATATATATATTAAAATATTTCCTTATGTATGTTTTTCACAAAGTCTACAGTTGTTCTATGAATATTAATTTACAATTTACAAATAGATACCTACATAAATGTGCAAACATTCAAATATACATGGATACGACAATTCAGCATCGAGTAGCAGTAACTGTAACAAAAAGAATTCCCAAATTTGATCAGAAGTTTTGTACAGTTCTTAAATAATCTTTGATTCTTGTGCACATACTCCCTAGAAAAATCTGCAATAAATTAACAACAAAACTTCAAAACTGAACTCCTCCTTTGCCAAACAATAACCAGTTGTCAGAGTAAGAGGAAAATAGCTAAATTTTCAACATTCTGCAAATAATTTCCTCCTCGATGACAGAAGCCAACAAGATGCATCACCAGGAAGCAACAACTCTTATCAGCAAGTGAGGGAAAACAGTAACACTAGCAACAAAAATTAACTTCAAGACAAAAATTAAAGTGCTATTTCAGGAAACCAATTTATAGGAGGTTGTTGAACATGACAAAAAAGTGCAGGAAGTGCTCTTAACTCTGTGGAAAGGTTGAGGCCTGCAGAACAAATCCTATGTTCTGACTAATGGGAGAGAAGCTGCAACATGTGCTTTTCCAGGAAACTGGAGGTAAAAAGTCCGTACTTGTTCAGACTTTTCTGTTTCAGCTCATGTATTCTGCGCTCAAGAGCCGCAGATCACACACCCTTAGCCTCATTTCAGTAAGTATGTCACGTGTAAAATGTTCTCAAGGAAGCTAACAGCAAAGTAGTTTACATACACAATATACACAATTGCACAATAGGTAATCGTGCTAAACCCTGAAAAGTAGTGATTGGGTATTTTGGAGTAGAAGTCGAGACAATTTTATCAAGCCCTTGTTTGCACTACACAATTTTAGAGGAATAAGCCTACCTACTTTCACTGTATTTTTGTATGACTGACATTACACCTAATCCAAGCAAATAATTACTTAAATTAAAAATTTTCATTTTACTTAACTGATATTGGTCACTCACTCTGAAAGAGGCAAGTACTATTTGGAAGTGCTAATAATACCTGACGTGGAAATTTCATCTGAGACTGATCTAATCAAGCTGTTACTCTGAATCTACAAAGAATAGAAGTGCCTCCTGCGCTCACCCAGTTTCATAACTATTTTACACTGATTTTGCCTATACGCAGTTACAAAATCCAACAGTGTAGGGCTTTCAGATCATACTTACAGAAGAGTCAATCGCCTTTTCCCAATTTTCCCCTCACTGGGATGAGCCATTCTTGAGCTTGGAGGAGAGAGCTGTTGAACAAAATGCAACCAGCTCTCCTAGACCCAGCCCCCATCTTCCTAACATAACCCACTCCTCCTAAAATATCCAGTATATTCTAACAGACCCTACTTCTCCTAGGCTACTACACAATGTAATTGAGCCTCCTGAAAAGTTTCTGCCAAAGAGATCTGTTGGATTTTCTGAGAAACATATATTAACACTTCATTATGTAAATAATTGTTTTATTATCTGAAGATTGACAGGCAAATTTTCCAGGGACCTTTGCCATGTTAGTTGCATATAAATAAATATGCCAGATAACCTGAAAGGAAGTCTATTACTTCAGTGGTTTTGTAATTCATTAGTAAGCAAGTACTTACGATAAGCAAGAGGGATCTAGACAGGCTTGAGAGGTAGGCCTGTGCAAAACTCTTGAAGTTTAACAAGGCCAGGTACAAGGTTCTGCACCTGGGATGAGGCAATCCCAAGCAGAAATATAGGCTTTACTGTAAAAGAGGGTAAATTGAGATGAAGCATTAGGAAGAAGTTTTTTACTCAGAGGATGGTGAGGCACTAGCACAGGCTGCCCAGAGAAGCTGTGGATGCCCCATCCCTAGAAGTGCTCAAAGCCAGGCTGGATGGGGCTTTGGGCAACCTGGGCTGCTGGGAGGTGTGGGGAATTGGAACTGGGTGACCTGTAAGGTCTCTTCCAACCCAAACCATTCTGTTATTCTATGATCTAAACCTGAAAGACACTGGTAAGTTGAACACACACAAATATTATAAAATCATGGCAAAGTTTTTCTCAGTTCTTCATCTGTTTTCATTTGTTTTGGAACTAGATGTTACTCTTTTGCTCCATTTGCTAAATGGACCGTTTTAAAATGCTTAATCCAACAGACCACTACATTAAACGTGCTTTTAAAAGGTCTGTGCCTCTCATCATTTTATGCTGACACCTTACAGGTATCTAGTGAAAAAAAAAAATCAGTTATAGCATATATACCTAAGGAGTTAAAGACTACACATGTTGAAGTGATGCTGGCATATGTGCCAGCAAAAAAAAGGTTAACTCTCAACTATGAAAATGTGGATTAAACAGCAGATCATAAAAGTTGGATGTGTTTTTTTTTTATAATAATGGGATAGAGAAATAATTTGGAAACTTCTCAAAGACTAATTCCCCTCGAAGAACAAACCATGTCATGAAGATTGATCTACTGTCTGCTCTGTTTGTAGCACTTTAATATATCTTTCTTTAATATGCCACTGCAAAAGCTAAGTGTAAAACATTGCTAGTCATTCTAATTTAGATCAGCAAGTGACAAAGCAACATCAATTATTTATTTCAACATTGGTAAATCTCTATAAGCTCAGCCAAAAGACAGTTTTCCAGATGAAAGTATGACCTTCCAAAATTAGTACCAGCTTGAGAGATGGAGATCTTTTTTAACATAATAAAGAAAAGTACCATCAGAAATAAGAGACTAGTGTAACTTTTATTTTTCAGAATTAATTGAAACATTAAATGAAAAACAATAAGAACTTAAACAGAACTTAAATAGTGTCTATCTGTAAAAAAAAAAAAAAAAAAAAAATTTTTGCACTTAGGTTGTAATGAGAAGAACTCTACCTCCACCTAGTGGACAGCTACGAAAACGTTTTTTTTTAAAAAAAAAAAGACTGCAAAGTTATCTGCATCAATATGCAACTCAGTTATATTAGAGATGCTAGTCAGACAAAAGATTTCATCTCCTTGCTGTTAGCTTTCAACACATCTTATGTTTGAGGCCATTCCATTATTTAATCTCATCTGAACCCATTCTTAGGCTTGTGTCCACAGGAAATGGTACCTACCATTCAAAATACACTGCAATTGCAAACTGCTGTTTTCAACATCCTGAAGCTGAGCAGAAATTTTTATTCTTTTGTGTAGTGCTGGATTTAAAGAAAAAGGTATGGGACAATCAACAAAAAAATCAACTTTTTTAAAAAACTTTTATTATTTTTCTTAATTCCAGTGCATGGGGATACATCCATGATAGTATCTCATTTTGCACAATCTGCCAGCATTATGAGTTTCATATAAGCAAAAGTAACCTCTCTTCTAAAATATCCTCCATTCTTTCAACCAATAGACTGCTTCTGAAAAGAGGGTGTATGCATATACATCTGTTTTTTTTTTTAATTGTTACATCACTCCTTCCCACATATACAAAGAGAAGACAAATGTGATACTTCTTCCATGTATCTGATTTTTTAAAAAAAAAAAAAAAAAAGATTACTAACTACAGATCCTAACAACCTACCAATCAAAGCTCTAGCTCAGCATTTCCTGACCCATCTCGTCCACAAAATATTCGACCCACTGGGATAATCAACCTTGTTCTACACCCATTCCCAGAATCTCCCCATCTTCCTTGCCACTCCTCCGAAGACTGATGTGTGGATCAGAAACTGTTCTCTTCAGCACTCTTTTGCTCTGTCTCCAGGCTTAATGAGTTTACTGCACATGCATTACATCAGGTACACAAAAACACTCCGCAAGCAACTGGCATAAAAGCTGAAAACTCATTTTGCTGGTGCCTGCAGCCCCATACGATTCACCTGTGCCACTCCTGAGTTTAACAGTGGGCAAAGAGCAAGCTGTATGAGTTTTTCTAGCGGCTCATTATTCCTTGCTCCTCCAGAAACACTGAGACTCATTTTACAAGCACAAGTCAGTCAGTTTCATCTTGTTTATCTGCAGACACATACTTACCACAAATGAAAACAGGAACATTTGTGGGGAAATAACACCATCACTGCTGTCATGCTTCCTCACCAAAAGAAAAAGCTACCTGACCTAACCAAAGAAGTGGTAAACACTTGTATATATGATAGTGGATCCACTTATAAAATTCACCCTGCATCGTATTAATTTTGCCATGCACGTAATCTTGTTGTCTCTTTTTAAAAAGAAATGAAATTGAATTTATTACTTTCCACTCTTTATTGCTTCTTCTGTCTTGCTTCTTCCCATCTGTTTCCTTGCAGAACCCACTTCTCCTCTCCATCCCACAAGTAACACCAACCTTAGTGTTAAGGTACCTTCGATTGGTACCACCTTCAGTACCCACCTTCAGTTCCCACTGATTTTCATGCTTTGCTATTCTTCTGAAGTTCTGCAATTGATATCACAGAATCACAGAACTGTGGGAGTTGGAAGGGACCTTGAGAGATCACTGGGTCCAACCCCCCTGCCAAAGCAGGTTCCCTAGAGCAGGCTGCCCAGGTAGGCGTCCAGAGAGGCCCTGAATATCTCCAGAGAAGGAGACTCCACAACCTCCCTGGGCAGCCTGTCCCAGTGCTCCATCACCCTCACTGTGAAGGAGTTCTTTTGCGTGCTGGTGCGGAACTTCCTGTGCTCCATCTTGTGGCCATTGCCCCTTGTCCTGTCCCCACAAACCACTGAAAAAAGGTTGGCCAAATCCCTCAGTCTCGCACACTTAAGATATTTGTAAACATTTATAAGATCCCCTCAGTCTTCTCTTCTCAGGGATGAAGAGACACAGGTCTCTCAGCCTTTCCTCATAGGGAAGATGCTCCAGGCCCCATATCACTTTGCTGCCAGAAAAAAAAATCACCTTTTCATCTAAAAATATCATCAAAATATCATTTTTAACTGAAATAAAAATATCCAAAATATCATCCTTTTATATCATCCAAAATATCAACTAAAATTTCATCCTTTTAACTGAATGCAGCACAATCCAACTCGAAGTCTTTAACTGTTACTAAGATTTGCTACTGTTTGAAACAGCCTCCATTAAGTATTTCATTTCTACACAAGTTGTACAGACATTTATTCAGAAAATAGCCCATGGAATTCTAACATACAATTACAACAACCACTTTTCACCAGAGAAAATAAGCATTCCTTTCATGCTGCTTCTTCAAGTTCATTGTGATGGTAGGCCAACTATTCCACCTGTCCAAATAATAAAAGCCTCTGTAGACTAAAAATATGTCAAACCTTAAGGCAGATCTGCCTGAAAGTTACATATGATGACAATAACACGTTACCACAATAGCCCAAACTCTACTGAGTGTGATAATCTCCCCTCAAGCATGAGGACTACAGTTTTAAGTCAGAACTTCTGTTAAGCCTCAGATATGACTGTTAACACCAGAGAGAGTGAAAACTCTCCGGAAAACTACATTTTAACTTCTTGTTTTTTTCCACTTTTCTTATAAACCATTTAGAGTTTCTCAGTAGCTCACATAAGCACACCTATGAGATACAGTTCTCACTAAAATCACAAACAAAACCACAAGCTGCTACTCATTAATGGGTTGCACTTTTTTTAAGGTTCTCTAACCAACATTAAGAGGAAAGTCTTAGGACAAAACTCAGTCCCTCACAGTAACTTATGATATTAAAAGTACAAAGAATTACCTGCTGCTCAGAATAAATATAAAGCCGTCTGATCTCCCAGCTGCAGACCACATGGACTATTGGCTGCTGTTCAAGAGATTTATTGCATTTTACAAACAAAACTTAAAATTTGTTACAAAAACAAATCAAGAGAAAACAAAATCTACAGAGAATTGAGGGCTATTTCACAGAATACATCATCCTAAAGCAAAATATGAAAAGGGCAAAGGTGGGACAGAGGAGACAGAAATAAAGATCTATTTCTGTTTAATATACGGTAATTATTAGTCATTATCAGCTGTAGAATGAAAGTATTTAGAAATAATTCATTTTCTCAAGCTGAAAAAGAAAAGCTCTGTATCTCAAAAAGGATAGAACAGATCTACCGTTCTGTAGTTCGTTGGTTTTAACACTGGAAATAGTTTATAAGAATATGTTAACAATACACACTTACTTCGGTTATTTTGGGTTCAAAGACATTATTATTACTGCAGCCAATTCATGTGGCTAATGCATTGAAGGTGTTGATTAATATAGTGGCAGCACATTTAAAATGATTTAACTTAATTTCAGTTTAATTTAAAGCCATCTTTTAGAAGTTTCAAAATTCTATTGACAAATTTCTGAACTTAGAATCTACAGAACTCATGAACACAGGTGTATTTATAGGAAGGAAGGAACCACTAGGAATGAACTACACTGAGTAGTGTCAACATCAGAATGAACAGTAAGAAGATGAACCTCTAATTATTTGAGCAGAAAGCCTTTCCTCAAAGAAAATATTTTCATCAGACCACACACAAAGTGTTTTTAAAATAACGTATAAATTTGCCTGGTTTAGACTTCTAAGTTTTTCTCTCTTACAGATTGCCCCAGTCATCCCTTCTTTTTACTGACAGGTATAGTTTATAGAATCATAAGGGTTCGAAAAGACCTCCAAGATCATCTGGTCCAACTATCGTCCTACCACCAATACCTACCTACCATTAAACCATGTCCCTAAGCACCACGTCCAACCTTTCCTAAACACCCCCAGGGATGGTGACTCCACCACCTCCCTAGGCAACTCATTCCCGTGCCTGACTGCTCTGAGAAGAAACGTCTCCTCATATCGCAACCTGAACCTCCCCTGGCACAACTTGAGGCCATTCCCTCTGGTCCTGTCACTAGTTACCTGTGAGAAGAGGCCGATCCCCAGCTCCCCACACCTTCCCTTTGGGTGCCCGTAGAGAGCAATGAGGTCTCCCTGAGCCTCCTCTTCTCCAGACTAAACAACCCCAGATCCCTCAGCCACTCCTCACAGGACTTGTGTTCCAGGCCCTTCACCAGCTTCACAGCCTTTCTCTGGACATGCTCCAGAGCCTCAATGTCCTTCCTGTAGTGAGGGGCCAAAACTAAACACAGTACTCCAGGAGAGGCCTCACCAGAGCTGAGTACAGGGGGACGATCACCTCCCTGGTCCTGCTGGCTGCATTACTCCTGATCCAAGCCAGGATGCTGTTGGCCTTTCTGGCCACCTGGGCATACTGCCAGCTCATGTTCAGGTGGGCATCGACCAGCACCCTACATCATTTCCCTCTGCACATCTTTCCAGCCATTCTGTCTCCCAGGCCTGTTGTGCTGCATGGGGTTGTTGTTGCCAAAGTGCAGGACCCAGCAGTGAGCCATGGTGAACCTCATCCCACTGGCCTCTGCGCATCGACCCAACCTGTCCAGGTCCCTCTGTAGGGCCTCCCTGCCCTCCGGCAGGTCGACGCTTCCCCCAACTTGGTGTCCTCTGCAAAATTACTGAGGGTGCACTCAATTCCCTCATCCCAGTCATCCATAAAGACATTAAAGAGGATGGGCCCCAGCAACGCCACTGGTGACCGGTCCCCAGCTGGATTTCACTCCGTTCACCACCACTCTCTGGGCCCAGCCTCCCAGCCAGTTTTTAACCCAGCAAAGAGTACATGTGTTCAAGCCATGGGCTGTCAGCTTCTCCAGGAGAATACTGGGGGAGACCATGTCAAAGGCATTGCTGAAGCCTAGGTGACTACACCAACAACCTTTCCCTCATCCACCAGGCAGGTCACCCAGCCACAGAAGGAGATGAGGTTGGTCAGGCAGGACTTGCCTTTCATGAACCCATGCTGACTGGGCCTGATCCCCAAGTTGTCCTACCTATGCCATGCGACTGCATTCAAGATGACCTGTTCTATCACCTTTCCTGGCACCAAGGTCAGGCTGACAGGTCTGTAGTCCCCTAGGTCCTCCTTACAACCCTTTTGATAGTGGGCATCATGTTAGCAAGTCTCCTGTCTTGCTAATGCTCCAGACCTGTCTGGTTCACCATGACTGCTGACAGATGATGGAAAGTGGCTCAGCAATCACTTCCACCAGCTCCCTCAGCACCTGGCCCCAAGGACTTGTGACAGTCCTGGTGGAGCAGCATGTCTCTAACTGTTTCCACCTGAACTATGAGGGGTTTATTCTGCTCCTTGTCCCAGAATTCCAGGTCGGGATGATGAGTACCCCGAGGATAACTGGTCTGACTATTAAAGACAGATGTAAAGAAGCCATTAAGAACCTCAGCCTTATCCTTACCCTCAGTAGTCATGTTCCCCCTGCATCCAGTAAAGAATGGAGATTCTTCTTGGCACTCCTCTTGCAGTTAATATATTTATTAAAATATTTTTTGTTATTCTTAACTACAGTGGCCAGGTTGAGCTCATGCTGGGTTTTGGCCTTCCTGATTTTTTCCTTGCATATGCTGGCAACTTCCTTGTACTCTTCCCAAGTTGTCTGCCCTCCAGAAGTCCCAGGTAGCAGTTTTACTGACCCAGGGGGGTCAGTAACTTAGTGACTTTACAAAGAACAGAGAACTCTACCATTTTGTGGTGGCTCTGCCCAAGACAGCTCCCTACCACCACATCTCCCACCAGTCCTCCTCTGTTCATGAACAGCAGGCCTAGCAGGACACCCCCTCCGGCAGGCTCACTAACCAGCTGTGTCAGGAAGCTGTCTTCCACACACTCCAAGAACCTCCTAGACTGCTTCCTCAGGGCTGTACGTTATTTCCAACATACGTCCAGGAAGTTAAAGTCCCCCATGAGAACAAGTGCTGGTGACTGAGCAACTTTGACCAGCTGCTTATAGAGCACCTTATCCGTCTGTATCCTGGTTTGGTGGTCTGTAACAGACCCTCACCAGTTTAACAGAAGATGAGTGCATGCTGACCTATTATGGAAATATTTGCATCAGGAAAATAATGTCATTGCTGATTTGGAGCAATGGATAAAGCAGAGATGCTTCATATTACTCAAGTCAGAATGTAGAGTTAAATATCCAGCATTCTGAAGACTTTAAGGGGACTATTCATAGAATTTTTTGTTGTTGTCAATTTTTCTTCTAGAAAAAAACTAGACAAATTATGTATCTACTTATAGCCTCTCATACCTCCTTTATGCATCCCCCTCTCCAAAGTGACTTTCTGCTTGAAGCATAACAGAACGGAACCATTTATGCAATATCCCTTCAAAAATCTTGCTGAAATCCAAAAAGTCAGTACTTCTATCAGAAGATGTTCCGAGTGGCCAGTTGAACCTGACTTCTCCAAAGAATTAGACAGAATTATTTGCATTAACTGCTTTGTATTGTTTGCCTTGTCACTGCATACATGAAAATATGCTTACTTGTAATAACTGCTGCACAGGATTACTACATACCTACAAGATATGAGAAAGCTCGCGGAGCAGCTGAAGCAGTAATTATGCTATGGCTTACCCCATATAAACTTATTTAGCCTCTTAAGTTTCAGACCCATTTTTTTTGTCTCTCTCCCTTTATCATTTTTTGTTACGCAGACGCACAGAAATGAGACTTGAATACAAGCTTCACGTCACCGCGGCTAACACCACCAGCAAAGAACACCACTTACTCAGTATAGCTGGCAGAGGCAAAACAGAAAAGAATGACTGGTCTGTTTTTTAAATATAAAGATGAGTGCAGAAGTTACCAAGCTGCCTAGCGTTCAGAAAAAGGATTAAAATACCGTCGAGCACTTGGTTAAACGGAGTAAGGTTGCACTGGTACCTCCTGTTTTCGGCCAGACTTGCGCCTTCATCCTTCAGCCGCTTGCTTTTCTCCACGCAGCCCCCCGCCAGGCCTTCCTTCCTTCTCTTCGCTGCGTGCGCCCAGCCATCGTCGTCATCCTCCTCCGCCAGACCCCTGTCATCCGCAGCGTCCGCCTCGAACTGCCGGGAGGTGGCCCTGGAAACCTTCTCGCCGATCCTCCTCTTCCACCCGAAGGAGGCCATGGGGAGCGCTGCGGCGAGCGGCGGACCCCGGCACCCGGCCGGCAGGAAGCGGAACTGCGCGGAGCGGAAGGACAGGTGCGGTTGTGAACGCCGCGGGGCGCGACGGGAGATGTAGTCCCTAGGAGGACTGAAAGGGCGGGAGCTGCTCTGGCGCCGCGGGGGGTGATGGGAGATGTAGTCCCTGCGGGTAACCCTGGCGAGGGCTTCCAGCCACTGGGGGCGCTGGGCTGTGGCGGCGGCCATGACGGGACCGGGAGGGCTCGTGGTGACTGTCAGGGCCCGAACCGGGCGGAGGAAGGGTCGCTGCTGCTGGCCGTCAGGAGGGCCAATGAAACTGCTAAAACTAAACAAAAGAAACAAAAACAGAACAGGCGGGGTATGGGGGGCTAAAATCGCTCCATCGTTATAAGGCAGAAGCCAGGGCTTATAACGCTACAAGACAGTATGCACACATCTACAGAACAACGTGGTACAGTTTGTATTTAGTTTTATGTTTTGAAAGTTTAGAAAGTCACGCAGTTATAAAGCACTTTTGCATTCATCAGCTTTGTCAAAAAAAAAAAATCAACATAGACAGTAGGCACATCCGTTTTAAAAGAACAAGACTCCACATCTTACAATGATAATCAACTGATAAAATAAAATTTATTTCAAAGTTTGTATTAAATGCTTATAGCAAGACAAACATGAAAGTTTCGTTTTTCAAAGTATTATATCCCCAAATGAATTTTCACCTATTTCCTAGTGAGTCATATTGCTCATGGACAACAAGGTTTATCTATGCTTTCGTAAAGCTACAATACAAAGGCAAAACAATTCAGCATACTCCATCTGAGTAAACTTGAGATTATAGCGTAACACACTTGTCCGATTTGTATACTTGCTTAAACTGCATCCTTACAACCCTGGCATATTTCTCAGTGAAATTTGGTTTGTGATGTTAAAAAAAAAAAAAAAAAAAAAAAGTTCTGCAGGATCAGTAGAAACGTGTGAAGAAAGCAGTTTCAAGCAGTTTCAACACCAAGATCTACAAAGCATAAGAAAGTCACACTAGAGATAACTGTCCTGGATTCAAATAGCTTGTCAATCCTTTTCTCCCTCCTTGTATAAAAAAACTCAGTTCAATCAGAAAACTTTTGGCCATCAAAACTGATTTATCATACCAATAAAATTTACTTTATTTAAAACTTGCATACAGTACATTTCTGCCAGAAACTTATTTTAATCCCCAGATACTAAGACAAAGTAAAAACCATGGTTGCTTTAAAGCACAAGAGGGCCAAAAAAGTATATAAAAATTATAAGCTATTTGCACCTTGACACCTTGCATTTGTGATCAGCATTACAAATTTACAAACCGGGAGCAGATACCATTTGCAAATACTTATTTTAACAAAAGCAAGAGACAGTTTCAGTGATCCCAAACCAATTCCAGTGAGGAATTACTTCAATAAAAAAATCTGTGCGTTTGTTTTTATATATTTGTACAAGTGCAATACTTAACAGTTTCAAAACAAAAGGATAACGAAAATGAGCACACATTTATTCAGTACATCAGAACCAATTCTTACAAGACTAAAAAAGGACTTAAAGTAGGATCTGCAGCTGGTCCCTCACACTGACATCTCAATCTCGGTTAAAACCCAAAGCTCTGTCTAAGAAAAAACTTCCACTTTGAGCATATAACCTTCGATTACAGGGACCATGTGAGACACTACTTGAGGACAAGAACTGAAAGTTGTACCTATATACTAGACAGACCACAATTGCCCAGTTCAGAACAGAGTTACAGCAGTTCTGCGACTTAAGCAGCTGTAAATTTCTTCAAATTTCTAATAGATAAATTTCTGGACTGCCCCCAGCTGGACTGCACCAGATTATTCTATCTGTAGTTAGCAGTTTGCCATGAATAAAATCTGACTCACTGGTCATTAGCCAGAATCCCCATCTGTTCTAACAGAGTCCAGGTTAGAGTGTTCTCATTAATGCATTAATTTCCAGTTTCTAAATGGGAAAGCAATCTTTGAAATTAAGTTATGAAGTCTATTTTGAAGGGAAGATTTCTTGAATGAGAAATTACGTTTTATAATAAGAGTCTATTAATGTTTACATCCATTGCTGTGAGGTGAAACTAGAACTGTGGGTGTACAAATTGGACATACAAAAGATTATGCCTTTGTGCAAATATTTGCTGTGATTAACATTTAAGATTGTTTTCTTTCTGAAACATTGACAAGTTCTTCTGCATTTAATTGCAATCTACACTTGAAAACATTTTGAATGTTGACACTTCAGTTGTCATGTTCAGTTTAAAATGTTCAACTGATAAATTGGACTACTTACTCCCACAATTAAAGTGGCAAAATTTACTAATAAATAAAGGTGGCTTGGAAAAGCCTAACCTATGTATGTAGTTTCAACTGCAGTGAATTCCGTGTCACATATGCTAAGTTAGCATGTAATATAAGCAGCCATATCAAAATTCTTTTTTTTTTTTTTTAGAACTGTCAATTTTAGATTGTGGAATAATATGCAACCCCTAAGCTGTGCTTTTGAATAAATGCATGTGTTTCTAAGGATTCCCCACCTGCAGTAGCATCAGGGAACTGCTGTGTTGCTACCATACTAAGTTATGAGCTAGCAAATCTGTAGAAATCAGGAGCTTGCTGACAGTTCTTCAGATCAGCATTTTTGTTTCAGCCCATCAGGTGCCAAATTATCAGCATAAGATCTCTTGGCACTAGTGTACCTTCAGTTGTTCTACTTATACCCCACAGAATTTCACCTTTAAGTGTGGTAAAGAGCACCTATGTGCTTTAAAAACTCTGATTGGTTGGATTTAAACAGATTTATCAGTTATTAAAAGTAGTACATTATGGCATATTAAACTCTTTTTGATTTTATTTGCTGCCAAATAAGGGGGAGAAAAACAGTAGTTCTAACATATTACTATTAGGAGATACTGATAGTTCCAATCAACTGAGGCACAATTGTAGGTGGTGACCAGCAAGTCATACTTAGGTCATTGAACTAGTAATTGTACATTTTCTTACAGTGCATCAGATGTATGCATCACTAGCAAAAAAAGGTCCGTGTAACTTAAGCGTTATATGAAGCCTAATGTGCACTTGATGTAAAGTGTTATGAACACTGTCCAAAGGACATGTGACTTCCTGTACCTGTATTAAGCTATTGGACAGCAGACAATCAGAATTTGCTCCAGCTTCAAAGCAATATATGTAACTGCCCAAAATCATTTCAGTCCCTGGGTAAATTGCATTTTGCAGCTAGTTTTTTCAGCGCCTTAGTTAATTTAACTTGATTACAACTGGAAGCATCTGACTATGATTTAGGCATGCTTATTGCTGTAAAAGAAATAAGCCCATCTTTGAAGTTACTGTGCAAGTATTTTAATAAGATTTGCACACATCTCAAAAAATTCTATTGTATGACTCCCTGATCTCGGAGTTAAGTCAGCCGTTGAAGAGTCAAGTGAAGAGGTCACTGATGAGGTAAGGGATGTATCTGCAGATTTTCCTTGTGCATCACCATCTGAATCTTTCTGACAGGATCTATAGTTGCTCACAGAACCTGATCTCTGTGGAGTTGCGGTCCCAGACTTTGCTTCAGTAATTTCATCTGAAGGGGGAAGGAGAGAGTAGAAGAATTAGTTACAGATATCAAATTGACCAAGGGAACAGCAAACATCTTCCCTTCCTGAGACCTAATCTTGTGCAAATGTCCTTAAGCAAATTAGTGTTGTGCTATGAACTGTGCTTCAGGCCTATCTCTTCTACTTCAGTTAGACCAGCAACTGCTATGTTTTTCATTAACTAATTTCAGTGACTAACAGTTCAATTGATTTCATCTGCTTAATTTATCTTTTAAATTTAACCTTATGATGCTACCCCGTGTAAGTAAAATAACACTTTGTATACATTTTGTAGATGCTTATTGCTAGTATGTACTTTGTTATTGTTGTTTGGCTTTGATTTAATTATTTTATAATATATTATTTTTATTATAATTGTTGCATGAATTGTTATTTACATTAATTTATACGTTTTGGAAGATTTTCCTTTAGTATCTTTTACATCTATACTGAAGCAACTTAAGCTTACCTCCTGTATGAGGAAGAAATACTTCTACCTTAGAAGTAATGTTCTGCTGAAGTATCTTTATTCTTACTTAAACAGAACATTAGCTTAACTTTTGAGTGACAAGTGAATCATTTCCAAGAGAAATTAGCAAACACAAAATGGTGTTTCATATCAGTCAAAGCTACTTTAAACTAGTTAGGTAAGAGGAGTAGAGAACTGTTAACTGTCAGAACAGAGTAAAAAATCAGCTTCATGACTGGAAGAGCTGCCAAATACATGTCCTGGGGTTGTATTTTCTCAGGAGTTGAAGGCAGGACTGCAGCAGTCTAACCTCCCACAGCTGCATGGCTCTAGGCAGTCATCTCCCCTCCAACTAAATTTGCATTTTTCCTATATACAGTTGATAGAGGGGACTAACCACTTTCCTAACAAGTACCACTGGATCTAGACAAACACCTGTATTGTCAGAAGGGATGAGGCAAGAACAAGAATAACAAATTACATTAAACTGACCTAAAAACCAGCCTTAGCCATCCTATAGGGTAATCCAGTCAAACTCCAGTAAATCCTTTCTCTGTGCCACATTTTCCTAGGCAAGTTATGTATCTCATTTGCTGTATGCAATTTTGCTTTAATTCTACTACACCCTTGTTAGGGTACACCCACCTCCATTCATTTGCAAGAAAATAACCAACTTACAGTTTTATGCGATACTATAGTCATTCTATAAAGTATGACCTTGCTGCAGATTAAACCACCACCTTTGAAGACTTCAGTTACTACAATTCTTATTTCAAATCTTCTTCTACCACCATTGGTCAGTTGACCTTGGCTGGCAGCTAAATGTCTAGCAAATTCCTGCACTATATATACTGAATATAGTGAACTATATAGTTCACTCCTCTATTTCTCAACCCAATGGAGGAAGAGAATCAGAAGGCCGAAAGTCAAGAAACTCATGAGTCAAGATAAACATGGATAATAGAACCAAGAAAAAAAAAAGTGATGCAAAGGAGATCATTCATTACCTCCCACAAGCAGACTGATGTCTAGCCAGTCTCTGAACAACAGCTACCTCCCCAAATTCTCTCCCCTCAGTTTGTTTGTTTTGTTTAGCATGTTTTGCTAAGCATGGTATTATTTGTCATCAGATCTCTCTTGGGTATGTCTGGATCACCTGTACAGGATGTGTCCCCTCCCAGCTTCTTGCTCATCCCTGGCCTGCTCACCATGTGTGGCAAAGTTGGGAAAAAGAGAAGACCTTGATACTGCACACGTACTGCTCAGCAACAGCCCAAACAATGGTACTACTAACACTTCTAGTCACAACTCCAAAACACAGCACCATAGAGCCTGCTATGAAGAAATTGATTCCATCTCAGCCAAACCCAGTAAAACAGTACAATCCAAACCAAACTGTCAGGCATATGTGTCAAGCTTTATCTTCACTAGGAAGAGATATTCACAGTCTTAACTCAGATTTAAGTTAATGTTTAAATCTAGGCCTCACAGGCAGCTTAGTTTGATTCAGGTATTACCTCTCATAGCTCCGTCCTCTTTTGTACTGGCGCAGATATTAAAAGAGCAATTCAGGAGTTAATACAGCTAAGAAGTTATTTGAGGGATGAACCAGCTAACCATTTGATCTCAGGAACACTAGGATTGAAGAAATAAAGAAACACTTGGTTTCAACTGACAAAGGGCAGGAATTTCACTTTACTTCTACCTAAGTAAATGAAGACCTGGCAATTCAAATGACTTCCCTTACAACTCAATTAACTTAGGTAAGTCTTCACATACCATCAATACTGCGGAAGTCCAGCAAGTATGTCCTGCTGTCCACCTGATACAGCTGTAGACTCATTTTAGAGTATGCACTTGTCACTGGATTCTTCCTTCGAACACGCAAATAATATGGATTTACAACCTAGGACAAATAAGATTTGAGCAAGTTACCAGAACTGCGTGAGATACACTGCATATTGTTCCCCTCATTTCAGCTCTCTGGTATTAAGTGATTTAAAGCTTACCTGTAACTGCTTACCCGACCCCCCAGTAGAAAAAAAACACTCCTACTGCCCCAGCAGAAAAGTTTGACATGTTATAAAGATTTATCCTGTCAGCATAAATTGCCCTCCCCCAAAACCCTTCCTGTACAGCAAGCAAAAGCTGTCAGCACAAGTGCACAAAATTTCTTTCCTGCACAGGAAGATGCATTTTTTTAAAAAACTTCTAGTCTATGTAATCACACAGCTCAAGCAAAAAATTACTGTTATCTATTGTATAGACCTTTTATTCTTTTACCTTCCATTCATAATCCAGCTGCTTAATTGCTCGACACACTTCAGCCATGATATCATTTGGTCGACTCTGACTCCGTATTCCCAAGTGCCACTTAGCTCTTCTTACACCTTGGTGTTTTGATTTTTGTGGATTCAGCTCATCAAGAGTATGGCGAGGACGTGGTGCTTCGGCTACCAAGAATGGCACTCTTTCAGGATGAGGGCGAGACAGATGGTGATCATCAAGAAAAGAATCTGGTGGGCTTGTAGCCAGGTAGAAGTCTTTGGCCTCATTCATTATTCTTCTATTATCTATAATGAGGTGATAAGCAACAGCTAAGGGGTCCTGATGATTTCGGCTATACAGACAGCTTAGAACTTCCTCTTCGGTGCATTCAAACTTCTCACACACTTCTTTTAAGGCTTCGTCATCAATCATGGTAGAGCTGTATGAAGGGTCTTCGGGAAACAAGTATTTGGGAAGGTCCTGCTTAAACCATTCATGTTCCCTAGATTTAAAAACAACAACTTAAGGCTATGTATGTAAAGCAAGCCTTTCTAGCATTAAATTCTCTAAAAGTTATTTTCAGTCTGTACAAAGAAAAAAAACAATTGTCAGCCCAAGTATTCATCCTGTGCTACTGACAAAGGAAGTTAATGATGCTAAGGCAACTGAACATTTCTACACAGAGGAAAGTAAAAATCACCTCGTTCACAACATTTTGTTTGAGATTTGGCAGGAGACTGAAAAAAAGACAAAATCTTTGCTGGAAGCGTTACAACTACCCTAACCCTCCTCCACAAGCACATACACAATAAATAACAAAATAAAGAAAACTCGATGCTGAATAGTTTCTTTGGTAGGTGTTTTGTCAAGGACTTTTGAACAAAGTCACATGCTCCACACCCCCAACAAGTTATTTTTTTCCATTTATAACAAGGCCAGCTTGTCTCCAACACATACAAAATTGAGGGAAGGCTATGTAAAAGTCAATCTGTACCTCTTTATTATATCCATGAGCTAGTATTCATAAGAGGGGAAGATGAAAGATCCAGAATTAACCAGATAATTAACCTTATTTTTTTCCTCTATGAGCAACTTGTGTGCTTACAGTACATTCCTTAACCAGCCAAGGGGTACAGCATGACACTATGTTGCAGAAAACTATCAAAACTAGATTTACTGCAGATTAAAGAGCAGTTACACTGATCAAGCTCTAGTCAGCATTAATCTGAAAATATGCCTCATCACCAAAACGTGCAAAATGCACTTTAATCAGTAATGAACAGTTCAGAAGCAGAAAAAGCTTTTGCTATACTAATACAAACCACAGCCCTAGCTGCGCAACTGAGCTCAGAAAAATATTTTATTACTATTCACTGAAATGAGTCTCTCCTCTTGCACACGTGCACACTTCCCCCTAAAACAGTTAAGGTATTCAGTAATTAAAATCAAGCTGCCCTTTAAACTGACGTTTTACAGCTGAGTATAGAACTGGTTAGGATTCAAAATCCACCCAACTTCTTCCACCAAAATTTTTCAACATTTTCATATCACTTCTTGTCTGGACATACTGAAGATAACTTAGATAAACTAGAGTTCCTTTCCACTCAAGTTTTACAGCTCTTAGTTTTCAGTGTTTTCATGTTTTCTGATGGGAGCTGCAAGAAAATACTCCCTGTTGTAAAGTACTAAATGATATGTACCACACTTTATTTTATTGAAGAAACACAGACACTTCTAACTTCCTAACTTCTAAGACTAACTTCTAAGGAAGAAGCGTTTTCACTAAGGTAGTGCTTTCTTTGTGTTTCTCACAAGGGAGATAGGAAAATAATTATGCTACTGGATGAATTACAGCTTACTTTTTTGTTGTTACTTACTGCTCACCTTTTCAAGGAATCACTCTCTCCAGAATCCCATCTTGGAATCTGGAGCCCATGATAACTGTCTGTAGCTTTAGCTCATCAATATTCTATGCAGTAATTGTCACTTATACACCAGTTTATGCTAGGGTTTTGAAGCCAGACCAAAAAGTGCTACAGATGCAATATTCACATCTTAACATTTTTCCAAGGTCTGTATAAACTTGGATTAAGCAGTAGCTATGTTAAGAGTTGCAATTTCCCATCAAATATTTAAAGCACAGAATAGTGCATGAATACTTCTTTCTGGGGAAAAAAAAAAGCACGTATTTGCTTGAAGAACAATAGAGTGCAGTTTTTGCAAACCATTCTGCAGGTAAACAGCTTTACTTAAACCAAGAGTTTCTGAAGATTCCTGCAATGTATACATTTTACTGTGACCTCGAACTAATACTTCTTTGGCCATATAGATCTAGTGGGAGGTGTCCCTGGCAATGGCAGGGGGGCTGAAAATAGATGATCTGTAATGTCCCTTCCAACCTGAAACATTTCATGATTCTATGATTCTAGCCATTACAGCTAAAGCCAGATGACCAGAAGTCAATTTTATTTTGTCTCAGACTATAAAACAAGTGGTACAACTGGTTTCTTCATACTGCATAATACATGAACCAAGACCACTGTGAAATGTGTTCATTTGATTCATGTCAGTATGGAACAATGCTAGGGCTGCATGATGAAATATAACCTTCTATTTAAGAAAAACAGAGTGATTAGTGCACATAGTTTTTGTATCATGCAAACAAAGGGTACAGCAATTTGTGTAAGTAGAGGGTTTGAAGGGTGAACATTGAGACTGTAGTCTGGGAGATAAGAGGACCAAGGAGGTTTTTTTTGGTTTTTTTTTTTTTTTTTTTTTTTTTTCAGTTGAAACCAAGTGTTTCTTTATTACTGCCCAAGCCTCTGATATCCAGCAAAGAGATCCACCAAATAAGGAGAAAGGGGGAGTTGAAGGACAAAGCCTGGGAGGAAGACTACGAGCCTTCAGCACGAGCAACCCCCAGAGAGACCACCAGAGACTGATACGCATGCATCCAGAGGGGGGTTTGGATTCTGGGAACTAATTATAATAACACTGCCTTTTCTAGGAATAGTGATGAATATGTATTAGTCTAGTAGCATAAAAATCAGCCCCCTGGTGTAACAGGTGTGCATCTTGGGGGAACAGGGACTCCCAGTGCACCCAGCACTGTTTGCTTGCCTCTATTCACTTAATAAGCTACAAACTTTAATTATAATCCTATTTGGGACTCAGTCATTTATCACACAATCATGCAAGCAGATGTCAGTGTTTTACCTAATGTCTCTGATCGTTGCTCTCTTCATTGGATCCACTTGCAGCATGTGTTTCAGAAGACTTATGACAGACGGATTCAGGTACTGAGGGGTATAGAAGATACCATCACATATCTTCTTAAAGAGTGTTGGCACGTGATCATCATCAAATGGAAGTGTTCCACATAACAAAGCATAGAGAATAACCCCACTGCTCCAAATATCTACTTCTGGACCTGCATATAATCTGGGAAAAAGTTAGCTGTTAGTGATTTGTGTATAATACTTTTAAATAGATTTCAAACACACACGCACACATACTTTAACTTATATTACTGCAATTGTGTGAAGTTGGGGACAACTAATCTGCAATTATTAAAATATTTCAGTTCTGTGCTATGCCTCCCTTGAACTCTAACATCCTTTCCTTTCAAAAACATAATGAAAACTAGGGAACAAGTATGTAGTTTTCTCCTCTATTGTGTATAAATACTCCACAAATGCAATTTAATACAATGGTAAACTGAAAGAAGTACGTATAACAGGACTTATCACACATCACCTGTGCTACTGCCCAGATAAAATAGACATTCAGCCTGTCATCAGCAATAGATTGTACTAGAGTTGCTGTAAACAGCATACTTGACAATAAGAATCCAGTAAAAAGCAGAAGTTATGTTCAGGCTGAATATAATACTGCAATGGGTGTTTCACTGCTATTCAACTTCACAGCAGATGTCATCTCTAATTCTATCCATACCTCTTTTTCCAAGATGTGAGCTGTGATATTTTTAAACCAGTTCAAGCACACTGTACAAAATGGATTTCATGGCATTAGACATCACCTCCAACTTACAAGAGCTATTCAAAGCTAGTTCATGGGAGCCTTAAATGCTTATGAAAAAAATATCACGGCAGTTAACAACTCAGCCCAGTTTCTCAGCATCAAGCTGAGAATGTCTACAGTTTTGTAACCTTTAGAATCAAGCAGCAAAATAACTGAATTACATGCACACATGTATCCAAAATAAAAGAAACTACCTTCCTGAAATTACTTCTGGTGCAGCATAGTTAGGGGAACCACAGCTTGTTCTTAAAAATTCTCCATCTGACATCATATTTGATAGACCTGGAAGTGTATAAGAGTAGCTACTAGAAATTCAGAGAGCAAAGTGATTTCACACTGCATATACCACCTGGAACAAGTCACCAGTAATTTAAATATGAAAGTTAACATTTAGCTCAGTTAAGAAGCATAGTTGTTTGGAATTACCAAGTTTCACACACAAGAACACTACATGATCCTAAGTTAAGCAGAAATTTGAGTCTGATATAATCCATTATTGTACACAGGCAAGGCATGTTTGAAAATATACATTCATTCTAAGACAAACGATTTTGATTACACAGGCATGACAGAAAAAAGTTGTTCTAAGGGAGACAGAGCAGCATAACACAGGATTTTGATCATTAACAAGAAGGCATCTTAAACATATTTGTTTCTAAAGTGGAAGATGTTACCAAATAGAGTTGCCCACAACTCTCTAAGAGGTTATATATATATAATACATATATATATATGATATGTGACTAAGGAATTGAGAACTGCACACAACTTTGTTTTGGAGCTGGTGACAGCCACCACAACAACCTGCACTCTCAACTAGTTCATAAATCACTGCAGCTTAGTATAGTTTTGGGTAGATACTCTTAGTGATTAAAGCATACTTTAGGACCAGGCCATCTTTGTTGACCAGCTCTCAGCACAGTCTGAACTACCACTTCCAGAATAGCTGTGGAAAATATTTTCCAGTTTCTTCAGTGGAGGCTGCATTATAAAGATTACTACAGGCCTGAGAACTCAGTCCAAAGAGAAGGAATTAAGCCCTTTCACCAAGGGCAGGAGGGAAGACTGAAGAACACAGCTTGACTAGCTATCACACTCAAAAGCTTTTATTAAGCTCTTGTTTAGTAAGCTAGTCACAATTAACTGAGTGCTACTGTTTTGCTTATGCTGGAGTTGCAGGGCAATTTTTGGAAGTTGCTGTACTTCATTTCTTCAGCAGGTATGCAATTTCACCCAGAGCGTTCTCTTCACATGAGAAATTGTTAGGATTCCCAATACCCACATACTTGAACACCTATACTTTCAAAATATACTTTGAATACTTAGCATTAGCTAGCATCTTTGATCAGACAACTCAAAATGCTTTATAATGGCAGGTATTATCTACTACATCTACAGGAGATACATCATAATGAACACAGCAGTGTGGATACCTTACTGTATTTATATGGTCCTTCTTCCCTTTAAAAAAAAAAAAAGGAACTAGCTATCAGTCTCCTGTCTGTGTCACAGAAAGCTAGTATAAACAGTTTAGCTTTCTGACTAGTTAAGCATCTACGTAGCGAAGAGCCGAGGACTTTGCAAAATTAATTATTTTACCTTTTGCACTTTAACTACATTTTTCTTCCCAAATCACATCTTTAGCTTTTAAAGTGAATTTAGAGTAGTTTCATAGAAGGAGTAACATATTTTACTAGAGCAAGGTGGTTCTTAAATATGATGACTGCCCTTGCTTGCACTGTACTTCCAAGAAAGCTACACTTCCGCATTTTACAGATGGAGGAGGCAATGGGAGGGTCCGTTTTCAAGTGACAAATTAGGGAACTATGTCCCCATTGAAATTCAGCATTTTGGAGAAATATTTTTAAACAAGACTAAACCAGACAGCTCAGTTTCATTCACTCATACAAACTGCCTGAATTGAAAAAGAAAGCGTGACGAAAACAAACTACAGATGTGCAAGAACACTGTTTTGCTTTGCATTCATATTCTCCCTGGATTCTGTTCCATCTTCAAGATAACCAAGTAACCACATTTTATTAAATATTTCCCATAGTAATTAACAGAACCTAAGTAACACAAAAAGTGTTATCATACAAGATAGTAATGCTTACCAAAGTCAGCTATCTTGGCATTCATGTGTGCATCGAGCAGCACATTCTCAGGCTTCAGATCTCTATGTACTACCATATGCCTGTGACAGTAATCCACGCCAGAAAGGATTTGCTGGAACAGACGTCTACTTTCCTTCTCATCAAGCTAAGACAAACAAAGGTTTTAAACAATTTTGAAACAGCGGAATGAATTATTTTTCGTTTATATGAACTGCAGAAATGTTTCCAATGACCTAAAGTTAATATTTTTAGTTTTACTATTTTATACAGCAAATGATCACATCTTTGCAGTAGAAAGCTTCATAACTTCAATCATTTTGTTCTACAACTCCAAAATTACTAAGACAAAACTGTATCCACTCACTCAGAATTACTAAAGTTTCTCAGTCATCTTTTTGAAATTATTATCAAACTCAAACTTTGTCTAAACATAGTGAGTACCAATGAACTTTCATACTTAAGCACAGTGTAATACTTAACACGAAAGCTGCTGATAATTGGCACAAAGGCAGTGAATTTTGATGCAATTTGCGTTCTGTGTGCAGCTTTCCCCAGACAGCAGACTTAGCTAGGCACTTCCTATCACCATGCACTGTAACATGTCAAAGTCAGCTCAGTCTAAGTAAAAGGATCCTGCCTATCTAGATAGTTTAACATAAGGGACTTTAGAGCATTCACAGAAACCATTCTACTAGTCAAAGAGAATAGTAAGGGCAGAATAGCAGCTTCCCCATAATTTGAATAATTCATCAGTTGAGTGGAAAAAAATGTTATGACAGTCATACGTTAAGATCTGAACTATGCTAACATGCTCTGAAATGAGAAATGTTTACAAAATGTAGCCATATATTATATTTTAATCGTTAACAGCAAAATTAATGCTGAATACATAAAAACAAACCTTCCTTTAATAGGAATGTTGCAAAAGCAATAACAGAATGCAAGTCATTGACTTGTAGAGTTGGACTACCACTTACCCTTCCATTTTTACAGATATAGTCAAACAGTTCTCCTCCTGAAACATATTCCATCACCATGAAAATGTCAGTTGGTGTACTGATGACCTGGTACCTGATAAAGGAAGGTATTTGTTAATATGTGTACTCAGTATAAGCTAGTTGCATTCAGATAAACATTTCAGAGTATACTTCTACGCAACTCTTTGCAAAACACTAGTTTCATCAGGCAATTTATAGTTACTGCAATAACACTATTTTTCAGAACCTACTTCTCCTTTCACTATGTGATAACATCACTGTAAAGACTAGAAGACTTATAGTTCCTATGAGGAAGATGAGTCTCCACACTTTCAGAGGAAAATTCTTAGATCAGATATTTATATGAAAGTATTTGAAGTGCTACCTCACACACAGCTTAGCATAGTGAGGAAGGAATACAAACATACAAAAGGATTTTGCTAGTTCCTCCAAAATCCACACTTTTCAACCCTAACAGACAATAGAACTGCTTTGTCATAAATAAAGTGTACTTCAAGACTGGAAAAAAATGTTTACAATGATGCAAATTAGTTCTCTTTGACTATGAGATCTATACATTTTTATTAATAAACTATAAACTTCAGGCAACCATGAGCAACGGTTTATAGCTGAGATCTTCAGAGATATCCACCTTCTGGACACTGAGGTAACAATGTTGGGAGGTAACCTCAGCATGTCAGACAAACCTCTCAGACAAGAGGTTTTTATATTAAACTGTGGTATAGAAAAAAAAAATCTTTAAGACAGACTTGAAACATTTTATACAATTTTTAGTAAAGCACAGTATTCCAAATTATACGTTGTCTAGTTTGTGATGTTCAGCTGAAGAAATCTGTTTACTTGTATCCCAGCAATTCCTCAATCTAGTTCCTAGGATCATGCTTCTTGCTCTACTAAGTTCCCAGCACCGTCCACCAGCACAGCTGTATCAATTATAGCTCAAATGATATTTACATGCAGGCTAATAACCCTTCTGCTTTGGGAATACAGGCTGAACAACTGAAAAATTGGGTATCCATCACCTTTTCCATTATCTCCTACATCTTGACCCTTTCCTCCACACACAGAAAAGAATTTTTCCCCATAATTCACTAGAAATATTTACCTGAAACCTATGCTGTTAAGCTGATAAATCAGCTTAACCAAAAGTACATATTCCTGTTTCACCCCATATGTCAGCTGATACGCTGGCACTTCCATTTATTTTGGCTACAGGTATGTGCTTTGGACTAGTTCACAAACTCTTCGTTGGAAGCACTAGCAATGCTGCAGACAAAGAAGCTCAACAACCTTCTGAAACTAATCCACTTCAGATCATCTCACTACCTGCTTCAATCTGATTTAGCACTGACTTACATGCTGTTGCCAAACTAAAGGAATGTACTGGCATGGCATCTACCAGTGGTAGCATGGTCTTAACACAAGACTTTGCCAATAAAAAAAATTATGAACTCTAACACCACAATTAAGAGTAGAAGTTACATACACAATAGCTGTGCCCTGCTAGATCCATCAGTATGCTATATGAAACAAAAAAGTCAAAAGAAGTGGCATTTATATCTGGTCTGAGAAAATAAATCACAAGTCTAGCACATATTTAATTGTATTCTGAACTCCGCTGGTAAGTTATTGATTGACTAATAACTAACAGACTGAACAGGCACAATATAAATTCTGTACTAATTCAGAGAAGTGGTAACAGATATTTCAGAATTCTTTTATATAGAACACACTTAACATACTGCACATCTTTAATTCAGAAAAGTTTTGCAATCCACTATCTACACATCAGAAAACCATAGGTCACTGACCATCATGTTAATAAAAAATATTTTGAGGAAAAAAACATAGTAAGCTTGCACAGCAAAGCACTCTACAGTCTTGTTCTTAAGAAATTTCTAAGCAGAAAAAAAAAGGATCAGATCCAACCAGAAAAAGAATACTGAAACAGCAGCTAAAAACAATAAAACTGATGGTACAAGAAGGATCTATTATGCCACTACTTTTTAATCTGCCTAAAGAAAGTTCTGCACCCTACAGAGAGTATCAATTCTGTGAAAATGTATCAGAGGATATTGAAAATGGAATACATGGAAACTGGTTAGTTGTCTAACAAGTTACTGATAGTGCTTTTGCCCTTTGAACACGTTTTAAGTAAAAGAGAGCACAACAGATTGTTTAAATAGATCTGATTATAGCAAACAAAACTCACAGCTTAATTATATGTGGATGTCTGAAGAGTTTGAGGTTCTGAATCTCTCTGCGGATTTTTCCTACAACATCAAGGCTGCGAATCTTCTGTCGATTCAGGATCTTCACTGCAACTTTATGCCCAGTTAACTCATGCTTGCCAACTGCAAGGAACATGAAAACATTTAGTTAGGGTTTTCAATTACCCCATGAGAACATTTACTGGATCATTTCAATTACAACCAAGAAATACCTCAGTTTAGATACTGATCATTCCACATATCCCCATTATCTTTAGGGAGATAGAAAACCAGATGGCACATCATATCCTTCACTTCACCCCAATTCCTCTCTCAATTTTATTGTTAGAAGATTCACTGGAAATGTAAGAATGAACCTTAAATCTCATCCTCAGAAGTCTTGCAGCATGACTACATTTTGCACAATTACAAACAAAACATTTTTCTATCTGAAACACTGCCATCCTTGTTAAGTAGGAGACCACTTTATTTCCCTGTGTAAGTCGCTCCAAGCTTTAGACTCACATGGTAATCCACTCAGACATGCTCTCCTACAGCTCTCCTACTCAATCTACAAGCATTGCATTTACTTAAAAAAAAAAAAAGTTTCCTTTCCCCTCAAGTAGCACATTTCAGCAGTTATTTGGAATTACTGCTAAGAGTAATCAGTTTATTTGAAAATTACTTATCTGTCCATGTAGCAGTCTGTACCTATATAAGCTGCACATTCTGTGCAGTAAAAATGACTATCCTAACAGAGCTTTATTATATAAATAGCAAAAAACATATGAAATGCACATAATAGAATCTAACAACTAGGATAAGCAATATAAATAGGCAATCTCTTACATTCCTCAGTTTCCTTCCTAATTCAGTAAGTTGTTTCTTTTTTTTCTTTGAGGAATTTTAAAGTATAAGACACTCCCTTGACAGTTACCCTTCTTCAATTCCTTAATTTTGCAGGTGCTTTTTAAAATAGCTTCAAAGGCGCTGTGAATATATTTTTTTTAAATCCAGTGCCAGTATTTTTTTTAATCCAGTGCTGGATCACAGATATACTACAGGATGTAAGCATCTCTTGCACTAGAAGACTTCTCTATCTGCATCAGTTTCTGCATGCAGCAGTTTAACACTGCTAATATCACAACTATATCCATTTTCAGAAGTACAGCTGCCATTCTCTGCAATGTTCTAAAGGCAAGCCAGATTCCAAGACAGCTAAATCTCCACTTGGATATTGGCAACTTGGATATTGGCAACAAACCTCTGCTTAACATAGTACTCTCTCATCCGGGTGCATCTCCTCACTTGAAAATCTGACCAAGTCCCAGGCTTCAAGACATATTTAAGTACATCCATAGGAAAGCGTGATAAACAATTCTGATATAATTAATGACTTTACCCTAGAAGTCGTACCTATATAGTTTACCTGACACAGCACAATTAACACATTTATCCATAAAGCCCTCAATAATTTTGCATTTTATTATTTTACAGTACGGCTAATGGATCTGGAAGTACTTATCTTGCTTGCAAGAAACAGCTGCTTGTTCACGAAGTAGAAAAAATGCCACTCCACATTATTGAGAATTGTAAAGACTGCACAGAACCAGGGACTAAGCCAACATCTCAGACGTTAAAGCTTAAGGCCAGTGCTACATGACAGACTAATTTTTCTGAAAGTATAAGACACTGTTCCTCCCTAGTGGATTAATAATTATTTTGCGGCAGTTATCCAAAGAAAAAATCTTCCTGCACTCAAGATAATTTTGACAGAAATAGCAAAAGATTATCCATCTGTTGATCTCATCTCTAGTACAAAACCCTCCTGCTGCCATTTACCTGTACACTGTGATAAAACAATGCAAGTGAGAAGCAATTCTTAGCAATGAGATACAGATAATGATAAGCCTCTCTGAATGATTATTTTTATGACAAAAAGATGTTTATTGCGTAAAACAAAGCAGTATGTCTAAATTGGGAAGTAACTGAGTAGTGGACCACACAAAACTGAACCACCATGACGTGGTGATGAGACACCTTTTTTATCTGAGATCACAGAAAGGCTCCAGCTACAGGATGTTGTCCTGGTTTCAGCTAGAACACAGTTATTTTTCCTCCTAGTAGCTGGTAGGGTGCTATGTTTTGGATTAGGATGAGAAGAGTGCTGATAACACGCTGATGTTTTAATTGCTGCAGAGCAATGCTTACACTAAGCCAAGGACTTTTCAGCTCCTCGCTCTGTCCTGCCAGCGGGCAGGCTGGGGGGGCAGCAAGAGCTGGGAGGGGACAGCCCCAGGACAGCTGACCCCAACTGGCCAAAGGGGTATTCCATACCATCTGGGGTCATGCTGAACAATATATAGGGGTGGCTAGCCGGGGTGGGGGGCTGGCTGCTCAGGGATAGGCTGGGCATCGGTCAGCGGGTGGTGAGCAATTGCATTGTGCATCACTTGTTTGTACATATTATTATTATTATTATTATTATTTTCTATCTTAATAAAATGTCTTTATCTCAACCCACAGGCTTCACTTTCCCGTTTCTCTCCCCGGAGAGGGAGGGGGGAGGGTGAGCGAATGGCTGTGTGGTGTTTAGCTGCCGGCTGGGTTAAACCACAACAGATGGAAACAACGTTCCACAGTGCACAGGAGCCATTACCTAAAGAGGGACACAATAACCAAACCCTGGGCAAGCACATTCACACTGCCGAGGAATGCAGGACAAGGCTGAGAATTAATCACAAGTTCTAGACAGACCACAAATTATTAGAGGTGAGTGGCTGGTATTGTAAAGTCATGTTGTGCACAAGTAGTACTTGCTTTCAACCAAGCATACAATTAGAGCGATTATCTTTCTTGCTTTCTCCAATTCAAATGTGATTGAGGTTTCAAAGGAAACCAAAAAAATTATACCACTTATGTTCACAACCTAAAGAGTAACAAATCATTAACATAAAACACTCAAAAAACAATTATTCCATTTGAATTACTGAGTCTTTGCCTACCTATAATATGAACAGAGGCAAGTTATAAGTATTTAATTTTTTTTTAGTAGTAACTTAAATTTAATATTAATTTTAGTTAATGTGTTAGAAATTAAATGAGAATCCAGTACACAAGAATTTGCAGCACCCTTTGGTTTAAAAAGTACTAAATTAAATACCTTAAGCAACACATGCATTTGAGCAATTTCACAGCCTACATATAAACGCTCAGATACTCAGTTCTGACATGCATTGTGTTGAAAAGTCTAATTAATCAGCCAATTAGTTTTTCTGATTTGTCAGTCTACCTTAGATGACAACTGGAATTTAATTAGAACCCAAGAAAAAGCAATAGGAGATTAATTATTAGGTACAAACAAGCTATATTCAATATGCAAGGTACATAAAAAACATTTTATTGAAACTTTTTTTATTTGAAGTACTTATTAGGCAGTAACATTTGTGGTTGACTGAGCCTTAGTCATCACAACTGTGTGCCTCAAGCCTTGATTTTATTCAAGGACTGGAAGAAATGTTTCTCTGCTTCTTCAGCTGTTCAACAACTTCGAAAAAAATTATTGAAATTAAAAAATACTTTGGTTTTGTGCAGGTACAGAAAGATCCCTAGAAGTCTGAAAAGTCTTTAGCAACTTAACAAATTCAATCGTTGTTTTCTTCAGTAATATTTTACTAAGTTTTTACTCCCCTTTTTTACTCAAGCTTAAGATTATATTAAATCTAACTCTAAGACTGGAGTTTCCAACCACCATCTATTTCATGAAAAATGTTTTGTTGCAAATGTATAGGGTATCCACTAGTCCTGTTCAGATACCACAAATCATATACTTTAAATCTTAAACTACATTCTTTTCAGAAATCTCGCATTCTTTCCAGGCACAAGTAACCTTCACTTTGCTGTATAATAAAATAGCAAATACAAGTTTTTCCACATGCTTTTTTAAAAATAAAATAAAAACTTATTTCTTCACTGCAGAGTGGCTTTGTAGCTTGTTACAGACTGTATACCTCACATTAGAAGTAATTTGGTAATTGCACCAAGAAAAAACCTTAAAACTATAGTTATCATGTAGTGTAAACCTTTACCTACATGCCCTGAGAACTTATATAAGCTGAAGCAGTTCAAGGTACGTGGTGCTGGCACAGAATTGATTATACACAACTTTAAGCAGTAATTAAGGATTTATTATATAAAAGAATTTGTTATAATAGAAACAGCAACTTAGTTAACGCTTCAACAACGGCAAGGCTCACCAAAGACTTACTCCAGGGTACTGGGGGGTGGTTCTAAACCCAGTCACATGCTTCCAAAATCCCCCTTTGAGGTGAATTTCTCGCCCTTCTCTCTCACCTGCAGTTGTCCACAGACAAGCCTGACCTTCAAGGCGTCAGCCCCCGAGATACAGTCCTCTAAGGGATGTCACAAAAAAGCGTTCCCAGCTCAAGGGGAAACGAGGGTGCAGCCCACTGCAGTCCCTCAAGAGCTCAAAGAGTTCTTCCTTGGTATCAGTATTTACAGGATTGTGAGATAATTGACTTTTAGTTAGTAGTTTTCCAGGATTCAGGTCTTTTTTTTTCCACTTTGTTTATAGTTCATGTTGTGCAGTTCCTTTCCCCTCAGCATTTAGCTGTGCCTTTACCAATTAGTCACACAACAGGGGCCCCAGATATGGTCAGGGGGAGGCCTGATCATCCCATGCCTGTATCACGTATGTGACAGCAGAATGAGCCAGTGGTAGGCTTCATCACACTCTGTAGGTAACGGAGGAACGTTGCCCAACAGCTTTTACTTGAATCAAAGATAAGAAAAGACAATGGAGCACCTTATTTATTAGATAGGGAATTTAACTACAAGTCAATCACTTCACATTGTGGCTGGACTCAAATGTGATTCATCATTTTCCAGCGACACATTTCAAGGTATCAGGCATTTATCTGCCTGGTGCTCCAGCAGTTCAAGGAACCATCACATGAAGGCCTACTGTGGCTCCTAATTCTGAGCAAGTCTTAGGTCAGGTGAAGCAGTAGAGTGTACCTGCCATGCTCCACATCAGTACAGTCAATTCACTTTACCTTCAGAGTGGCAGCATGACTCTTGCCTCCGTGGGATAAATGTATTGGCAAATGTTTTATGCCTGTATGTGAGCAACTTTAAGAATCATTAGTATGAGCTACAGCACAATTTTTCATTCCTTTGTTTTCCACATGCCCTATTGCATCCTCCATCCTCCAAACCCTGATATGTAAGGCAATGGCTAACAGTAAATATAAAACATCAATAGTTAGTAAAAATCACGATAGGGTGCAGAGTCAGGTTCAGTACTCCTGCTGCTGTAGGAGCCCATCCAAGAAGGATTTGCACCACTGATGCTCTCCATCCTTCTTGACTCTCTACAACACCTTGTGTTGGGTCTGTCTGGGATGGAGTCACCTTTCCCTGCAGCAGCCCACACAGTGCTGTGCTCTGCACTCGTAGCTGGAACAGCACTGGTATCACTCCAGTGTTGTGTCTATTGCTGCATGGTGCTGGCACAGCATCAGGACTCCCTCCAAGCCCCCCAGAGCCAGCAGGCTGGGAGTGGGCAATTGATGGGATGGGGACATCACCAGGGCAGCTGACCTAAACCAACCAAAGGGATATTCCATAACACCTGATGTCACATTCAGCAATAAAAGGAGGCTCTCGTGGGGAAGGTGGTCCTGCTGAACAACCAGTACGCGTTTTGAGGCCCTGCTTCCCAGGACGTGGCCAAACATCGCTCATTGATGGAAAGTGGAGAATAATTTCTTTCCTTTCTCTCTGTGCTTCCACGCAGCCTTTTTGGTTTTTCTTTGTTTCTTTTTCTCCCAATTCCCTTTCCCTTTAATTAATCATTCTCATCTCAAACCTCGAGCTCTTTGTGTTGTCTTTTCTCCCCCTTTCTCTTTGAGGAGGGGAGTGAGAGAGTGATTGATTGTGTTGGAGCTCGGCTACCCACTTGAGTAAAACCACCACACACCTGATGTATTTCTTTACTTTCATGATGGACTCTGATAAGAGATTTTTGTCCTATTCTCTGGGCCCGCTGTAGGAGGCTTGCTAGGTCAGGATGAGAGAGAAGCTACTTGACTAGGGTCATATTCATTCCAACAGGTGTTGGTTGCAATTAGCAACACAGCATATAATCAAAAGAAAAATTTTTGCAAAAAAATATGGGTGCAGAAAGATTAAGATCAGACTGATATTTATGGAAAAGTTATAAAATGCTCTAATTTATGTGTATGTAACACTACAAACAATATCTATTCGCAAGGATTCACACAAATGTTCACACATACACATCCTTTCCTGATACGTAGGTCTACCATTTTGGAAATCTTGATGGGATATATTTTGAAGTGACAGATATTTTATTCTATATCTAAATAGGTAATCTTGAGCTTTAGAAGTGTTACTTTCACAAATGAGATCTCATGCTCCTATAACACCTTCGTCCACATCAACTGTTTGCCAGTCTTCTCCCTTTTGATAGGCCCACACCCCGTGCTCCAAAGGACAGGGTAAAGTCCCATTACAGTTTAGTCCTAAGTGATAGTTGGTGTATACTGACACATGGCATACGGTGAGGAGAAAGGCAACAACCTTTTTGTGTTTTGAATGATAAGTTGACTAATTGCCACAGTGACTGAAACTTTTTCAAACTCTGATGCATTACCAGCAAAACAGCAGACACTAACTGGTAGCAGACCAGTGACTATTTCTGAATTCCGTATAAAGACAGAACTGAAAACAAGACTTCAGATGATAACATTATGTAGAGCCCATAGAAAACCAAGAAGCCAGTGTTATTTTCCTGAAAGCTACTCTGTATTACCTCTTAAGTTTTACCTATAAAGGGGCTGGCTCACAAACATCAAAATACATGTATATTAACTATTCCAGTTGTCTACCAGCTATCAGTCCTTCAAAAAGAAAAGCACTACAAGAAGAAGCTCACTTTACATACCTAATAAATACTGAGGAATGTTATTTGTTATGAGAATCATAGAATCACATGGTCTTGGTAGTCTCTTCCAAACTAAGAACTCCAATCATCAACCTGGCTTACCGAGTCCCATCACTATAAACCATGTCCCTTTGTACATCCCTTAAGCACCTCCAGCAATGGGGACTCCACGACCCATTCCAAACCTTGACCATCCTCTCCATAAAGAAATTCTGATATCCTATCTAAGTCTCCCCTGGTGCAACTAGAACCCATTTCCTCACTATCACGAATACCAATTGCTTTCAAATTTCACTATGCACAGCAGCAAGTTTTCAAAGACACTCAGAGACAAAGTTTCAAAGGTGCAATGACTTGTTTAACTGTTTAAATGCAGGAGCAACAAACTCAAACCAGTTCAGAAGGTCTTCAGCTGGAAAAGAAAAACAATTGCAAGGCCATTCAGAGTAAATATGACACTTACAAAATACAGATACCAGTCATGAAGGCTGCAGGAAAAAGCTGAACAAGCACGTTAGGTACACACAAATATTTTGACAGAAACCAAAAACAAACCAACCTAAAGCTCAGTAGAGTGTACTCTTAAAAAAAGAAGCTAAACTAATGTTTCTACTAAATTAAATGGACACAAGTTAATGCTTTGCAAAGGCCTATTTCTGAACAACTATGTTAGATAGAAAACTGATCTTCACAGTCCCCTCCCAGGTCTGTTATCACTGCCCTCATCAAGGCCTACTTACATCAGTGTTGCAGTCCACACAGATCAGCACTCTTAACCTAGTTCTAAAGACTAGGACAAATATTGTATGTTTACAACCACAACTAGTATCTTCATCTCAGCACCAATTACTAGAAGTCTGACTAATCGTTCCTTTATGAAAGCTAATCATTTGAAACACCTGGGAATTATCTTTGCTTTTGGTTTCAGCAGGAAACATCAGTGGTATTTTAAAAAAAGAGAACACTAAAACAGGGGTAGTATTTTATGCTGAATCCTTGTAAAATTTAGATGAGAACGTGCTTCACAAAACTCATTCATTTTCAGCATTCTCTTTTACCCAGTCTTTCACTTCTGTGGTATTTTGCTTTGTCTGTGTATTGGCTAGAACCGGCAGCTGTCTCCTCCATGGATGCCCATCTGAGGCACAGTCAAGTGAATGAGGTCAGTGGTTAAATTGGGCTCAAAGAGCTCGAAGAAGAGTTAAACTGGCAAAACATCATCAGTCATTTATCCGTGACAGTAAAAAGGCAAGTGAAAGGGTGAATCCATCCGACAGATACTTTGGCAGCAGGAGACCTTTAACAGTCGCTGGTTTTCCAGCCCATTTTTGGGACTGCCACTGCTGTTAAAACTAAAACTCTACTTCCAAGAAGCCATACATCTGACCCCCACATCAGAGAAACGCGACGGAAACCCTAACTGAATAAAAACTGAGCAGCGTGGTTTCTTTTAATAGCTTTTTCTTAAATTGCCAAGTGACGAAACCTTTATCAGAGCGGCCAGATGAGGAAGAGGAATCAAGGGGAAACCTTAATCTCTAGTTCATTTCGAGTTTGCCGCGGAGTACCTGCACCCCTACCAGGAAAACTTTTTTTTTTTTTTTTTTTAAGTCGGCTGCGAGCAGAAATTGGGTAAGAACCGACCAAATTCCTCACAAAGACCGGGGGCGGCAGCGATCCCCTCACTCCCGTCCCCAGCCCGCCGTTTTTAACGCCTCCCCCGGCCGGACACCGCCCGGCTCCCGGCGCTGCTTCCACACACACGGAGCACGACACCGCCGACGCTCGCCGGGCTACAGCCCAACAGTCGCGACTCTGTCGCGACAGCCACCGCTCCCCCCTCCCCCCATCTGACAGCGCGGCCCCGCACCTCGCCCACCACCACCTCGCCCTTCCCCAGCCGGAGGAGCCAGGGCAGCGGCTCACCCTTGACTTTGCCGAAGGTGCCGACGCCGAGCGTGTCGCCCAGGATGTAGTGCCCGATCTTCACCCGCCCGTGCTCGTGCTTCTGTTTATCCGCCGCCGCCATCTTGAGCCAAGGGCCGAGTCTGCGCATAGTGCCGCCCGCCCGCGCCGGGACGGAGGGCCGGCGGGGGAGGAGCAACCACACTGCGCCCGCCCGCACCGAACCCCGGAAATGAACGCCGCATTTACCTCCTCGCCGCCCTGCGCGGAACGAACCATTGCGGCTTGGGAGGGGGGAGCGGGCCAGCCCAGCGGCCCTGCGGGGGGGAGAGAGCGGTCTGTCCGGAACTGAGCGCGGGTCGCCCTCCTGGCGCCACCGTGAGGCGACATCTTGGTTAGGCGGCTCCGAAAACAAAAACAGGACCGCCGAGTCATTGTTGTTGGTTTCTTTTAAGAAAGCCTGGGTTTAAACCCGTCCCCTCTCCTCAGGGAAACACGCCACAGACCGCGCTTCCCTGTTGCCGCGTGAAGCCGAGGTGTCTCAAAGCACTTTCCCACCCTGCATTCAAAGAAACGGATGAAACGGGGGAAAAAAATTGACATTTGGGTAGATAACTTTCGTCTGGGGAGATCACCGACTCAAGAGGAAGGTTGCTGCCATCTCCCATCCTTTCTCCATTCTGCTGCTCGCCAGCCTGACTGAATGATGCCAAATAAAATGCTTTCCCTTGCCTACCCCATGCACAGCCTAGATGTGTCTGCAAGTAGATTAATGTATTATAATACAGACCACATAAAGATTTTTCAGTGTGCAGACAACAGGAAGTTAAAAAATCTAGTAATAACCTTAAACTTGGTTCAGAGAGTATTCAGTATTACTAATGTTGCAGCAATCATGAATTTAACAGAAAGTTGGAAAACAAACTCTGGTCCTTGGAAGATATTTTTATATTATTTATATTATCAATACTATTGATATTTATTAATTATTTATGCCATATATCTATGTTACTAATATTTATATTGTTAATATTTTAATATATATTTAGAATCATCCCTCTGCCCTAAGGGGGTAAAAAATTAAAACCCATCTGTTTATCACTGTGAAAGAAGAAAGAGAAAAGATTTCATACAAATTATTTTTTAAAACTTTTTATTAATAATATTTGAAAAAAAATAGTAAAAACAATGAAAATAATTGTAATTATTTTGATTTGAGTATTTTAGAATTTGAATTTCAAGCATTTTCATGAGGATCATCTGAGCAGAAAATATGAGATGCCTTCAGCCAGCACTAATTGACCAGTAAAAAGCTTTAATTTAAACATAATAAATTAAGAAGATAGTATGTAATGCAGGAAAAGCAGATATTAATGTTCTTTAGTAAGCCTGTGTTAATGTGTAAAGATGCCAGATTGTTCACTTTCTGACTTCTGATTCAGGAATGTTAGTTTTGCCCTTTATGGACATCATCTAATGAGAAGTATTTCCACAGAAATTCTGATTTGTATCACAGCTCATATTCAGCACTAGGAGAACTAAGAATCATATGGTTGTACAATTTTTTTAGTTCATGTAACTGGGAAAGAATAGAGTACAGAAATTTGGCAATTTCTCTTTGTGCAGTTTTGATCTCTGTAGCAGAACTTCCTGTCTTCTGCAGCATTTCCCATCCGTCTGTAACAGATCCTCAGCATACGTACAGCATTGGAGGGAAATGAGCGAGCATCAGGCTTTGTTCCCATCTGGGCATCCTGTGTTCTTAAGGAAGAGCAGAACAAAGTCAGAGCTATTAGCAAGCAGTAATTAGAGCTTTTAATTTACTTGAATTTCAACTCTGTAATAAAATGAGGCCTTAGCTTTAAAAGTGCTAACATTAAAAAGTATTTTATGTTGATTTATGTAAACTTAACTTTGTACTCTGTGATATATTTTATCCACCACCATTATCTCTGTGGTGGTTTACTCGGGTGGGCAGCCGAGTTCCACCATGGCTGCTCTCTCCCCATCCTCAAAGGGAAAGGGGGAGAAAATATAATGCAAAGGACTCAAGGGTTGAGATAAGGGCAGGGAGATCGTTCAACAGTTATTGTGGCAGGCAAAACAGACTCAGAGTACAGAGGTAGTAAGGTTTATTGCCTATTACTAACATGCTAGATAAGTCAGAAACAAAGGAAAGAGACCAAAACACCTTCCCCCCCAACCGCCCTCTTCTACCTCCTCCCCCCGAGTGGTGCAGGGGAACCAGGGAAAGGGGTTGTGGTCAGTCTGTAGCACTTCGTCTCCGCTGCTCCTTCTCGGTCCCTCTCTGCCCCTGCTCCCCGTGGGGTCCCTCCCACAGGATGCTGTCCTGCCCGAACTGAGCCTTCGGGGGCTGCCCACAGGCAGCAGCTCTTCAAGAACTGCTCCCACACGGCTCCGTACCATGGGGTCCATCCCCCAGGAGCAAACTGCTCCAGCACAGGTCCCCCATGGGCAGCAGCTCCCCCCAGGCCCCCTGCTCCTACATGGTCTCCTCTCCACGGGCTGCAGGTCTGGCCCAGTATCTGGCCCAGCAGGGGTCTTCTGCAGGCCCCAGCCTCCATCAGAGCAGGTCCACCTGTTCCACTGCGGTCTCCTGCACGGGCTGCAGCATGGAATACTGGTCCACCGTGGTACTCCATGGGCTGCAGGGGGACAGCCTGCTCCACCATGGTCCTCACCACAGGCCGCAGTGGACTTCTGCTCCGGCAAATGGAGCACCTCTCCCCCTCCTTCTTCACTGACTTCAGCACCTGCAAGGCTATTCCTCACTCCTCTGTCCCAGTTGCTGTGTAGCAGCATTGTTTTGTTTTGTTTTGTTTTGTTGTTTGTTTTTGTTTGTTTGTTTTTCCTTTTTTTGTTTTGTTTTTTTCCATTTCTTAAGTTTGTTCTCAAAGAGGCACAAACAACATCATTTATCGGCTTGGCTCCGGTCAGCAGCAGGGCACTTACGTAACATGGGGCAGCTTCTAGATCCTGCTCATAGAAGCCATCCTTTTGGCCCCCTGCTACCAAAACCTCGCCACGTAAACACACTACAAGCTCTCATATCCCGCAGCAGAATAATAAGCATCAGGGTTAGACATTGTTTGTTGAAAATGTTTTCCACAGAAAGCTGATTAATAGATTCACATTTGAGAAACCTGCAGTGCTGTCCTTGAAGAAACCACACAAGAGAAGCGCGAATCATTGATGGAAGCCAAAGAAACACAAAAACAAAGAAAAAATGGCTGCAAGAGTTTAATGCTGCTCAGTAGGACATGTTTGAACCAAGGGATAGCTGAGATTGCCTGAAGCTACTGAAGCAAAAAGCCTGAAATTGTCTACCAGTATTTCCAGGGCATATGGGGACTATATAGTAAGAGCACATGTATTTGATAAAATAGTTGAAAATAATGCCTGTAATTGTTCCTTATTGGATGACAGAATTCCAGTGACTAATTATATCTCGAAATTTAATGGAAAGCTATTTGGCATATACAGCAGCAGAGAATCACTAGGTAAGCTTACCATGAGGGAAAAAAAAAAAAAAAAAAAAAAAAAAAAAAAAAAAAGATAAAATGTTTTATTAATCCCAGATTTATTGCAATAAGAAAATTCAGTCTGTCTTCCAGCATCTTTCCCTATGTATAAAAGTAGGACATCTGTCCTACATATAAAATACCTCGTTAGGAGGCATAGTCCACAGTTTGCTGGCTCCTTAGGGATAAAAACACTGGGAAATAATGCTTCATGGAAAACACTAGAACATTGATTTCCCTATCAGTCAAGAAATATGCCTGTTTCCAGGAAGAAATTGCAGAGTTTGGCCAACTTGTGCACAACCCAACCTGAATTGAGGACTGCTGCACTAACATGTTAGTTAACGCATTTTTAACTGTTCATTAACTTATTTAGTTCATGAAACAACAACAAAAACCCAGAAATTGGAGCTTACCTTTATGTTTTTATGGACACAGCCTATGCCAACTGCCCCATGATGTGGCAGTGGAGTTTATACACATTCTGAGTGAGAGAAATAACATCAATTAAGTTATTTGGTATTAGAGCTAAAAACCCTCTCACATTTGTATTGCAAGGTGAAGACCTCAAAGGTCCTCAGGGTGAGAGAAGTGTAAGAATCCAGTGTAGTATTTAGGCAGCGTGTGGAAAAGTAATTTAGGAGAGATCTTTACATCATTGTCATGAATCAAAGCACAAACCATTTTCATGTAAACTCATAAGGAAAAAGTGACTAACACTTCTCCACAAGTTTCCTCTACTTTTATCCCTCCCTTTTCCAGGATGCTACTAAAATTTAGTGAATTTTGTGCTGTGTCATTGTGGAAAAAAAAAAAAAAAAAAGTAGCTGGACTGATGTCCATACTACCTATCAATACAGCAGCAAAGGAGTTAGTCACAAGTCCTACCTAAAGCAAACTTAGCACCACTGTATGTCAGTATACTGGATCATAGAAACATCTATCTGCTGTTCCTGTTGTGGAAGCAACAACCTCATGTTGATACAGGTGAGATTGGGTTTGCCAGTGCACACATGCAATATAAAATAGGTACTACTGGTTGTGTGTACTTGCAGGAAGTACAACAGTAGTAAATGTCTAAATTGCCTTTAAGGGATTGCATTAATTTTATCAATTGCAACTAATAAACATAAATACTGGTCTACACATTTGTTCCTTCTTGCCCTCAGAAGACCATACATAAGAAAAACAAAATCACCCTACTATAAAACTAGAACTCTGGGTTTAAAGAGGTTCCCTGGTTAGTTGTCCAGTATGTGCGGTTCACTATGCATTCAGCAGCTGTGTCAGATCTCACTATCCCTTCAATTTACAGTATGAAACAACACAGATGAAATACTGCTCCATGGCACTCAGCAAAATTCCTGTTTACAGTTTGGAGACTCAAAACATTCTGACCCTCAAGTCAAGCTGACAAGGATCCCTTTTCTTTTTAAACTCTAGCATGCCATTACACTTCTGGAGCTAGACATGTCGCAAGTGATTAATCTTCTGCCGCCACAGTTGCTCAAACACCTTTCTGTCTTTGAGAAACCTTAAGTTAAATCATCTGATAGAGTGTTGTCTGAAAAGTGAGACTTGCAACACTGAATATAACATTTAGTAATTTCGGATACAATTTAGGAAATACTGTGTAATGGTCTCTTAGATTAACTGTGTCTTGTGCATCAGTCTGAAGAGTGCAATAACCAATAAATATAGACTGTATGGTAATAGTTCTGTAAAGAAAGGGGCTGTTGTAAACTGCACTGAGCACTACGCAGGGGTTCAATTCTAATAGATAACCCTTGAGTTAAGATTATTTTAACATGATCTCAACAAAAGATTATCTGTAGGCTAAAAAAAAAAAAAAAAAAAAAGTTTTCAGCATTTAAGGAAATGCTACAAAAGAAGTGCTTCAGAATCTACATCCAGCAAAGTTGACTTGTAGTCTAACTATGACTTATATTGGGTGATTACCCAGCTCTTTGGTTTAATATAACCCAAAAGCATTTTAAGAACAGTTGAAAATGCTGTCAAACTGCTTCAACATAGAATTTGTTCTTATTGCAGGTAAAAATCTCTCTGGAAAAGGTTTGTAGGTTTAAAAGTTACTGCAAGTCATTTCAAGTTTCAGTCACTGTTACCTACATTGCATATTACAAATGCTTGTTTTTCAGGAGCACAGTACAGTGTAAGGTAATTAATGCTGAGCAACAGCATCAAATGGCTGAGCACTTGCCTTTGCAGTGTTGCATCGTGTTGTGTCAGTGTAACAGTCTGCTGAAACAAGGCTCAGTACATTACAGAATGAACACTTAAAGACTTTCCAACACAGAGACTTTAATTTCCACTCAGAATGCCTGCTGTAGTATTGTTCAACATGCCTCCGTTGCCCTGTTGACCTCCAGCAAGGAGGTTTTAAGATGCTTTGAGGGGATGCTCTAATAAAAACGCATGTATGATTACTTTGTCTATTTAAGCATTTTCCAGTACCTCAGGTATATCTGAGACCTGTGAATACACAGATGCGTATGTGCAAAACATACCTATTTTAAAACTTCCAACACTTACACCGTGAATCTCTCAGATGACCAGTTGAAAACAGAGTACAGTGTGTATGTTATAGGATAAGGCAACAACAGAGCAAATTTTCTCTTGCTTAGAAACAGCCTAAGTAGAGATATTAAGTTATCCAAGCGCACAAACTGTATGTCTTTTAAAGACACTCCAGTTGTATACACAACAATTTCAAACCTGGCTGAAAATTTATTGAAAGATTTGCATTAGCTGACACATTTGCACACAGCTTTGTCAGTACTTAAGAATCAGAGGTTAACAGTCTGTTAATTTTTGGCACAGGTTGCCCAGAACTGTGGATGCCGCATCCCAGACAATGCTGAAGACCAGGCCGGATGGGGCTTTGGGCAACCTGGTCTGGTGGGAGGTATCCCTGCCCATGGCAGGGAGTTGGAACTGGCTTATCTTTAAGGTCCCTTCCAACCCAAACCATTCTGCAATTCTATGAAATCTGTAATGAAACCAAAGGAATTAAAAACAGGCCAATGCATCAGGTTCCCCACACCACAACTCCATACTTTGTCTTCAAGACATCTGAAAATCCTCTAAACCCTTCCAGTGACTACCAACCTCTGTTACGAGGAACTTTTTAAAGGCTGAGAGCTTGAAGCCAGCTGAGTGACCCAGCAACACTACAGGGTGCAAGTTTATCAGGTATCAGTCCATAACTCCAACAACCACTTATGTACCATACAGCACTTACGTATCTTGCTATTACTTGTTTACACCCAGCATAATTTGTCTGTGCCTCAACTTTCCACAATGACCTTCTCAGACCATTTGGGTAACTTGTGCCTTGACACCGTCTGCCATCCCTTCACATCTGGCAGTAAGCCCCTCCAGATTTGCGAGTTTCTCCCCCTCCCCGGAGCCACAACTCACTGAATAAGCAGTATTCTTTGCAGCCTTTCAGAGCCACAGAACAGTGAACAATGTCTAAGACTGAGCATCTTAGAACATGACTGAAGAGCCATTATACAAGTTACTGTTTTTGAAATAAATTATCCATGCTAAGAGACTCATCAGAGATGCTCAGGTGTTCAGAGTTCTTTATGGACACAGTGAAACTCAAAGGCAAGTCCACAGTGCCAGCATTCCATTTCTCCTGCAAGTAATTTCTCAAGTAACACCTAAAACCACTTAAGAAACTTTATGTGTAAGCATACATATTTTCAAGAATCCCATGTTTCAATAAAGTAAAACATGCATAAAACGTAACAGATTTTCTGGATAAGACCATTTATTTTAGCAAATAGATGAATCTTTATGATGAACTGGAGGCTGCAACAGCTGCTCTCTTGGGCTTCGGTGTGGTTCCCTCACGGAATCCATTCCTGCAATTAGAAATAGTTATCACATTTTGAAAGGTATACTTTCACTCCAGGCCATTATTTTTCTGACAGTTAATATTATAGATCAAGTTTACCATCTTTTTGTCAGCTTATCTCAGTAATGCACTGAAATCACTATGAAGTTCATATGTTCAGACATTTTTAGTAAGAAGCATCATTGACAAGCTGTTTGGAATTAATGGCATGGTTTTCTTTCTTCTGTTAAAGTAAATTTGACTTCCTCAAATAGGAAGATTGCAGTAACTGAGTGCGAACAGTGAGACTGAATCAGATGCAGCAGATCAGCTGAAGGAATCCCGTATTTTATGGTCTACTAACTAACTCAACAATATATTTCAGCTTCTCAGAACTGAAAAAGCATGTCTATTTTTTACAGAAATTCTCCATGCTTCCAACCAAAAATTAACACAGGCATGACAAAAAAGTCAGCCCCAAGTTTGCTGTTGGACGTGACACTTCTATGTCAGTCATACTTGGTGGAACAGAGGTTGCAGTTATACAAGAGCTATTTTCTGGCTGCTGCTGGGATAGACCGTGCTAATTAAAAAAACAGCATCTATGAAAATGATCCCTCTACTATGCCTAGTTCCAGGACTTACTAGACCAGAAGTAACACAGTTCTGTTTTAGAACATGGATTTAATATAAGAATTCTTAATTTAACAGCACAGCACCTTCCCCTACATTACTTAGTAAGTACAACACCTAGCTTTATAAGCTCTTGAAAACTCAAACACAATCTGGTATTATAACTACTTACTGCTAACTGAGTCCCAGGTAACAGAGCGACTACAGAAGTATTTCAATTCTCAACTTTTTTTGTGGGTTTAAGTCAAAGGATTAGAACACATTTCAAGAATTGTTATAAAAACCCACACTTGAATGCAACCAGCACTTAACTGACTCACAAATACAGACAGCATATTTTCAAATTTGGCCATTTTATTACAATGCTCTGCACTACCTGCATTTAAAAGAAACATCAGAGCTTCAACATCAGCCCTTGTATTACTTACTAATGGTAAGCTTTATAAATTCAAAGGAACATGCTACTGATTATGAGTTCTTTATATCATGATGTATTTTAAAATAAAGACCATACCATATTAAATGTGCTAACCAAACATGTTAACTCCAAATCAAGATGGATTTCAGAATAAAGTGAAATCCACATAAGATTTCATGTTACACTAGTTTGCAATGAAACTTCATACCTGAATCGACGATAGACCTTCTTCAGGTGCCTCATGCGACCAGTACCAGTGGTGTTGCGTCTCTTGGCCTTTGCGCTCCAGTTATCTAGAACATACAAGTTATTATTAATCACGATGTCCACAAAATAATTTGCTGCATTGTACATTTGAATGGCACAAATATTCACCAAGAGAAAAAATAAATAAATAAACCAAGTCAATTTTTATGTAGTAATAATGCAAGGTAGATGAATTATCAGTTAAATCAGTATTAATTTCCAATTTCAAAAAAGCTTCAAATATTCCAAGATGATAGACTATTCTTCCCTGGTTTGGAAAAAAAAAAGTCTAAGTATTGAAAAAGAGAAATGCAAGTATTTAAGCTCAAGTCAGTTAAAAGCTCCATACTTACACTTTCTCTTACGCTTTGCGGGATATCCACATTTCCCACAGGTTGACTTCTGCAGGTGGTATGCCTTGGACCCACATCGCCGACACAAGGTGTGTGTCTTATTTCTTCGCTTACCAAATGATGACGTGCCCTTCGTCTGAAAAAGATTTCAAGACATTACATGTGTAAATATTGCTACCACTTAAAAGATACATCCATACCTCAAATATTAATTTTGTCAAAAATACCGGCAGAAATTCCCTAACTCCTCTGTGAAAATAGGTATTAGTTCCTGGGGGGAACTCTGGCACAGCAAGTGTGTCAGACCCACGCCCAACTCTAAACCACCACCCTGGTTTTACCTTCAGGCCTCCTCCATTTTTAGAATTCCCTTAGACTTCCCTCCGCCATTCCGGCCCCACTACTCGCTGTGCACTGATCTGCATGAAACCACCCAGCAGTTATCTCCAAGGCCTTCTCGTCTCCCCCAGCCTCCTCACCAACGAATATTAAACTTGGTTTTCCTTAGAAAAGGCGTTTACTCCCCGTATACCTGCCACACGCTCACCACGGGCGGCCAGGCCAACCGAACCCCGTCCCTTCAGGCACGGCCCAGCCCCGACCCGCCGAGGGGCCCCATGAGGAGACCCGCCGGCAGCACCACCCCAGCCCCCCCGCCGCCAGCCCAGGCCCCGAGGCCATGCCCCGAGGCTGCGGCCCTCCATCGGCCGCCCCGCCGCCGGTCGGGCCCGCAGCATGGCGCTGGGGCCTCCCCGAGCCCCCGCCGAGGCTCGCGGAGGCGCTAGGCGCGGCGTGGCGGCGGATGGCGGCCGATGCCCCGCGCCCGCTCCCCGGCGCTCACCATCTTCCCCCGCTGCCAGCACCAAAGAGGCCGGGCTCCGCCTCCCTTCCGCTATAGCCCCGAAACGGCTTCCGGGGGAGCGGCTACACAGCCAGGCCCGGCCCGCCCCGGCCCGGCCCCTCAGGGCCTACGTGCCACCTTCCCCTCAGTGCTGTCCCCGTTGCAGGCATCCCAGAGCCTCGCATCGGGCTGCCGTGCTTGGGAAGAGCTGCTCGCACAATTAACGTCCAGGAGAGGGGCATTTTTGGCTGTGGAAAATACGAAGTGAACAGCGGAGAGTCAGCTTGTCCGTGGCACACCGCTCATGTGATATCGTCTAAAGCATTAAAACAGACATCAGCAGTGAAAAACCAGTTTTTATTCAGATGCACCACATGTATTCTCCTACCATACATCACCAATAGACCTAGAGACTATGGGAAATTACATCAGTTAATACTGGACAAAATTACACGTACAGAGAAAACTGCGTTGTGTTTATCACCCGTTCAACACATACACTCCTAAACAAAAATCAGGAAACTATGATAAAGCCACTTCATTTAACATTGATTGTGGAATTATAAGCCTGCAAACCATGAGGAACCCTCCTGTGAAGAACATCTGGACAATTAAAACCCTGTAATTTAGAGCATTTTGAACAGAAAAAGAGATCAGCTCATGGCACAATCTCAAAACCAACTAGGCCTCATCTGTTGTATATTCGCTTTGGTACAAATCAGCCTTGTGCAGTTGTCCTGATGTTAATTTGTCATTTGTTTCCTGAGCGTGGCCTCCCACTGAATTCCTTCAGAAAAGCCTTCTGTGCTAGAAGGCTTTTGACTTCTGCTAGGATTGAGCGATGGGGCAAAAAAGCCATTTTGATTTTATCTACATTGTTTCCAGACACACAAAGGTGTGTCCCAGGCACCTCACTTCTTTCACTTTGGCGATTTCCATCCCTAGATGGAAATATATCGTATCTAGTCCATCCATGGTCCATCTGTAGTGAAAGGTGAGAGACAAATCTCTCTCAATTCTAACTGGAAAAAAACAAACAACAACAACAACAACAACAAAAAAGCACAACCAAACAAAAACAATAACAAAAACTGTTTAACTATGAATTCATCCTACAGGCTGGACTGGGTCATATTTTGCCAGCAGTCTGGGTGTGCATCTTTCATCTGGTGCCTCCTTTCTTCTTTTTTCACGTTAGGTCTCAGATATCTGTAAGATGCTGTGAAGATGTTGGACAGATACCATGGCAACAGCCTCCAATGGCAGTGTGTTGGTTTGGCTGCCTGCAAGGATACATTGCCAAAGGAATTATTCTTGTCCTTTGTGGGCTAAAAATAATCTTGTTCATTTAAATATTTTCAAACCTGATAGAAAAGAAGGACTCATGGTATCATCATGCATTCTTCTTCAGTATTCAGGATGACTGGAAGCTTACAGGGTAGGGAATGGGTAGAGCTGTAGAACTGTGGCAGGCCCCGTACCATCCCTGCAGCTCTTAGCCTCCACACAGGTCATGCATGAAGATGGCATTCACTGCCAGTTGTGACCTCCTGCCTGCTTAAAACCACAGGCTCACATACTAACAGCTGCTGAATGGCACAAGCCTAAATTCACTGACCTATTAACTCCTTTTCAGTGCAATAGGAAGTAACCCAAATGATACAGAAAGTCTGGATTTCAGATCCAGAAAGGATTTCATGACTGTCTTTCTGATGCAGGAAACACCAGTCTGTCACTACAACCTATGTGGGAATGTGGCCATGGGGGTCGACAAGCCCCATGGTTGGTGATAACATCAGACTCTTAACGATGAGGCCATCAGGATGTAAAGAGTTTAGAGGGAACAAAGAGGGGTGATTCAGGAGACGCCTTGCCGTCTCGGGGTGCTTGTTCTCCGGCTGTTGGGGCATGGCGGAGGCTGGGGGTTTTAGGTTGCCTGGCAATGTTGTCGAGCAATGAATAGCGAGTGGGAAAGTACTGCTGTGGGGGAATGGTACAAGGGAGCCTGTCCTCAGTATGTGGAGGCAACTGAGATAATGAAGTTATGTCATCAATAAAGTAGCAGCAGTTACTGATCCTAAAAGAACCCTGGTGTCCATGTGGTCAGAATGCCACAAACCTGCATCCCACTGCAGCTCCCACACAGAACCTGGCGTCCAGCCAGTGATGGGGGAAACTGTCATTGCAATGCCAGGAAATAGTATGATCCTCGTATGCGTCTAGATAAAGGTTTATTGAATACTGTGGAGGTGGGTGCCTTTCTCTGTGTCCCCTAACACAGTATTTTGCAGCCTGTCTGATATAGTTGGGGATGAAAAACTGAAGCCCACAGTAACACTGGACATACCCACCCATTTTTCCATCCATCTCTCAGGTGTACAAGCCTCTCTGCCTCAACCTGATCCCATCCATAGGCCTTCCTGACCTTGTTCTGCTCTGGCACTCTGCTCAGGAAGAGGAGGAGAATTGCCTACTTCCAGTCCCTGCCTGCACTAACACAGTGTAGCCTTACACATAAGTCCAGCTGGGGAACAGAGGAGGCTAGAACAGGGCTGCCTAGGCAGGAAAGAGCGAGGTAGATATAAGCACCTAATAGCCTCAGTTGCATTTGCTTCTCATGGGCTTGGTCTTATACTGCTAGTTAGCAACATCACAAGGATACAGTACAGCTATACAGTCCCTGAAGTGACTATGGTGGGCTTTCCTCCAAAGCAGACTAGTTGCTCTGGTTCTTCAAAATCTGAACACTGCTTGTGATAAATTAGTGGGGGTTTGTTCATTGTCTTGCTGTAAATGTAAATCAAGAGAATTGCTTGTGCCTTCTTACACATCCTTGCATAACCACGAGACAGGGGAAGTGGAGATGGTTAATATATGTATATAGTTCTATTGGATTTTGGTGATCAGTGTATGTATATGGTTCTTGCATTCAGTGGTTAAATGTATGCATATAGTTCCTGTGTTCAGCCATGGTCGCCTGACCCGAACAGCCTGGACCAGTGTTGTTGCTGGGCAGAAGACTGCGGGGGGAAGGCACGCATGTGGTCTGGGGTCGAGAAGATTCCAGAAGGTGAAGAAGGCATGCTCGGAGGAGGACACGCCCCCTAATGAATATGCATTAGTAGAGGGGATATAAGCCCGAAATGGAAGCCTTGGGGGTGTGTGCTGTTGTGGAGCAGAGACTTCCCAGCCATCTAGTGCTGTTTTGCTTGTTGTGCTTACTAGTAAATTCATTTATATCAATTTATTCAATTGGCTTCTAATCAATTTATAACACTGCTGAAAGGAATTCTGCATGGCTAATGTGAGACTGGTACCCAAACACATTCTGTCAGATGTTATCATGCGTCATCTCTTAATTGTGCACATGTTGCATGTCCTTTGCACAAATGGGAATGACGACAAGGGATAGGAATAGTGAAGATTCAAGCTTGACATATGCTGGAAGCTGGTAGGTGCTTGATATCGATTCTCTTCAAAAATGCAGGCCGGCTAAACTATTTACTTCTAAATGTGATCTCTGAGATCAAACAGATGTTTTTAGGTCCTGTTGGGAACTGGACACTTGGACCTAGGTAACAGTGTCTCTGTTGGGCTGCAGGAAAATTGAATAATTGAAGGACAAGATTTTCATGACATTCAGTTTGGATGCCTTTGTATGTCATCTTGATCTTCAAAGGTAAACACCTCATTGGAAGTAATGGTGACAAAGCTGCCCTAGATATCTTTTAAAATGCAGTCACAAGAAGGGTGTCTAGTTTGAAAATACACCTTTGTTTGAACAGTGTCCAGATTCTTCAGTTTGAAAATAAAACGTTCATGTTCGAGTTTGAATGAGAAGCATTGATCACCACAAGGTGACAGTATAGTTCAACTAAAACTCCTTCCAAATGACTCTGTTGAAACTCTCAGAACAGGAAGTTAGGTTAATAAATTGAAAGCCATGTCATTTATACTGTTCTTAGATCTCTATGATAATAACAGAAAATATGAGCAAATAGCAATGTGTACGAGAAAGGCTGTTCAGAGAATCACCGAACTGTTGAGGTTGTAAGAGACCTCTGGAGATCATCTAGTCCAAGCTCCCCTGTTCAAGGAGGGACACCTGGAGCACATTCCAAAGGATTGAATCTGGATGGATTTTGAATATCTCCAGTGAAGGAGATGTCATAACCTCTCTATGCAACCTGTGCCAGTGTTCTGTCACCCTCACAGCAAAGAACATTTTCCTCATTTTCAGATGGAACATCCAGTGTTTCAGTTTCTTCCTGTTGCTTTTTGTCCTATCACTGGGCACCACTGAAAAGAGCCTGGGCCCATTGTCTTTACACCCTCAAGATCTTTATATACATTGATAAGATCCCCTCTTAGCCTTCTCTTCTCCAGGTTAACAGGCCCAACTCTTTCAGCTTTTACACCTAAGAGATGCTCCTGTCCCTTAATCATCTTTGTAGCCCTGTGGTGGACTCTCTCCAGGATTTTCATGTCCCTCGTGTACTGGGGAGCCTGAAACTAGACACAGCACTCCAGGTGGGGCCTCACCAGGGCTGAGTTGAGGGGGAGGATCACCTCGCTTGAGCTGCTGGCAACATTTTTCCAAACGCAGCCCTGGATACAATTGGCCTTCCTTTTTTACATTTTAGAAAATGTAAAAAAAAAAAAAAAAAGTTAAAAGCCATTTTAGAAAATGGTCTTCTAACAAGGGCACATTGCTGGCTTGTGGTCAGCCTGCTGTCCACCAGGACACCCAGGTCTGCAGAGCTGCTCCCCAGCAGGTCAGCCGCCAGCATGTACTGGTGCTTGGGGTTTTTTTCTCCCAAGGTGCAGGATCCTGCATTTGCTCTTGTTGACCTTCATGAGGTTCCTCTCGGTCCTACCCTCCAGCCTCTCAAGGTCCCTCTGAATGGCAGCACAGCCCTCTGGGGTATCAACCACTCCTCCAAGCTCTGTGACGACAGCAAACTTGCTGAGGGTGCACTCCACTCCATCATCCAGATGGTTGAGGAGTAAATTGAACAAGACTGGACCCTGTACTGACCCTTGGGGGACACTGCTAGCTAGTGTCCCAGGAATGGGAATGGCCTCCAGGAATGGCTTGGGTTGGAAGTGACCTTAAAGATCACCTAACTCTAACCCCCCTGCCATAGGCAGGGATGCCACCTACTAGGTCAGGTTGGCCAAGGCCCCATCAATCCTGGCCTTGAACACCTCCAGAGATGGGGCATCCACAGCTTCTCTGGGCAACCTGTTCCTGTGCCTTACAATCTTTCTACAGTGAAGAATTTCCTCCTAATGCCTAGTCTATCCTCTTCTGGTTTAAGACCATTCCCCCTTGTCCTATGCCTTCTTATGGGTAAGAGGTATAAATAGTATAAACGGGCCTGATTTTTACCCTAGATGGAGCTGCTTTCATCTGAGAAGCATTCTGTGCTGCTCCTTGGAGCGCAGCCCATGATGGAGCAGTCTGTTCCTGAAGGACTGCACCCTGTGGTACGGCTCACAGGCTGTCAGTTCTCAGGCCGGCAGGCATTTTCTTCTGCCCAAGGTTCAGGAGACTTTTACTGTCAGCCTTTTTCCAGTTAGGGCATGGTCACCTTCATAGCTGCTGCCTTCACCCGGTTACCCAATCCCATGATGATTTCCCATCCCCCAAAATTACTTCCATCTGGGTTGCTTTTTCGGATTTTTTTATTTTTTCTTAAATGTGGGGACTGGCCTGGCAGGCTGCATGGTCACCAGCCCCCAGCTCCTCCTGCTGGGCCCTATGCAGCCATGATGTGTCCCCAGCGCTGGTGTTCAGTGGGGACCGGGGCCATCTGCGCCTGTCCTGCTCCCAGTGCCATGAGAAGCTTTGGACAAGCTGTCGTGGCATGGAGGGGCTGTGGTCCCTACGCCTAGGCGAGACGCTGTGGGACCAGTATCTGGAGGGACTCGTGCACCACTGCTGCTGCTGCCACCCTGGCTGTGTGTTGTGTTGGGCCCTTCCCTGGGGCTGGTGATCCGAGACACCCGCATGGACCATGGCACCAGCCTCATGATGGCTAGGATGGGCCGCTGGCAGAGCAGGCAGGTGGCTCTGTGGGCAGCCCATGGCTGGATGCACTGTGCAGAAGGAGTGCTCATAGGGGTCCAGCTGGGCTGCGTCAGCTAGCGGGCCCAGGCAGATGATGCACGACTCTTCTCTGGGCACCTCCGCTGGCAGCTCCTGGCAGAGCTGGCTCATGGTGCCCGCCTCTGTCCTGGTGTGGAGATGCTTGTGCTCTGTGGGACGCTGCTCTGATGACTAGCGGGTGTCAAGCACCTCTGGTCCTCAGCACCTCCCTTGCACGTCACTGGCAGAATCTCAGAGTTGTGGCCCACCAGCAGCACCTTGACGCCATTCACTCTACCAGGAAGACCTTGATGCCTTGCCTGCAGCCAGAGGGATCTCAACATCTTATGTACCACCACAATGATGTTGACATTTTGTGTTCCACCAGAAGGACCAGGGTGTCCACCTGTCATCAGAAGGACCTTGACATCTCATGTGCTACTGGAATGACCACGATGCTGCACCTTCCACTTGCAATACCTCCAACTTTCACTTTCCAGCACTCAGATCTTGGCCTCTCAAGTGCCACCAGCTGGACTGGATGTGGGCTGGACGCTCAGGGCACTTATGGCCAGCTGCCTTTTGTGAGGGCATCGGGTGACAGTGACTCTCTGGTGACATCACAAGGCTCTTGGGGTGCCCCTGGTGGCAGCACTTAGGGCATTAACGTGACTGTTGTGAGAAAATGCTGACGTGAAATGGCTGCTCCACACTGGCAGGAGCAATGTCTGCCAGGCTGGAGTCCTGGCTGGGAGCTCAGCCTTCGGCCTGGGAACTGTGCCTGGGAGCCAGGGACGTCCTTGATGTTCAGCTGGACACCTGAGCACCAGAAACACCCTGAAGAGACCATTGAGGAGGACACATCAAGAAACTGAGGAACAACTTATCACCCGGGAAGGTGAAAAAGAGCCTGGGTATGAGGAAATGGGCCCAAGAAAGTGGGAACATGCATGAGAAGTAAAGAGTTGTTTAAAGAATATCAGGAACATCATCAGCTATTGGCTGTCCAAGGAGGATGGCAGAAGCAAACTGCATCTCTTAGTTACCTGGTGGTGGTGTCATCGTAAATTCAGCACAGAACAAAAAATGTCAGGAGGGCAGGGTTGGAATGGACCTCTGAAGATCATCTAGCCCAACCCCCCTGCTGAGTAGGATCACCTAGAGCATGTTGCACAGGATGACATCCAGGCAGGTTTTCAGTTATCTCCAGAGAAGGAGACTCCACAGCCTCTCTGGGCAACCTGTCCCAGTGCTCTGTCACCCTCACAGTAAAGAAGGGGCAAAGAGGACACAGTAAATAAGTGCCCTCTCATATTCAGCCGGAACATCCTGTGCTTCAGTTTGTGCCTGTTGCCTCTCATCCTGTGGCTGGGCACAACTGAAAAGAGAACAGCTCCATCCTCCCAATACCCTCCCCTCAGTCTTCTCTTTGCCAGGCTAAACAGGCCCACCTCTCTCAGCCTGTCCTCGTATGACAGGTTCTCCAGTCCTCTCATCATCTTCCTAGGCATCCTCTGGACTCACTCCAGTAGTTCTATGATCCTCTTGTACTGGGGAGCCCAGAACTGCACACAGTACTCCAGGTGTGGCCTCACCAGGTCTGAGTAGAGGGGGAGGATCACCTCCCTTGAGCTGCTGACAATGCTCCTCTGAATGCAGCCCAGGATACCATTGGCTTTCTGTGCTGCATCTGTCTGGTATGGAGTTAACTTTCCCTGCAGCAGCCCATACAGTCTGCACATGTAGCTAGAACAGCACTGGTATTACTCCAGTGTTGTGTCTATTACTGCATAATACTGGAACCACATCAGGACTCCCTCCAACCCCACAGAGCCAGCAGGCTGGGGGTGGGCAAGAGGTGGGGAGGGGACATCACCAGGACAGCTGACCTAAACCAACCAAAGGGATATTTCATAGTGTGGATGGCACACTCAGCAATAAAAGGTGGGAAAGAGGAAGGGAGGGAGGGGAAGAGGCTTTTGTTGTGGAAACATCTGTCTTCCCAAGCAACTATGCGTATTGAGGCCTTGCTTCCCAGAACATGGCCAAACATCGCTCGTTGATGGGAAGTAGAGAGTAACGGCTTTCCTCTAGCTGTGTTTACACACAGCCTTTGCTTTTTTTTTTTCTTTCTTTCCTTCTTCATTTTTTTTTTTTTTTTTAATTTTCCTCTTTCTTTTCCCTTTAATTAAAACATCCTTATCTCAAACCTTGAGCCCTTTGTGTTATATTTTCTCCCTCATCCCCTTTGAGGAAGAGGAGTGAGAGAGCAGCTGTGGTGGAGCTTAGCTGCCCACCCGAGTAAAATCACTGCACGTTCTTGGCCAGAAGGGGACATTGTTGGATCATGGTTAACTCGTCCACCAGGACACCCAGGTCCTCCACAGAGCTGCTTTCCAGCAGGTCAGCCCAAAACCTGCAATGCTGCATGAGGTTATTCCTCCCTGGGGGAATGACCTTGCACTTGGCTTTTGTTGAATTTTGTGAGGTTTCCCTGTTGCCCAACTCTCCAGACTGTCCAGGTCCTTCTGAATGGCAGCACAGCCCGCTGGGTTATCAGCCACTTTTCTGAGCTTTTTATCGTCAACAATCTTGCTGAGGTGCACATCCTTCATCCAGGTCATTGATGAATAAGTGGAACAGGACTGGACTCAGTACGGACCCCTCGGGGACACTGGAAGCTACAGGCCTCCAACTACACTCAGCACTGCTGATCACAACCCTCTGAGCTCTGCCATCCAGCCAGTTCTCAGTCCACCTCACTGTCCACTCATCTATCCCACACTTCCTGAGCTTAGCTATGAGGACATTGTTGGAGACAGTGTCAGAAGCCTTGCTCTAAGTTTTCCTTTCTCCAGACTTCTTCTCTTGCCTCTGGGGCCAGGCTGGCCTTAGCAATAAAGACTGAAGCGAAGAAGGCATTTGGCAACTCTGCTTTCCCTGTATCCTTGTTCAGAAGGGCACCTATCCCTTCAGCAGCAGGCTCACATTTTGCTTAGTCTTCCTCTTGTTACTGATGTATTGAAGAAGCCCTTCTTGTTGTTCTTGACAACCCTTGCCAGATTCACATCCAAATGGGCCTTAGCCTTTTCTTGCCTTCTTGTAACCTGTTAAGAAACTAATGATCAATACAAAAGGCTATGTTTCAGTAAAATGAGAATGGGTAGAAGACAATTAAACAGCTGTCACTAACTTATGAAATTACTTGTTAAAACGTAGTGGAAATGTTAAAAAAGTATCAAAAGCCTTTGTGTAACAAAGCTTATGAGAAGTGTGTAAGTTCTCACTCACCTGATCAGCTGCATTTCTTCACCTGCTAGAGATCCAGAGTAAATGACAACCTTTATGTTGGGGCAGCTGGGAGATATCCTGGGTATTTCCCCACCAGAAACCCCACTAAAATCTTTCTTTGTTCTATCTTTATAGGGGAGCATTGACAGCATTCCTCTGTACAGTGTAGGTGACTATGAGCCTGCAACATGCTTGGTGTACAGTGCAACAGCATCTTACATAATTTTGATTATTTTTCTTTCTGCTTATACTTAGACACATCACAGTCTTGTGGTGCCTTGTTGCACCAAAATAGTAAGTGTCAGAGGGGGTTTCACTGGCTGTCCTCAAGCTTTTAGTGATGGTTGCGTGGCAATTTGGCCTGAGCATCAGAAGGGGTGCATACCAAAAAGCTGCAAGCTCCTTTACAAGTTAGTAGCTGTTTTATTTTGTTTTGTTTGTCTCTTTTCATTTCTATAACAACTAAATATTATTATCAGGGTAATCCTAACAAGACAAACAATCTTTTTTGGTTAGTGTCTTAAACCTTTCTTGTATTATTTATGCACACATACACATGCACAAGTATCAAACAAAACTTGCACTGGAGATCTGCTATAAAGTGTTTCTGAAGCACTGCAACTGAGACATGTAATCTGCATCACATTTCAGGCTGAAAGGCCTAGTTTCTAATGTCTCCCTTAAACTGCAGAAGAATATATTTTAGTCATTAAGAAAACTTTTGAACCACTACAGACTGCAAAGCACTGGACATAATTTTCCTTCAGATGTGTCTGGAGTTTTTTAGAAGAGACTGGGCAAATGTTTGTCTGGAATTGCTTAGGTATAGCTGATCTTGTAGTGGGGATGCATCTAAGCTAGATGATCTTCTGAGGTTCCTCCCAGACATATTTCTATAATGCTGTGACTTTATAGGAGGTTTCTAATTGTAAAGGCATAACTATATCTCTAGTTTCCCTAGGTGTCATGTTTTCAGAGAAACGTATGTGACCAATTGTATGATTTTAAAAAGAAGGTCAGATCTTCACAAATTCAGCTGTCACCTGCTTTTCTCATTATGCTGCTTGGCCAAGTGGAATCCTAGAATCACAGAATATCCTGGTTGGAAAGGACCCACAAGGATCGAGTCCCATTCCACCCAAAAATCAAACCAAGTGTCCGAGAGCATTGTCCAAATATTTATTGACCTCCAGCAGCTTGGTGCTATGACCCCTGCCCAGGGGAGCCTGTCCCAGTGCTCGAGCACCCTCTGGGTGCAGAACCTTTCCCTAACCCCCAGCCTGACCCTCCCCTGTCCCAGCTCCATGCCGTTCCCTCAGGTCCTGTCGCTGTCCCCAGAGAGCAGAGCTCAGCGCCTGCCCCTCCGCTCCCCTCGTGAGGGAGCTGCAGGCCGCCATGAGGCCTCCCCTCAGCCTGCTCTGCTCTGGGATGAACAAATCAGGGGACCTCAGCTTTTCCCCCTACATCTTCCCTTCTCGACCCTTCACCATCTTTGTAGACCTCTTTTGGACACACTCTCATAGCTTTATGTCTTTTTTATACAGTGGAATTCAAAACTTCACACAGTACTAGAGGTGAGGCCGCACCAGTGCAGAGCAGAGTAGGACAATCCCTTTCCTTGAATAGCTAGCAATGCTGTGTTTGATACATACCTTCTATAAATAAATATAAAATAAATGCTATAGATATAATTATAATAATAAACACCATAAGTATAAAATGAACTCTTATGGGCTCTGCCTTACAAACCTGCCTTCACAGACAGTCATGCATTTTAAACATCTGTCCTTTACCAAGGTAATGCAGGTCTCTGGCTTGCATTTGCAGGGTATTCTAAAGCACATTACACTGAAAAGATCAGTATTGAACAAAGAAAAGCAAATGTTATTCAGTTGTGTATATCTCTATGCAGACACATACACATGAATGGTACACAGCAGTACTAGCAACGTTTTTGTTTGTTTGTTTTGTTTTTGTTTTCTTACATATATATATATATACACATAATGTATATACATTATGTGTATATATGTATGTGTATATGTATATACATATATATATATATACACATAATGTATATATATCAAAAGCTTGTCTGGTTCATAGCTGGATACAGAGTAGATCTAAGCTCAAACATTATGGCTGAAATTTGCTAACTTGGAAGCCCAGAGTTGAACACCTAAATATAATAACAATTCTTTTACAGCTTCAACTTTCCCAGTATGGATGCTATGTGGACATATTGACTCTTTAGAAACAAAATATAAATTAAACTGGTGGGGAAAAGAAAACCTTGCAGCACCTTCTCTCTCCAAAGGTGGACAGGTAATTCAGTCTTAAAACACCCATCCAGGTTTGGTAACCTGAGGATATTGAAAGCACCAGTAAGCTCTGACTAAAACGCACATGAAATAAAGGTAAAATGTTTTGTTTCTTTTCGGAAATACATATTTGCTTCTCACAAACATTTGTATTCATACAGATCAAATTTTGGTTTAGATCTAATATTTAGTGATAAAAAATAAAAATGCATGTTTCCAGTCAGGTGGAAGTCAGAGGACAGAACATTGGAGAAGAGTGGGGTGCTCATATTTAATCTGAAAATCACTAAAACAAGCCAAACATATAATTTATTTATCTCTAATTTCACCTCAGGAATCCTAAAGAACTTCATTTATCTGGCTCTAGAGCAACCACAAGTGACTGTTTACCCTAATCACTCTGACTCTTGACTAGAAAGAGAAACATTACTTCACTTAAAAGTAGAAAAACCTGTACACTTGAACAGCTCACTTTGCTCTGCATGGAATTGTGTGTTATGCCTTTAAAATCAGGATGCAAGACACACAATGTAAGAAAAAAAATATATTCAGTTAAATGAAATGAATAATTGCAAGTTTAATTTTTTTTGAAGATAAAGCCTATTTCCACAGGTGGAGTAAGTTAGCCTTTCTTCATCAAAATCACTGTTGCATTTTGTTATGTTCACCAGCTCAGAACCTTCCCTAAATCAAATGCATTGCTAACAAAGGTCAGCTTAAGCCTGCAGTTACGAATGCTATCTTCTGTTTATTCTGGAATAGATTTTTCCTGTATCAGGCATTTTCAGCTTTCTGTTTACTGGAACTGAGACATACTGGTTCCATCAGGAAATTCCCCTAATATCCATGTACAATTTCAGTGGTATTACCATTTCACTTGAATAAAAACAGAGGGAAAAACATTGTCTAGCCTTCTTAGTGTGTGCAAAGAGGACATAAAATGAACATTTTCCTACCTGATCACAACATGGCACTTACAATCCTGTGGCCACAGGAACTAGAGTAGATTAGCACATGCAGCACAGCCAGTCTCTTCAGAGCAGATTTTGGAGGGGATGGGATGCAGTCATGGCCTGAGGTCTGTGTTTTACACTGACAGGCTGATGAAAGTGGAGATGCTGTTCTGGTCATCTGGTGCCTGGATCAGATCAGATTTTCTTAAGTGTCCAGCTAAGTAGCTGCCACTATTTAGATTGGAACTGCACCTTAGCACCTTTCTACTTCTGAAAGGCAACTTAGGATGAAGCAGAACAAACTCAGCTTTGCCTGCACTTAGGCAGATGATGGAGAACATGCCCGTACTTACAATTTTATGTCATGTTAGCTAGTAGTTGATAACTAATTGCTGTAAGTTGGAAATGATTTCCAGTTGTGCTTGAACATATGATGGAGATGTCGCCTAAGAAGTGGCTGCTAGAGAAGAGAGAAAATGCCTGAAGGAATTTGCACTGTTGTACTGGGTCTAGCTGGGATGTTAACTTTCCCTGCAGCAGCCCACACTGTGCTATGCTCTGCACTTGTAGCTAAAACAGCAGTGGTATCACACTGGTGTTGTGTCTGCTGCTGAGCAGTGCTGGCACAGCATCAGGACTTTCTCTAGCCCTCCTTGGGGGTGGGCAAAAAAGTGAGAAACATCACCAGGGCAGCTGACCCAAACCAACCAAAGGGATATTCCATACCATATGATGTCACACTCAGCAATAAAAGGTGGAAAAAGGAAGAAGAGGGGAGGGGTGGGCTCTCGTTGTGAAAATGTCTGTCCTCCTCTCTGAACACCGGCTACGTGCGTTGAGGCCCTGCTTCAAGGACGTGGTCAAGCATTGCTTATTTGTGGGAAGTAGAGAGTAATTTTTTCCCTCTGCATTTCCACATAGCCTTTACTTGTTTTGTTATTCCCTTTCCCCCTTCCTCTTCCCCTCTTCCCTTTTCTCCCTTTAGTTGAATTGTTTAATTAATAATAATATTGTTAATAATAATAATATTGTTAATAATTGTTTAATTAGTATAATATTTCCTTGATAATATATTTTTCTCTTTATTAAAATTATCCTTATCTCAACCCGTGAGATGTTTTTTTTTCCCCTTACTTCTTCCCCTCCTCATCTGAGGAGGGGGAGTGAGAGAGTGGTTGTGGTGTTCAGTTGCCTAATACGGTCAAACCACTACAGTCCTTTTTGGCGCCCAACGTGGGGCACGAAGGGTTGAGATAACAATAGAATTGATTAAATTCTTATGACTAACATACTTACTTGCTAATCACCATGTTCAGTGTCCTGTTAATATTGGCTTGTTTGGGCATGTGTCATGCAATCCGAGTCATATTCTCCTTTCTCCTCTATATCCGATCTGAGAAGGTGCTACAGTGTTTGTTCGTTTTTTTTTTTTAACTCGCTGTGCTGCCAAGCACTGGCCTTGAGTTTAATCTGGCATTCAGGCCCTGCACTGTTATCATTTGGGTCTCATGGAAACTATCTTTTAGAGAATATTCAGAATTACACTGCCTTCCTTTCCTCATCTGGAAGTCAGTTTATGAATAATATCACGAATAGTACCTACTCCTTTCAAAATGGTAGAAGCAACAACTGGGTGGCTGGAAACATACCCCGTAAACCATGCTACGGCCCGAAACACTATCTTGGGCCTAGAAAGGCAAGTGTTGTGGCGTCATGGTACACCAGAGAGAATTGAGTTTGACAATGGGAGTCATTTCCGAAACAATTTGGTCACCTCCTGGGCATGGTATTGAGTGGGTGTATCACATCCCTTATCACCCACAAGCCTCTGGGAAGGTTGAAAGGTACAATGGGCTGTTAAAGACTATGTTAAGAGCATTGGGTGCTGGGACATGGAAACAATGGGACATAAATTTACCAGGAGCCACTTGGCTAGTTAATAACAGGGGGTCTGATAGCCGTGCTGGTCCTGCCGAAACAAAACCCCTACACACGGTGAAGGGAGCTAAAATCCCTGTAGTGCATGTAGGAAAGTAGATGGGGAAGGTGGTGTGAGTTACTGCTGCCTTGGGAAAAGGCAAACCCACTCGTGGGATTGTCTTCGCCCAAGGACCAGGGTATACCTGGTGGGTAATGCAGAAAGATGGGGATATCAGATGTGTGCCTCAAGGAGATCTAACTTTGGGAGAAAACTAATCTATAATCTAAGTTATATGTTGTAGGAAGACGCTGCAAGATCAACGACAGGTCAACACTGAAAGGAACTGGGCAAGTGCAACAAGAACTTGAGTTAAGCTGGTGCTGGCGTCCAGACATCCAACTCCACCTGCCCTGAGTGATCACTTCGGCAGATGAAGACTAAATTGTCAACAGTTCTTATGGACGTTTTCTGAGAGAGACCTAAAGAGTGTAAAGATGTATCTACTTATCAATTTGTTAAAGAAAAGGGAACAATGATGATGAGAATATGCCAAAGTATGGGGAACCTGAGAGTGACACAAATGTCATGGAATAAGGGGTGGATGTTGTACTGGGTCTAGCTGGGATGTTAACTTTCCCTGCAGCAGCCCATACAGTGCTATGCTCTGCACTTGTAGCTAAAACAACACTGGTGTTGTGTCTGCTGCTGAGCAGTGCTGGCACAGCATCAGGACTTTCTCTAGCCCTCCTTGGGGGTGGGCAAAAAAGTGAGAAATATCACCAGGGCAGCTGACCCAAACCAACCAAAGGGATATTCCATACCATATGATGTCACACTCAGCAATAAAAGGTGGAAAAAGAAGGAAGAGGGGAGGGGTGGGCTCTCGTTGCGAAAACGTCTGTCCTCCTCCCCGAACACGGGCTACGTGCATTGAGGCCCTGCTTCAAGGACGTGGTCAAGCATCGCTTATTTGTGGGAAGTAGAGAGTAATTTTTTCCCCTCTGCATTTCCACATAGCCTTTACTTGTTTTGTTATTCCCTTTCCCTCTTCCTCTTCCCCTTTTCCCTTTTCTCCCTTCAGTTGAATTGTTTAATTAATAATAATATTGTTAATAATAATAATATTGTTAATAATTGTTTAATTAATATAATATTTCCTTGATAATATATTTTTCTCTTTATTAAAATTATCCTTATCTCAACCCGTGAGTTGTTTTTTTTTTCCCTTTACTTCTTCCCCTCCTCATCTGAGGAGGGGGAGTGAGAGAGTGGTTGTGGTGTTCAGTTGCCTAATACGGTCAAACCACCACAACTGTGACACAAAAGGGTCACAAAACTCGCTCTATAAAGTCTGGACATTGCTGTTTGCTGAATACTTTTCACTGTATTCTAACAGCAGAATAAAATGTGGTAACCCTTGAAACAACAAAGTTGGTAATTGACTATTTCTGCTGAGTATTTCAACTAAATTACAAGTTATTGACTTAAGTCAAAGCCAAGCACAAACCTTTCCCAAGGTGCCTTTCCTGAACAGCCTTCTTGAAAAGGCTGATGCACTTTGTGTGGGGCAGTATATTCCTGAGCAAGCTTCATTACTACCTCTGAAGGTATGGTATACAGTCACCAATAAGCAGGCAGAGATCTGTGCCTCTTTTGCTGTGAGCCTGCCTAGGAATAAAGGAAGAAACATGAGGTTTCATTGTCCATTGGGGTTTTTGTGTGCTGTTGTTATCACAAGCCTTGCATTTTATGTTCTCTCATTGGAATCATCAATCTCTGTCTCTCTCTGTCTTTTTTTTTTTTCTTCTTTATTTTTTTTTTATTTTTTCCCCCTCCAAGCCACTTGATAGCTCTGAAAAGTCTGGACATCATGCTTTGCTGAATACTGTTTCCTAGCTATTAATTTCCTCTGTTCACATCAGAAATGTCATAAGTTTAATCACGCTCATAATGGCTTTTTAACCAAATAACCAAAAAAGAATGGGTTTACAGGTTAATTACAGGTTAATTAAGAGCAAATACTACTTCCAGGAATGCAGATTCTTCCAAAAATATTTAGTTATATGGTCTTCACTCCCAGATGAAAATTTTCCTTAATTACATTAGCTGCAGAGACAGGTCTAAATAAAATTATTATATACCAATCAAAAATGGTACATAACAATATTGCATGGTTTGATAGGAAGAAATTGTCTGAGAATTTTATATCTGGAAATAACAAGGTACATCATTAATACTAGCACAAAAATATGTATCCAGCTACCAAAAAAGGAAAAATAAAAATCACAGAAAAGGAAAAATAAAAATCACAGCAGTGCATTGACCCTGTGCTTCAGTTCTGCTCCTTTGAACACAGCTGTGAGTACAGAGAGACGAAAGAATAATTTGTGAAAGGATATCGTATTCATTTTAAGGATTTATACATTGGTTGTGGAAGAGATAACAAATGTTATTGAGCACAGCTGACTGTCCATGGAGCTCAGGTGAATCTCTGCAACTATATTAGTCCTTGTTGTCACTGCTATGTGTTTTCATTTATTGCAGTCTGATGGTTGTTGTATATATTCCCACCCAGAATCAGGGAAGGCAGAAGTCAACCACATGTTGTTTTGGTGCTGATAGCATAATGCTCTACATCCCCATTGCCTCACAGAAAGTTTGCAAAAGGTTGCATTGACTGTCAAACTTTCCTTCCAGCTAGAAGGTGTCTAAAAAGCTAATTCCAGGAAGTTTCACAGTAGTAATTAGGGTTAGCTACTGATTTGTGGAGTAAGCTGACAAAATTATAATGAATTTCAGATGATCCAAAAGACACTGTAATTCAAAAAGACATCCTAATAAGCTCTGTTTCTTTGAAGTCCTGCCTTAATTTTCTTTCTTAACTCTCTTTTATAAGAGAGGAATCTTTGTTCTGCTTATTGAAAAATATTTCTTTAGATTTTAATTTCAAGATGCTCAGAAATTTTCAGAGGGAGACTGATAGATTTTGATGAAAGATTTCTGTTCAAAGTTTGCTGCTTGAAGCATTTTACCTTTCCAACTAGTTACAGTAATAATTCTAAACTATTTAATACACATGTGCCACTGAATTAGAAAGAACCAGAAATATAAAAGCCTGGGCAAGGTTGCTAATAGCTGATGTTTGACTTTCTACTTGCCCTACAAAGAACAATCAGAAAGTATTTTGAAAAGCGCTAAGACATCAGACTAAAAGAGACTTTCTGGATCATCAGCACTAAATACTGCTGTCTCAGGCAGTCATATAAAATGATGGAAAAAATACAGATTTATTAAACTATGAATTAAATTCACACTTAATGTAGAAGAATACAAGAAAAAACTTAAATCATTGGATAATTGTGAAAAATTGAACTTGTCAGCTATTGAGGATAAATTGCTTGGAACTGAGTCTACAGTCCTTTGGGTGATTTAATCTCTGAGACACACCTTTTTTTTGCTCTTCTTTGTCACAAATTATCTCAAATGCAATAGTACTTCCACTTTAGCCTGTTTCATGTGACTTTTTCTGTATTAGCTTATTTACAAGACCTCTGTGATTCACGAAATATACCTATTTTATATTTGTGTGAGCCTCGGTTTCAGGGCAGGTTTGTGACAGTGTATGGATCTGTTGCAGTCACAGTGCTTCTGCTTCTGAACACAGCTGACAGGTGAGTTCTCAGAGAGTTTGTGCAGAAGCCTTGACCCCTGTGAGCTCAGTGGGCATGGCTTTCAGGGTGAGAAGGACTCATAGTGGGCCTCAATTTTCTAAATTGGAGACACACAGGTTTGATAGATGGACCACTCATTGAGTAAGGAATTGGCCAGATGGCTGCATTTGAAGAGTTTAAAGAGGCTGCAGTCAATGGCTCAGTGTCCAGGTGGAGACCAGTGATGAGTGGTGTTCCTCAGGAGTTAGTACTGGGACTAGTGCTGTTTGAAGTCTTTGTTATAACAATGGCAGTAGGACTGAGTGCACCCTCTGCAAGTTTGCCAGTGACGCCAAGCTCTGTGGTGCAATCGACATGCTGGAGGGAAGGGATGCCATCCAGAGGGACCTGGGCAGGCTTGAGAGGTGGGCCTGGGTGAACGTCATGGAATTCATCAAGGCCAGGTACAAGATCCTGGGCCTGGGCTGGGGCAATCCCAAGCACAAATACAGGCTAGGTGGGGAGTGGACTGAGAGCAGCTCTGAGAAGGAGTTGGTGATGCTGATTGATGAGCTGGTTATGTGCGCTTGCAGCCCAGAAAGCCAACTCTGTCCTGGGCTGCATCAAAAGCAACACGGCCAGCAGGGTGAAGAAGGTGATTCTGTACCTCTGCTCTTCTCCGCTCTCATGAGACCCCACCTGGAGTCCTGCACCCAGCTCTGGGGCCACCAGTACTAAAAGCAAAGAGAAGTATTAGAAGAAGTCCAGATGAGAGCCACAAGGATAATCAGAAGGTTGGAGCACCTCTCCTATGAAGACAGGCTGAGGGAGTTGGGGTTGAACAGCCTGGAGAATGCTTTGAGGAGACCTTGTAGAAGCCTTCCAGTACCTAAAGGGGACCTACAGGAAAGCTGGGGAGGGACTCTGTCAGGAGTGTAGCGATAGGACAAAGGGGAGTGGATTTAAACTAAAAGAGGGTAGAAGTAGAGTAAGTATTAGGAGGAAATTCTTCATTCAGAGGGTGGTGAGGCCCTGACACAGGCTGTCCAAAGAAGCTGTGGGTGCCCCATCACTGGAGGTGTTCAAGGCCAGGCTGGATGGGGCTTTGGGAAACTTGGTCTAGTGGGAGGTGTCCCTGACAGGGGGGCTGGAACTGGGTGATATTTAAGGTGCCTTCCAACCCAAACTATTGTGTGATAATGCTGCTTCCAACTTTCAGTAGTGGAAGTCATTGAAATTTTCACTCATATTTACTACCAACACTTCAGTTGTGGTTATCTCCAAAGGCTGATGCCTGAAACCTTAGCATTTTTTTTTCAGCATGAAAGAGGGATGTCTTAGGCAGGCAAGTATCCATAACTGTAGGAAAAAGAAATACATATTCAGCCTCAACCAACAACTAAATCAGGCTTATCTATGTATCTGGTCACTTGATAAGATGGATTCCACCCTCATGTCCAGCAGAGTACCATGAAGCAATGAGCTGGGGGGTGGTCTATAAACGCTAGCCTAGGATTAGCAGCAACCAGAATAGCTTGTGTGAGGTTGTGGTTTGCAAGCACTTGAGCAGATGCAGTGTCTGGCTGGATCTGCAAGCAGAAGGGTCTCCTTCTGTCCTCCCTTCTCTTACACTTTCCACTCCTTTTCTTCTCTCTCTCTCCTCCCTGGCTGTACTTTACCATCCTCTTTATGGCTCTGTTGCCCACAAGACCTTTGTGGCAGATGATCTAACCCATTAAAATTGCAGAAAACCGTCCACATTATTTGCTGGATTTATTTGTAATAAATTAAACTTTGGTCCTCCACAGACAGGACCAAAGTGTGCACCAGATGTGCAGAAGAAACACATGGTGAGGACTGAAAGTGACAGCAGGAAAAGAGGTGGAAATGTGAAACAGTAACTCACCATTTAGGGCAGTTTCAAGCTGTTAAATTTGTTCACCATGTCTTGTATTCTAACATCAGAACGTAACTCTAGAGAGTAGTAATGATTTGTTTGCCCAGTAAAGACCTCTGTGTACCCACAGGCTGAAATGTCTGTGCTCTAGATAAGTTTGATTTATTATTTAACTACTGCTAAAGCCCTCTGAATTTTGAATTATAATGACATGAGCTCTTCTCTTCTGACCCAGTTTGTTCAAACCAGAAGTCTCACAGCCCTTGTTTGTGTGGCATAGTCTTTACAGCATATGCATTCCAGTATCTAAGGCAATATCCTTCTACAAGGTCCCCTGAGAGAGGATCATTTGTATTACAGTTAGCACAGCATTAGTGCTATTTGACATATTTTATAGAGACACATCCCAAGGCGTTGTCATTAATCCTTGAAATATGACAAATACTTTAAAAGCAAACTAGGCAATTAAAACACTTTAAAAAAAGAAAAAGTTAGATGGCATTAGCAAACAGAAACAAATCCAAAAACAATTCAAGTCAATTTCACCATTTTAAACCATAATGACTAGATGTTCTTTCTCCACTCAGTTGTCACTCGATCCTTGGCATTTGCAGCAATCACAGAGCACAGACTGTCTTTAGGGCCGTAATGCATAATGAACTTGGACAATGAAGACACAAGACTATTTAAAGCTTGGTAAACTATTGAATAACCTTAGCATCAATCCTATAAAAGGATGGAAGCCTACAGGGAAATATCGCTGATATAATTATATTCTGGCTGACCTTAGTGTGAAGTAAAATACAGACAATAGCATTTCATGCTGTCTCCAGACCAGGCAGGATATCATTAGCCCAGCAAGTGAAGCATTGCATTAATCATTCTTGTGCTAGGATTATCATGTGGTGCAAGACAAGAAGTGCTTTGCCTTATGGCTAAACCTTTGTGCCTCTCAAACTACTCCTCCTTTACTCCTCCCAAACTTCTTTTTTAAGCCTGAAGCCAGTTCATTCCTGAATAGACAGTAGAAATGTTTAGCAAGAACTGAAAGTTGCTATGATAAACATACTTTTACTGAAAAAAATGTTAATAGAGGAGTAAAACATTGCTGTTTTCACTAACAGTACAGAAAAATCAGCCTTATCTACTCTGAAAGTTACACTGTCCGTCACTAGTATGCATGCTGGGGGAGTAGTTGGTGGCGTCCCCCAGTCAGACCTCTGAGTAATATTTTCTATTGTAGAAGTACCTACCAGTCATAGCCTAGGATGGTGCTAGGTACTGAATAGTCCCTCATCACAAAGTGATAGTGCAAGATTATCCCACAGCTGCACAGAGGCTTATACTGCAATACTGCAAAAGTAGAAAGCTATCTAAAAGGTTCAGAGCCTAAGTGCTGAGCTGAAAAAGGTTGCTGTAAGTACCCTATGAAATGGAAGGAGAATCAACCATTCACAGTCCCACAGTAGAGGAGACTGAATAGCAATCCACTGCAAACCAGCCACAGGAGCCGTGCACATGCAGTCTTAGGAGGGACACAAGTTTGTCTCTGCTTCCTACTGCTCTGCACCTTGCCAGCTCCGTCTCTTTGATTTTATTACTGCTGAGCCCACAGTCAGTAAAAAAGTAGGGTCCTGTTTCCAAATGTAGGAAGGTAACATCTTTGGGTTGACGTACCTTAAAATTTATGATAACAGGACTAAATGTAGTAGATATAGTAGAGTAGTAGTATAGTAGAATACAGCATCTGCAAAGCAACATTTTTTTGGGGTCTAAATGATTCTTGAAAGAAGACATTCCACCAGTATTAACTCATTTGAAAAAGATATTCATTATCAATAGCTTTACTACCCATTAGTTAAGATCAGACCCCCTCCACACACACATTCTTTGCTAGTTGTATTTGGCCTCTATGTGTTTATTTGCATGTGTTCTCTGTGAGCTAATGACAGCATATCATTATCTTGAAGGTTGTTATAGCTAATGATGCATTTACAGAAACTGAAATTTCTAGAAGTGATGAAAGTATATGAATCACATTATGAAAGATGTCCATAGTTACTAAATGTGAAAAGTATAGTGGAGGTGCCCACTGCTCTAGAACCCAGCCCATATCCTCCCACTCTCCCTGCCACTCCTAGCCATCCCACCTCAGGACAGACCTCTGGATGGCATTCCTAAGTAATTGCTTAACCTTAAGCAAAATCAGATTTAAACAACTACTAAGTGCATTCAGGAGACATAACTACAACAGCATGCTGGTCTTGAGTATCCCAAGGATATTCAAAATCTTGAAGAACTATCATAACTAGCTCAGAGGATAAGAGGGAAGCGAAGCAGAAAGGGAGAGTGAACAAGTAGGAAAAAGTATCTCCCCCCTGTCCCCTTCATAGATTGGCTCCCTGAAGAAAAAAGGCAATAGGTGTAATTGTTAATAGTTTCCAAGATATGGTTTCCAAAGTATAGAGTTGACAACAGTTCTGAGTATAAATACCAGGTTAGTCTCATGACCAGCAATTTCATCATATCATAAGCCAGTGTTACACCGCACAGTACCATTATGTTCTTAAACCAGGGCCCGAAAAGGATAAACAGCATGACAGTAACGTGCTGTATAACTCAATTTGGAAAACAGGCACAGCAGACCTGAGATTAAAGCAATCACCATTGTGACTAGCAACTATTAAGTAGGTCTAATACTTATATCAATTTTAGTTTAATACACTCTGGTCAGATCTGTCGTTATCTCAATACGTCGTGCCCCACGTTGGGCGCCAGAAAGGACTGTTGTGGTTTAACGCAGCTGGCAGCTAAACACCACACAGCTGTTCACTCACCCTCCCCCCTCCCTCTCTGGGATGGGGGAGAGAAACGGGAAAGTGAAGCCTGTGGGTTGAGACAGAGACAGTTTATTAAGACAGGAAAATAATAATAATAATAACAATAATAATAATAATAATGTGTACAAAACAAGTGATGCACAATGCAATTGCTCACCACTCACTGACCGATGCCCAGCCTATCCCCAAGCAGCCGGGCCCCCCACCCCGGCTAGCCACCCCTGTTTTCTTGCTCTTACTGGAATGGATCAGCTCTGGAAAGTGAAAAAAAGTCAAAAGAAAAAAAAAATAAGAGGGCATGGCAGGGTGGGGAAAAAGAAAGTGAAGTCCTCTTACTTTTGTAAGAGCATCCCCCAAAAAAAGCCAGCTGTTGATGTGGAACTGGAACCAGTGTCTGTGTATGGTCTCAGGATCCTTTTCACAGCAGAACCACAGCAAAAACAGGCTAAAACTTGCATTCAGATCCATAATTGATTTTCAGTGTGAGAACTGATGGAAAGAAATCAGCCCAACCACAAAAATAGAAACAGAAGATTTGTGGTCACAATTAACCCTTGGTAACATCGGCTTAAATATGGAGCATCTCTGCCTATCGAAGATAGGGACACAGTTGCGGTCCAGAGTATGTGACACCAGGATTGGCCTGGGATCTCTGAAAAGTCTTGTTCAGAGGAAATAAGCAGTGACAGAGAAGACAAGGAAAAGATGTTCTTCCAGTAAGTACTCCTCACAAATTTGTGCCAGGCCCATTCAGTCTAGCCAAGCCTTGATTTATACGTTTTAAAAACACTGAGCAGCTCCAAAAGCTGGCTGTGTCCCTGGAGAGGACTAGCTGGGTCAAGATAAAAATTCCTCAGCAGTGTTCAGCCTTTTGGAGAAAAGAAAAGCAGAATAGAAAGGCAGAGTGAGAAGAGACATACAATAGCAGGCAGACTGACTGACTCCTTCAGCTGCTGCATTGAGTGGAAGTGCATTTTCCCTGGTAATTGCTGGATGTCTGAGTATTTCATCTAACATGAAGGTAAGACAATTGCTTACTTAATTTGTACTGATGAAGTGAATATGGCAAATGCAATGAAATATTAATTTATATGTAGAAATACTTGGCTGAAAATGTAATTGGGCAGAATTGCAAGAAAGAAGAAAACTGAAAAACAATACCTTGCACAACAGAGATGAGGAAAGTCAGTGCATCAATCTCCTCATTTTTTCCTTTAGCCTGAGTAGTGTAAAGATTGCAGAAAGTTTGAATATCTGCATGGGCTATAAAAAGCAGAAACAAACAAACAAACAAACAAACAAAAAACAAATAAAGCAGTAAGTTTAGTTTGCTTTTGCTCCTCTTTTCTTTTCAGGTGCTGGGGATTTTTGTGTTGCTGGAAGTTACAGGCTTCTTTCCCATTTTTTCCAGGTGAATATTTCTTTAGAAAATTACTGAACACTAGGCATGGATAATTTAACAGACAGTTCTGGTTCATGCCATGGGACAGGGCTTAAAGGGATTTTTAGATGTATTTCCTGGGAGAGAAGACACTGATATCAGCACTGCCCCTGCCATCAATGATGACAAGAGTGCAGAATTATGTTGTCCCTTGCCCCTGTCCGGTGGAGGAACAGCATGCACAGCAGTGGCATGAGCCTGCAAAATACAGTGCAGGTTGCCCCAAGCCAGCCCTCATTCCAGGGGCAGGTTGCACCCCAACTTTTTGAGAGCTGCCTGGGAAATTCATTTGCATCCCATGGCATACACAGCCCCTGACCACTGCCTGGCCATTTCCAGATGTGATCTGGCCCCTCTCTGCTTTGCAATGTGGAGCTCATCTCTGAAGGTGTCCACATGGATTCACAGAGTCTCTACTGACTGTCAGGCCAGGTGAACATGACTGGTCTTTTCGGTTGTTCACTGACCAGAAAGTCCAGGTGGGAAGTGATTTTGTTCTTGCACATCAAAAGCAAATCCCAGTGGTTTTTAGAGGAAGCCTGATGCCTGTAATTTACGTTGAAGGTCTGCTTTGCTGTTTTGGAAAGTTTTGCACTAATGCTTATGAATGGAAATCACTGACAATCTTCCTGTTTTGCTTTTATACTGAAAAAAATAAAACAAAACAAAACAAAAAAACAACCTACTGGAGCAGCCCTTCCTATCCAGTCCATTGCCGCTGGACTTCTTTTGGCCCTTGGTCCGAATGTGATGGCTGTACTCACAAACAGGTATAGATGGCCGCACCTTTATGTATGCATGATCTCACAAGCATATGCTTCCTCCCCTACACTACACTACCTGCCCCCCTATATCTTTAAACTGAAATCAAATATCAAACAAAAGTATCTGAAATAACTCTTCCCAGAAGAACAAAAAAGTTGCTGGGCACTAGAGAAGGGAAATCCTCCAGTCTGTCCCCTCTATGTTCTCTTTCAAAGCTATGATATTCATGTTGTAAAATAACTTGCACTGTTTTTATTTTGGTGATAGCTCCAAAAAGCTCAGCTGAACTGTCCAGTAAACTAAGACTTTCCTCAGCTAATGTTGGTTTGTACCACTTCCACTCATTTTTCATCAGAAGAATCATATCTCAAAGGAAGAAAACTTTGTTACAACATCTTGTCCTCAATGAAAAACAAGTTGATGATTTTTACAGTGCAACTGTACTGATACGCAAGACACTTTTGCCTTTGATTACCTTTCTCATTTACTTTGATGTTGCATCAATTAGGGAGGGATTGGTCAAAATTAAAAATATGCCATGATACTGTACTTATTCTTGTAGAAGCAAAAAGTAGCCCAGCTGATAATATGTTTTATCATCTTCTTTAATGATACTATCGCTTTGAAGAACTTAAGCAAATTTATATCAGGCATGACTGGTCCAACTAAAAATGTAAAATAAAACTGAAATTTGTCAGTAGCTTCCTCTTTGTTTCAGTTAGATATTAGATTGTTGAACAAACCAGCCAAGTTGATGTCTAAAGACCTTACGGTTGTGAATTTGGACCACTAACCTGTGAGTTAATTACCATATGGTGGTAACACAAACTGTGGTTATTCTTAGAAAAAAAATAGTGAATGCCTCATTACCTTTCAGCAGTAGAGCAGCAGCATTGCCTTGACACTAGTAAATTATTTCTTCTTCGCATTTAAATTTTCTAAGATCTCCCTTGATTTGCATTCAGATTCGGAGACGGATGGTAGCAGTTTATGGGCAGTATGGGGGAAACCCCTGCTCTGGCGATGCTTTTGAAATAAGACCCTGTAACCCCACAAGGGGATGCCCAACAGAGGATGGCTGTGGTGATCGGTTCAGGTGCTTTTCAGGTACTAAGATCTTTTTCATGATTTTCTGGTCCTTAAATTTAAGAAGATAACCTTGTTGTCTTTTACATCTATAAATGGGCAATGCCATTTGAAAACCCTTGACCTACAGATAAATTTGATTCAGCAAGGATTTTCCTTTTTTATTTTTATTTTTGGCCATAGATGTGCGTGTTTTTAATTTTCAAATTACTGCTCTGCCCCAGAGTACATTTTTATTATTATTATTATTATTAGAAGGTAATTAAGGAATCATAGAATATCCTGAGTTGGAAGGGACCCTTAAGGATCATCAAGTCCAACTCTTGACACCGCACAGGTCTACCCAGAAGTTCAGACCATGTGACTAAGTGCACAGTCCAATCTCTTAAACTCAGTCAGGCTCGGTGCAGTGACCACTTCCCTGGGGAGCCTGTTCCAGTGTGCAACCACTCTCTCTGTGAAGAACCCCCTCCTGATGTCAAGCCTAAACTTCCCCTGCCTCAGCTTAACCCCGTTCCCGCGGGTCCTGTCGCTGGTGTTAATGGAGAAAAGGTCTCCTGCCTCTCGACACCCCCTTACGAGGAAGTTGTAGACTGCGATGAGGTCTCCCCTCAGCCTCCTCTTCTCCAGGCTGAACAGGCCCAGTGCCCTCAGCCATTCCTTGTACGTCTTCCCCTCCAGGCCTTTCACCATCTTCGTAGCCCTCCTCTGGACATTCTCCAACAGTTTCATGTCCTTTTTATACTGTGGTGCCCAGAACTGCACACAGTACTCGAGGTGAGGCCGCACCAGCGCAGAGTAGAGCGGGACAATCACCTCCCTTGACCTACTAGCGATGCCGTGCTTGATGCACCCCAGGACACGGTTGGCCCTCCTGGCTGCCAGGGCACACTGCTGGCTCATATTCAACTTGCTGTCTACCATGACCCCCACATCCCTCTCTTCTAGGCTGCTCTCCAGCGTCTCATCGCCCAGTCTGTACGTGCAGCCAGGGTTTCCTCGTCTCAGGTGCAGGACCCGGCACTTGCTCTTATTGAACTTATTGAACTTATTGAATACAGATATATAAGATTGTTCAAAGCTGTTCTAGATTCTATCCAAACATCCTGGAAACTACCTGGGTCCTGGAAACTGAGGGACTCTAAAACAGTGCTAGAGTACAAACTTTCGCACACACAACACACACACAACACACAACAAAAATAACAAAACTATCTCACTAGGTAGACATTTAACACAGAAGAATATGATGCTTTGGTGCTATAAGAGAGATAATCAAAGTTAATCACATGTGATCCCTCAAGGGTAATTATGCACTATTTCTTTATGTCTACATTTACTGCTGTTTCACAAACCCTTCTGGGCACAGACTGTTCACTGTGTGAGTGAACAAGCTAGCATCATAGATAACTGGGATTTTGCTTTGATTTTAGGTGATTTATTTTAAGTGAACAAACATTTCTCCTTTCCCCATGCATTTTTGTTTTCATTTAGGTCAGTGTATTAGCAGATCTCTTGTGTGCAATGGAGATCAGGATTGTGAAGAAGATGGCACTGATGAAGATCGATGTGAAGAGAAGACGACTATATGTGATATTGATAAAACACCTCCAAATGCAGAGCTTACAGGAACAGGGTAATGTTCTGTGCAGAGCTCAGTGGTAACATTGCCAAACGCATTCAAGTTTTGGTTTTATTTACAAGCTCTGGCTGTATGGATAGATTTTCTGGTCCCATGGTAAAGCATCCAATATGCAGAAGTGTGCAGTACAGCTAATTCCACCATACCAGTGGCTCAGTGTGGCTGGAATGTGCTTACCCTTTGATGTGAAACACAGAATAAAGCTTTCTATCCCACTATTTAAACACACATCTTCTAAGATATGAAGCAAAGCATAAACCAATAGCACATATCAGCATGGAAAAAAAAATGAGCCAACAATACCCATTCTTTCTGCATATTGCTCTTGAATTTGGCACTGTGGATCTACATGGATTTCTAGTCATTCATCCCATCTGCAGCCTAGAAAAATAATTATCTCAAGTTCCTTTATCATATTTATATCACTTGGAATGTGATGTAATTCAGATGCAATACAAAAAGATTTTGGAATGCCTGTCCAGTTTTTTTCAGTTTTGCATTAATTGCTGGAAAAAATGTAATAAAATCATTTGTGTTAGGTGTGAATGTCTTAATGTTAACAGATACTGATATGTGTTTGTTTGTGTTGACAAACCAAGAACATTTTGTTTTCCGTATTCTAATGTGTTATGCACATTGCAGTTCTTCAGATAAAAGGGGTCATTCCGTTGATAGCCACTTTTTATAGATAAATAAGCTTTCAATCTTAACTGCAGATATAACATTCAGTTACAATGGCTTGGTAATTTCTAACTCCTGTACAATGATTTGCTACCTCTCTGTCTTAATGATCTTTCATGTTTTTCCTCTCTAAGCTTTGATGCCATTACTGGAGAGACTAGGGGAAGAGTTATTCATACAAAAAACTTTGGAGGACAATGCAGAAAGGTCTTCAGCAATGACAGGAGAGAATACTACAGACTGAGTGAAAGCGTTCTTGCATATACTTTCCAGGTATGTTTCCATTCAGCACACATTTGTATCTAAAGTAATGATTATAAGTCAGAGAATGATGCAAAGCTTGTAGGGTGTCTACCTTCTTAGGTAGACTTCCCTAAACAACCCTGAGTGATGCCTATTCCCTCTCTATAGAGACTCTCATAACTGTGGCTGCTCTTCATCTCTCACAAAATTAAAGGCAAAGAGAAGGACCCTGTGGCACTGTACACAGCTGTCAGCTGGCTGGAGTTGTATCAAGCAAACACCACTGCCAATAGCAAAAAGCGTCAGTGCCACCATAGTGTTTAGGGCCATATGTCACCAGATGCTCTGTGAAAGTTGTGTCAACTCATGTTGAGAGAATCTGGTATATAAAAAGCTAAAATAAATAAATTAGAATGTATAATTATTGTAAAGTTGTTTACATAAGCTTATTATTTTGAGAGACTGATTTATATCTTGCTAAAATTGAAAGAAAAACAAGTAATTTCTTGGAAGTGATTTGTAATTCTCTCACAGTTAGACTGAAAGTAAAGCCATCTCCTTAGAATAAGTATTGGTCTGAATCAACCTAAGAAATGTGATGAGCACCTGGCTTTGAAATGCTTCATGGAGATCTTCCATAGATCTCCATCAAGTCATTGTCTCAGAGATTTGGTTTGTCTCCGCATTATCAAAAGCATGCCAAGCAATCCTCAAAGTACTTTATTTTGTAGCATAAGTATGTTTTATATATATGCATATGCATACATGTAATGTTCTTTCCAATAGATTTCACTACTTTCTGTGAAATCTGAAATGGATTCAACCTGAAAAACACATCTCTTTTTTTTTTTTTTTTCATCAGGAAGGACTCACTTGATTCTCTTAAGTTACCATTTTTAACATGAAGCTTTTTCATGAAGCTCTTTATACAGAATTCTATTTTCAATCTTCTAGGTTAAAATTCAGAATGATTTCAGTTATGAGTTTTTCAACAGTAGTTGGTCTTATATGAAGCACGTAGCAAGGCATGAAACATCAAACAGTGGACACTATCTTATACACAGTGAAAATGAGGAGAACAAGCAAAAGGTATGTATACATTTTCACAATAGCTTAGTATTTTGCATAAAAGTTTTTGTCACTTTTCTCAGTCACTTTCCTAGTGAGATGCACATATTTATTCTATCCAGATATTTTTGACACAAAGTGAATGACAGAAAAAAATTCCATATAAACTTTACAAAGAAATCACTGGCTTGGTTCCTAAATAAGATGGGTTGGCTGCTGTTTTTTTTCTCCATTTTACCTTCTTAGTAGTTATTTGTATAGTAGCTCTTTATCTCCCTAGTTGAAAGAGAAAAACATAATCTTCCTGTCATAATTATTCACTTTTTTCCATTTTCTTCTGTTTACTGCACTTTTTTTTCTACTACCTTTGTCAGTATCTTGGAGTGACAAAAATAAGTAATTCTGTGATTAAAACTAAGTTATTTTATAATACCCTTATAATTCTACTAGTAGAACCCCATTAAGAGAGAAATCTAGTGTCTTAAGCAGCCAGGAATCACAGTGTTTATGCCTTTGACCTACTTAAAAAGAAGCATTAGATAAATCATTTCTAACTGACTCTCCATTAAGAAGTGTATACTCTATTCTACAGGAAATAAACTCAAGCAACAAATACATAAATTTTATGGTATCCAAGCTGACAGAGAATGAGCTTGCTTTACTGCACTAGCAATGAAGTATTTTGATATTTGTAAAAAATTCAAAAGCAACTGCGAGAGTCTGAGTGTAGGCATACAAGATTTTATAAATCAGCAGTATCCTCAAAATTGCTACAGGCCCTTGTGAGAAGGGCTCATCTAGACAAAAACAAGGTTCAAAGAACACTTCTCTGGAGCCTCCAATTTGCTTTCAACAACTCTGTCAAGCTGAGTAGCTTTGGTTAGCAGCCAATATCACGTGCACATCATCTGGCTGCTAGAAACCATCCTGTTAGTGAAATGGAGCATGACTGATTTCTTTTCCTTTCTCCAGAGTAGGCAGCTGATGGTTATTGAGAACAGTGTGGAAGTTGCTCAGTTTATTAACAACCGCCCAGACTTTCTCACTCTTGCGGAGCCATTCTGGAAGGAACTTGCCAACCTTCCAGTTGTCTACAATTACAATGCCTACCGAAGATTTATTGAGTATTTTGGGACTCATTTCTTACAGTCTGGATCTCTAGGAGGACATTATAAACTTATATTTTATATGGATACAGACAAAATGAAAGCAGAAGGTAGAGTATTTGTTATCAGAAACAAACTGAACAAACAAGAATAAACATTTATTTGCATTTTTTTCCAGCTAATATCTAAACTCTAGTAAAAAAAAATCTACCACATTCTCCTCACAGGCAAAAGAAAGATTGCTAAAAGTGGTCAAACTACAATGTTTAGTTACAGATCTGCATCTGTGACCCGCAGTGCTCTGGGTACTAAAGATTTGCTAGTTGGATCAGGACTTCACAAGGCTAGTGCCAATCTGAATTTCAAGTAATGTTAAAGAGTAAAAGTTACTTAGAGGTAGAGATTGGGTAGAACTGCATAAAGTGGAATAAATTACAAACAGAGCAAACGCCAGAGTGACATGTATGATTGTACTCAGTGGAGAGCAGTGCTGTAGGATTAGGGATTGCTGAGATAAAGAATGAAAGAAGTGATAAGCTTTTTCCAAGTACACCTTCCATTCATCAGCCTCCATGCATATAGGCTTTAGCAAGACATGGAGCTTCTCACAGGACCTGCTTTTTACCTGCCTTCTAACTTTTTTCTTTCTAAACCACATTTGTAGTCAACATGAAACTCAGAAATGAACCCAAAATACTTTCCGTGTGCAATATTGTTAATGGATAGATTATCTATCTAGATTAATGGATGGATTATTAAATGGATGGATTAACATGTCCAGAGAAGGGCTATGAAGCTGGTGAATGGCCTGGAGCACAAGTCCTGTGAGGAGTGGATGAGGGAACTGGGGTTGTTTAGTCTGGAGAAGAGGAGGCTCAGGGATACCTTATTGCTCTCTACAACTACCTGAAGGGAAGGTGTGGGGAGCTGGGGGTCAGCCTCTTCTCACATGTAACTAGTGATAGGACTAGAGGGAATGGCCTCAAGTTGTGCCAGAGGTGGTTCAGGTTGGAAATTAGGACGTATTCCTTCTCAGAAAGAGCAGTCAGGCACTGGAACGGGTTGCCCAGGGAGGTGGTGCAGTCACCGTCCCTGGGGATGTTTAAGGAAAGGTTGGACATGGTGCTTAGGGACATGGTTTAGTGGGTGACAGTGGTGGTAGGGGGATGGTTGGACCAGATGATCTTGAAGGTCTTTCCAGCCTTAATGATTCTATGATTCTATGATCTGCAGGTCTGAGCACAACAGACATGTACCAGTGCACTTCATCAGGCTGGAATATATTCTTTGTGAAGAAGAAAAAAACAGAGTGCTCCAAGATGGATGAACTGCTACGGATTTCTTCAGGTAAATGCTCAACAGTGACTTATATAGTTGTCATGTCTAGAGCTTCAACGTCCTTCAAAACAAATGTCAAAATGAGAAGCAGGTATTGATAGCTTTGTTGAACTGTATCTTAGGGTAGATTTAGATTAAATATTAGGAATACATTCTTTACTGGGAGGGTGGTGAGGCACTAGAACAAGTCACTGAAAGAATCTGTGGATTCCCCATCCCTGGAAGTGTTCAAGGCCAGGCTGGATGGGGCCGGCAACCTGGTCTGGTGGGAGGTGTCCCTGCCCATGGCAGGGGTTGGAACTCAATGATCTTTAAAGTCTCTTCCAACCCAAACCATTCTGTGATACTACCATTCTATGTATTTATGATTCTAACAAGTTGAACCCAGACACCAATGCCAAGACTGAAAAGCTCCCTAGCTCCCATCATATATACCTAATGCTTTCCCAATAGTAATTACTTTCTGGACACATGGAAAAACAGGTACCCCTTGGATATATTATTCATGTAGGAGCACTTGATCCAGGCACAGATGTTTCATCTGCAATGATGTGTCCTTTCACTACCTGTTAATACATGCTTTGTGTGTATTGTTTCTATTTCCATTTGTGAATATAGCAATGCTGGTATTTTCTATGTTTCTCATCCCAATCTCCAGGAAGCAGCAGCAATAAAATTAAAGGAGACCCCTATGTAGAAGGAGGAAGCCCAAGTGCCATTGCTGGCCTTAGTTTTCTAGAACTGGATAATCCTGCTGGGAACAGTAAGAAATATTCCTTTTGGGCCAGATCAGTGACAGACTATCCCAAAGTAATTAAACAAAAGGTAAGGATATTTTGCTGGAGCAGAGATGAGCAGATGGGATTACCTCAAGGGGAGAAATGATTAAGCTATAGCTGGTGATTAGTCAGGCTGCAGTCTGCAATCGTTTTGTATTCAGATCACTTTATATAATAAAGAATAATTCACAGGACAAAAATTCATGAAGCTAATATAAAGTGATCAGCTGAATCATAAATCTAGCCCTTGGCAAGTTAATACCTACAATTTTACAGACCTTAAGTGACTTTAGTGGAGTTCTGCTTAAGAATAGAGGGTTACCCTAACGTTGGAGAAAGCCCCTTTTCTGAAATGTCTATTGGCAGGTCTGTGTGGCTTCCACTCATCTTGCCAATTTCTCTCGATGCTTTTTATCTCTCTCCCTTCGCTCTGCATGCAGAAGTTTGGAATTCTGGGTATTCTGTGAGCCAAACATTTCAAAGTTGACCATGATCATATTCGCCGCTACTTTGTTTAAGTCCTTTTTGCGAGCTGCCCAAAAACTGAAGAATGTTATAAAACCAAAAGAATTGTCAAGTAGTTTTCAATGAAATGTAGAAACACATAATATCATAAAACATGCAATAGAAATGGAAAAATGTTCTTTGTTATTGCTGCCTTTAATCACTGGTCAATGAAATTACAATCTCTAGCTTTTTATACTGAAAATTGCTTCAGTGAGGATTCGTGTTATTGTACATTGGTGGTCTGTGTTAAGACACACATTTATCTCAGCTGTAGTCTCATATCTCAAATATTTTTAACCATGTCAAAACACTAGCGTTAAAAGGGATGCTGTTAAGCAAATCCAACTTTCCAGAAAAAAAAAAAAAAAAAAAAACCAACCTAATATTAAATATTTACATAAGAATTCAGCCAGTTAGTTAGGAAATTAGAGCATCTTTCAAGCCCCATCTGCAGGAACGTACACCACAAATTATCTCATATGAAAAGCATGTTTATGAACACATATCCCTGGTATAACTACTTAATATAAATGCTTCTCTACTGTATGTAGCTAACACCATTATATGAGCTGGTAAAGGAAGTGCCCTGCTCCTCAGTCAAAAAGCATTACCTAAAACAAGCCATTGAAGAATATATGGCTGAAAATGATCCCTGCAAGTGTCGGCCATGTCAGAATGGGGGTGAGGCAGCTGTGGATGGAACTCAGTGCGTGTGTTACTGCAAACCTTACACCTTTGGAGCAGCTTGTGAGATGGGAACTCTTGTGCAAGATCAGCCAGGTCAGCACTCATTAACCTTGTATGAGTTCAGAAGGGGCATGTGTGTGCTCTTCTGCTTCTGGAGTCTGTTTGTCCAGCTGCATAAACCAAACAAGTGGCTGATGTTGGGCAGTGGCTGCTGCCGAACACACAGCCCGGGGATAGTCTTCTTGTTGAGTCTGAGTCCTGTTTATTCTGTCCAAGCAGTACTTCACAAAGAACCCTTTGTGTTACTGTTGTTAAATACAGTGGAAAATATTAACAACTCATAAGGCAGCCTTCAACAAATATATATGTAAATATATACACACTAAATGACTGGGTATTGATGTTTTGTTCTTTGATTTTTACTTAGTTGCAGCTGGTAGTTACTTCTGTGTTTTCCTAGATGGGTAAGTCATATAGACTCCAGGGAATTATTCTTAAGTAAAAGGTGAATTTGGGAGAAATTAGTTGCAATCTGGACCTCTCTGTATGGTCACATTTTAGTTCATCATTAGCTTTGAAAAGTAGGTGGCAGGTTTTTTATTATTATTATTTATTATAATTTTTTTTTATTTAAGGACAACAATACTACAGAGTGGTTAATGTGAAATTTTCAAATATTCTCAAATGTAACATAGGTGTTGTTGATGGACACTGGACCTGCTGGTCTTCCTGGAGCTCTTGTTCAGGGGAAAGGAGAACAAGGAGTCGAACTTGTAACAACCCCTCCCCAAGTGGTGGAGGGAAGGCCTGCATAGGAGAGCACCATGAGAGCAGACCCTGTGAAGATGAAGAGTTGCAGCATTTGCGGTAGGCAGAAAAGGAATAGTCGGAGCATGAATACAGGAAGAATTTTTAAAGTAATCCAAAAGAGCACATAAGCTGTTGAATTCAGGGACTTGAATTCAAGGGCACTTGTTGAGCTTTCACATTTCAGTTTAAACAAAATGAAATTTAGAATCCCTGATTATGATACAAGGTAAGACTTTAAAATGGAGTAAAAAAAAAAAAAACACATAAACTCGGCACCTTTCTGTTTAGTACTCTCTCAGATAGTTGGCAGTGCCTGATTTAAATATAATTGTGATGTAAATGGGACATATAATAGTCTTGAAAATGGGCTTCTTTGGGAAGTGTAGTATTTGGGGAGGAAGAGAGACTAAATTAAATTAATTGTTTTTTTGTTTTCTTTATAGCTTTATTGAACCGCACTGTTTTGATACATCCGTAACTCCAACAGAATTCTGTTCACCTCCTCCTCTCTTGGAAAATGGATTTATTCAAGTAAGCTATTCTTCTTACTCTATTTGTCCTATTCCTATCAGCAGCGTCTCAACTGCAGTTAATATAGAGATTTGCTTGTAGACCTGTATTTATCTCGTTAGGGTTTATATCAGAGCTACTGTATAGCAGCCTTCTCAGCATTGTTTCCAGGCTGGCTTTTACAAGACTTTGTATTAAGAATAAAAGAAAGCAAAAAGTCAGAATAAAATCTTTGCTTTTATGGATCTGGATCTTTTTCTGGATTCCTTTTCTTTCTGCCTACAGAAAAAAAATAAATCTACTTGTCCTATATGCATTTAAAAAAATGTGCTACATAAATTACATACTAAAGTACACAAAACTGGAGGAAAAGCAGGATGTCCAAGGTCATCCAACAAATCCCTAGCAAAATTATAAACAGATTTTAGCAGCCTTTAGTTTGTATCCTGTGAATCACCATTGAATTTTCTTATTCTTTGTTGAAACTATGTTCTGGCAGGGTATTTGGGCTGACTAAGTTGGGCCTACTAAGAAGGGAAACAAAATTCATCAGGGTATAAATTATATCTTCTCTATTTCTCCTCAGTAAATAGATAGAAGGATTAGTTACAAATCCATTGATTGTCACTGCACAACTGCAAACTGAGGCAAGGTCCTAAACTTTGTGTTCTCTTTTTTGCTAGTAATTTTTTCTGTAATTGATAGTTGCCTTCCATATGAATATTTCTGGTTCAAAAACTAAAGATGAAACCCAGCGCTTTTAGGTGTAGTCTCGATTTTTCATAAGATTTCTCCTTTATATGACCATCTGTTGGTCATATAAAATGACAAATGATTTGTGTCTTTAAGTTCAGTTCTTCTGAGTAACCATATCATATTGACCTTTAGGGAGCAGATAACATGCCATCCTAAGAATTAGCAAGGCTAATACTCTTTACTGATTCCTCTTGCATGGCTGTTCAAGAGCTTATGTTCTTCCCTTAGTGTTTGATAACAGCTATATTTGCAGTCAACTTATGGACCGTCAAGAGAGCACCATTCCATCATTGCCAGACCTCTGGCACAGATACCCTTGACACTAGCCCTCCCTTTGCTAAGTTAAGTAACCAGAATATTCTGTATTCTGCTTATCTTTTACTAACACTTCCATTTTGGTCACATTTTCTGACTATCAATAACCAGCACTGCCCACAGTATTCCAGACACTCTCAGCAGTACACTGTAAAGTGACATTAATCCTCCTCACTGTCCTCAGCATCCCAGTATCAAAGGGAGTTCAGCACTGCTGGTGATTCTTAGATTATATATATAATATTTAATCTATTTCTTTTCTTCCAGAATGCTGAAAACTCATACCCTGTTGGGAAAAGCATTGTTTATGCTTGCAGACATGGATATTCTCTTGTTGGTGATCCTGTTGCTAAGTGTGGCAGTAATTTAGAGTGGCAAGTTGGAGAAAGATATTGCCAGGGTATGTTGGATTCCCATTTTGAAATACAACTTAATTCCAGTGAAATGTCTCGGAATGTCTGCTTTCAACCTGTGTTTCACAGATCCTTAGAAAGAACTGGGTCTATGTTGACTTTTATTTTGAAGCCACATTTTGTTATACTGAAATAGAAATGTCCATACAGTCAAGTTTTAGGGAAGTGAAACAAGGACACTAAATTTCAGTCCAGGATTTACTTTCTGTGGGAACAGCCTTTGTTGCTTAATTCAATCCTGTGGCTGTACCCAAGAGTAATTGGTATTGTCTATTTCTAAAGCAAACCGAGTAAAATGTCCAGTGGGCAGTACTGGGCAACCACAAAGTTCTCAAATAACCTTGTAACCTACCTCTACTGGGTTGTTACTCACTTGTATGAACCATTAGCAGGAGCATAGATCCTAAGAACAGAGAATCTCTGTATGAGGTAGGGCCAGACCCACAGTAGAAGGAGATATTATCACTCCATCGTTGGCATGATAAGTTGATAGCCTGAGTTAACATGATCGATATATTTCTACAGGAACATCAGCTGATCTTACTGTTCAATTTGTTAAGAAATTAAGGACAAGATAAGACGTGACCATTTTCTGCAACCCGCTGGTTCACTGTGACTGTCTCAAATTCTTAATTCCTTAGAAACTTCTTGTCTCCTACCTGTCCTGGAGGATGGCTTGCAAGGAGACCCATGGAAACCTTCATATGAGATTGGTGAGAAAATAACTCTGTCCTGTATACAAGGCATGCGATTAGAAGGAGCACACTCCATTCTGTGTGAGCCCAGTCTCAAGTGGTCTCCTGACATGAAAACTATTCAGTGCGTAAAAACAGGTAAGCCATTGTGATCCTCCAAATGCAACTCAGGATTTTACTTTCCTGGACAGACTACTGGTAATACAGACGCGACATAGCACTATAGCTGATAAAGTGATAGAGAAATTGCATTTTTATTGCCCACAAGATGTACAGAAAACATGAGTGCATGCTTTCTGTGGGCTCCTCAAACAAGATGCCTTAAGACATTTTTTCTGAGGTTTCCTTATGGCTTTTTGATTCCCACTCATACTTGTAACAAGCATTATCATCAACAATATTTTAAGATATTACCTGGGATACGTGTCGCCTATTCTGCCACCCAAATATACTTAACTTTCCACCAAGGTTGTGTAATGCCACCACCCCATGAACTGCACCTTAGAGATACTATTTATCTATCTGGAAGCTGTTCAGCGCACTACAGCATCTCATGACAGAGAAGGGACGGGGCCCGATGGCTTCTTTTGCCTGCTTGACAGTCACATAGCTGATATGGAGTAAATCTCCAGGAACTGGAATCAAGGAGGAAATGGCTTTTCTGGTTCATGATAACAGATGTTGAAGCTGTCAGCGGTTACTGGCAGTCACTGTGGCAGAGAGGGAAACAGTGTATAGCATAAAGCAGCTGTGTCTCAGTTCATCTTTTCCAGCTGTGGAGGGCAGACAAGACTTTCTCTTTTGCAGTCCTGTGATGCTGGTCAGTGATGCAGAGGCATCCAAGCAGCATGCTGCTTCAAGCCAGCTACATCCTCTCCCAAGGTCTCAGATGCTGTCACATCCCTGCTGAAACCTTTGCTTGGAGGCAACTAACAGCCATTGCTGTTACCAGGTAGATTAGTCAAGGGAAGTGATCCTCCCCCTCCACTCACAGAATCACAGAATTTCTAGGTTGGAAGAGACCTCAAGATCATCGAGTACAACCTCTGACCTAACACTAACAGTCCCCACTAAACCATATCCCTAAGCTCTATATCTAAACGTCTTTTAAAGACCTCCAGGGATGGTGACTCCACCAATTCCCTGGGCAGCCCATTCCAATGACTAACAACCCTTTCGGTAAAGAAGTTCTTCCTAACATCCAACCTCTCCCCTGGCGCAACTTAAGCCCATTCCCCCTCATCCTGTCACCAGGCACGTGGGAGAACAGACCAACCCCCACCTCGCTACAGCCTCCTTTGAGGTACCTGTAGAGAGCGATAAGGTCACCCCTGAGCCTTCTTTTCTCCAGGCTAAACAAGCCCAGCTCCCTCAGCGGCTCCTCATAGGACTTGTTCTCCAGGCCCCACACCAGCTTCGTCACCCTTCTCTGGACTCGCTCAAGCACCTCCATGTCCTTCTTGTAGCGAGGGGCCCAAAACTGAACACAGTACTCGAGGTGCGGCCTCACCAGAGCCGAGTACAGGGGGACGATCACCTCCCTAGCCCTGCTGGCCACACTGTTTCTTATACAGGCCAGGATGCTGTTGACCTTCTTGGCCACCTGAGCACACTGCTGACTCATATTCAGCCAACTATCAACCACCACTCCCAGATCCTTCTCTGCCTGGCAGCTCTCCAACCACTCATCTCCCAGCCTGTAGCTCTGCTTGGGGTTATTGTGCCCCAGGTAGAGGACCCGGCACTGGGCCTTGTTGAACTTCATGTAGTTGACCTCAGCCCAACGGTGCAGCCTATCCAGATCCTCCTGCAGAGCCTTCAAGCCCTTGAGCAGATCGGCACATGCACCTAACTTGGTTGTCATCTGCAAACTTATTGAGGGTGCACTCAATGCCCTCGTTCAGATCATCGATGAAGATATTGAAGAGGACCGGCCCCAGCACCGAGCCCTGGGGAACGCCACTAGTGACTGGCCTCCAACTGGACTTGACTCCATTCACCACGACTCTTTGGGCCCGGCTATCCAGCCAGTTTCTAACCCAACGAAGCGTGCACCAGTCCAAGCCAAGAGCAGCCAGTTTCCTGAGGAGAATACTGTGGGAAACGGTGTCAAAAGCCTTGCTGAAGTCAAGGTAGACCACATCCACAGCCTTTCCCTCATCCACTAAGTATGTCACTTTGTCATAGAAGGAGATCAGGTTCATCAAGCAGGACCTGCCCTTCATAAACCCATGCTGACTGGGCCCAATCGCCTGCTTGCCCTGCAAGTGCTGCGTGATGACTCTCAAGATAATCTGCTCCATGAGCTTCCCTGGCACTGAGGTCAAACTGACAGGCCTGTAGTTTCCCGGGTCAGTCCTCCGGCCCTTCTTGTAGATGGGCGTCACATTTGCTAGCCGCCAGTCAGCTGGGACCTCCCCCAATAGCCAGAACTGTTGATAAATGATGGTAAGCGGCTTGGCCAGCTCCTCTGCCAGTTCTCTGAGTACCCTTGGGTGGATCCCATCTGGCCCCATCGACTTGTGCACATCCAAGTGCCGTACCAGGTCACCAACCATTTCTTCGTGGATAGTGAGGGCCACATCTCTCTCCCCATCCCCAGCTCTGGTGAGGCCCCACCTGGAGTACTGTGTCCAGTTCTGGGCTCCCCAGTACAAGAGGATCATAGAACTACTGGAGCGAGTCCAGAGGAGGGCTAGGAAGATGATGAGAGGACTGGAGCACCTGTCATATGAGGGCAGGCTGAGAGATGTGGGCCTGCTTAGCCTGGCAAAGAGAAGACTGAGGGGAGACCTCATTAATTTGTATAAATATCTGAGGGGAGGGTGTTGAGAGGATGGAGCCAGTTTCTTTTCAATTGTACCCACTGACAGATCAAGAGGCAACGGGCACAAACTGAAGCACAGGAGGTTCTGGCTGAAGTCGAGAGGGCACTTCTTTACTGTGAGGGTGCCAGAGCCCTGGAACAGGTTGCCCAGAGAGCTTGTGGAGTCTCCTTCTATGCAGATACTCAAAACCCACCTGGATGCCATCCTGCACAATGTGCTCTAGGTGATCCTTCTTGGCAGGGGAGTTGGATGATATCATCTCGAGGTCCCTTCCAACCCTAGCTGTTCTGATTAGGCATAACTCCTACATTTCATGTCTGTCCTCTCCTTATCAGCCAATTGCTGCCCAGAGTGGCCTGATCTGAGCCAAAAGGCAGGTAACAACCAGGCTTAGACCACAAAGAGCAGCAGCCCAGTCTCAGTCATCTGCTGATTCCCATCTGATGCTGATTCCCAGTCCTAGTCATCTTTTGCCATATCACATCTACATGCACACCACATATAAGGATTTCAGAAGGAATAATACACCTGTACATAACACAGCTCACTGTTGCTGAAGTACAAAAGTACTGGAGCTAAAGTACCACTGTTGACAATTCCCAACATGTTAGGCTTAGCCTTAGTGACCCTGTTTGTTTGTTTGTTATATCACATACTCAAATTTCAATAACAATTAATTTCAAATGCTTCCATTCTTAGAGAACCATATGCCTTGCTTAAGTGAGCATTACCTTTGTACAACATTTAAAAAAAGAAGAAGGAAATTAGAATCTAAAAAAAATAGATTAGAATAACAATTAACCTTTCAAAACAACAAGGAATATGAGATAAAAAGGGCAAAAATTAAGATGATCTGTGTATGTGTAGACATGGTGGCACACATACATTTGACAATACTGAAATAAGGTGGGTGGGAGTATTTAGGCAGTAATAGTGCTGGTAACAGTCAACTGTACAACAAAGAGCCCCAGATCTGGAGACAAGGAAGTAATTTCTAGTGGAAATTTTCCCTCTGCAGGCAAACAGGGTTATGTCTGCTATCTGTACTGCAAAGCACTACAACTTTATTTTTAGTTCTCTGGCAATTTCTGCTTGTCTGCTTTGCTTGGTAAGTCTTAATCCTTACAAGAGATTTATTTAAAAAAATAAAAGCAACAATGTTCAGGGATATTAAAGTTTAATGTTAAAGCAGAAAACTAGAGTCACCTAATCTAAAACACAAATCAGGATAAACCTTTCTCTGAAAGTGTGTCTGTACAGATTTAACAGAGTCACGCCATTACTTGCTATGGAAATCTCTAGAGGAATGTGCAGTAAAGGCCTGATTCATCTTAAAGCTTGGAATAAAACTCAACAGTCACAGAACAGTACATGTGTACAGTACTCCTCCCTTCTCCCTCCCCTCCCTCCCCCCACCCAATCATTATTGCTTTTGTTTTTCAAGTTATTACAAATTAAGAACTACTTGGTGGAACTTGTTTTCATTACCAACAGCGCATAACAATTTTAAGGCTAACTATTTCTACATAGGGCTTTGGAACCATAGCTTTTCTGGTGACAGTACTTGAACCAGAAACTCTGAAACCTAATGATAAAGCTGTTGGCAGCACTGCTAAGTTTAGCAGAAACAGACAGCTGTGCAGAAATTAGATGAATGTTCAAGCTTGAATATAATACCTGTCTCCTATCCGACTCTTGACCCATGGATAAATTACTGTTCAGTGAGTTTGTAAAGCATATCGTAGCTTTTTAATAGTTATAATTCCTTCTGTGCAGTAGATACTGCAGTCGATACTTTTAATGAACATGCAGGATGTGACTTTATGTCACGGCTGTATAATCCAGTGTCTTTTATGCTCAACTGATAGGATAATTTCAGAGTAGACCTTTAACAGCCCTTGTTTTTCCTGACCCTTAATAACATTGTCTGTGCTCTTCTACTTCAGAACCCAGTGTGAAAACAGAAGTGACAGAGCCTAAATGTCAGCCATGGGAGAAAGTGCAGCAGTCACAATGTGTGTGCAAAATGCCCTATGAGTGTGGGTAAGTTCAGGCTGAATTTGGCAATGGCTTTCTCACTTTATTCAAGACCAATTAAATTTCTTAAAGTTTCAGTCTATGACAGATCGGAAAGCTTTACTCATGAGAAGCAGGCATTATACTTTGTTTGCTTTACAGCTCAATCAATGTCCTGCTCATCACTTACCTGCCTTGTCAGAGCTGTCATTGGGTTTTAGTGATGATGGAATTTGGTTAGATGACAGAAGGTGAAGGGGTAATTTCAGCTCCACTTGATCTGTGAAATAGATGGAAAAGGATAAGATGATATTTTGAAGTCTCACAAGATGGAGGAAAACTTAGAACAGAGACCCTTGGGACATAAACCATCAAAGCAGTAAGCTGGTAAAATACAGCAGATTTCTTTTCCCTGCTGAGAGACAGGAGTGTTATGAAAGGCACAATAATCTAATCTCCCATTTACACAGCAGTTTGCACAGACCAGTCATGTTACCTTTCCTGACCTCATAACTTGCAGACCGGACTTTATTGTTTCCTATTTGATCAAAGCCTATACTCGGTAATGAACAAGCAGGGCAAAGGTATGGAAATGAATCACTCTCTCAGTTCTTCGCTAAGTATTAAGGGAACAGGACCAAAACAGAAGAGTAACAAGAAAAGGCCTAAGAGCAACTGATGCTAATGGTCAGACGTGCCAAAGAGCTCAGCACTCCAGCATTTGGGCTGGTTTTCACAGACTAGGTAAAGTTTCCTATGAAGTCACCACTGAGTTCTGGACATGACATCTGGCCAATTTATGTCACAGCGGGAGCTAAGCAGTTTGGAAAATTCAGGATAGCATCCTCTTGTAGCAGGTAGAAGAAATTTTGAAGTCCTCTCCAGATTTCAAGGTTACAGAACTTCTCATTGAGTACACTCACTTTCCATCAGCCACATAGTTCAAAGGTGCCCTGCACAGTTAGTCAGGTTCTAAGCCAAAATGGGTTTAGATTCTAAGCTGATTATAGATTCTAATTAGATTCTAATTCTAAGCCACAATTGAACATCTCAAAATTAATATTGGTCAGCTTTGTTCAGGTTTCATAGATCCACTGGGCACTACCCTAAAATTTGAGGCCATTGTCTTGAGTAAGTGCCAGGTTTGCAATAAATCTGTCAAGAGTCTATTTCGGTATTTAAAATATTTAGGTATGTAATGAATAAGCTCCTACTCTTTTTGTCTCAATACTGACTAAAGTGAGGCAACAACCCCCTTTCAGGTTCATGGGTGCAGTTAGCTGCAGAGAAATTGAGGGGAGTCCACAATGCTGGGGAAGGACTTGAGTAGAGTTACAATTACCTTGAAATTAAATTAATTACATTCAGTTATGCATTTAGGTTTCAGTTAAAATTATTCTACTGCCTCCTCTATTTTTTTTAATTACATTCAAAATGGCAGAAAGATAGATAGCAGTCATTTTTGTTACCCGATGCCGTCTCCTTCTTTTCAATGTCTTGAAATAACACATCTAATAATAGAAGGATAAATCATTGCCTGTCAAAGCAGACCAATCTGCCAGCCTATTAATGCTGTAGGACTAAGGCATGTAAGTAGATCTTGGTCCTTCCTCAGAACACACAGGTAACATGTTTTGTTCTGCTGTGGTGGCAAATCTCAGCAGCAGCCTCTGCTCAGGAGGTGGGAACATTTCACACGGGAAGGCAGAAGCACCATGGCTTCAGATCCATCCTACATCCTTTCAGTTTTCAAGAGACCAGCAACAGAGACTTTTAGGTACAAGAACCCCACAAGAAGCTGGTGAGGACTCTGTCATCCCTCATGACATGGTGATGACATCTATCTTCCCGAATTATAGCCAGGGAACGATCCCGAGCAATGGAGAGGCTGAATTACTAAAGCAGTTCCTGGCAGTGCTCTGGCAAGTGCCAGCTCCCAGGTAATTCACAGGCACAGCTCAGGATTTATGAGGCACAGAGGCCATTCCTAACATGCAATCTAATGTGGTGTCCTCCTTTTGTGGACAGTGAGCTTAACAGTATGGATACCAGCTCTTCTATTCTGTATGAATTGGCCCTATGGCAAAGAAAGGGTCAGAGCACTGTTAGCCTATCAGTATGGATGAGGACACAGAGGCTAAAGACCATCTTTGTACTGAAGCATGAGATTCAATAATTTTTCAATACTCTTTTTCAATAATCTTTTATTGCACATTTATTTGTGTAGCACACATGTCTCTCTTTGGGGTTCTCAGCTTGTGTTAGATTAAAAATTATCATCTTGAATACAATTTGTAAAAATTAAAATAATTTCCAGTTCAATTTCTCACTTTTTAGTTTCACTGAAATTTGCCTGCCTCTCATAGCAGGTAAAAAGGAGAAATATTATTTGTTGACTTACAGCTATTTTATTTCCCATAATATGTACTTTATTAAAGGCTTGTTCTTACTCAAGCCTTTTTTTTTCTTTTCCCAGGTAAAAGGTATTGAATTTTTCAGATTCCCTTTGCACAAGAACCCTTCCTTGTCTCTAATAATTTTCATTGTGCTATTATTGTTCCCCTGTAATATCCTTTCTCAACAAGGAGTGCAAAATATTAAATACTCTTATGAGTACAGATTCTCTATCCTTTTTCTTAGGCATCTGAACATGTCGATTTCCACTGACTTTTCCCCAGGTAACCCAGCCATAGCAAAAATGAACACCAGTCTCAAGACAGATAGAGCTAGACAAAATAGAAAACACGTTCCCTGCATTAGTTCCACAGCATTTAGACCTTCTTGGGTTCAACCAGCTGGTTAGGTTGGCTTCCCTCCCCTCTGCTGGATGTCACTAAAGTGGTGCAAAGCAGAGGCATTAACACGCTCCTATCTTTTCAGCTAAATTAACTTGCCTTGTAAACAAGCTTTTGTCCTTAAGGCTCAGATATTGAGATTTACCATTGTAAGGCAAATAAAGAAGGCCTCTGAGCAATTTTAGATGTGATAAACAACTTTACAGATTAGATGCTTCCCCTGAATCACACTATGTTCTTCCAAATCTAACTGATGTTTCAAAATCAAGAGTGTCCTATACTTCTGTCTGCAAAGATAACTTTCACATCATAAATCAGTGCACCACTATCTTATAGGCTGTGCTACTAGACAAGCAAATGATGTAATGGAGACAGATGAATTAGCTGCTTGGTGCTACATATTCATTGGTCTGTCCTCTTGTCGTGCCTCCGAATAAGAGTTAACCTTATTCCTTATGTTAACAGAAGAGCAGTAAGGAAAATGTAGGCAACAAAAATTTATTAGGGATTCGGCAGCTCATATTTTGACTAAGCACCACAGTTAAGAGACCCACTGCAAGTGAGGACACTAACTTCTAAAGGAATATAATACAGTTAGTAATATTTGAAGACATTCAGTTGCAGGTAAATGCAACAGTCTAAGTTCTCAGGATCAGCTGATAAACTGTACCAAATTTTAAATATCTTAAATATCTTAAAGATGCAGTATGTTACAGATAATTTAAGCTTTCCATAAATCCAACCTTTTTAAGACATTTCAGAATCACCTCTCTAAGAAGGATTTTTCTAAAGAAAAAGAAAAAAAGAAAGAAAAATGAAAAAAGAAAGAAAAGAAAGTAGAAGAAAGGAAAAAAAAAAAACGAGTAAGAAGAAAAAATAAAAAATCGTAGAATATTCCGAGTTGGAAGGGACCCATGAGGATGATCAAGTCCAACTCCTGGCACCGCACAGGTCTACCCAAAAGTTTAGACCATGTGACTAAGTGCACAGTCCAACCGCTTCTTAAATTCAGACAGGCCTGGTACAGTGACTACTTCACTGGGGAGCCTGTTCCAGTGCATAACCACCCTCTCAGTAGAATAATCTGCTCCTGATATCTAGTCTGAACTTCCCCTGCCTCAGCTTATTTAAAAAATTAAAATAAAAAAATAAAAAAAATGGAGGAAAAAGAAAAAATACCTCAATGCTTGACCCTCAGCTGAACAAAGTTGTAGGGAGGACTTTCCTACCAGAGCTTCCATCTCATTAATTCCTCTTCCCCTGTCTGACGAGCCACTTACACATGACCTGTTACCCTCCCCTTCATGAAGCCTTGTGGAGCTTGTTAGGGCCATTGGCCATTTGCCATTATCAGCCTCTCATCCCCACCAAACCACTTGTTTTGCTGAGGTTGACCCTGAGAACTGACCTGTTAGGTACTTAATTTTTCTGTGGGAGTGTTCGTGAGCTCAGAGGAGCTGTGCTGAATGAGAGAGGGGTCTTTGGGTCTGCATCCAAAGCTCTTCAACTCCTAGGATCATCTCTGCTCTCTGGTATCCTGTGCAGTGCCTTAACTCTGGCTGTGCCACGCAGCCAGGACAGAATGGGGAAGCCATCTCTGAGGAGACAGGGCTTTGTTCACCCCACATAGATGTCACTGAGTGAGTTAAGAACAACTGGAGAAGCTTGGGTTTTGAGATTACAAAAACAAACAAACAAACAAACAAATAAACCAAACCAACCAAACAAAAAACACCAGAAATAATGAAAGGGCTTTTTTCCCCCCTCCCACACTTACAGTGTGAAACACAAATAATAACAGTTTCTTGGAATTTTACCTGAAGCAAATACTATCTAAGGTTGTCCAAGAATTGTTATTACCACTTTTACAAGCCAATTTTGGTAGGTATTACCACAATATCTGACATTCAAGAAGCAAACATGTAAACTCCCTGGGCAAATAGAGCATATTTCTCATAAAATTTCTGTGTATATGTATCCATTTTTCCAACAATAGCTCTGGTCTCTGATGTTGGATCACAGCATTTTGTTTGGTAAAAGCTCAGGTTTTAAAGGAGAGCAAAGAAAAGGTCTTTAAGTATATTCTCATCTCTTATAATTGAGTATTAATTACAGAATAATTTAATATATATGTGTGAGTATATATCATTATATGTATATGAAATACTTTGTTTGCATGGACTTGTGTGTATACATGTATATTAGAGAACACCTGAGATGCAATCTCTTTTAAATAAGAAGTCTCTCCCTCAGCGCCACTGAGGTTAATGGCAAAATCACTGCGTAGTGATATCCCTATCCTCAGAGGGGACAGGTGCTGGCTCTGCTGAGGTGCAGCAACCTGTGGAAAAGTAAAAAGTCTGAATTATTAATGCATCTAAGTCTCCAGTTCATCTCTTCAGTCTTAGGATGTGCCTCAGTGAACAGGGAAAACAGAATCAGACACTGAATGTTTTCCATCCTCTCAGCTCTAAGACATACCAAGATAAAACACATTTAAATGTGTTTTTGTCTGTGCTTTTTATTTTCAGTCCTTCCTTGGACACCTGTGCCACAGATCAAAGAACCAAGAGAAACATACCTTTAACTGTTTGCAAGATGTATGCCTTGGAGTGCATGGGCAGAAAATATTCTCTTACTAGCTCAGACAACTGCAAAACTCCTCAAGCCACTGAGAAATCATGTGGATCATGCCATTCATGGGAAAGATGTGATGGTAAGATTCTTCATGATTGTAAGTGAAATTGTTTATACGAACAAAATGAAATCTTTATCCCCAGTTACACACTACGGCAGCTCAGTGCTGGTATGGCCTTTCCAACCCTCCCAGCAGCACCAGGCGTGCACAAACTGCTGAGCTGGTTTGAACCATCAGCCCAGTGTTTGGTGGCTAGATATGGCTGAAAGACAAGGAAAAACCTGCAGGAGACTGTAGTGGAATGAGCTGTCTATGGGAAAAGCTTATTCCTGCTCCCTCATGAGTGGGTTACTCAATGTGATGTTCTTCATTAAGTTTGGGGTGAAACCCTTGCCATACTTTTTTCACCAACTCCATCCATTTTAAATTCTGTAGCATGATGGAGGGGAGAAAGGAGGAGGAGAACAACACAACACCAAATCCCACATTTCCATTTTGATGGGTGTATTTTTTAATATGTTATCAACCCTTAGTGAGCAGAAGGTTTTCATAGAAAAAAAATCTGGAATCTTCCTTCAGCTGTTTTTCTCCTTTTTTTTTTTTTTTTTTTTTTTTTTTTTAGCATTCATCCCCTATCTCCTTTGCTTCTGGTAGCTCAAGGCTACCAGTCTCACTGTTTTCTTCAAGGTTTCCTTGTTTTCTTCAGCTTAAGACTACAGTCTCATTCTGTACTGTCTAGAAAAGCCACTTACTATTGTTTGTACTTCACCGTATATCTCCAGTTTCTCATATTGTGAACAAAGGTGAAGGAATATTCCCTCAGAGAAAATAGGCCCAGACTTTTGCAATCTGTCTTTAGTAGAAGTTCTCAGATTCCCTGATCTAATTTCCCTGAGTGTCCTCCATTACACTGCATTTAATGGAGGGTTGGCAGAAATGGGAAGATAAAGGACTAAATTAGGTTTTCAGAAGTGCCTCAGATAGAAGGCACAGTTATTGTCATATTTTGACGATAAAAAAGATCACTTGATAGGAGTTTGTCTGTTTTGTCTGCCAACATTGAACGGACAATAATAGCAATAGCAACAACAACAACAACAACAATAATAATAATAATAGAAGATAATCAAAATTGGTAGGACCCTCAGCAGAGACAAACAGAAAAAGTTAAACGTACAACACCAAAAGAAAGACATAGTTATGGCAAATAAATCTCAGACCTTTTTATCTTGTTGTTTAGCTGTTGTCACCAATACAGCTACACATTTATTTCAAGCAGTACATCCTTTGATCACAGCGAACTACCTATATGTAAATAAAAATAGAAGTGGTAAGTGTGTTCATGATTGGTTTGTTACTTTCCAAGGACAGATCTCTCATCTTATGTGTTACCTGTAACGTGGAGCAGTAGATACATGTACGGGTGCTAGCAGATTTCAAGGAGAAACATCAGTGATACCTTTGAGAGCAGGGTTTCAGACACTTGGTGAAGCTTTTCCCACAAGCACAACCAGACCTTTAGCAGAGGAATCCCCAGTAGGTGCACTGGGTTCCTAGGACAGCCAGCACCACTTGTTTGTGCTTCTTTTTCTATGGAACCTGAATGTTAGCTAATGTTAGTTCTCGTTAGGAGAATCACCCTCCATACATCTCTGTTACTTCTGCAGTTTTGCTAGAAATGTTTTGGTCTGTCTTCCGTTGAGTGGAATGCCATCCTGAGTGCTTTTCCCTCTCTTTCTTTACTCAGCAGAGTCCAACAGATGTGTTTGCGATGAAGACGCGCCGTGTGAAGAGGGAGGCATCCAGATCTGTGCTGAAGTGAGTGGCTCTGCCGCCCATCGGACCATGACCGAGTGCGAGGCTGGGCGGCTCAGGTGCCGCGGGGAGACCGTCACCCTTGTCAGCATAAGGCCCTGCAATGTGCAGAGCAAATAAGATGTGTTGTGGTTTGTTTTGTGTGTTGCCGTGGAATATGTCAAAATGTGTCAGCTTTTCAACAGGACATACTTCAAACCTTGCTCTATCAAATTTAAGCTCTGCCGTGAAGTTCACTGCAGCCAATGAGACCGTGTGTGTTGGCTCCAGTTGCCTCTGGCTTGAGGCTCTTCATCAGGCAGAGCAGCATTCACTGCCAGTTCTGACCCAAGGGCTTTCGGCTGAGGCCCCTGATTTAGCACTGTTGGGTTTTCTTTCACATTCCTATCACAGTTAAAAAATGTTACTGAACTACGACTGCCAAAGTAGTGATGGATTACAGTGTCTAACATTGTAAATATGGTTTTCTGAAAGCCATACAAACATATGCATGTACTGATTATATTTAGATTCTTAGAAAAATAATAGCCTTTACAAAACAAGATGTACGATTCCTCACTTTTAGTAAAGTAGCTTCTTCCTAATGTGCCTTATTCAATTGAGCAAAAAGCATGCATGGCTTTGAACCTGTCGTTGAGCCTGAAGCTTTTAAAGGTCAAAACAATGTGCACTAACAGTAAAGTCAGCTTAAAGTAATGAGAATTCCTATGCTTTCAGTTTCTTGTACACAGAAACACTTCATGAAAAATCACCATTTTACACTGTCATAGCTATCACTGTGAGCTACATTTGTAAGTGCAGATAACTGCATTGCACGTCACATACATTTACGTTTGTGCTCAAACTCGTTTGCTCACAGACCATTGCACAAGGAAGTCTTTCACCACAGCTTTCCACAGCTTTCTCAAAGGGAACTGGATTCTCACAAGAATGGAGACACTCTGTATATAGTTCCCCTGGAGATAACCTTTGACAGTCTCCTAAGATTGTTCCTAAATAAAAGGAATCTTTGACACTCTTTCCTTATACAGCTAAGCATAACGAGGCAACGACTTCTTGGCTAACATAGGGTGTACCTTGCAAGGCACCTTGCAAGGTGCCCACGCTGGCGGTATGATCCCCTCCTGACTATTCACAGATGCAAATAATGACTAAGGGCTGGACAGCAAATGATCAAGCCAGTGCAGTACTACCACCAAGAAGCTTTTATGCTTTGTAATTAACAGATTTTACTTCTTACTATTAATAAATACCTACCAGATGAAACATCTCTCTCAGTTTTTATGTTTGTACCTGTAGCTTTCTCACATAAACCCCACCCTGAATCATAAAAGCTTGCTTTCTGTGGTAATGAGAATTAAGCCAGAGCAAAAATGGTCTGCTTTCCTGTGGAGACTTCTGCTTCCAAGGGCAGTTTTGGTGGAGGACAAGGCTTCCACAGCAGTGACGAAGAGGACCAGAGGACCTCCTGTCCTTTATGCTCTCTGGATCTTAATGTCTTTTTTTTTTTTTTTTCTTCTAAATGATACATTTTGCAGACAGCTTACAGACAAAAATAAGTAGAATAAAAGCCACGTTAATCAGTTATTTTCTCTGAATTACTTGCTGAATATGAAGGATGAGGATTCTGGGGGAGCTGCTGAATGTTTGCCCCCAGCTTTCTTTTTCACAATTCCTAGCCTTTTTCTTGGGTCAGCAGGCACAGCACGTGATTTGACAATGAGCCCACTAGGTGGCAACAGCCTCCGTACTTGCTGGAGGTAAGAGAAAATCATCTGGAAAATTCTGAATAGAGAGCACTGAAAGAAAAGTGACTTGGTGATTCATGTCTTCAAAGAAAATGTAGAAAACCAGCACAGGGTGTCAAGAAATCTTGAGAATTATACAATCACAGAATGGTTTGGGTTGGAAGGGACCTTAAAGGTCACCTAGTCCCAACTCTCTGCCACAGGCAGGGACACCTTCCACCAGACCAGGCTGCCCAAAGCCCCATCCAGCCTGGCCTTTGAACACTTCCAGGGATGGGGCATCCACAGCTTCTATGGGCAACCTGTGCCGGTGCCTCTGAATTCCTGATTAAGAAACAGTTAAAAAATAGTAAGGTTGCCTGATACTCATCTTGCCACAACCAGCAGAAACAATTCTTCACATCCATGAAGTTGTCCAAGATAAGATAAACTATTGATGAAGACTGCATTTCAAATGCTTCATCCAGTCGTTAAACTGTTTACCTGACACATCTAAATCTTTACAAGGCTCTTTTGCCTCTCCTCTTTCTTTCTGATTACTCACTCCGTCTCTTCCCTTCCTGCTCCTCACCCCGGCCAGCTCCTTCCCCGTAGCCACCTTGTAGACCCTTTCCCTCCCAGCCTCCTGTCCGTGGGAGTCCAGCACAGCTCTGTTCCCCTTTGTGCCATGACCCCACAGTCCGCTCCCCCAGGTTTCCATCACATTCTGCTTTCAGTATTATATTTGCCCAGGTCAGAAAGTAGTTCATCCCTCCTGAAAATCTGAGAGCAACTTACAGCATTTTAAAACAGACATAAAGTCAAAAAAAAAAAAAAAAAAGCGCATAAACAAAAAGGAAAAAGAAAGGTAAGTAGGTAGAAGTTTTCTTCAAAGAAACATGACTATTGAAAGAGGAAAACTGTTTTTATGTAGGACCAGGGTCTGGGAGGACTATCTGTCTAATTGTTCATCCCCATGGTGTGCATGCACGTCTGCTGGCAACACTTTGACCCTCTCAGTACAGTAGCATCCCCAGTCAGAGCTGCTCCCCTCTTCATCATCATGATGCTGCATTAAACCAACAAGCAGCTGCAGGATGTTTTCTCTGGCTGAGAGAGCAGAGTCACATGAATTAGTGTCAGGTGAGAAGAGTAAGTAAAGAGGGGACAGCAGCTGCAGGGAGACAGCCAGCTTTGCAAAATTACCCGAGAGAGATTGCTAACACCCAGACTAAATGGCCACATGCTTCTCTGGGGCAAACCTTTGCCCTGTCACTGTGTTCAGGACACCTGGGAGGAATCTGGGGTAGGTTACCCAAGCTTTGGGTAGCTGGACTCTGAGCAGAAATAGAGAGCTGTAGGGAACTTCAGTGGCTGTCAACAGGCCTTTATGGGACCTGGGTTCTTTTATCTGCTGGCAGCATCGTTCTGTCTTGCTCTCACATTTCCCAGTCTATGAGGCCAGGTTCGATGAGACCTACATTGCACAGACATCCCAAGGGGGAACATCTTGATTTTAGTGTTCATGAAGCAGAGTAAATATCTACCCCTGTTGTCAATGACATGAGCTCCTCCAGGGATGCACAGAGGGACCAACAGTTTCATACATTGTGTGAAGGTTCTGATAGAGAAAATTCACAGCAAACTGGCAAATTTTTGCAGATATTATTTAACAAAGAACACCTATAAGAAGCTGTTGAGAGACGGAAGTCTATGGGGAGACTCATCAGTGCTGTGGCAGATGTAACTAAGATTTAGGTGAGGTGAACCTACCCATACTGATGAGTCAGACTCATGGGTCTGTCTGAGGCCAGTGACTTGGAAGATACTGTTAGAAGGTGCTCAGTAAAAATGTTTGCCTGATGCAGAGCCGCTCATACAAAGACAGCAGAGGGACTTTTACTAAACAATGACACTGAAAATTTCCTCCTAGCTGATGATATTTGAAAAACAGTACCAGCATGCAGCATGAAAATCAGCTTTGGTAGCCTCGCTGCAAAGAACCAGTCCCCTGAGCAGCAATAATACAAAATCTGAGTTTTCTAGGAATTTATTTCTTTGCATAGGTTCCCAGATGAATAAGAACTATTCTGCACTGCATCCTTTCCCTTGGGAAATACACAGGAGAGATCTTGTTCTGTCCAGCTGTCCATTTTCATGAAAGCTATTAAAGAGCCAATACCTCTGAGACATATACCCTTCAGTTACACATTGCTAAAAGGTAGACAAGGGATTCAAACACTGTTGAAGGGACCACACTGGTAGATGGACCACTGCCCAAATGGCCTTGTGACAGGCTCCCTTTCTGAAAAATGAGAAGCTGGAAAAGAAGGGATAAAATGCCCTAGAAGCAGAGGTGGGACTGCACAGAGCAATAGTGGCCCTGGAGGTAGATTAAGCATAAGAGGAGTAGGTGGTTTAATGTGAGGAGGCAATTCAATGGGAAAAATACATTTGTTTTTTAACCTCAGCTGGTGTAACATCATGCAGGTGTATTTCCAAACAGGAAATTCAGTATTTCCTTCAGGACAGACAAGTATTTAGCAAAAAGGAAATAATAATGCTCTTCTGATGTGCTCTTCTGTTTCTGGGAGAAGAAAATTGATATCTGAAGAATGTCAATCACTTTGCCTTTCTATACAGTATATTGGGGAGGCTTCCAAATTCTGCTTCATATTCCAGCCTGCCTGCATGGAAAAGATTTGGGATGGATGTGCACCTGCAGATGAACGAAAGGAAAGCAAGTTATGTCCACCAACCTGCTGTTGCTAAACTAATAATGGTGTCACTAAACATAAGTGCTACCACTTGCAAAATGCTTTTTCACTGGAGACTGTATTTCCCCAGAGTGCTTCTCGCAGCTCCCAGAGCTTGCCCCTTGCAGCTATAGGTCTCCTCCAGCTCTCAGGGTGAGGTGAATGGAGCAGCAAGCTGATGTTTCCAGAGCACTTCCCTGCACTGCAGCCAGGCCAGGAACTGCCCGGGTGACAATGGTTAAGCAGTTTAGTGCCTGATTAAAGCAAAACATCGCTAATTAAAACAAAAAACATTTTAAAGAAAGACATAATGTGAAAACATTAAAAAGCTTGTGTGAATAACATGTGAAAGTTATATGATTTCCCACCACTGAGATTTTTTTTCAGATTGCCTCTAAACAGCCTCTCTTCTCTCCTGTTCTGTTTATGTCTTCCCTAGACAGCTCTGATCAAGTGCACTTCCACATTCCAAGCCTTTTTCCAGAGGGCTTAACTTGCAAATTAACTCTTACAAGTTCATAACCTGAGGAGAAAAATTTGCAATTTCTTTGTGGACAGATCTCTAAACCCAATGATTTTGCCCATCAATCTCCAACCTGGGAGCAGTTGCATTGCTTCTTTGTTGTTTATCTCTCCAGCCCCAACAGAAGCTTAATCATTAGCCTCCTGCCCTGGTCTTGTTACCACCTAAACCCATTGCATTGCCATATTCATGATGTTATTGCAGATCAGTTCTGTTTCCATTGCACTGTGGCCCCACTGCATTACTCTCCATGACAAGCCACCCACTGTAACAGCAGAGGCATTAATGTATACGGCAGAAGATTCAGAAATATAAACTGCAATTGATTTCTTGCTGCAAAACACAGAGGAGATGTCTCTGATCAGCAGAAGTGGTGCTGGCACCACAGTTCTTCCAACTAAACTTGGGGGACATGTTAGCTGCTCTGGGCTCACCCTGCCAGTCTGCAAGTACTGCTTTTGAGCAGGGTGATAATTTAAACTGACTGGATCACTAGCTTCTGGTAAAGCAAAATTTGCTTTTATATCTTACTGTTGACAGTAATTATACTGAGACTCTTAAAGTGATTGCAGTATTCACTCCCTGAGTACTCACCCAATGTGTGGCACCAGCTGACATAATATTGCCTTTATTGGTATGCAGGTAACCAACACGCAAGCCCTCTACCTGTGCAATTAGTCTAGGCACATGTAGCAGCAAAGGCTTCTGCAAACCTTCCACTAACAGAAAAAGACACCAAATGCTGGAATTTCTTGACTGAGAATGAAGTAATTTGGATCATCTCCAGGACATGTAGATACTGACTTCTCCCCCAAAATAGGTTTGTCACCTTTGTTTCAGTACATGCCAATGCTCCTAGCACACCAATGCTGAATATTGTGTTTCAGCATGAAGCTCCCACCAAGATGCAAAAATGCTGCTTCTAATCCTTCAGACACTAGCTGAGCATGAGGAATAGGTATTGTGACTCTCAATGGAAAACTCTGGGGGCATAATCTACAGAGTAGCTGGAGTTTTATTATTCTTTCTTTTTCCTCCTTTTTATTTTTATTTTTATTTTTTACCAGATTTTATGGCAGCTCATCAATAAAAACCTTTTCCAAGAAGCCCAAATCCCCAGAAGTCACAGAGATGGCTTCAGGCTGTGCATACCTACTCTCCCTGCTCTTTAAGCTGTCTAGATAGACGATAGCCTGATCTAGGGACCATGTAGCTTTGCTAGGGTAATACAGTGGCTGAGCAAATAAGTGCTGGGGAGATCAGGATGGATTAACCTGAGCACAGGGCAGTGTTCTGAGACTTAAGCCAGCATTCAGGAGGAAAGAGGTAGCTCAAAAAACAAAAAACAAAACAAAACAAAACAAAACAAAACAACAGAGTAACAGCCAGTACTGTATCAAGCAAGGACTTTTTGCTTGTACAAAATTTTACAAAATTGCTGCTGCACTCAGGACATTGCTCACTATTTACAAGACTTGATAATTTTAGAAATTGAGAACATGCATCATAACGCTAAAAAAACAAGCCCAAATCCTACACTGAATTCTTACACACAGGGGCAAGAACAATGAATTTGTCACTCACAGGGTGGTGAAGCACTGCAACAGGTTGCCCAGAGAGATTGTAGATGCCCTTTGATGCCCTTTCCCTGGAAGTGTTCAAGGCCAGGCTGGATGGAGCCTTGGCCGACCTGATCTACTGGGTGGTGTCCCTGCCCATGGCAGGGAGGGTTGGAACTGTATGATCTTTAAGGTCCCTTCCAACCCAAGCGGTTCTGTGATTCTATGAGTACTTTGGTAGAGTTGCTCTGTTTTGTATGCCCACAAACACCGGCTAACTGCAACCTAAAAGGGGACTTCATATTTCCATGGCTAGTACAGTGGTGGGAGCACATGGTGGTGTTGGCCACTGCTAAAGCGCTTCTAGTCCCTCCTAAAAGCTTATGCTTTTACTCATGTGTGAAGATACATGCCTGTACACACCAAGCACAACCATTAAGCCAAGAAGGAATGAAGCTGCTACCCAGCTTTTTCTTGGCAGAGCTCTGCACATCATGTCAGGCAAGAAAAATTTCACATTTACAGGAAAACCCACTGCTGTTCTCACCCTGTTACACAGTAAATAGCAGTGTTGCACAATGAATGTTGACACAGCAACTTGCAGAGGAATTTTACAAACAAAACCAGCATGTATTCAGAGATGATAACAAAATAATCCGGGATTTCACATGTATTTATGCAGAAATTACAGCCTAACAAAATAAACCAAGTATATGAGATAATCATCATAAATCATCTTATACCACCCCACATCGTCCTTTGCAGATTTAACTTAAGAGAGTCTGAAGGAACACACAAAACATTGCTTGAGCTTTCAGCCAATACTTGAAAGAGATCTCAGTTTCTCAAAATTTCCCAACCTCATTGAGAGATCCCAGATGACTGAAACACTACTGTTAGGTTTCATTTATATTTCAAAACCTGGAATATTTCTCTGGCCCTGAACACTGACCCCTTGGACTGTTGTCTATCCCTAGTGCACGATAGAGAGTTTCAAAACAGACACAGGCGTGCAAATAAAGTAAATCAAGTCTAGGAATTCCTGGGAAAGAGCAAATAACCAGTGTTTATACCAGTAAATAAAATGGGTCAGGCTTCATTTTACAGCCCCACAGGCAAAGGGGTATGGGTCAGTTCACATTCAGTCAGCTAACCTTCTGCCACAGATATAGTTGTCCTGCTGAAGAGCCTTTGGTCCATCTGAGTTACTGCACCGGGCCCAAGTGCAGTTTGGGGGAGGGGTAGCTAGCACAGGCCAAAACCACATTAAATAATTCAACAGGAAGGATAATCATGTGCCCTTTCCTGAATCCCATGACCTGGTGGTCTTTAGTTTAGCAGGAGAGACACAACCAGACTGTTTGACAGAGGACAGAAACATGCTCAGTCAGCTGCAGCATAGTACAGTGACCGTACACTGCTGCTTCTAAGGGCCCAGGACTAAAAATGCTCCACTTGCAAAACATCCCGAGCAATGACAGTTAACAAACATTACATGAGCAATAAAATCTTAACTGCTTTATAAAGAAACAGTTCTGAAATAGTTCCAGAAAAATAGCTTGTTGTTAAGGTCCATCACTGGAGAGCCATTTGCTAGGTCATTTTTATTTATTGGATGGCCACAGTTAATGATAAATTGGGTGAATATAAAGATGGGGCACCAAGTTTAGCTTTGAAAATATCAGAACTAACTCAAGGCATTTGAAAGTTATAACTAACATATTTCCCAGTTGCAGCAGGTGTCATACCTGCAGGGTTGTTTCCTTCCAAACCTCAATGAAGATTTTATCTTTTTTCATAGCCCAATTCATGTCAATGTCTCAGTTACAGGGATCAGGACACAGAAAGCAGGGTTACCAGTCATCTAGGTGTTTTCAGCTAAATGCTGGCAAAGTGGCTTCATTCTCTTCTATTATGGGACTTTGACAGGGATCCAGAGCTGTCACTGTGAAAAGAGAAAAGACTAAAATGAAGAGAAAAAATCCTCACTCCACAAACAATCATAAAACGTGAGTTCTCGTCTCCCTCCTGAAATCTAAAGCATGCTCATCAAAATCAGCTGCCCAACTGCTGTGTATCATGGTTCTTTTCCCTATTCCTGTTTCAGTCCTTGGATGTACTTTTTAGCAAAGATTATTATTATTATTATTATTATTATTATTATTATTATTATTATTATTTTCTGGTGCATGGCCCTGATGAACCAAGTCCATCATTCTGTATAATTTTCTGTAATGCAACCTGGCACTACCCAGCACACAGTCACGTCTGAAATCATGTTACCCCCCTGCAAAAATGGTTCACTTTTAATGATCTTTTTATTTTGCATCGTCAGCAGCAGGACTTCTGTTTATTTTATTTTGTTTTATTTTATTATTCATTTTATTTTAATTATTTTATTTTATTTATTTTTGAGGTTTGCATTACTGCATTATCTCAGGCAGTAATAATCTAAGGGAATGGAAACACTTTAATTTCCCCTTGTGTTCCTACCACCAGTCTTCAGCTGTAGTCATGCAGATACATTGAGATCCAACCTCCTTTTCTGAATTTACACTTATCCCTTGAGCATACCTGCAAGGCATAAGGAAGTGGGAGGCAACACAGTATCTGCTGCTCTCATGGGTGGGGATCATCAATGGGATCCAGTGAGGCCAGTCTTGCAATCCCCACAGTGTCTGGTGGCACATTCAGGGACTCATTTCTGGAGAGACTGTGACAATGGCATCTATGTACTTACCTGTACTTATAACCTGATTATATTGCAACATCAATGTTAAACATGGAAATTAAACATGGATATTAAACATGGAAATTAGGGGGGAAATATCAAATGGTTTTAACCAGTTTACATATTTATGTAAACAAAAAAATGTAGCTTGCTCCACTATACGTTTCTTTTCTCTCCAGCTGAACTGATTTCCAGGAACAGATCATGTAATTTCTGCTGTTATTTGCAGCTCTGTCCCTATAGACCAATGACCTGAAGCTGCAGCTTGGCTGCTTTGCAGTGCTGTTTCAAAAAGCCTTTCTGAGGTACTAGTAAACAGTGGGTGAGCTGAGAAAACAACAGATAATCAGTTTTATTTTTTCCCTGAGTGATTTTTTTAAGAAAGGGTCATGTTGACCAGGGCCTGAGGTCTCCAAGGCAGCATTTGATAGGACCCACTTCTTTGTTAAGGGTTTGAAATTCCTGGTTGGAGCCCCATTACCAGCAATCACGTGTGTGTGATAGCTTTTGTTTTTGATTTGTCTGAAGAGTGACATATCACAACAGAAAAATAATCTCTCTTATCAGCTGCACTATTTACACCATGTGCACAGAAGGATCTACTAAAAGGGGAAGAATTTTTATTATTTTTTGGCAAGCTCTTGGCAGCACAGACCAGTAAAGGGAGAAAGTCCCCAGAAACTAGGTTTTGATCCCACATATAGAAAACAGCACCAGAATTTTGCACTTGCTGACATGTTTATGACTTTGAGCTAAATGTGTCCTTATGTACCTTGGTGCCAGGGCACAGTGAGGGCCAGGGGCTCCCTGAAGCCTGCTGAGGCTCCCTGGGGTAGCAGAGCAGAGCCTACCTGCCCAGGCCCTGGGCACCTCCATGGGGATAGCAATGGCTGAGAATAAGTTGTCAGCCCAAGGGTGGGGGTCCCGGACAGCAAGTGATGTGGCCAGGAAGGGCAGGCACTGATGGTAGCCCTGTGAAGGCCAAAATGGGCTCCAGGAACAAGGGCAGGTTGGGGGAGGCCTGTGTGGTGCTGGCCTGGGATGTTAAGTGTTGATGCTCTCAGGCCCTTACACCTGAGATGTCCTTTATGCCCTCTTAGAGGACTTAATTTGTCACCTGAATATTATTCTAGGTGAAAGCCTGGAAGTTATGGAAGCAATGACTTCCAAAATCAAAATGGGAATGTTACAATATCTCTCTACAATATTTTCTTGGTTTCCTATGAGCTCATTTTTGTCCCATAAAGACTTCTTCACCCTCAGCTTAGTACATAGCTGGGCTCTAGGAAGAAAAAGTAAAGGCAATCAAGCTTCATGTAAAAAGTAATGTTATTTTTGGACTGAACCCAAAGCATTTTCAATTATTCCTGAAAAGTTTCAATACGGATGGTTCTGATCTATAAGATCACACAATGTAGTGCTAGAAATTAAATATCAGGATTTTATCTATCTCTATATATTAAATACACACACATGCAGAATTTTAAAAATAGACGAGGTAGGTTTAATTTAATCTACTTTTAGACATCCATAAGAAGAACTATAAAAATTTTATCTGGCCTAGTCACCTCCCACTTCTTCACAGTCAACTCAGGAAGACAGACACCTTTAGGGCATGACTCACCTGGCGAGTTTTTAGGAGTCTGCTTAAGACAACAGAAATCATGCCTTCTAAGGGTTGGTTTCTCTATTCCCCTGACTAAAAGGATGGCCAAAGATAACTACCATAGAATCTGACATACACCTTTAGAGGCATCTCACTCCCAGAGATCAAGGAAGATCAGCTTACCCAAACCCTTAACAACAGATGTCTTCAGACCTACACACACAAAAAACCTCAGAGCCATAAGAGCTGTCTGAAACACCCTTTACATTAAAACTGACCCCTCTGAGCAGAGAGTTTGTTAAATACAGTTAAGTTTTAAGTGACAAACAATATTATTAGTAGCATCTTTGTCCCATAAAACATCATCAGAGATGAATCAGTTCTGTCACAGATGCATCTGAAATGGCTGCTTTCTGACATAGCTACCTAAAGCCTCAGGGCTCTCTGAGCAGAATATGTGATGGACCTTTTCTCCGAAATATGTTGAACTGGAGCTATCATGAACACCACACCTTATGCTGCTGTTGGAGGTGCATCCCTGAGTGTCAGCTGAGGAGCATGTTGGATGGCAGTGAGGTCTGCAGGAACCTAGCGGGAACAAGCACCTGGTGTCACCTCCTGTTTATCACTCAGTGGGAAAATGGCACTAGGAAAAGCATTGTTACTCAATCTATTGTGCTGGCTTCATGCACTGAACTTTCCAAGCACATGTATCTTGCATATGTGTTTAATAGTCACCATTTTTTTTTGGTACCAAATTCTTAAGAGATTCCTTCCTCTCATATAACTGCTGAAATAAAGACAGCAGGACTCAAACATTTAGTACCTTTTTTTTTTTTTTTTTTTTTTTTTTTTTCTTGTAGCTGTAATAGGAAACAGGAACTGCAATAACTATGCAAAGGCCCATTCTTAAAAGTTATCCAGGTACAACTGAAACCTGCACCTACCCCACCTTCAACTCCATGGAAGCAAACTCTGGATTACCCCTTTCTGGAGATGCATAAGGACAAACTTGAACAATCTATATATCTATATATATTCAGTTCTATTCTATATTTGGTAAAATTTTGCATTCTACATTACACTTGCAATGACTATTTATACAGAAGCCCAGAACAGCAGCTGCTAATTGTCCAGCCATTGAATCATGCCTCAGCTGTTGAGCTGTGGTAAGTGTATTCTATGTACACTCCACATACCGTTGTGCTAGAGAAAAATTAGATATGCTGGGACATTGTATGGAACTTCTTGCGTCAGTGAAAAGGCTCATTATATTCATTTTGGATAATGCCTCCCTCTCTGACATTAAGAACAAACAGACAAGATTTTTCTGTGCAGTGGAGAAGCTACATTATTGAAACAGCTGTCCTTTGAGAATTGGTAAGGTCCATGTGACCCTGGTTACCCTGACAGATTCAGTTCAGGTGTTGCTTCATCTTCCCCAATTATAATTTATGACCCAAGGCAATGATCCATCAAACCATATAATGTTACTTGGAGCTTAAAATGGCAGAAGAGGGTAGGCATTTCCTACCACCAGTGAACAGGAAAGCTCTATCATTACTGAATATGTTATATCACAGCAGCAGAAGAAAGCTTATTCCAATAAAAAAGATGGATGTTACAGGAAACATTCAAAAGCTGTAGTCTTTGATGTGAGGGTTGGGGACCCCGTCACGGAACATAGTAATGAGTCTCAAGTCATTGCAAGTGCCATCCTGACCCCACTGAAACCAACAGCAAAACTCCCACTAATTTCAGCAAGCTGAAAATTTCCTTTGGATTCAGGTTATGGCTGAATCACCACCTTATTAGTGATCAACAGATGATGTCTCCACTCTGTGCAATAATGCTCAGCTGTAAAACAGGAACTGTGGGAGTTATCCCCATCAGCAAGAGATAACAATGCAAGTCTTAATGTGAACACTCACGCAGCACACAACCACTCTGAGACTAGAGGTGTCAAAGAAGCAGGGGCAGTCAGGAAGCCATCATTTGCCTTCTGTTTGCCAGGAAATAATTTTATCTGGCAATTTGTTGTGGGGAGAAGTATCAGGGAAGAAAATTCCCCTATTGCAGCAAACACTGTTAGGCAGTCACGCTGAAGTCAGAGTCCTGTAATGAAAAGCCAGTACTGAGGTTAGAAGGCCATGAGCAAGAAATCTTCAGTGCTGTTGAGGGTGAGGAAGTCATTCTGAGTGATTATTCCCCTACAAGATGTGAACAGCAATATGAAATAAGGGTACAAAAAACAGAAGCCAGGGACAATCAAATTTGCAAACTTCCCCCAGACCATTGTCATCATATTAGTATAAATCTTCCATTGGAGAAAAAAAGAAATACAGAACTACAAGAGCAAACGTATCTTTTTATTTAAATCATTTTTAGTACATTTTAAGCAAGAAAATGTAATGCTTTATTGTATTTAGCTGAAGGATTCATTGCTTTTCTTCCTTGAGCTTCATCCAGTTGAAATTAGCTACTGTAGATTTAGGGAGATTGGCAGCATCCCAAATGCAGGGGTATAATACCTTCTTGAAGGGGAAATAATCGTTTCATATACAGCCCAGTCCCTGCTTCCAAGTGACTCTGCCCAGCTTCTGGACAGGTGTGACAGTAATGCGTAAGACACATTATTCATGGATGGACACTGTTTGGATGCTTCCTCCCTCCCCCCCCCCCCCCCCCCCCCCCCCCCCCCCCCGATTTTCATTGTTTTGCTGACTGCTGGTGGAAAAAAGACCTGACTTTCAGCTTTCCCCTGCTTGAAAGGCAGGTTTCTAATCCTCTGTTTTGTAAAATCCTGAGCCTAGGGCTCAAACCAACAAACAAACCCAGAAAGCAAACCCTTCCTCCCTTCAGTGACACCAATTAAAAAAAAAATCATACTTTTGAAGAAGACTTCGCTCAATCACTGTGTATTTGTAGTTTTCAGTATTTTGTATTGCTCCCTGAGTTTGCATGGTGAATGCCCAGATGGATAGCCTCCGTCATGAACCTGTTAGGTGTCAGAGGGAATGTGCAATGATGCTGAAGCACCTGATTTGCCCAGTGGGTGCTCAGCCAGCAAGATGACCAGGGTGCAGAGCAGTTACCAGTGCAGAGAGGGAGCAACAAATGGCTGAGGAAAGGAAAAGTCTAATCCAGCACCAGGGAGATGAGAGGCAGCACTCCCCTTCCTCTGTGCCCATCTCTCACTTGCCTCCCTCTGCCCACGCAGAGTTACTGACAGTGAGAGCAGTATCCCCATATCCCAAACCCCACATCGTCTTCATTAAATAAAAAACCCACTGCCCTGTTTCCACTAAATGTGCTCTATTTTTTTTTCATCATTTTTGATCAATTTTTGATCCTTTCATAATCAATAACCAGGCAAGTTTTCCTCAACGTGGCTCAGTCCATGAGTAGTGGGATGATGGTGGTGGCCAGCAGGTGAGTCATCGATTTACCCCAGGCAGCTCCTCTCCTCCAGCACCTCCAGTTTGATGCCAGAACACTTCATGGCTGCCAGCATGCAATAACCAACTGTCCTCCTTCTCCCTGTTGACTCCATCTGGATGCAATGAAGCCGTCTGTCTTCTTTGGGACACTGGTAAGGCATCAGGCAGGAGCACTGGGTCTGCGTCTCTGGGAATGAATGTGTTGGAGATTTAGCTACAAATGTCATAACTAAAAACATTTTACAGTGTGACAACTCTTCAAAAAACGACAGGGAAAAATGCTATTGCAGACTGATGATACCTTAGTTGGAGGGCCTATAGTGCATGCACTAGGTGATAGGGTATTAGGAATAGAGACAAAAGAAGTGTTAAATACCAGGTTTTTCAGCAGTGGCCTATACAGGAGCAGAAATGAACTCTCTAACTATTTTTATCCACTGGTTTTCCCTGACACTTCTTCTAAACAAAAAGATATCAAGTTGACTTTCTGTTCCCAATTATCTTTGCACACAATGTTGCTGTGAAATGGAGTCTTAAGGTCCGTGTTGTGTCAGCTCCTATTTCATTACAGCTCCCTTTATGAATGTTAAGCTACCTGCTGCTGGCCTGTGGTAAACTCAGTCCTGCCGGTTATTTCATTACCCATTTCTGATCTAATCAGATTCTAACTCTTTATATTCTTTCCCAGAAGTTCCCTAGGCAGGAAACCAAGTTTCTGCCTTTCCTCTCTTAAAACATATGATAAACATGCATTTTCCTCAGTTTAGCTGCTTTCATATGATACTGAAATATTTTCTGCCTCTGTGTTGATACCAACTACTCATTATCAGCAGCACCAAAACTTCCTTTTCCTAAATGTTTGTGCATATTCATGGCAAATAATAATTTTGTGAAGACAGTGAGGAGGAGAGTCCAGTTCCAGCCTCCTGAGTACCCCAATGACAACTTATTTAATGTATTTTTTCTCCTGGTACTCTTGCTCACCATCATTTTTGCTTGCTGAACAGGGCTTCTCTGTGGGTCTTTTAAGAAAAACAAACAAACAAACAAACAAACAAAAACCAACAGGATCCAGCCTTAAGCCAATTTCACAGTGGGAACAGATACAGGTTTCTTACAGGCTCTGGAAGAAATAAGACCAATGCTTTTTTAAATTATATCCAACTACTCAGGAGCCTTTAGTGCCTGGAGGCTCCACCACACTGTGCCCCTTGAGTGGCATGCCTGGTCCTGACCCCTGCTTCAGCCCCACAAGGAGCAATACTTTGTGCAGTACCTTTAAGCCACCTACTTCAAATCCTGTGCTGCATAAATCATTTTGCAAAACGGAGTTTTAAGATAGCTTCCCACTGCTGTTTTTTTTTTTTTTTTTTTTCTTTTGTGAGCAGACAAGGTGTGATAGGGATCATGTTTGTCTCTGGAAGTAAGTGGAGGAATGAGCGTGGCTGCCACTCAGACTTTTCCTGGCAAGCGTGTGATAAGTGTGGAGCCAGCCAGCACCTCAGACATTTACAGGAAAACCCACTGCTCTTATCACCCGGTTACAAAGTAAATAACCAAGTTGCACAACAGTGTTTATAAAATAATCCTCTTAGGGTTTTCACCAAACAGCTTAGCTAGTTCGTTAAAACTCCTAATAGACACAGCTTTCATGTATGGGTATTTGCAATTTTTTACCATTAAGAACCCATTAAGCTTGATGGCCCTGTTTTGCTAAGTAGATTTATGATTTAATTTTATAATTTAATTATATGTTATAGAGGGTGTGGCTCAGGTTTACTCCTGAAGGACAAGCTGATGATTTTAGTAGCCTCACAGAGAATAGGTGAAATTAGATATCCAGACAGATAGATTAGATATTGGATATCACAGAGAATAGATAAAATTTCTGATTACATCTCTGTGATTACAGATTAAATTCCCTTAATCTTCAAGTTCCTTTTGTCCCTTACTAATGGGAAGTGGCAACACTACACCACTTGTGCCTAAGAGAAAAGACATATACCTGAGTGTAGCACATTAGCAGGGATATGGGTCTGACCATACATCCACACTCCTCTCACCATAAATTGCTGAAGCAGACCACAATGCCTGTAAATTCTGTCCTTAGCGCAGTGAAGGAGCCAGCATGTTTTATATTCAGTGCCTAAGGGCTGGGATAAATGCCATCATTCAGAAGCCATACCTGGACAGTACTCCCACTCGTAGCAGGTGTCATAGCCACAGGGCACTTTCTTCATGCTGTTTGTGGAGAGCTTTGCCCTTTCAATAGCCCAGCGTATGTTGGTATTACCAAGGCAAGGGCCAGCATGCAAGAAATGAAATGACTGCTCTCCAAGGCACATTTCAGCTGAATATTGGCAGCTGGACTTCGTCACGTTCTGTTCAGAAACAGCATGTAGTACACAGATGTCTTCTGAGTAGTGGCTACCCCAAGGAAAAAGAAAAATTATTTTAGCAGGCTGTGGAACAAGTCCATGCTTCTAAACACTACACCAGCATAAGCTGAAAAACAGAAAAGACATGGCCAGGCTGGATATCTGTCTAAAGACCTAAGGATGTCCCAGATGCTGCAGTATCTGGACCTTGGGAAGCCCCTGATACAGCATAGTGCTGTGAGCTGAGGAAATTTTGGTCCCATCCAAGAGATTGGAAGTGAAAGACATTGCTGCACAAGAAAACAGGAGATGCTGTTGCCTCCTCAAGGTACAGGATAGTTGCACAGACCCTATGTTCTCAGCCTGATAGTAGCCCAGCTCATATACAATACAGGCTCTTCTTTCCATCTCCAGCCCCACATGACCTCCACTTTGGCCAGCCACTTACTAAAAATCCTCCAGGATAACCCTCTATTAATTTAAAGGCTCAAAGGTCTGTGCAGATTGTGTTCTGTGAGAGACAGTAAATCAAAGTCTTATGTGTTTTATATGATTTTGAAGTCTGAAATATGCAATGTATTTTGTGGCATGTTCACCTGAAAAATATGAATTTAAAGCACAAGGAGTAAGACCCATTATAGGGATGTGATGACAGTGCCTAGAAAATAAGAGGGAAAAAGAAAGAAAAGAAAGAGTGGGGATTTCCAGTAGCAGGTGACAGTGGCAGCAGAGTAGGAGAGACCATGGTGTGCCATTTGGTTAATGTCATTGTTCATTTATTTCAGACCTATAAAGAAGGCTGTAATTTGAATATAGAGGCATAACTGGCTATCTGGAGAGAGTCCAGTAACTTTGAGTTTGCTGTTGCCTTTTGCTACTTTTTGTTTTGTGCTCACAATCGACTCTCTGTCTGTCACTGGGGAAACAATGACTTTTATATTTCTAATGAAAGCACTTAACTTACCCACAGTCCTCTTCTGGAGACATACAAACACACTCAGATCCAACCTGTTTTTGTCCTGGATCGCAAAACCCTCTAATCTTAGTTTGTTCATCTGAAACAAGGGAGAGTTATTGTAACTAGCAACAAAGTGACCAGAAAAATCTTCTGTCTTCTGCCATAATTCAGAATTTAAATAAATGTGTGATTGGATTCCTATATTTCTCTCTTCAAAAGCTGCCATGGTATACAAGTCTGAATACTGTACAAGCATGTATAGGTCTTTGCAAGAACTGCTGCAAAAACTTGTACAAGAAGTTTCAACGGAATGAATTCTCCCACTTTACTTTCACAAAGCCATGTTAATATGGCTGTTTTTTCCCCAGTAACAGTGTCAGCATCTCAGCTCCATGGTTAAAGTACATTACAGTACATTGCAACCAACAATTTTGAAAAAAGTAAAATCAAAATTAAAGAACAGTTGCTATACATCTAAAAAAAAAGTCAGTTTCTTCCTAGTTTCAGCTAGCTATAATAAACTATGCTGTGGATACCAGCACTACAGGAACAGTAATGCATTTGCAGAGATACTAACCTTTTTCACATGTAATATGTCTCAAAACAGGTGGGATCCACGACAGGTCTTTTCCACAAGTGTACTGTTGTTGACCAGTGACTATAAACCCAGCTTGGCAGCTTAGCCTCATGGTTTCACCAATGTCATAATGTTGCTTAAATGGGGAAATTGTGACACTGTCAGATATTGGTGGCCTGAGGCATACTGCAGCTGTAATAAACAAGAAAAAAATATCTTGTTGTTTTCATGGTGTAGGGATATTTACAGCAAGTCATAATGCCTCAGTTGAAGAGCCATGAAGGCACTCACAATAACACTTAACAGCTGACTGACATTCAAAACTAATATTTATTATAGTTAAGTCTAGAAATTTTCAGTGCACTGTCATGTCAGTGTATTTTGTAAAAATACTTTTCAACCAATAACTGAATAATTACAACGAATTTCTAATGTATGCCAGTAAGAATAATTTAATTTTAAAGTTTGTTAAAAATAAGGTTCACATTTACAGAATATTTTACTCTTTCTTTTATAAATGAAGTTATAAACAAAATAATTAAAATGACTGGCATTAGAAAACTCATAAGTATATTCAGGGAAATTATTTTGATAAAATAAACACTAAATAATCAAATTAAACTGAGTTACAGCAAGCTTTTGGAATCTCTTAATTTAACAAAATCAGCTCTATTCTGATCCATAACTGTTGACTGGACTGTAAATACTTCAAGGCATTGATTTATTGTGGGGATTTTCAAGGCACTGTAAGGGTGATTTAGAAACATCATCCATTTAATACAAAAAGTGGTAGTAAGATTCCTCCAAGAACACTTTCTTCAGCATAACTGTCAAACTTAAAGATTATCTATGGAAGTCTGGAAACAAGAGATGAGTCCTCTCAAAGACACTTAAAGTTAGATGAGAGAAGGACCTTGCAAGATCTGAGTGCTTTCTGAAGCAGTTAACATTGCAATATTCTTAAAAGGCATATAACATCAACACTTTTGAATTGAAAGAGGAATGATGTAGTGACACAGCAGGTTTTCAACAAGTCTAGTGTGAATGATTAAAACACCTTAAAATGCTATCTCTTCAGATATCATTACAGATTCTTTTGTTAAAATAAAATTTTGTGTATTTTTCTTCCACCTGTTTTGTTGTAGGGCCAAATTACTTTTCTATTTCTTACGTTGGCATTCAACTATTTGTTGTGTCCAGGTTTGATCAGGCAGACACCGAAGGAACTGATAGCCACTGAGGACATGACCACTCACACAGGCAATTTCAGCTTCTTCCCCCACATCGTACTGGTTCTTTTCATTCTATCAGAACAAACAAACAAACAAAGTAAAAAACCTACAGTAATAATAATAATAATAAAAATCTGCAGTAATAAAAGTAGACATTGGCAAAAGAAACATTGACAAAAGCCTGATACTATGCAATTGAAATAAGTGCTTGCCTTTCCTTCTCTGAAACAGGAGTCATCCATTCACCTACAGAATGTCTGGCTACACTAATTAATGCCATGGTTACAAAAGGAGTATTCATAGACCACTGTTTGAAATGGATTTCACCTTGCCTTTGGTTCAGTTATTAGTGGACCATGGTGAATTGCAGTCCCACAACACACCATGTACCCAACATGCTCACTATGTAGCTTGGGTATTGGCCAGACCTAGCAAAGAAACTATAAAAATTTGACAGCTCCGCAACTACTGCATTTTCCTTCCATATCAATCATCTTTCATCCTCACCCTTATAAATCCATTTTCTGGTGGGTCTGGCCTGGAGCATCCAGACTCAGGTTCACCAGTTATGATATCCTCTTCTCTCCTTGCCTCATCATCATTAATACAGGGAGCCCCTCTGAAAAGTAAAAAACTGATGTTAAGGATACATCTTAAGCAGTCACCAAGAAGCAATGGCAGAATGTCAAAAGCTTTGGACAGGAATGCTTAGAGTATTTTCCCTGTAAAAAACAACAACAACTACAAAGCAGATAGCATGGTCATAACCCAGCTGCTGCTATCAATGGTTAAAGGAGGCTGGTTTGTATCAGTGTGAAGCTGTAAAGCTTGGTGTCTGAGATCCTGTCTGCTCCAGAATCTCCTCTGTAGTCATTACAAGGATGATGAAAAATCTGACTCATTTTCTCATTCAGGTTTTTTTTTTTTTTTTTTTTTTTCTCCAAGTAGAGAAAATGAACCTGTACAAAGTCTTGTTCTTGAAGAGGTAAGAAATTCATCGAGTTTTGGGGCTAGAGTTATGGTTTCAAGTAGAGTACTTGCAAAACTGGTACACCAGACACATTCAGAACAGGAATATGAAAAGTTTGGTAGTTTCAGTGGAATTCTCTGAGGCATTTAGCTCAGGCCTAAACTTCTAAGAGAAGAGGATATGGTATTTTATTTTATTTTTTAAAAAAAAGAAACTGCAAAATCCTGTGAGTGGAAGTTGATGAATTCTCCAGACCTTTGAACAGGATGTCATACAAAACAGCTTAAGAGAGCTACAGAAATACCTTAGCATGTAATTAATCAGCCATTTTCTGTGAATAAACAATGAATAAATCCAAACCTGAAGCAAACTGCAATGATTTTCAAACACTTCCTTCTCTCAGCACCTACCCTGTGGTAGGTGTTCAGACAGGAGATTTGTCTGTATTCTTTCTCCTTAGTAGTCACAAAGCTGCCCTGGAGGGCTTCCTAACTCTGCCTCGTGACTATGGAGATCTTTCAATTTACCAACTTCTTACTTGTCCATGAACACAGAGACATGACAGTCCTCCTCTTCTTCCTGTTCACCCTTGCAGGGCTTTCCACCGTTCATTGGGGATGGGTTATTACACTCCCGGGTCCTTCTTCTCTTGAAGGAAGTGTCACATGGGCTCCATTCAGACCAGCAACTCCAGCGACCATCTATAGAAACTGCAAGAAATAAAAGAAAATCTCACCTTTTGATAAATCTGTATCATACATCTTAGTTCACATACAAGAGAGATGATGGTAAATTCAGGATAGCCATTTCCAAAGGATTCAGCCAAATTCCAGGTGTTTCATAAGAGCCTAAAACACACCTTCCCTTTCATTTTTGGTTGCAATTCACACTTAAACCCAGAAGCAGCTTATTTTCTACTTCTATTGCACACAAAGATGTTTGAGTTTTCAAGGTACCAACTACCGTTTTAAATAACTCATAAAATGATGAGCTATCAAATTAGATATGAGTTCTAACACCAAGTCTAAACCCCAAGTCTACCTCCCATACAATCTAAACTAAAACACTTCTGTCTTTTTTTACCCACCAGGGTATTTTGTCTGTGCCATCATGAATGATTATATAAGGATTTTTATTTACACATCATTTCTTTTCTGCATAACATATATTATCTACATTCATATCTATAGCTGCATACCTTAAATTGTTCTTTTCTTTCTGAGGTCTATAGTTGCCTGAATCACTTTTCCTTCTGCCCTCTTTTGGTTCTGTATTACAATAATAATATTAATAACAGTAAAAATAATAATAGTAATCTCTTCTCTTTTCTATATGTATGCCATTAGTGTCAAAATCATGTAAAAACTGCTTTCGTATGAAATTGTTCTTTATTATTTTGGAGAATAATGATTATGATCCCTATCCTTAAGACATTTTAAACTGATTTTTCCTCCCACACTATAATAAAAAAATCTTATATCCATCAGCTATTTTGTCTTAAGCATAATAGGCTATAGGAAAACTAAGGAATGAGTTTATTAATGTGTGCATCAATTATCTTTGATCTCATTTTCATTCTTATTGCTAAACAACTAATTTCCTACTATCTTATTAATGTAGCTAAGGAGTATTTTACCATGTCTTATAATTTCTTCTATGAGCCATGCCTATTCATTATTATTTTTTTTTCTATTTTTAATTCTCCCTTTATTTTTATACTTTCTGACCATAATCATAGGATAGAAAGTGCCATGAATTTACTAAGTGAAGGTTACACCAGATTTCATTTGACAAAATTGCCAGGGGATTTTCAGGTGAAAGGTATGATGGGAATTTATGATATCATGAGTGTTTTGGAAAAATATGATAAGGATATAAAAAATAAACAACATCAAGGACCTGTCCCAGAGTAAAGCTGTGACCAGCTCTCCCCCACCTGGCTGATGCTTCCCTGGCCAAAGACTTCCTGGGGTTTTAGAGGGAAAATGAACAAACAAATGTTTATCCTAGTATCTTGCTAAATTCCAGCTATCTTCTGTGTGTGCTATCCAACAGATAACAGCATTGTGGTTTTAGGTTGTGCATGTCCTGCCTACAGAGTCTGGGCACTGTGAAATGAGCCTGAAAAGAGCAGCCCAGAGAGGAGTAGGACAAGCTGTTTTAGGGCTAATCCTTCAACATTTCTGCAATGGTCTCAGCTCTGGCGGCAACAGCTTCTCAGTTATTCTGAATTCAGGACTACATAACACTGTATTAAGAAAAACAATTTTTGATAGGCACTGGAAACATGATTTGGAAATAATGTGAGAGAAAGATTCAGGTATTACACAGCTAATTGCGTGAAACATTTATATGCTACATTTATTGATTTGTGCATCAACAGATGCATTTATTATTTTGCAAATAAATGCATTTATAATTTTATGAACACACTTCTAAAATCATTCAGGTTTTTCTTTCTACTATTTACCTTCAAACAATCTAAAAAATCAGCAACTAGCCTTCTCATTTTTCCTCTACCACAGGAATTCCCAACCACTACCTGTTCTATATTTTATGTCAAAAGGTCAACATTACATAATAGAACTGTAGAATCATTCAGGTTGGAAGAGATATCCAAGATCATCTGGTCCAACATCCCCCTACCACCAATGTCACCCACTAAACCATGTCCCTAAGCATCACATCATAGAATCACAGAATCATAGAATATCCCGAGTTGGAAGGGACCCATAAGAATCTTCAAGTCCAACTCCTCCCACTGCACAGGTCTACCCAAAAGTCTAGACCATGTGACTAAGTGCACAGTTCAATCGCTTCTTAAATTCAGACAGCCTTGGTGCAGTGACTACGTCACTGGGGAGCCTGTTCCAGTGTGCAACCACACTCTTGGTGAAGAACCTCCTCCTGATCCTCCAGTGTAAACTTCCCCTGCCTCAGCTTAACACCATTCCCGCGGGTGCTATCACTGGTGATTACGGAGAATAGGTCACCCGCCTCTCCACTCCCCCTCATAAGGAAGTTGTAGACTGCGATTAGGTCCCCCCTCAGCCTCCTCTTTTCCAGTCTAAACAGGCCCAGTGACCTCAGCCGCTCCTCATATGTTTTCCTCTCCAGGCTCTTCACTATCTTTATTGCCCACCTATGGACACTCTCCAACAGTTTAATGTCCTTTTTGTACTGTGGTGCCCAGAACTGCACACAGTACTCAAGGTGAGGCTGCACCAGCGCAGAGTAGAGCGGACATCCAACCTTTCCTTAAACACCCCCAGTGACGGTGACTCCCACCACTTCCTTGGGCAACCTGTTCCAATGTCCAACTACACTTTCTGAAAAGAAATTTCTCTTAATTTCCAACCTGAACCTCCCCTGGTGTAACATGAGGCCATTCCCTCGTGTCTTTTCACCAGTTACCTGTGAGAAGAGGCCGACCCCCAGCTCCCCACACCTTCCTTTCAGGTAGCTGTAGAGAGCAATGAGGTCTCCCCTGAGCCTCCTCTTCTCCAGACTAAACAACCCCAGATCCCTCAGCCACTCCTCACAGGACTTGTAGTCCAGGCCCTTCACCAGCTTCGTAGCCCTTCTCTGGGCTCCAGAGCCTTGATGTCCTTCTTGTAGTGAGGGGCCCAAAACTGAACATAGTACTCCAGGTGCGGCCTCACCAGAGCAGAGTACAGGGGGATGATCACCTCCCTGGTCCTGCTGGCTGTATTACTCCTGATCCAAGCCAGGATGCTGTTGGCCTTTCTGGCCACCTGAGCACACTGCCAGCTCATGTTCAGGTGAGCATCGACCAACACCCCCAGAGCTTTTTCCTCTGTAAAGCTTTCCAGCCATTCTCTCCCAAGCCTGTTGTGCTGCATGGGGTTGTTGTGACCAAAGTGCAGGACCCGGCACTGAGCCTCATCCCATTGAACCTCATCCCATTGGCCTCTGCCCATCGACCCATCCTGTCCAGGTCTCTCTGCAGGGCCTTCCCACACTCCATCAGGTCGACACTTCCCCCCAACTTGGTGTCCTCTGCAAAATTACTGAGGATGCACTCAATTCCCTCATCCAAATCATCAATAAAGATACTAAAGAGGAAGGGCCCCAACACCGACTCCTGGGGAACGCCACTGGTGACGGATCCCCAGCTGGATTTCACTCTGTTCACCACCTCTCTCTGGGCCCAACCAGACATTTGTCATGACAGTATCATTCCACACACCTGAATCATAATCCGGAGCACGGATCTCACAGTTCTTGCCATAGGTGCCAGCCTGGCACACACAGAGGCACTCCATCCCAGAAAGCACAGGCTTGCCATTGTTGGGGCACGGGGCACACTGGCACGGGTCAAACCTGGCTGCATAGTCCCTCAGAGCTCTCCTGAGGTTGCGACGCCTGGTCACGGCACATGGCACATTTTTCACCAGGTCAACAATGGACGACACCTGTAACACAGCTATCCAGTTAGCACTTAACTTCAGTTTAGCTATGTGCCATACCTTGTATTCTATACATGACAAAGGAAAGCACACACTGTTTTTTATATCATGCTCACATATGTGTGTACATATAATTCATATCACATGGAGCACCATCCCGATTTAAAAGGCAAGAAACATCTGCATAGCTCTTTGAAAAATCAATGTTTTTCTTACCCTTCTCTTACCTCAAAGTCAACCACTATGGGATTGTCCTTTGTCGATTCTAGCCATGTTGTGAAGACTGGGTGCCCTGGAAAAGATCCCTTTTTCTCCCAGGCCAGAGCTGCAGCGAATTCTGACCTGCCACCTTTGACCAGAGAGATGGACTGTTCAGCTGACTGCAGAATGGAACCTGAAAGGAGATTTCAGCACAGAACTGTCAGAAAAAAGCCTTCGAAGACAGTGGATGTAACATCAACATTACAACAAAAAGTGTTAGAAAGGATAGAAAGAAATATGCCATCTTTAATTTTATAAAGTTGGAAGAAAGGAGTCTAAGCTCAGAAAAAAAAAATCTTATTTTGTTCAGTGGTGTGACATAGTTTGCCAAAGGATATGCAAGACTCTCACCACAGAGGTATAACTATACAGAGGACTTGTGGAAATTGCATGGGATACAGCAGGCTCCTCTAGGCAGGCTCTTTAGTCCCAGAAGTAAAAGTCTGGATAACTGGATTGATCATAGAAAGAGCACAAAAACAGTCTAGGTGAGGAAATCCCTGTTTTTAGTGATGCAGAATGTGACTCTTGCCATTCTTGCAGAAACTGCACCAGCTGTCTGCAATTTTGAGACACATTCCTTCACCTAGATATCTGCCTGGCATGAGGAAGGTGAGAGGGGAATGTCAGGGAGCATTGTTACTGCCCAGCTCTCTCTGGACTCAGCTGCAATCATGTTTCTAGTTGTGCCCATTTCCCACTTCGGCACACCTGGCCCTGGGGCCATGGGGGATGTTTGTCAGATCCATGACTGTTGAGAAGAACCGGTGACACTGGATCTCAAGTGACAGTGCTCCAGAGCAGAGGATGAGCACTCCTACATCATAATTTCTTTTGCTAGCAAGTAGATGTTTCTGATGCTTGCTTCAGGGAAGCAGTTTTCTCTAGCAGTGCTAGAAGAGCATAGCTAATTCAAAGCTGGGAGGTCACCTTGGGTGCCTTGTTGAGGGGAGTGGTATCTCTCAGGGTAACTAACAGGATACCAGCCCTGTTATCAACACAGTCACCTTCATGTTTCACAGTCATCTTGTTTGTGACACATCTGGTACTGACTTTCTTCTTCTTTATGAAGAGCACACGCCGTGATGTTTCTGTTCGGATACAGTCCATTGACTCATCCTCTGTCAGACCTAGAAATACCAGAGCAGCAGCTGCATCATCCTAACTGTTACATGACCACATCATGCCCTAAGGCTCCTTCAACAAGGTGAGCCACTGCAGGTCTCTCTGCTCACTGGTTTCTTTCTGACTTCTGTTCTTCACCCAAGCTCCTCATCCACCACTGACCCCACTGTCAGAAGATCTTCTGTTCCTCATCTCCCTAGTCCCATCACGCTCTGACCATGTTCACCCTCTTCCAAAGTCCTCCTCCCATTCCTGTCTGGGTATTTCTCCCATGTCACCTCTTCTGTGTTATCTGACACTCCTTACTGCTACTGGTACATCGTGGAACAATCCTTTGTTGTTCGTAGCCAACCACACTCTTCCAAGGTGCTGCTTTGCAGAAGTCAGTGGTGGTGGGAACAACAAACCTTTCTCTGAGGTCATGGTAAAAGGTTGTACCTGTTCTGCAGCACTTTGGGCATATAGCACTAATCAGTCTAGAAAATGTCTTCTAGAAATGTCTTCTCTTCCAAATGTCACAGGACCTTGATCTGAAGGTCTTAAGAAGTGTCCCTGAACACAGTGATGTTTACCAAGTAAGGAAAATCTTTTTTAACTTTTCAAAATAAAACATGAAGTAAGATTTTTTTTCTTGCTTTATATTTGTGCAGTGCGGGTAATTCCTGTTTGTGAAATTCTGAAAGATTTTTGTTGAGTTTGCTATGTGGTGTAAAGCCTAAAACTAAGCAGTGATAAGAAAAGCTGGTAAACAAATCATGATAGTTTCTTGTTGAGGATTACATACCTGAGTTCTTCAATTCATCTGAACTGTACTGGTAAAGAATGTCATAGGAACCACCCATCTTCCCAGCGGTGTAGTAATGAGTGCCAAAGTCATCAAATATTCTGCTGTATAAAGCATAGTTATACTCTAGGGGCAGGTGGCTAAGTGCTTTTAGAAAGACATCTGAAAGCTGCAGATCTGATTCTTTCATTGTGAAGCTTGCAACAGAGATGACTTTATGGACTCTAACGAAGTTGGAATTCTAGAAATTAAAACAAACAAACAAAAAAGAGGAGAGTCTTAATAGGCAGTTAACTGCAGAAAGTAGAGTGGCCAAGAGTATGTCCTGAACTACACTGAAGGAATTATTCCATCCTGTCTGTTGTGCTGCTTTAACCATGAGTAAATGAACACAAGCTAGCCATAGAGTTCCCAAGAGTAGTTCATAATGAAGCATGTAACATTATATTGCAGCCTCACAGTAAGACTCTTTCTTTACAGTAGGAAGTAGAAAAGAGTGAGAGCTGGTCGCCTGGGCTCCCTCCACAGCTGCATTAAGACACTATTCAGAGAACACACATTCATGTAGAAATCCACCCAGTTTCTCTTCATTGATACAAAAGGAAGGAAACTATCTGAGGTGCAGATCTCTGTAGAACTGCGGTTGTCTACAGATACGCAAGATGAACCACCTAGCTGGTTACCTTAACAAAAGCAGAAGACCTCAGGGAGATCATGACAAAGTGGCATGCTAGAGGACCTAAAGGTTAGCTTAGCAAGAATTATGGCAAACTACTATAGACATTAAAGCATTGTTTTCATATTTCATCCATTCTAAAATGGAAAAATTCAAGACCTTTCAAGTCACTTGGGCTTGAGACCTTGGGATGCTCATGTGAAGCCCATGTGCACACGGTTTAAAATATAGGTCTGAATTTGACCTCCCAAAGCCCAAGTTCTCACTCCTTTTAAGTGGTTTATTTAATCTATTTAAGTGAACAATTAAAATTTATAAATTGGTCTCATACACATATAGATATCTACTGGTATATACACCTATAAATGTATACAGACAGGTAAAGGTAAAAACAGAGGTAAAAACATATTATATCCTGTATGATAAAGTAGAGAACATGAGGAGTACCCAAGATAAAACTCTTGCCATAGACATACTAAGGTGGGATTTTAACCTGTTACGTCTAGAGCTAACAGTTCTAAGCTATCAGATATATCATGTGTGTTTCTGAAATTGCATGACAGCAATGGTCAAAGCCAAAGTAACTCCAAGAAACCTTCCTCATGAAAGTTTTATTGAAATGAATATCTGTTTTATTGAAATGAATATGATAATTTCTGAACTCATCTAGTTCTGATGGGTTCTTCAATAAGAAGACACTACTCTACCAAAATAAACTTACCAGTTCTACAAAAGACCAGCTTGATCTGTATATAGGTATCTACATGGGAATGAAAGCAAACAGGTTTCCAGTAGCCAGAACTTTTGTACTGATGAATTCAAACTAGAAATAATGAACTTTTTAAGCAGTCAGGTTACTTACTAATTAGGACAAGTTAGCAAGGTTCACACTAAAGTTTCTGTCACAGGAAGAAAGTTTAGACTGGTATTTTTGTAAAAGATGTATTCTAATTTTATTACAACTCTTGAGTTTCAACAAACCTTAATTGCAGTCTGTTCTATGGCCTCAGCCAGGCAGAATTGTAAACAAAATAATACTTGATCCTTTACTGACATTAAACTCTAGAAATAAGTGTATCTAATATTCCTCTGCATTAAAGGGGCAGAATTTTACGGAGAGGGTTGTCTATTCTTAGAAACTTTTATCTTGGTATGTTACTTCGGAGATTATTTTTTGACCTAATTTGTTTTCTGACCTTCCTTATGTGTTATTCTAGCAGCTTTGTAAAATGTAATGCCAGTGCCTTGATAATAGACAGTGACCTTTGGTAGCTCAGTTCTCCAAAATACAGATGGAAACTTAAAGAAAGGGAGAAATTAAAGGCAACATTCAATTACCTTTTCTTGTGAGGCTTTTATGGCTTTCTTGAAGGAGGAAGATGATGTAACTTGAACCCGTTTCTTTCTTGAGAATAGTATTGGGATGCTAAATCCTTTTCGAGCATCATGAGAGAGTGAACTACTTTGCTGATCACTGTCACTCAGGTGAGTTAAATCTCTGTAGAAATGTGATTTTACATCATCCTCTTCATTTGTTACCTGGAGATTCAGTAAAGCAAACTAGATTTGCCCAAATAACAAGTTGAAACAAACCAACCTATTAAACAATGAATTCTTGACATTTTCTGGAATAAATATGCCTGATGTTTTTTAGACTTGCCAATAAACTAAAAGCTGACCATAAAGAAGAAAAAAAAAAGGTTGAGTTAATAGGTGAGGTATATAAAGGATAAGTAGATTTATGAATAGATACATTAAAAGGGGGAAAAAAAAAGCAAGCATGTATCACTTTCTTTCAAAAGATTTTTCACAACATTACCCAGCTCCCCTGATCTGATAATAATTTTCAACAAATATTTCATCACACTTTTCAAAGACTCTCAGAGCTGCACATGACATTAATACTAGGAGTAAGTCGCATTCCCATGGCTTTTATACTCTACAGCATGAAGAACTTGGTGCCTTTTTTTCCTTTCTGCTTCATTACCTGCTAGAAGAATGAAAACATTTAATCCAGGGTGAGTCTTAGAGCATACATGAAGTGTGAGCACCCATTTTGTACAATGAACAAAAGGGGTAGAGGAATGGAAATAGGGGATGAACCTGCCTGATGAACTTCTCAGTGGTAATGTTGTGCAAAGCAGTATCACAAAGATGACTTCAGCACCAGTTCAAAAGTAACTAATTTCCCAAAACTTGGGCAAATCCCTCCCAAGACCAATGGGTGTTAGAAAGATTCAAATTTTCCTTTTTAGGCTCACCTAATAGGGCTGCAAAGGACCCTGAGCCCTGATGTCCATTCCCCCGATCCAGTTCTGTTCTCCAAGAAGTCACATGGTTTTGCATGAAAATGCAACGGAGTTGAAAGCCTGATCCAGTGACATTTCTATACCAAAGACTATTCTAAATGTTCCAAAATAGAGGTGCAAACCTAGTAAAAGTCACAAACACTGAACATTTTTGCTCTTGGACATTAATAACATCATAAACCACACAACTTTGAGGAGAAGTGGGCAAATGTACTAGATCTGTCTGCAGTGGACTTCAGTTTGCCTACAGCAGAATGTACCGTGCTGTGCTCTGCACCTATAGCTAGAACAGCACTGGTATCACACCACTGTTATGTCTATTGCTGAGAAGACTCTCCCCAAAACCCCAGAGCCAGAAGGCTGAGGCTGAGCAAAAGGTGGGGAGGGGACATCACCAGGACAGATGACCTGAACTGACCAAGGGATGTTCCGTAGGGTGTGATGGCACACTCAGCAATAAGAGCTGTAGAAAAATCAATAAAAGCTGGGAAAGGAGAAGGAGAAGAGTAGGCACTCATTAAGAAAACATCTGTCCTGAACAACCACTATGTGTATTGAAGCCCTGCTTCCAAGGACATGGTTGAACATCAAATATTTTTCTCTCTCTTTGCTTCCACATTTTTTTCTTTCTCTTTTTTTTTTTTTTTTTTTCTCTCTTTCTTTTCACTTTATGTCCTTATCTCAACCCATGAGGTTTTTTTTTGGTTGTTTGTTTGTTTTTTTCCATCATACTTTCAGCCTTCCCCCCCTCCTTCTTTTGAATAGGAGGAGTAAGATTTACCATGTGGTAAATTTTAATTGGACACCAGTGTGAAACAACCACAGCAAAACAAGACTTGCTTTCCCAACCGAATATTTCTGCACATAGTAATTTTTAATCATCAGTGAACAAAACAGAACAGCCAAACCCATTAAATATTCCACTGAAGAAAAAGAATAAAAAGTATTTACTTTGTTAAAATGCTTCTTTTAAAGTAATACTAAAATCTGACAGCACTTGTGACAAAAATAAGTAGTTCAGATTTCACACATTACTTGAGCCTGTTTTCGTGTCCTGCATCTCTTCCTTCTCAACGCAGTAGCTACTTGCTTCAGAGAGGCTGTCATATGTATGCAGCCAGATGTTGTGCACTAACCACATTATTCACATTATTTTCTAAATATCAGTGTCTAAAAATCTAAAAATATATTATCTAAAAATCAGATTCAGGGATTTTGGAAAAAAATATAAGCCAGCACCTTTTTGTCCTTGGATTTTCCTGCAAAACCCCTTCCCAGACCATGTGTTTCTTGTCTTTCTGCCTGCCAAATTCTGTATCTGCTCCTCTTCTCACTGCTTGTTGGAGGGGTTGGAGGGGGAACAGGCTGCAGATGACTGAAAGGGAAGCTGCAGCTGGGAGAGCTGTTGGTACAGGAAGAACGCAGGAGTGATGCTGAAATGAGCTTTGGACTTGATCAAACCTCTGGCTGGGTTATGTCTGGGTTGGGATCAAGACCCTTGGTATCAAGCCACAACAGAGACATGGCCATGAGAAGCAGGAGAGACGCCTAAATCCATCATGTTGCCTCACATATATGGTGCAATGGGTAAAAGAAGACCAGAAAGGCACAAGTAAGCCACCTAACACCATTCAATTAATCCCATTTCCACGCATCACCAGAAGCATGTTCAGGCCTTACCACATTGAGAAATCTTGTCTTAAAACATGCAGCACTTCTTAAGACTTCAGCGCTTGACTTGGACTACAATTATGACAAGGGTTTTTCAGCTAGTATTTGTTGCTAGAGTGTACCTGAAAGCTGACATCCTTCAGGTTTGCAGGAATACGATATAATATTCTTGTCTCGTTACGCTTCACAGTTCTGCATTCTCCTCCATTGAATGAATTGCCAAGGACTTCCCCTCGGCTCTCTCCTGACAGAATGTGAAATCTAAAAAACAAAAACAAAACAAAACAAAACAAAAAAGCAACAACAATTAAACAATGTCAGGAAGACATAAAATTGGATTGTTCATGGGAATACAGCTATGTTGAAGATACTGTATGTTTGAATGAGAGGATGTGAGTGTAAAGGCTATGTTACTGTTTTGAAAGAAATTTATCTACAAGAATTTCTAATTCACACTGATTTCACCTGAAAAAAAGAAAAACACACACAAACACACACACACACAGACACACACACACACACACACACACACAAAACATCCAGGCTACAGTAGCAATTCTGTTTAATGCTTTCTAGTAGTGCCTAACATTCCAGATAACACCAGTGTCAGTGTAAGACTTCCCTAGACAATTGCTCCTACTCACGTAAAGAGGTCAAAAATGGCCTAGAAAAAGGAACAAGCAGTTCTCTGTTTCTAGCACAAGTGATGCTCCCAGAGTGCACAAAGTTCATTGAAAACCAGAAGACCTGGGACTTGGTCCATAGCATCTCTGCTCATGGCAGGGGGTTGGAAATAGATGATCTTTAATGTCCCTTCCAACCCAAGCCATTCTGTGATTCTTTAAGTGTCCAACTGCTTTTGTTAGTAGGCTGGAAGATGTTATGGTTAGTGTTGTGAGAGGTGTGTCATGCAGAGTCATGCATCTGTAGAGAAACATCCACATTTCTGAAGTTATTTGGCATATCTGAGCTGGAATTTGCCAGCACGTGATATTCTGGTTGCTGTGAGGGCAGGCAAGGTCCCTCAGACAGCAACGCTCTCTGATGGCTCCTCAGCAGCAGTGCAGAATAGGACTGACAAACGCAGCGGACAAGTCCTAGCTTGACAGTTTAGTTGCATTCTTGTAATCCCTTGCTACTTTTAATTTGAGATGTGTTTAGGGGTACTCTCACATGCTAATTCAGATGTTATCTTGTTCTTGCAAATTACTCAGCAACAATTTCATGTTTATGAAAAGCAAAGCTGGCTTACCCATTGCCTATTAACTGCACACTGGGGATGCTTTCAAACCTTCTGCCACACACTGTCTTTTTCCTCCCACAATTTCTTTCATCAGAGTTGTCCCCACAGTCATTTTCTCCATTGCATTCCAGTTTTTTTGCAATGCAGCGACCTGCATCAGAGAAAAAGCAGAAGCAATAATCCTTATACAAAAATTTATTGCATCTGAATGCAAAGAAAGGCAGTTTCATTCCCTAGTAAAGGTGTAAACTTGCAGCAGAAATTACAAGCAAGGCAGTATAAAGTCTAGATTAATCCAATAAATGTATTTTTTTTCTATTCTGCCAGTTTGACTTGCTTTGAAGCCACAATGGCTTAAGTTAAGTTTTGCCAAAAGGATATGAGGATAAAGTTATAGAACCTAGTCAGACATTCTTAAACCAAAGCAAGTAAGAAATGCCAACAAAATGTTTTGCAGTTTCAATAAATATAGTGCAATTTTGGGTTCAGACAAACTGTATGGACGTGTTTGTGTAGGAAAAAAATGTGCAAAAAAAAATCTCATTGGAATAGTGATACTTTCTAGCTGCCATGGTTGTGCTGACTACCCATTAGCTACAGAAGGAATTGCAAACATAAGCTCCTACTAACATATGTAAATACTCAAGTAAAGGTTTCTCTCTTCCCCTTTCCCTGGGATTTGTGCAGGGAATATATAAGGAAAATAATGAGCTTTTTTTTTTTCTTTTTTTCTTTCTTTTTTTTTTTTTTTTTCTTTTTTCCCCACAAGCAGTGTTTATTTACTATTGAACAATGCAGCAGTCAAGCTGTGAAGCCATCATTACCACTTTCACACTGGAATTTATTCTTGCAGTTGACCTCCACTATGTTGCAGAGCTTGGCTGGAAAGCAGGGGCGGGAATCCACCAGTTGCTCAGAGCAGGCCTGACCCCCAAACTGAGATGGTCGCAAGAGGGTTCGAACACGAAACTGGATGGCAGAAGAAAGAAAATCTTTTTGGAAGGCAGAAGAAATGATTTTTTTTTTCTTTTTCTTTCTTTCTTTTTTTTTTTTTTTTAATGTTTGAACTCTTTTGTAGCTGATTGGCTCCTCAGGGAGAACCACATGTCTCTGTGATGCTGAAGCTTCGCTGAAATCAGAGACCTGGAGAAATTCATTGGCTGATTTTTCCCTTACATCCTACCACATCCTCATCCCAGGTAAGACAAGTAGGCACCTGAAATCCAAGAGCCTCAATGGCAGAGCACAGGTAATGAAACATTTGACAACATGAGCTACATCACAGCAGGAATCAAAAGTTCAGTCGCAGCACATTCAGTCAAGGAGGTATGGTAGGAAGTGGTGTGTGAACAGGCTACTGGAGATTTTTTTCATGTTTTTATCATCTCTGTTGAAATAGAGACACCATGACAGTGGCATGTATCCCCATCCCAAAACTAGCTGGTTTGGCTCCCACTCATGGGACTTCTTATCTGGGGAGAACTGGACAGGACAGAAACTGTTCCTGAGTTTCTATTATTTCTAATAATAGAACAAAATCTCAGCAAAATCTCAAGCTCATTTGGTTTTCTGTCCCCAAATCAGAACCCTACTTGCAGAATAATGATGCTGGAGGATGCTAGAAAAATAATGCCAGATACATTTTCCATTTCACTTCAATGGACTGGTGAAACTGATCTGCATCTGACTGACCTGTTGTTTTCCTAAAAAAGGGTAGGATTTTTTTCCCCATTTGATAACCAGATCCTTTTTTTTTTTTTTTTTTTTTTTTTGCCATTTGATAGCCAGACTTATCAGACATTTGATAACCAGACTTAACAAATACAGACTGTTTCAGTAGATGGACCCTGAAGTTAATCAATGCAGAATGACCTCTAAGAAATAGCAGTAACTCAGTGACTATGAATGGAGGGTGCATGGAGCAGCACCAGACCATCTAAAAGCAAGATAACCACTCCTTGCACTCCATTTGGGATCTATAACACTCATTATATTCTTTGTGTGAGCTTTAACCTCGTCACCCCTCCCATTCACTGTAAGCCTGCTTACACTGGTCTTCTTATTCATCTTGAGGTCACATTCTCTATTCTGATGGCTGTTTATATTTATAAAGGTCAGAAGCAGTGATCTTTATAGTTTGGATGAAAAAAACAGATTAGCTCATAAAAGCAATAAAAGCACTTTTTTTTTTTTTTTAAAAAAAAGGGGGGGGCAGCAAATACTTTGTGTGAAATGTGTTAATTTGATTTGTGTCAGTATGGAACAATGCTAGGGCCACATGATGAAATATAACCTTCTATCTAAGAAAAACAGAGTGATTAGCGTACATAGTTCTTGTATCATGCAAAGGAACGGTCCAGCAATTTGTGTAAGTAGAGGGTTTGAAGGGCGAACATTGAGACTCAGGTCGGGGAGATAAGAGGACCAAGGAGTTTTTTTAGGAAACTGCTGACTTCTGCATGGGACGCTGCCCAAGCCTCTGATATCCAGCAAAGAGATTCACCAAATAAGGAGAAAGGGGGAGTTGAAGGACAAAGCCTGGGAGGAAGACTACGAGCCTTCAGCACGAGTGACCCCCAGAGAGACCACCAGAGACTGATACGCATGCGGCCGGGAGAGGGTTCGGATTACAGGAACTAATTATAATAACCCTGCCTTTTCTAGGATTAGTGATGAACATGTATTAGTCTAGGAGCATAAAAACCAGCCGCCTGATGTAACAGGTGTGCATCTTGGTGGAGCAGAGACTCCCGGCACACCCAGCGCTGTTTGTTTGCCTCTATTCACTTAATAAATTACAAACTTTAATTAGAATCCTATTTGGGACTCAATCATTTTTCACACTTTGCATCAATATTTAAAGTTAATAAAAATGAACAATTCTTTCACATATGTGTAGGTAAGAAACTCAACAATTTCACAAGACGATACTGATCACAAAAATCAGTTTGAATGAGGGCAATATCCGTTCCCAATGCTTGCAGTTTATTTGCTGTTTCCCACCATTTCTCCCCATTCTGCTCTCACTCTCCATCCTGCAGGATGGGAACCCCACAGGGTAGTCCTCATCTCACTTTTAGAACTGCTTCTTCATGAACATCCAACACCACGTCTTTCGTGCCCTGCACTGACATCAAGGTACGTATATATATGTGTAAAGATATGATACCTAACAGGCATTTTGTTATTGCTCTACAGATGTGGATTTCTGAAGCTGGTCAGGACCTTCGGAAGAGCTGTAGTCTACGTCTCCATGAACACTCAAAGCTACTCTTATGGTAAACCTCAAGCTCAGATCCACCAGCCACATAACTACCCCAAACAAAATGTACTCCACTCCCTATAATCTGTACTTGGCAGGGCTTGGTTTCTTTAGGTCAAACCTACTTGAACCTGCCCTTTCACCCCTTCCCTCTCTGCCAGGGAAGATACACTTAACTCCTGACTCTACCACCAGGGAATAAACGCAGACCCAGGGACTTCGTCACTGGACGATTTTGTTTTACAGATATTAAGCACACCCAAGTGAGTTTTATGTAGGTTATAAGGCTTGGAGAAATGGTACGCTGGATTTCTTGACAGCAATCTCAGACAGATCCTGACCATCCGTGTAAGATATAGCATTTCTAGCCAGTATTGGTCAGGATTTGCCAATTAACTCTTTTCAATGCATGATTCGATCCTGTTATTTTTCATCTTTAGAACATATAAAATGCTATGCTATGTTATAGATCCCTTGATTTGGTCCTGCTTAAACAGACATGTAAACTTTATCTTAATTTATCCTTCATGTAGAAAACTCATCTTTAATAATGACAATGGCACTTTTGAAGGAATTTCTCAGAAATGGATTTACACTACTGAATTGCTCCTTTCTGTTTTGATCTATTTATTTTAACTTGTTTCCTACAGCTCCTACTATTATATTTTATAACCAATTACCCATATTAACTTAAACTGTCATTTTGCAGATCCAATTTCCTTGAAGTCAAATATATGAAAGAAAGAAGGTTCTTAGGCGTAATTTCATGTAATTATCCCACGTAATGCATTTTCTACCTACTTGTTTTCTAATGCATGGGTCACATTCTGACCAAGGTCCAAAGTCTCCAAGCTGACAGTTGATAGGACAGGTCTGCTGGTTACATGCACGAGATTCCATCTTTGTGCACAACCGGTCACAGAAGTTTTGGTTATAATATTCATCCATTCTTATTTGCCTAAAAAAAGTAATTGAAAGAGTTACACCAGGAACAAAACAGAATGTAGATGTTCTCTAACTGTGGATGAAGGCTGATCTGAACCCAGTACAAACCTGAATGACAGTAGGTAGCTGTGGAATGCTGATTGAAAGAAAAACCTCAACTATGCCTTAAATTTTCAGAACAAAAAACTTCACAGAATCACAGAATTGTAGGGGTTGGAAGGGACCACGAAAGATCATTGGGTCCAACGCTCATTCAATTAATCCCATCAAGGGAATGGCAATAGAAAAAGCCAGGAATGGAAGAGGGGATTTCCAGCAAATTTAGCACATTGCATCTATATTGCATCTAGTTTGTTGCTGCTGAATATTTAGTTGACTTAGCTGTCATTGCAAAATTGTTTGTACAAGGAGCAGCTTTCTGTAGGCTTGCCATGCTGGAGCTCTCTCCTCCCTCAGCATTGCTCTGCACTGGACACCTGCCCTGTTTGTTCACAGGGGCTAGTTGCTCAATGCCCACAGCTGGCAAGACCACCTGGCTGATCTCTGCTCACTGTGTGTCTTGGCAGAAGTAGGTACATTTGGAGGCCCTGTAGGATTCTACAAGCAGTTTTGTAATTTTTTAAGTCTTTCAGTTAAAATCCATTAATCTGACAAACATTTAGATAAAACAACTTTTCTTTCCCAATATGTTATGGAAACTGGAGCTTCAGACACAGTCCCTTCTCCCCCAAAGTGTGTTTTTTGTTTTGTTTCGTTTTGTTTTTAAGACAAAAAGTAGAACCATAAAAGGGGTAAGACAATTTGGCCCTACCTGTGCCTTGTCTGTGTGCCATAATTGCAGGTTTTCGAACAGCTGGACCATGGCCCCCATGGGTAATGTTCACAGTAGCACCCTTGGCTGCTGCCAAGCACCAGGCTCAGCAGGATCAGGTGCAAGAGCAAAGTCTTGTCCGTAGTGGAGGTGTTCATCTACAGCACATGGACGGGTAACAAGAGCTCAGTAAGCTGTAGCACTCACAGCTATGCCTGTATCTTAGTGACATATCTCTTTTGACTTGCAGGGTCTATAAATCATTTTCACAGTACAAAGTTACTAAGCACTGTCCAAGGAATGTGGTGATAACACACGAGAGGGTATGAAATAAATTAGTGGTACATGAAGAGACAAGATGTCAAAGGCTGTTCTTATCAAGGGTTTTTCACTTATTGAATACTAATCATGACTGTATGTTAATTCTATTTAAGAAGTTGTTTATCAGTCATATTGAATGTGACAGAGATCTGCTACTGCTCTTCATTTTTTCCAAGTATTCTCAAAAATATTTTCTAGGAATTCAAATGAAAGCATGACACTATTTTTCCTACAGAGCATGTAAAACAACAGAAACTTAAAACGAACTATCCCCAAACTATTGCCCATAAACAGTTTGTTTTCATGTGTCTATGATCCCCCTTTGCCTAACTGCTTTGCTGCAGTGAATCTTTCTTTCAGCTATTTTATTGTTCTTAGTTTAGAATAGCATGTCGAAACTGCAAACCATCACTATTCAAACCTCATCCAGATTCTTCACCAACAGCTGAAGAGAGACCAGCTAGCCTATTTCTCACTCCAGTGGTCAATCAAAATTTATTTGATGAGACGGAAAGTTATAGACAGACTCCGGGAAGGAATAACATTTAGTAGACTTGGTAAATAATTTTCCAGGCAAACCATTTATTCGTTGAAAAAAATGCAAAAGTTTTTTCCCCTCATCCTGTCACTGAATCAACACCATATCTTATAGAATGCTACAGGAGAACATAATAATGTTTTGTCCCAAAACAAAACAAACAAAAATGGAAATATAAAAACCATTAAAAAAAAATTAAAGCAATATTCTAAAAGATTTCATTTTGAAAATGTTGAAAAGAAACATGCACTCATTTTCTACTTTATTTTTTTTAACTGTATAACAAATGCTCTTATAGGTTTTATACCTTGCTAAGAAAAATATTTTTTTTTGTGAAGTAAAGACGTAGCTTCTTCCTGAAGTAAAGAAAGCCAGTAAAACTCCTCACAGCTGTAGCAGTGAGAACTCTGCACTTTTTATGCATTCAATGAAAAAGCTTCTCAGAGATTTGAGAGTGTAATAGAACTCAGAGAGTGTAATAGAACTCAAGACAGAGAAATCAACGATCTTGCCAATGAACCAAGAGGAGAACAGGTAGAAGATCTTTTTCCTTACCTGGGTTCCTGGCTCCTCACACCAACAGTGACAAGTTAGAAGAGAGACGAAGAAGCCCTACAAGACTCTCTCCAGTGCCTTGTTCATTCCTTTACTGTGCTTTACATAAAAAACACTGTTTCTTCTCATCTGTTAGCAAAGCTCCAGCCATCAGTATATGAGAAATTTGTCAGCAACTATATAAAGGTAAGTGCATGTAGAGATGAATTTAACCTTTTAACGAAAACAAACAAACAAACAAACAAACCAAGTCAAAACCTTAGAAGCTGCTCCATACTTTAACCTGCATGCACTGAAGCCATTTAAAAGTTTCCTTATCAACTTACTGTAAGACTGCCGGCTGCAAAGCCAGACGACTTTGCAGACTGGCACAACTTTGGTGTGGTTTGCTGCATGCTCTAAAATGAAAGGTTGGAGGTTTTGTTTGATTTGGTTACTCGTTAATGAGGGCAGATCCAGTCTGGTGATGGGAATGGTTGGCACAAAGTAGCCTCTCCACCACTGAGGCCCTCAGCAGCAGGTGTTTTCTGGAGAATTGCAGGAACATCTTTCCTCACTCCTAGCTGCCCAACATGAGAAGAAACACAAATGTTTGCATTAGGCCACAATGGCTCATTGCACTTCAGGTCTCCTTGCAGAGCCTGACAGAGGTGAACCACCTCTCTGCTCTCAGCTTTAAGGCAAAAGAGTGAGAACCTGTTAAGTTGGCACATGCTGGTAATTCATTACTTTCACTAGGATATGAGACCCAGAATAGGCCAGGGTAAAAACATCTGTCTGATGCTGCACCCTCTCTAAGGGGGGAAAGCTGATTTCTGAGAGAAGGCAAAAATCCAAATACATTTGTGGTTATTTATGGGTCCTTGTCTTTTGCCACCCACAGTTAGCTCTGTGCCGAGTGCCTCTGCTCAGCTGCATGGGCACCACCCTCAGACCCCTGCCGAGCAGACACAGCCTTGACAAGCACAGAGGACGCAGTGTGCCTTGAAGACACAAGCAAAGCCTGGAAGAGAACCCAAAGCCTCCCAGATAACTGACATGCTACCCACCTTGGGGGCAGTGCATTGAATCCCCCTTCATCTCAGCAGGCTGGCAGAAATGTGTCAAGAAGTCAGAGTCCTCAAAACACATTCACCTGTTTAATAGAATCACAGAATGGCTCATCTTGGAAGGGACCTTAAAGGTATCTTGTTCCAACCCCCTGCCATGGGCAGGGACACCTCCCACCAGACCAGGTTGCCCAAAGCCCCATCCAGCTTGGCCTTGAGCACCTCCGGGGATGGGGCACCCACAGCTTCTCTGGGTATCCTGTGCCAGTGCCTCACCTCCCTCTGAGTGAAGAATTTCCTCCTAACATCTAATCTACATCTCCACCCTTTTAGTTTAAAACCATTCCCCTTGTCCTATCATTATCTGCCCAAGCAAAAAATTGCTCTCCATCCTTTTAATAAGACCCCCTTTAAGTACTGAAAGACTTCAGAGAGATCTCCCTGGAGCCTTCTCTTCTGCAGGCTGAACACCCCCAGCTCTCTCAGCCTTTCTTCACATGAGAGGGGCTCTAGCCCTCTGATCATCTTCATGAGATGCAACTCAATGTTCATTTTCTGAGACCCAATACCATATATATCCTTGAAAAGAAAAAACAGTTGAGCTGTTTTTCCAGTTGCCTTTGCATTTTTTGATTCTGGCCAAGAAAGTGTTGTTGCACAACTTGAGGACAACTAGTGAACTTATGTTCAGCCAGATCCTTATTACATCAAGTAAACTTGTCATAAGAAATCAAAATAAATAATAGTCACTGGCTCCATGGATGCTAGAGGGTGGAATTTGTAAAGCTGTGTGAAAAATACTGACTTCTGCCTTCCAGACAGCATCCTCTAACACCCAGCACCTCCAGCTCTCTGAGGGCAGCTCCTGCAGCGCTGGTGGGCTCCCCCAACAGAAGCTTCCTGGCTTCTCCAGGCTTACAGAAAAAAGCCAACTGTGAGATGCAGGTCAGATTATAGAGCATATATAGCATACTGTACAATGTAAAATTATATGATATTATAATATGCAGATGGCTAAACACTTCTAGATGAAAAACTGACTGTGGTCTTTTTTAACACAGAAAGAAGGAGTAGCTCAAACTTCCTATATTTAAGGAAATGTCACTTCACAAAGTCCATAAGCAGACTGTGCCACTCATAGTTGCAGAACAAGCTAGTAGAGAAGCACCACAGTTACTATTAATAGCATTAGGTAGTAGGTGGCACTGGCAGACATTGAACTAAGTCAGAGCTTGAGGATAGTATGACTATATTGGTATTGAAGCCATAGGTAAGGATTTATGTGAACTTAACTGAGTTGACTGGAGATGATGGGCCACAGCAGTGAAGGACAGTCTGGGCTTGAGGAAGCCCAACCAGGGGAAGGAGATTCTCCCAGGCATGGCAGCTCAGCTCATGGCACTGCAGGACTGCTCTTCATATATAATGCTAATCTGTTCATCACAGGCTTTGTCTGAAGGATGTCCACAGACCAATCTCACTCTTTTCTGCCCCATCTGGACATCAGCCTTTGCAAATATATATCCATCCTTTATAACACAGGACAAGCCAGGGCATCTGAACAGGAAGAGATATCTTAGTGTCGACACTCTACTGTCTACACAGTCAGCTACTGTGTAGACTACTCTGTCAGCTACACAGAAGGCTGTTCAAGAGTATAAGAAATCAAATAAATCTTCGAGAAACAAGCACTGAGAAATTTAATCAGAAACATAGGAAATAATGGTTCTTACAAACAAGGTCAGCTTCTGGAACTGAGTTTCATGGGGAAAAATATCACCACCAAACGTTCTTCCCCCCTGGACTGCAGTCTTGAAATTTTCACATCCATCTGATGCTGCCCCTTACCAAGTCTCTGGTCTTGAGTGCTGATCCAGCAGTCCCTGAAGACCAAAGTACTGCAACTGGAAGAAAGCAGGGAGCACCCAGAGAGGTCAGTGTGTAGATCCATGACATTTTACAGCACACAGACTTTGGGAGAGTCTACAGTAGCCTATGTACTTATCAAAGACATTAATTTCATTATTCCTATAAGAAATACTTCTCATGCAAAACAAAGATAGCACCCCTTCATCTCTGCCACTGTGTGTTTACAAAAGATCATTTTTCAAAGAAAGAGAAAATGTTTCCTAAATGGAGCTGAGAAAGCCAGTGAGTATTCTGCCTGAGGTTGTTGTGTTTCTAGCTGGGTTCCACAGGGTCACACCTCATCTATTTCATCCTCTAATTCCTCCTGCTCCAAAAAATAACACATTAGCCACCCAAGTTAACCTCTAACTCAAGCAAGAGCAGCTTACAGGCTCACCCCAAAGATCTGGTCAAGGGAGAAAACCTGAAACAGCAAAGGGGAAAGAGCAGAAGGAAGGAAGCAAGCACCACAACAGCTTCTGGGAGGTAAGCAAAGCAGAAGTCAATACCTCACAAATATAAATGTCATCTCCTGGTGCTCTCCAGATCCCCCAGATGCAGAGACAGGAAAAACTATTTATTTTGTCCCATAAAATTCACAACTGCAGGTGGTTACCACATACCTCCAGCTCGTTGGATGATGAACAGCAGTTTACTGAGCAGCACCCATCATCTCACACAGATATGATGGATGTGGTTGCAGCTCTCTGCCCTCACCTTCACTGTTGACAAAGCCTGGAGTTTTAAGGGAATAAACTGGCACTTCACTGGACAAAAATCAAAATCTTCCTGAAAATGAAAAACAAAAGAAATCTCTCAACCCTAAGTGGCAGATTTAAGATTAATACCTGGCTGGACTTGGACAAAAACACACCTAGCACTTCATTCAATAATTCAGATAGGTATTTTTTCTCCTCTTTAAACTTTTATCACCCTGTATGTCCCCCATGAGAAGGGACACTGAAACAAACAAACTGAAAAATGAAGGCACTTTAAGCAGAAAAGGCCATCTGAACAGCTTCAGTACTGAGCTGTTTTGACAGATCCTCTGGCAACAAGGAAAGTGAACTGTAAAATATCTCATTTATTCTGTCCGTCACTGGCCCCCTGATGACAAGGGTGGCATTCCCTGCGGCATGGTGCGGCGCGCAGCATCGCCAGCGGATGGGCACCTGTCGCTTGTGCTCTTCTTCACCAGGAATCCACTCCAACATAGCCACTGGAATGACAGCCCCACAGCTTTGCCTTGATACATCCTTATTTAATCAGAGAAGTTCTGCCACAGGTGGTTAAACACACCGAAGGTAGCTTCCTGCATCTCCATGACTCTTGGTTCCATTTGTTTCTATGCCATTTTTAATTTTTTTAAATTTTTTTTTGTTTTTTTTTTTTTTTTCCCCAGGTACTTCAAATTAAGAAATGGCACTGCCAAGTTTACCACTAAGCCATGTCCCTAAGCACCTTACACATCTTTTAAATACCTCCAGGGACGGTGCCTCAAGCACTTCCCTGTGCAGCCTGTCCCAATGCCTCACAACCCTTTCACTGAAGACATTTTTCCTAATACTCAACCCAAACTTCCTCTGGTGCAACTTGAGGTCATTTCCTCCTGTCCTTTCACTTGTTGCTTGTAAGAAACAGCACCCAACCCACTACAACCTCCTTTGAGGTAGTTGTAGGAAGCAATCAGGGGTGATGCTGCAGGAGAACCCCAGTAGGGTCTCCCTGCACGGTCAGAAGCTCTGGACAGATTTATATGTTGGGAATTAGAGCTGAAAAAATTAAACTTGTCCTTCCAGATGTCTTCTGTTGGGTTTTCTTCCATTTAAAAAATTTACCATATAGTCATCCATCATCTCTGAAGCACAAAATAAGGAGGAGAATTTGGGGGAGCTGGCGCTGATTCAAACAGAGAATATGGAAAAAAAAAAAAAAAAAAAAAAAAAAAAAGATTAAAATAAGGTCAGTGCTAGGAAAAGTTCAGCAGGTCACAGGGTCAGTGGCAGGGCCTTTGTCTCACAAGGAGTGGATGAGGTGGGATTTGAACCATGACATTTCTTCCTCCCTGAGAGACAGGAGAGCCAGCCCCCTGGCACTGGTGGTGATGCGGAGGCTGCAGAACACCCCTCAGTCATTCAGTGTCCTTCCTCCAGCAGTGTTTCCACAGAAAATATGAACATCCCCCATCACAACGCTCCTTTCAGACTGGCAGTCGCAGTGACTGGCAGGGTGCTCCCACAGTACTAGCCTGTCTTTCAACTCTGGTGCTGCTTCTATCCCTCCGATACCATCACTTCACAGTAATGAAAAGAAAGTGAATTTTATGTCTTTAGAGGAAAACTCAGCAGGATGTGTGAAGCAGAGCGGCACTTCCCTGCAGACATGGTGCGCTGCAGTGGGAGCACCAGGGGCTGGTGAGCATTTCACAGCTTATAATGCCGATGACATGATGTGTGCATGTGCCTCACTTGAAAGCACCCTAAACATGTGCCGTGTGTTTGAGATGCAGGCAGGTCATTTGTGTGCTGAGTTTTGATTTGATTTCAGTCGAGCTTCTATGTAGCAAAGATCCAGTAGTAAAATTTTCTAGCTTGAGCACTGCAAGACGAGTCAGTACAGAGCTGCACTATCAAGAAGTCTAAATGCAATGTGATTACATGGGCAGAGAGATGTTTTTGGGCTTTTGCAGCAATTGATGGGATAGAAATATGTTTCTGTGCTTACCATATCATAAAATGAGTTTCACTTTAAATGAGGCAAAAGAAGGAACTCAACCGCTGGCCTATTATCCCATCAATTTGGACAGGAAATATGGAGTGCTGCAGGACAGCAAGCCATCCTGCCTGGAAAGGCAGGAGAGAAGAGAGAGAATATGGCTGAGATTACTTTAAATTATAATATATATAAATTAGTTACAGTACAGTTAGTTAAAAGTGATTTTTATGAATTTCCCTTTGATAAATCTTCATTACTTTTGCCAAGCATTCCCAAGCAGAAATTTTATCTGCTATCATGTTTAATGTAACCTTTCTTTTCTTAGGCAGCTTCACAGCTGGTGCAGCTGTGTTTGTTGGGAGTCACTGCAGTTTTAAGACTAGGAAACGTCTCTGGAAGGGCAGCATGACATGGAAACTGCTGTGGTGTTACCCACAGCTGAGCAGCAGCAATAGCGAGCTACTAAGAGGTAGCTTTCCATTCCAGCCCTGTCTGAACAACAAGAAAATTACAATCTAAACAGTCACATCAGCTTTGCAACAGAAGTACATCTGCCCCAGTGTCTGTCCTGCAGGCTGAGAGCTAATTTGCTAGATTGCTGTGTTCCAGAATAGAGCTGAGGCATTCCTGGGAAACTTGGTCTGCATCTGTAGATAAAGGTAGGAATCATGGCAGAAAACAGGATCCTTCCAAAGATGCTCAGAAATGCAGCTTGGCTTAAGTAATCAGACCTATGTGCCTCCTTGTGCATGACGCCGTGCTGACAGGGCAGCATCACCCACCAACCCAGAAGGCACTCGGGGACAGGAGGGCTTGTTGTGGTGCATCAGCTTTTAGGATAACAGGGGTGCTATCAGCCTTTTGCATTAAGGGAGACTAATGAACCACAGCCAATACCATTGCACTGTGCTTTAGTGTTTGAGAACACTAAACACTTTAGTGTTTGAGTGTAATTTGGTGTAATTTAAAAGGTATGTATGTCTTTATACATATATATATATAATATAACATACATCTATTTAAAAGGTACCAAATGTGAATTTACAGATTGCACCAACTTCCTCTATTGTTCCTTCATTGCTTTGTGTGGGTGTAAATCCCAGCACATGCTGGGGAAACCCAAAGGCTTTAAGGGCTTCCATGCTGGAGGAGATGTACATGGCATGGATTTACCACTTCATCTAGGCTTTGTCCATGGTCTCAGGGGCAGAGCAATTCCTGCAGCACAGCTGGCAGTGGATGAGGGCAGAAGAAACCCTTTTTTTGGCTTAACTTCTCTTGCTCAGGGGCAGTGTGGTCATGTTTGGCTCCTGCTACATGTGTGCATCTGCACTTGGAACCTGCAATGCTGGGCTGCACACAGGTATTTTGCAGGCAGGAGTAGACTTGTGGCTGTTGTCTCTCCTCTCTCAGTCATTTCTCAATTTGGGATAGTTCACTCCGAGAGAAAGGCATCAAGGTCCTTTTGGTCAATGGCCTGTCCCCAGCCTGGTGTGTTAATGGGCAAGGAGCCACCAAGCCCACCACAGGAGTGACCTCCCCACTGGCAACCCCACTGCTCATGCAGGAGTCCGACCCAGGGGGTGTTTTAAGAGCAGAAATACTCCCTGTGCCTCCGTGCTGGTGAGTCTGCCTGGCTGTGTTAGTGCTTGGCTTTTGTCTGATACAGAAAGAGTAAAGAAAAAAGAGTCTCTTATCTCATCTTATTGGGAAAGCTTTATGGGTCACGTCAATACTAAGGATAGAAAGGAACGAAGGTTTGGAAGAAAAAAGGATTTTCCTAGCTGGTGTGTACATTTTTCCAATTTTTATGCAGCACAGTGCTTCATAAACGCTCAGTCCTTCAAGCATTGTATGTATGAATGACCTTGCAAATCCAAACAGGCTTTTTGCAGGACTTTTATTTAAAGCATTTAAGATGTGGAATTGCATGATCATTAGTAAATTTCTGTAGTTTTACTGCAGGCGAACCTCACCAGCAGGGAGCACCAACAGACAAAGTATTTTAGAGCTTTTCTGTATTAAACTACAAGCATAAAATACAAATTGCATTTAACACTGACACTGACAATAAACATTTTTAAATACTTTTTTTTTTTTTTTTTTTTTTTAACTGCCCATTAAGAAAATAGATGCATCAGGAGTAATGGTGCAAGAGATTTTAATTTATTTGATCACTGGTCAAGGTCAGTAAGTTGATACCCATCAAGCTCCCTGCTGATTCATCTCTGCAACTGGTGGCTATTTTTCCCTAGTTTCTGTATGATTGGTATCTTTATCATGACAAAAAGAGACAAATGACAGGTGCTGAAGGAGTCTTTCTCCATCAGATACGAAACTGCTAGGTCAAATCTGAAGTGCATTGCAGAGCTGGGAGAACAAACAGCTTGTTTTTCTTTAGCAAATCAGTATCAGAGGCTCCTGACAGCACTTGGCAGTGACTCAGAGACAGACAGGTAAAATTCAGAGCCACAGCTCAGACCCTGGTCTATACAGCAGAACTGGCTGACCAGGCATGGCTGCTAACCCTTTGCCCCATACACCTTCAGTTCTTCTTCGTCCTTTTGCCCAAAGTGGACACAAAACACCTGCACTGCTGTCACATCTGTACACGATGGGGAGATATTAATGGCAGTGTCAGGCTGTGCTGTGAAACTCTCTGGTCATCCTGGTTTTAGCTGTACATCATCAGCCAGGCTCCATGTGGATGTTCAGACGCCTCAAGGCTTTGGAATGAATGCAAGGCTCAAGTCAATACAGCCTCGACTACTAAATGGCTTTGTGGGTACAGAGCAGCATTTATAACAAACTGACCATTAATGTAACATTTTACATCTCATCTTCCGCTCCTAACACTAGAAAATGGGATTAGCCTTGATTACCCAGTGAAGCAGGAACCACCTCAAGTCTCTGCTCTTCCCATTCTTCATTTTCCCCTGTGAACAGGACATGCACTCATGACAGCTTTAAAGTGTCATATGATGGAAAGCAGTCATGGAATCATAGAATCATTAAGGCTGGGAAAGACCTCTAAGATCATCTGGTCCAACTACCCCCCTACCACCATCACCCACTAAAACTTGTCCCTAAGCACCATGTCCAACCTTTCCTTAAATACCCCCAGGGACGGTGACTCCACCACTTCCCTGGGCAACCTGTTCCAATGAAACAGCCCTTGCATACCTCACAGCGATTCCCACAGAACAGAGGAAGTTTAACTGGAGACCAGTCTAAGGCCCTGGATCACAGGGCTCCTCCATGTGTGGAGCTGCAGCTGCAGGGAAGTTCTCAAAGCAAACGTCTGCGTGCACTAGCCACCAGAAGAGAAGAGATGCAAAGCTCTACAGACTGATTCAGTGGATGGTGGTATATATTTCATAAGACTTACTTAAAGTCTTATGAACAGCCTTTTGGTTATTGTATGGAAACAAAATCATATTGATTTGGTTCCAGTTGGATTAAGCCCTACCACAACCAAAGGTGTGTCACCTCACATCTTGTTCTTGCTAGTAATCATATTACTGCTGTTAATGTGCTATAAATATCAAGAAAAGGTGCAACTGAATTCAGCAGGAAAGCTCCTGCTCACCTGTCCATTGTCCTGGCCATGAAGATGACATTCCTGACCACATGCAGAGGGACAGCTTCTGTGGCACAGCACTGCCAGGCTGGCAGGGACCCCAGTTCCCAGCTGGCCACCCCTCTGCTCGTCCTGGCACTGTGTATTTGAGGCCAATGAGGATGGGAGCAGAAGTGGGGCTGCTGAGACAAGTGGGAGATACCTGAGATATGCTTGGTGTGCTCTACAACACTGGATTAGAGAAGCTGGCAGAAGTTGTCAGAAGTTGCAAAATCGTCAGTGCTTGTTCTCATGGAGGACTTTAACTTCCCAGACATACCCTGGAAGCACAACACAGCCCAGAGAAAGCAGTCTAGGAGGTTTCTGGAGAGCATGGAAGATAGCTTCCTGACGCAGCTGGTTAGTGAGGCTACCAGGGGAGGTGCCCCACTAGACCTTCTGTTCACTGACAGAGAAGGACTGCTGGGAGATGTGGTGGTCGGGGGCTGTCTCAGGCAGAGTGACCAGGAAATGGTAGAGTTCTCGATACTTGGTGAAGTCAGGAAGGGGACCAGTAAAACCGCTGTATTGGACTTCTGGAGGGCTGACTTTGAGCTGTTCAGGTCACTGGTTGGCAGAGTCTCTTGGGAGGTAGTTCTGAAGGGCAGAGGAGCCCAGGAAAGCTGGGCGCTCTTCAAGAAAGAAATCTTAATGGCTCAGGACAGGAGCGATCTGTCCCCACGTGCCCAAAGACGAGCCGGTGTGGACGAAGACCGGCCTGGCTGAACAGAGAGTTGCGGCTCAAGCTTAGGAGAAAAAAGAGGGTTTATAATCTTTGGAAAAGAGGGAGAGCCTCTCAGGGGGACTATAAAGATGTTGTGAGGTGGTACGGGGATAAAATTAGAAAGACCAAAGCTCACCTGGAGCTCAATCTGGCTACTGCTGTTAAAGAAAACAAAAAATGTTTTTATAAATATATCAGCACAAAAAGGAGGACTAAGGAGAATCTTCAACCTTTACTGGATGTGGAGGGAAACTTAGTTACCAGAGATGAGGAAAAAGCTAAGGTGCTTAATGCCTTCTTTGCCTCAGTCTATAGCAGCAAAACCAGTTGTTCTCTGGATACCCAGTACCCTGAGCTGGTGGAAGGGGATGAGGAGCAGATTGTGGCCCTCATAATTCACGAGGAAATGGTTGGCGACCTGCTACAGCATTTGGATGCAAGTCGATGGGGCCGGATGGGATCCACCCGAGGATACTGAGAGAACTGGCAGAGGAGCTGGCCAAACCGCTTTCCATCATTTATCGACAGTCCTGGCTATCGGGGGAGGTCCCACTCGACTGACGGCTAGCAAACGTGACGCCCATCTACAAGAAGGGCCAGAAGGAAGGTAGACCCAGAGAACTATAGGCCTGTTAATTTGACCTCAGTGCCAGGGAAGCTCATGGAGCAGATTATCTTGAGAATCATCACGCGGCACTTGCAGGGCAAGCAGGAGATCAGGCCCAGTCAGCATGGGTTTATGAAAGGCATGTCCTTCTATGATAAGGTGACAGGCTTAGTGGATGAGGGAAAGGCTGTGGATGTGGTCTACCTTGACTTCAGCAAGGCTTTTGACACCGTTCCCCACAGTATTCTCCTCAGGAAACTGGCTGCTCTTGGCTTGGACTGGCGCACGCTTCATTGGGTTAAGAGCTGGCTGGACAGCCGGGCCCAAAGAGTCGTGGTAAATGGAGTCAAATCCAGTTGGAGACCGGTCACTAGTGGAGTCCTCCAGGGTTTGGTGCTGGGGCCAGTTCTCTTTAACAACTTTATCGATGATCTGGATGAAAGGTTCGAGTGCACCCTCAGTAAGTTTGCAGACGACAACCAAGTTAGGTGCGTGTGTCAATCTGCTCGAGGGTAGGAAGGCTCTGCAGGAGGATCTGGATAGGCTGCACCGATGGGCCGAGGCCAACTGCATGAAGTTCAACAAAGCCAAGTGCCGGGTCCTGCACTTTGGGCACAATAACCCCAAGCAGAGCTACAGACTGGGAGATGAGTGGTTGGAGAGCTGCCAGGCAGAGAAGGATCTGGGAGTTTTGGTTGATAGTTGGCTGAATATGAGCCAGCAGTATGCTCAGGTGGCCAAGAAGGCCAACAGCATCCCGGCTTGTATAAGAAACAGCGTGGCGAGCAGGTCCAAGGAAGGGATTGTGCCCCTGTACTCAGCTCTGGTGAGGCCGCACCTGGAGTACTGTGTTCAGTTTTGGGCCCCTTGCTACAAGGACATGGAGGTGCTTGAGCGGGTCCAGAGAAGGGCGACGAAGCTGGTGAAGGGTCTGGAGAACAAGTCCTACGAGGAGCGGCTGAGGGAGCTGGGCTTGTTCAGTCTGGAGAAAAGGAGGCTCAGGGGCGACCTTATCGCTCTCTACAGGTACCTTAAAGGAGGCTGTGGTGAGGTGGTGGTTGGTCTATTTTCCCACGTGCCTGTTGACAGGACGAGGGGGAATGGGCTAAAGTTTCGCCAGGGGAGGTTTAGGTTGGATATTAGGAAGAACTTCTTTACAGAAAGGGTTGTTAGTCACTGGAATAGGCTGCCCAGGGAAGTGGTGGAGTCACCATCCCTGGAGGTCTTTAAAAGACATTCAGATGTAGAGCTTAGTGATATGGTTTAGTGGAGGACTTGTTTGCATTAGGTCAGAGGTTGGACTCAGTGATCTTGGAGATCTCTTCTAACCTAGAAATTCTGTGGTTCTCTTATTCTGTGAAGTCACATAGAAGGCAAAAGCCTTCAAGGGTGTTGCATGGGCTGTACAACAGTACAGAAATAATACCTTATATTTTATACAGGTAGAAGCTGCTTCCCCTTCAGTATCAGAACAACCCTTTAAATATGATAGCTCAGAGACCCTGTTTCTGTCCTCTCCTTGTAGTCATACCATCCATCTAAATGTTGGCTCTCCAAAACAGTTTGCAAGCCATGTGGTCAGTGGAAGAGCTGAGCTCTGAGTGACCCAGGGTTCCGTGCTGCCACTGCCGTACTTTGAGTAGTGGTATTTCTGTGCAGATCCAAAAATCAAGCCTGATCTGTCTGAGGACACAGAGTCCCCTTTCCAACCACTCCCGTGGGAAGCAGGAGATTGTCTCAGCCCTCCCTGCCGGAGCAGGAGCAGGAGCAGGAGCAGGAGCAGGAGCTGGTCCTGGTGGCACTTGGTGCTCAGAGATGTCCCTACGAGGGGACACCAGCTGCAGTGGGATGCTGACATCTGCCTGGGCTGCAGAACCTGCATTTCTGGAAAGGCATGAGAGATTGTGAGGCAGCCCTGTCCTGGTGCTAATGAACTCAGTCATGACTGCATTGCTATGAAATGGTTTTAACACCACTCAGTTCAGCGGAGTTATTTTTGATTAATGCTGATGCAAGTGGGAAATGCTGAACTTTAATGTGTGTGCAGTGATTGACAGACTCACAAGGTGATCTGCAGATATCCCACTATCTGCCTAAGGCAGCTCTTAAAACCAAGCTTGCTGTAGTCAGTCCTGCTTCAGAAACTTAATGAGTTTAACAATCATCCCGACAGGTCAACGCTCCCTTTACAAAAATAAATCCAGAGGACAGAAAGTGAAACAAGGTAGTTTTTAGCCCCTTAAGCCAGGCCCACTGAAGACAAAAGATGATGTATGGTGTACCTGAGCTGCAGATAAACGGGAGACTTGAGGAACTTCTGTAATTACTCCTGTTGCCTCCTCTGCAAGCAGTGGCTATTTTCATATCACAGCTCAATAAGGGAAATGCGAGAGGCATCTGTGCTTTGTTTATAGCTCCATTAGCCTTTCTTGAACTGTAAATTACTTGGCAGTGGCTGACAAAGAAGGGAAAGACAGGGCTGGATGCCAAAGGAAAAGTTTGAAGTTCACGGCTAATTCAAGTCTTTCAGATTTTACTGCCTCAAGTTACAGTCCCTTTGAATAGTTAGCCCATAATTATAGAACTCATTAGTAAAAATTGGCACATTTAGTACATAGTTAATTGTAGAGCTGACTACTGTAAAATACACTTCTTTACATAGAAGTGCTGTGTCAGATTCTAGCTATGACCATTTTCCAGGGCACTCTTCACCCGATGTCTCCTCCTCGTCTCCTCCTTATTCTCCACCAGTCAGTAAACAGACAGAAGAATAGAAAAATGAATTTAGGATCAGTCTGGAAATCTCAAGTCTGCAGGCAAAGGGGAGTTGAAAACAATAAAACATGCTTTTCTCCCATTTCCAGCCCCCTGGTTCAACCACAAGGACGACATTAGGGGAACATAAAGGCACAGGCTGCAGGGCCAGTGGCAGAAGAGTGGTGCCGCAATGGCAGCTGTAGCATTATCAGCAGCACAGTTGTGAGTAATTGCATTAATTGCCTTTAATTACACTCTATGACCCGAAACAGGCTGCTTCCAAGAAACATGACATGCCACCCATCACGATGGATTTAGAAAGTAACTTGAATAAATACATGGTTCTTTGTAATCAAAGCTGCAGCTGGAATGGCAGGTGTGTGTGTGCACTTTGGTGTGCTTGTTTCATAGGTCACCACCACAGCAGTGGAGGAACAAGTAGCTGGTCCTTCTTCACAAGGAAACACTGCACTGCCCTTTTTCTGTTCCCAGAAAAAGGGCAACTCTGGAAACAGTGCTTTGCTTTTGTGCCGGGTCTGGCTGGGATGTTAACTTTCCCTGCAGCAGCCCATCCAGTGCTATGCTCTGCACTTGTAGCTAGGACAGCAGTGGTATCACACTGGTGTTGTGTCTGCCGCTGAGCAGTGCTGGCACAGCATCAGGACTTTCTCTAACCCTCCTAGGGGGCGGGCAAAAAGTAAGAAAGAAACATCACCAGGGCAGCTGACCTAAACCAACCAAAGGGATATTCCATACCATATGATGTCACACTCAGCAATAAAAGGTGGAAAAAGGAAGAAGAGGAGAGGGGTGAGCTGTCATTGCAAAAACGTCTGTCCTCCTCCCAAACACTGGCTACATGCGTTGAGGCCCTGCTTCAAGGACGTGGTCAAGCATCGCTCGTTGGTGGGAAGTAGAGAGTAATTTCTTTCCTCTGCACTTTCACATAGCCTTTACTTGTTTTGTTTTGTTATTCCCTTTCCCCCTCCCTCTTCCCCTTTCCCTTTTTTCCCTTTAGCTTAATTGTTCAATTAATAATAATATTTCCTTAATAATATATATATATTTTTCCTCTTTAATTAAATTATCCTTATCTCAACCCTTGAGTTGTTCTTTACTTCTTCCCCTCCTCATCTGAGGAGGGGGAGTGAGAGAGCGGTTGTGGTGTTCAGCTGCCTAGCACGGTGAAACCACCACAGCTTTCCTTTCCCTGTGACATTAAACATCACTTCTGTCTTCAGCCTTTAGCGCCCCTAACCCCATGGAAAGGCTTCAGAGACATCACAGCTCCTGCTGGGTGGAACTGTGGAACTTCCTTGTTCTGGGTGGTGCAGGACCACAGCTTTTCACACATCCTGAAAGGATTTTTTTTTTTTTTCTCATACACAGCTGTAAACCCCTTTTAGCTACAGTTCTGCAAACAGGAATGAACATTTACCTGCATGTCTTTCTGTGGTGATGCAATCCTGCTGCTGGACAGCATTTACTGGTGAAATTGTTTAGGCAAAAGTCAATGGAGGAGTTGCATCTGAAAGGCTCTCATTGCTCCACCAAGCCTTAGGGCGGACACTGTGAGGAGATGTGGCAGTGTATATACACACATATATATAAACATATATAAACAATGCTTTGCAGGTGCACACACGCCTGTGGCAGGCACCGGAGGTGGCTCTGCAGACGGAACTGAGATGACTGTTTCTCTGTCGCTCCCCGTGTCCCACAGTGGGATGGAGCTGATGGTGTTGCCATGCCACCTCTACATCCCTCACCTGCAATTATGGGAACTTCTCCATGACTCAGAGCATTTTATTCATCACTCATTTATGGTAAGGCAGAGCACAGGGGACTCTGATGGTACCAAAGCTGCTCTGCATGCTAATGGCTGAGAGTTTGGCTGTGGGTCTCTATTTCTCACACCTCACATTGACATTTGTGCATGTGAAGGACAGTTGTGTGCCAAACATGCTGCATGTGCATTTACCAGCATGTCTTCTGCATGCAGAGCACCGCTGGCTGTGCAAATGCAACATGTGTGGCTCTGCATCCAAGGATGATGCTGTATGCATGACTCCTGGAGCATCTGCATGAAGATAAGATGTGCAATGTGGCTCAGGCAGTCACACTGCCACACACCCTCCTCCTCACCCTTCCCACAGCTTTGGGGCTGCTGCAACTGACCCAGCTCCCAGTGTGGCCACATCTCCTGAGATGCACCATAAATCCTGGCAGACCCAGGGAAACGCAGGGGGATCTCTGTGATGGCTGCACAACCTACTCACGCTGCTTGGTCCTCCACAGCAGAGGTGGCTGGAAGCCCACAGAGTTTGACTGGTAATGAGGGGAACCCACTGCTCTTGTGCTCCCCGCCGTGGATGTCCACGTGGTCCCAGGCTGTCCCAGTCCCTGCCCCAGGCCCTGAGCAAGTCGAAGCTGCTCTGTGAAATAACATCCCAGCACATCCCTCCCCGCAGCCAGCAGTGCTGCCAAGAGCAGGGTCACTGGTGTTTCGGAGACAGAGACACTTTGACAGTGAGAGCCATAAAATTCAATGATTTAGGCAGAGAAAAACACCCTTTTTGAAGGAGTTTATGATCTTCAGCCTTTCCACCAAAATGTGTATTAATATATCATGGAGGCATTCGAGAGGTGGGTCCAGAGCGTCATGCTGTATTTTTGCTGTTGCAAGACCATCTGTCACACCGCTCTTAGTTCTACATTTCTTTGGCATTTTCTTAAACACTTGCAGTACAAAGCATGCCTGTATGCCTACCTGTCAGGAAAGCCAATGGCTACATGCAATAGCTAACAAATACTACAATTAACTGCTAGCTCTGCCAGGGTCCACATAATTCTTCAGAACTCCTGATTTGCAGAAAGAAGAGGGGAAAACTCCACATTCCCTAGGCCACAATTTAAAAGATCTTGGGTTTTGAATGGGTTTCAAAGACAACAAAAATCCCTCTAGAAAACAGCAGTGAGTCTCCGACTCCCTCAACTGTCTTTGAAAATCCTAGCCTAAGGTCTTGCTCCTTCACCCATTGAAGTAATTAATTTAATGAAATTCAACATAGGGCACCAGAGGGAGGCGTAGCCCAGACAACCAAACATAAGGTTGGGAACTAGAAATTACAGCACCCAGTCCCATGACTTCTCTTCTGTGGATTTTGCCAAGTTGCTTACTTTTCTGGCTTTTTTCATCATCTATTTCTCTATTTCTATACTCAGTGGTTTCACCAATTTAAAAAAAAAAAAAAAAAAAAAAAAAAAAAAAAAAAAGATTTGTTCAGCTCTAAACAGGAGGGGGGGTGTACCAAGATGGGTTTTGTCCTCTGCCTGTGAGCCGCAAGGAGGCAGCATGCTGACGGTGGAAGCTGGTGTGCTCTGGGCAGGCTTGCTTTCCTGACCACACTTCTCTCCACTAAGCCCTCCTGTTCCCAGTCCTTGGCTCACAGCTTCTGTGTACGTTTACAGGGCGTAACCAGCCCAGCTGTGACTCTCATCTTTGCTTGTCCAGTTTGCAGTGCAGCTATGACCTGGTGTTGCTGCTGTTCTCCAGGGGTCCCATTCCCCTCACCCACCCAGTAACCCACCAACCCTCTCTGCCTGGAGGCCTGGCAGCACTTCAGGTTGGCCTGGTCATGGTTTCTCCTCCAGAGGCTGCTCCAGAGTACGACAGCATCCCTCTGCCCTCAGGCATCACAAGCTGCTTCACAGCCAGTCGGTGTCCATGAAAGAGATATCCCAGGCTCATCGTTTTGGCTTTATAATCTCCCACCTGTAAGTTTTGAGTCTGAGCTGTTGGAAGAACCTGGAAGGAGTTAAATAGTGCATATTGCAATCAAGAAACCCACTGCACCCTACATCTAACACTTGCCTAACACCAGCTTTGCCACATAAAGATAGTCCTAGAGAAGTCTTTCAGCACTGCTGCTGATGGTGGGCCTTAAGAAGAAAGCTGAGTGTACTGCTGCAGTAATTTAGCCCAAAGGAATCTGTGGAAACAAGTTAAGCAACATATTTCAGAGATTTGCCTTTTTTTTTTTTTTTTTTTTTTTTCTCCTATTCACCCCAGCCAAGAAGGTCATGCAAAACACCTTTCATTTCATTAAAGGCAATTTAGGTCATTAATGTCCAGTTGATGCTGTGGTGTTAATTCTGCTCTGCAGAGGTGAGAAAATGGCCAGTGACACAAATTTTCTAATCTCTGTAGAAACAGCACGATGCAATTATGGTGCTGCAGCCACGGCTGGCTCCATCTCGAGGCATAATCAGGCCATTCCTTCAGACAAAAATTAAGAAAAGGTCAAACTTAAAAGCAAGGTCACAAACAGAGTGTTGGGAAGAACAGCAAAGGACTCTTCATTTTGAAATTCTTTTGATATTTATGATGATAGTGGCCGGAGCTTTTTTTTAATAAAAAAATCATTAAGGGCAAGTCAGGTAAGAAGCTTCTCTCACAATAAATGTCAGGGAGCCTCAGCAAGTTCAACAGAAGTTGAACTTGCACGGGAAGGATGAATACAGTGATTAGAGCTGGAAGTTTGGAGAACATGATAGCAAAGCGGATCATGATCTCTGTGATCAACCCAAGGAAGGAATTTTAACCGATTTTGAACAAGATACATGATTACAAAAAATAAAAATAAAAACAAAAGTTTTAAATCACCACATCATTAACTCAGCTTCCTTTTTCCTATGGATAAGTGAGGTGAGTTTTGGCTTTATTTTGAGGAATTTGTTTTTATTCTTTTACTGTAAAAGTCTCCTGGAAGAATTAGAGCAACCAAGGAAAAGAAGGGTCAATTGCAAATAAATAAATAAATAAAAATTAAAAACATAATTATCCAGAGTGTTATCCAGAGTGTGTGCCACCTAACTAGCATTAACCAAGCTGATATCTTACAGCTGCTGTGCATAAACCCTTCTCATTTCTAGAATCCTCACAGTCTGACCAAAATGAAAGATGACGTGATCCAGAGGGCTATGATATTAAATAAAGCAAAGTAGCACTGAAATTATACCCCGTGGGTTACTAGGACATATTCAGCTACAGGTGAAGCAGGAGAAAAGTGGTGCAGCACAACAGGGATCTTGTTCTGCGTGTTCCCCCAAGAGACATCATGACAGCCCAAATACATGCACTGCTTGGTGCATATGTGAAGCACGTGTGTTCATTGTAGCTGGGCTTGCTGTTTTCTGCCCGACACAAGGAAAGAATGCTGAAGAGGTGCTCCTGAAACATTGGTCTAATATTTCAAATATTATTTGAAGCCTAATTGTACTGTTCACTTGAGAATTTACAAAGGTTAGCAATAACCAAACTTCTTGCAGTCCTTGGGGATAACCAAGAAAACCGAATCTTTACTAATTAAGTCACAGCAGAAACTCTCTGTCTGTACCCAGATGAGGGAATTGCATCTGCTCCATCACCCTTTGTACATGTAAGGGGGGAGAGGAGTGGAAAAATACATTGTCATGAAAGTATGTTTTCTTTTAACCTTCCAACAAGGTGGTGGTGGTGGGGGAAGTCCACACTAGGATTTTGGGTTTGAGAACAGACAGACCAGTAGCAGTGCCTGGGACAGCCTAGCTGACAATTAGCCGATGCAAGATTGCTTTAAAATCCCCAACACCGTTGAGACACTCTGCATTGTCTTGCAGCTCAGCTTGAGTATTTTGAATCCCTGCTGGTTCCCAGAGGGATGGATTCAGTGTAATTAAACACAGATGAGGCAATAAGAGAGAGGAGATCCACGCGATAAGCAGGTATATATGCTGCTTTAGTGACTGCAGTGGGGCCACACAGGTTTACTGGGACAAAGAACCAGGTCTTCAATGGCTGAGACTGATCCAAACCCCAGGTTCAGTCTGAAGGAACTCATTTCAGAGCCAGATCTCTCTCCTGATTTTCCTGACAATTCTTAATTTCTTTCAGCAAAACACAAACACGCTCAGAATCGCACAGTTCATCACCTTGAAAGCAGCAGGATGAGTGGAGCTTGCAGATGGGGTTTTGCAGAAAAGACCTCTGCCTGCTGTCTAGACACAGCTGCAGCACCGAGGCACCAGGACATCTCAGGGAGCCCTGGCTGCGTCCTGCTGTGCCTGGGACCATAAGGGAGGTGTTACCCATATGGGAGGGCCTGTTGCACCTCAGAAAAGAAAATTTCAATATATTGCAAGGAAATGGAAGAGCCATTTCCACCTCTCTCTTTCTCAGAAAAAAAAAAAAAAAAAAAAAATGTGATTTAGAATGACAAAGCTTAGATGGAAAAGCAAAATCCCCAGCGCCAGCCAGCCAAAGAAAATGCTGCTGTTTAAGAATAGCTTGGAGGTATAGAAACTGGCAGTCACACTGCAGTTAAAAGATAATCCTTTTGCACCTCATTTTGGTGTAGCAGAGGTTGTTTTGCCCAGCATGTGGGACCTCTCTATCTCCTTACAGTGGGCAGCCAGGTCTGTGCTGGCTCCTGAGCCTCCCACCACCACTGTCCCCAGCTGCTGCAAAATCCAGAGAAATTTCCCTTCCCCAAAGGTTTACATTTTTGCCACGTGAAAGCTAGCAGATTAGAGCACAAATATATATATATAGATATATATATAGAGATATATATTTACCCTCTCTTTGCAGAGGTATGAATGTCAGGCCAGCCCTGAGGGCAGCAATTAAACTGAGAGCAGGCACAACAGAACAAAACCTGGGTACATCCTCACACCAGAGGTGCTGTGAGAGGCAAAGCACAAGGCAACCCCATGTGAAAAGATGGCACCTGACCTTCAAACAGACAGCTGCACTGACTCAAATGCGTGTAACAGACAGGGAGAACTAGCATCGCCTTTTCCTTAGGAAGGAAAAGCGTTTTCTATTTGTAAGGTCAAAGTGCTCTAAACTGCACCCGCCCCAGGGTTTGTGCAGTAATTTGAGGAAAAGATACATGAGGAACAGCAGGATGTAAACATGTTTTGTCTTCTTTACTCATTCAAAGCTATCCATCCTCCTTACAATCATAAAAAAGGAGACAGGAAGGTCCCCAAGACCTTTTATTACCTTACATCCTGGCCAGTTTTTGGTGGGTATGGATACGGACTTGAATCAAGATACTCTGTTTTGCACATATGTTGGTACTGAAGTACTACTCAATGCAGTGGAAAAGGGCTCCAAGAGAAGAGAACAGAAGAGCTGCATACTAGCTCTCTGTGCATCACTGCAGGTACCTTGTTTTGCTGGTTTACAAAGCCTGCCCAAAATATTTGGCTAGCAAAGCAGAGCCTAGCAGTTCTGTGCTGCAAAACAGCACTTGCAGGAAGCAAACTATTCAAAAAGGAAACAACAAACAAACAAACAAACAAAACCAGTAGGCAAGCTTGTAAAATATGAAAGCATAGCACAATTCTTCTTTAAAAGTCATCCTTTGTCCCACATAAATGCATGCTCACATGCAAATGCTCACACATGCACACACACGTGATGTTTACAAGGTACAATCACTTTCCTTTTTTCTTTGAAGAGAAAAAGATTCAGATTTACTGGCAAATCTTTGCAAATGTAGTTTGGCCCAGGTCAATTAAATGTCCTTTTAGAAAGACTGGCGAGGGTTTTGCACTCAGTATTGTAAATTCTCAGTGCATCAGAATAGCACTCAGAGCATCAATGCTGCAATATTTACCACGTGCACCACTTGAATCCACTTGCTTTGAAGTAAAAGAAAGCTTGTGCAGACCTGTCAATAGATCCCATTTGTATTTATTAACAAACTATTTCCATGCATGCACTGGATCCCACAAGACACACAAGACCAGAGGTTACAGAAATGTTCTGCTCCCACAAAGCTTCAGCTCTCACCTGATCCGATTGAAGCAGCAAAGGTTTTAAGAGGAGCTGCTGGACAGTGGCATTAAACACTGGTTGAATAACAGTTAACAGTTTTATGTCCTGTTCCCATCCCTGTCCCCCATCACACTGCCTTCTAATATGCCTAAGAGAAAAAAAAAGAAAAAAAAAAAGAAAAAAAAAGAGCACCTTATGCCAGCCACAGGTCTCTGGAAGAGACGGTCTGGTAGGAGCAGGCGTTAACACTCCTGCCCCAGTTCCCACCACCTTGTAGGACACTACATTGCCCCTACACTTGCCTCGTTGGCTCTGCTTTCAAGAGGGCCACGCCAGCTCCCAGCCTTTGGTGACACCTTGGTGGTGGTGCAGCCCCACCACCTCCATGAAGCCAAGGAGATGGTCACCTGCTCATCGCGGGTGCTGTGTAGAGCTCTGACCAGTATTGACAGCAGTATGTGGCAAGGGTCTTGGAAACAGGATCCCACCTGGAGTTGGACAGGCTTTGAATCAGAGTCTAACCAGCTGTTGAAGAAGATTGTAGCAGGTTTATGTCACTTCCAGTTTCAGTTCACAGGCAAAACCCAACCAACCAACCTCAGACACCACCCAAGCACCCCCTTCTCTCCTCCCTCCCCAAAACGCATTGACTGCCTTAGGTTTGAGGTGAGACACAAGACTTTGCTATCCAAGTCTCTAGCCTATGCACAACACCTGGTGACTAAGAGTTACAGCACAACAGTTCTCCAAGTTATTTAACATTTTTTTTCCCAAAAGTTCCTTTTAGTTTTTTAAAATTGCAAGGGGTTCAGTGAGCACTTAATTTAATAACATACCGATAGTCTCACATCAGCAACTTGGTCATTTAAACTGAGTTACATTTTTTTTACTTTAAAAGTATTTATTTAATCCAAAATCTAATCATAGCTGCACAAAGAAAGTAGAGGAAAGAGAACATCAGGGGAAAAGCTCCTTGGAGCTCTATTGTGTTAAACATTATGATTACAGGCAAATTAACACACTTTACACGTATTTGTTAACTGCAGCCTTTGCACAACTGACACTTTCAGCGTTCAGAAAAAGCAGCTCTGAAAGATGGAAAAACAGTTTCATCATAAATTATTAATTTACATTTCTCTTTGTCAACTCATTTTAGCAATCTCTAATTTAGGACTCAAGCTTTATTAAAAAGAACGACAAGGAAAGATGACAAACATCTGAGAGCAGGAACAGCTAGCTCCTTTCACCAGCAAACTTACCCCTCTTGCGTAGCTCCAGGAAGGCTGGGGCTGCATTTGTTTTCAGCTGTTTCTTTTCCTGGTTTTAAGTGACAATTTGTCAACACCAGGATAAATTATAGCCAAATTTTACATAGCCAAAAGTATTTATTTGAGCCTTTAGGAAGCTGAAGTCCTACCTGACACGCTTGCTCCTGGACAGAGCGGTGGGGTGCCCAGGGCGTCAGCTTTTAATGACTTAATACAAATAAATACATGAATTTCCCATATCTTAAGTACTCCATAATGGTTGTGTGGGTGGTCTGTGCTCTTTTCCTGCAGTAAATGCAGGCCACTCAGCCTGACCTTGGTGCCAGGGAAGGTGATGGAACAAACCATTTTGAGTGCAATCACACAAGATGTTGGGGACAGCCGGGGGGATCAGGCCCGGTCAGCTTGGGTTCATGAAAGGCAAGTCCTGCCTGACCAACCTCATCTCCTTCTATGACCGGGTGACCCGCCTGGTGGATGAGGGAAAGGTTGTTGATGTAGTCACCTAGACTTCAGCAAGGCCTTTGACACGGTCTCCCATAGCATTCTCCTGGAGAAGCTGACAGCCCATGGCTTGGACAGGTACACTCTTTGCTGGGTTAAAAACTGGCTGGGTGGCTGGGCCCAGAGAGTGGTGGTGAGTGGAGTGAAATCCAGCTGGCAACTGATCACCAGTGGTGTTCCCCAGGGCTGAAGTTGGGGCCTATCCTCCTTAATGTCTTTATGGATGACTTGGATGAGGGAATTGAGTGCACCTCAGCAATTTTGCAGACGACACCAAGTTGGGGGAAGCGTCGACCTGCCGGAGGGCAGGGAGGCCCTGCAGAGGGACCTGGACAGGTTGGGTCGATGCGCAGAGGCCAGTGGGATGAGGTTCACCATGGCTCACTGCTGGGTCCTGCACTTTGGCAACAACAACCCCATGCAGTGCTACAGGCCTGGGAGACAGAATGGCTGGAAAGATGTGCAGAGGGAAATGATGTAGGGTGCTGGTCGATGCCCACCTGAACATGAACCAGTGTGCTCAGGTGGCCAGAAAGGCCAACGGCATCCTGGCTTGGATCAGGAGTAATGCAGCCAGCAGGACCAGGGAGGTGATCGTCCCCCTGTACTCTGCTCTGATGAGGCCACACCAGGAGTACTGTGTTCAGTTTGGGCCTCTCACTACAAGAAGGACATTGAGGCTCTGGAGCATGTCCAGAGAAGGGCTGTGAAGCTGGTGAAGGGCCTGGAACACAAGTCCTGTGAGGAGCGGCTGAGGGATCTTGGGTTGTTTAGTCTGGAGAAGAGGAGGCTCAGGGGAGACCTCATTGCTGTTTATTCTACCTTTATCTATGGAAGAACAGCAAGACTTGCATTTGTGATTCTGAGGCTTCATTGTCACTAAGAAAGCAGAAGCACTTGCAACACTGGATGGAGATGTGTGATATGAACATCCCCCTTCCCACACATACACCCTATTCTCACCAGCCATGAGCCACACCAGGTTTGCCTTGCTGTATTTCAAGGAGGAGGCAGCTAAGTGCCCCAACCCTACACTCACACTCTCAAATTTGATTTTGAGCAAATATCCCAGTACTCAGGCTGTGTAGTCGCTGCTTACAGTAGTGCTGCCAGCTTTTGCAAGTGACTGCTGAAGACGTTCCACCTCCTGCCCCCTTTCCCGCAGGCTGATTATGCACACTGACAACAAGGTTCAGCCAAGTTTAGCTTGCACATCCTACTGCTCCAGTAAGGAGAATACAGATAACCTGATTTTCCTGCAGAGTATGTTGTCTGCACAAACAGATGTAATAATCCTCATATTACAAAAAAAAAAAAAAAAAAAAAAAAAAAAAAAGGCACCTGATTTGACCATATTAGGGCGTTAGTAACGCAGTAATTCAAGCAGATGACAAACTCCTCTCTAAAAGGTTTGATTAATGGGGCACTGCTATTCTGTGCTAGTCCATGAATTGAGGGTATGATTACCTATTTGTGTAACTGTGTAGTTAATCATCCCAAAGCATTCAATATGCTAGCTTGCTTTTCATCTGGAAAAGGCTGTTGCGGTCTTTATTTCATTGAACACACACCATGAAGATACGATAGCTTGTTAGATTGGACCATGGAGATGAGGCATGCAAGCCAGTTGGATACCAGACCCTGTGACAATCCATGTGACAAGCCGTGACTACAGCTAATAAACTACTCCTGGTGTTCCAGTGTGCTCTAAATATTATGCAGAAATCTTAAGGCCACAGAATACTATTACCCAAACGCATGTTGGGTGAATAGCCAGAGACAGCTTTATGAAAATCAGTACATCAAATAGATGTATGAAGGCATAACAGGATCTTTTCTCCCGAGATAATGTTTTTAGCATCTGATCATCATGTCTAGCCAAGGGTATTAGGAAGGATTAAACACGGAAATAGAGGAACCTGAATTACTCTGTGATTCTGTGATACCAAATCAGTGGGGTTCTCAAGGGTGATCTACCCAGGCAAGAGTTTACCTTCACGTTAGTATAACATAAATTAACTTTTTCCTGTTTATCAAACTACACGTGCTATTGGATTTTGATTTGTGTAAAAGATTACACTGATTTTACCAGTCAAAATAATAACTTTCCTTTCTGTTATGAAAAAAACAGCTCCTAAGCATCCTCCCTGCCCCTAACCATTTACAGATTAGGGACTTCCTGAGATGAATCCAGTTTCTGTGTATTTAATAACTTTCAGTATATTTTTCATGAATCTGTCTAGTCCCCTTTGGGGCTTGTGAAAACGTAAGCACCCCAGCACCCCAGCCTCGTGGGGCAAGGAGCGCCACAGTTTAACTACACAGTGTGTGAGAGCCCACCTCCTTTTGTTTGCTCTGAACATGACTTTGGCAAGATTTAAGTGATGTCTCCTGATTCTTCTAGGTCACCAGCTGACCTACTGAGTCCCATCACTAAACCATGTCCATAGGTCCCTGCTATCCTCATATCAGCTTCTTTTCCAGTCCGAAGAGTCCTGACTTAGTTTTTTGTAATATGGAAGATAGACACAACTTTTCTCATCCTTGTTGACCTTCTCCAAGTCTTTTGAAGAGCTGCCACATCCTCCCTAAGTTGGTGTAACCAAACTGCACTCAGTACTTGAGAGACTTTGATGAATACAGTGCACAATGTGCTCTGGTTTGTTCCCTTTTTTTTTTTTTTTTTTTAATCTTCATGGTCCCTACTGTGATTTTCTTTTTCAATCACCTAAGTAAATTAATTTTATTGCTCCATTATTTACAGTTTGTTTCAGTGTCGATGCTAACAGTCATTAGAGGGCTGAAAGGTAGACAGATGTCAAACACATGTTTCTTAACAGGAGAATAAACTACAGCCATTCACTGTCCTCAATGCTAATTGCATTATAGCAAATATTTCAGTTCAAATATAAAGCCAGCCACTTATTCTGGCAAACATGCCAATGGCAATGTAGTTATTAAAATTCATTGGCTAGTTTTGGAGCTTGCAGTCACTCTATATGGTTATATACTATGTCTTGGGACCAGTGCTTTTTGGTATCTTCATCAATGACACAGACAGTGGGATCAAGTACTACCTCAGCAAGTTTGCAGTAACAACAAGCTGAGTTGTGCAGTCAATAAAACAGAAGGAAGGGAAGCCATCCAAAGTGACCTGGACAGGCTGGAGAAGTGGGCCCATATGAACCGCATGAAGTTCAAGTGCAAGGTGCTGCCCCTGGGTCAGGGCAATCCCAGACATGAGCACAGACTGGGAGAAGAACCCACTGAGAGCAGCCCTGCAGAGAAGGACCTGGGGGCTCTGGTGGACAAAAAGCTCGACACGAGCCAGCAGTGTGTGCTTGCAGCCCAGAAGGCCAACTGCGTCCTGGGCTGCACCAACAGAGGGGTGGGCAGCAGGGGAAGAAGAAGGGGGTTGTGTCCCTCTGCTCTGCCCTTGTGAGGCCCCCCCTGGAGTGCTGCGTCCTGGTCTGGGGCCCCCAGCTCAAGAAGGATGTGGGGCTGTTAGAGCGGGTCCAGAGGAGGGCCACGAAGTTGATCAGAGATCCTTCTATGAGGACAGGCTGAGAGAGCTGGGGATGTTCAGCCTGGGAAGAGAAGGCTCCAGGGAGACCTCATCGCAGCCTTTCAGTACTTAAAGGGAGCTTATAAAAAGATGGAGAGAGACTTTACTCAAGTAGATGATGACAGGACAAGGGAAAATGGTTTTACACTAAAAGAGTGGATGCCCCATCCCTGGCGGTGTTGAAGGCCAGGCTAGATAGTGCCTTGGACAACCTATCTAGTGGGTGACATCCCTGCCTATGGTATGGAGGTTGGAACTAAGTGATTTCTAAGGTCCCTTCCAACCCAAGCCATTCTGATTCTATGATTATAAGACTTGTGCATGCAGAAGTATATCCAGTATGCTTGCACTGGGTTTACATGGCAAGGTTTCGGTAGCAGGGGATCTGCAGGGGTGGCCTGTCTGAGCAGAGCCCAGCAGCTGCCACATGTCAGGTCAGAGCTGACTGCTGTCCAGAGCTGAGCTAGCAAGTGATACTGGTTTGGCCTCAGGGAGAGCTGATTGAAGAGAAGGTAAAAAAAACCTGCTGTGGAACAGCAGCTTGAGAACAGAGCGAGAAGTGAGAACTAGCCTGGCAGAGACCCCCAAGGTGAGTGCAGGAGGAGGGCAGGAGGTGCTCCAGGCACGCAGCAGCAGTTCCCCTGCAGCCTGTGGAGAGGCCCCTGGTGGAGCAGGCTGTCCCCCTGCAGCCCATGGGTCCCACACAGAGCAGATCTCCACGCTGCAGCCCGTGGAGGAGCCCCCGGTGGAGCAGGTGGATGTGGCCTGGAGGAGGCTGTGGCCCATGGAGAGCCCCCACAGGAGCAGGCCCCGGGCTGGAGCTGCAGCCCGTGGAGAGGAGCCCACGCAGGAGCAGGGTTCTGGGTGGAGCTGCCAACCGTGGGGGACTGGTGCTGGAGCAGTTTGCTGCTGGGGGATGGACCCTGTGGTACAGAGCCGTGTGGGAGCAGTTTTGAGGAGCTGCTGCCTGTGGGCAGCCCCCGCAGGCTCATTTGGGGAAGGACGGCATCCCATGGGAGGGACCCCACGGGGGGCAGGGGCAGAGAGGGACCGTGAAGGAGTCGCGGAGACGAAGCGTCAGGGACTGACCGCAGCCCCCATTCCCCATTTCCCTCTGCCACTCGAGGGAGAAGGTGGAAGAGGGTGGATTGGGGGAAGGCATTTTTGTTTTGCTTTTAGTTCTCACTGCTCTACCTTGTTAGTGAAAGGCAATAAATTACATTAGTCTCCCTATGCTGAGTCTGTTTTGCTGATGACAATAATTGTGGAGTGACCTCCATTTCCTTTTCTCAATCCAAAATGTGATTTCCATGTTTTCTCCCCCTTTCCCTTTGAGGTGGGGGAGTGAGAGAGTGACTGTGATGTATCTCAGCTGCCCAGCAGAGTGAAACCATCACAGTGGTTTCTTTTTGACTTCTTGTACTTTGAGCTTTTGAATGCTGTAACTGGAGAAAGAATAGAGGTGAATTTTATGGAGTTACAGATACGTGAGGTATCAACAGACAAGGGAAAAGGAGTTTGCCTAGATTTTGGGTAATGTGAAGTGTTTAAATAACAGGGATAACCTTCACTTTACTGTAAAGATTATTTATTAAATTATTTCTATGTACCAACAACATGGACAGACCTGCTCATGTCCCAGGGACACCTCCCATGGGCCCAGGACCTTCCAGAGCCATCAGCCCCTGTCCAAGCTCACCAGAGCTGAGCCCACACTGGGATGATATAACACAACACACCCTTCTCCTGGATTTCAATGTGAGCAGAGAGATGGGCTTCATGTTTTTATTTATTTTTTATTTATTTATTTTTTTTTCTAATTTACAAGAAGAGCACATCCAGAGGACACATAAATGGCTAATCATGGGCTTTAGTACTTCAAGGTGAGACCTATTCTGTCTGTCTCAGCCTCTTTGTGCTGGACGTATCTGAAACAGACATAGCCTTGTGATTTCCAGTTCTTCTTTGCAAATTACACAGATTTCATTATAAGCTGTTTAGAAGTTGTAGTGGGTTTACGTGGCAAGGTTTTGGTAGCAGGGGGCCATAGGGGTGGCTTCTGTGAGAAGGATCTAGAAGCTGCCCCATGCTTGCTAAGGGCCCCACTGCTGATCAGAGCTGAGCCAGTAAGTGATGTTGTTTGTGCCTCTGTGAGAGCAGATTCAAGACAGGGAAAAAAATGCTGCGCCACACAGCAGCTGGGAGAGTGAGAGGAGTGAGGAACAACCTTGCAGGCACCAAGGTCAGTGAAGAAGGAGGGGGAGAGGTGCTCCAGGTGCCAGAGCAGAAGTCCCCTGCGGCCTGTGGTGAGGACCATGGTGAAGCAGGCTGTCCCCCTGCAGCCCATGGAGTACCACGGTGGAGCAGGGTTCCACGCTGCAGCCCATGGAGGAGACCACAGTGGAACAGGTGGACCTGCACTGACGGAGACTGCGACCTGTGGAGGACCCCCACCAGAGCAGATTTCGGGCTGGACCTGTCGCCCGTGGAGAGGAGACCATGCAGGAAGGAGCAGGTGACCTGGCAGGAGCTGCTGCCCGTGGGGGATCCAGGTTGGAGCAGTTTGCTCCCGAGCGATGGACCCTGTGGTACGGACCCATATCTGGAGCAGTTCTTGAAGAGCTGATCTGGAGCAGTTCTTGAAGAGCTGCTGCCTGTGGGAAGCCCACGCCAGATCAGTTTGGTAAGGACTGCATCCCATGGGAGGGACCCCACAGCACAGGGGACGAGAGTGACCGAGAAGCAGCAGCAGAGAAGAAGCGCTATAGACTGACCATAATCCCCATTCCCCCATCCCCCTGTGCCATGCACGGGGGAGGAGGTGGAAGAGGGTGGATGGGGGTGTGTGGGGGAGGAGAGGTGCTTTTGGTTTCTCTCCTTTGTTTCTCACTTCTCTAGCGCTAGTTAGTAATAGGCAATAAATCTTACGATCTGCCTATGCTGAGTCTGTTTTGCCCACCACGATAATTACTGCGTGATGTCCTCATCCTTATCTCAACCCTTGAGCCCTTTTCATTGTATTTTCTCACCGTTCTTCTTTGAGGAGGTGTGTGAGAGAGCGGTTGTGGTGGAGCTCAGCCACCCACCCGAGTAAAAACACCACAAATTTTCAAAAATGTGACAGTTCAGCTACTCAGGAATGGGAAGCGGTTCGGTCAGACAATAATTTAGATAATAAAGAAGAAAATTTTGTGAAATCTCAAACTGCAAAGGAACAAGAAAACAGGATATGTATGTGTAGATACCACATTTATATTTGCATTTCCCAGCAAGACCAACCACCTGCAGCATTTACTGTTGCATTTTACCAAGATCCAAACCCAGACCCTTCCTATGCAATGCCTACAGATGCAGTTCCCGCTGCTCTTGGGTTTTCCCACCTTCTCACTGACTGTCCCCAAAATATGTTTCCACAAAATACACTTTCATTACAAAGCACAGCCCTCTGGGATGTCCCATGGAGAACCACCCTGTGCTCTTCATTCCTGTGATGGGGTCCCTTCAAGCTGATTGGATCCTTCTGGAGAGAAGGATCCACCTCTGGGAGCCAAATTCTCCCTGTCTCCCAAGAGCTCCAGGTTTTAGTCCAGGTGCTCTGGTCAAGTTTGCTAGCTACTAGTGGTTATGTGAAAAATGGGTATCCCTTCCCACCATTTTAGGAGAAATGGAAGCTTTGTGCAACATTAAAATTTCACCCCATCTGAGAAAATGCATCTGTGTTGTACAGAGTGTTGTACCCCAGTTTCACTAACACAAATGACATCTAAAAATAAAAAGGATAACCTTAAAAAGAGTTTTGAAAACCAAAAATCTACAGAAGTACTGATCTGTGTTGATCCAAGTTAAAGTTTATATTTACTACTTAGTAAATGTAAAATTACTGGCACTTTGCTAACACTGAAACATAGATTTTTTTTTTTTTTTTTTTTTTTAAAGAAGAAATGAATGAGCCCCCCAGCTATGTACCTGGGAATAAAGCCTCCTGGAGTGACCAACTCTTTTTGGCTTGTGGGATCACTGCAGCAGAAATCAGTAAGCTTTCTTCATTTTAATTCAATAATTAGCTTTCTTAAAAGTCAGAACGTTTCTCTTTTCTGCTAATCTGTGAACAAAATGTACTTGCATTTTTTTTTTGGCCCTAAAAAAATAAGGGAATCTGGTAATTATTAAAAAAATAATAATATTTCAATCATTAACTATAGACAAAACTTTTTTTAAATTACCTTTCATAGATATCAATATTGATATGGATTTTCTTTGGTAGCCAGCATATTTAGCTCTGTTTTATTTATTTTATTAGTGGTATACAGACTTTACAAATAATTTACTGTAGTCATCTCTAGGAGGCGACATGAAAAAACACCTCAAAAATGAATAAATTCATTTATGTTAAAACAGAAACTTGTTTATGCATAGCTAAGCTATGTTCACGCATAGCTTAGCTTCCTACTTAGCGAAGACATACTGAGTCTAATGTGTTATTCCACTTACTTGTTAAATCAGGTCTTATTGGCTATACATAAGGATTAACCAGTCATCAAAAACTAAAACTGACCAAAAAAGCAAAAGAAGACTGAAATTCACTGTTCAGATCAGTGTTTTGTACTTGAAGAATTAAACTTGGTTAAGACCCGTTATTTAAGTTACTTTTATTTCAATCAGCCCACTTACCCTGCAATTATTTTTTCCTCAGAAATTTCCCAGTTGCTGGAAGAAAAACAGAAATAAATAAAAAATGCGAGAAACTATGGCTAGGTCACTAAGAAGCAAGAATCTAGGCCAAAAATGTGGAGGTCCTATTTTTCACATACACTGTGCGCTGTGCCCACAAGCTGCTTATTTACATAAAATCTATTTAAAATCGATCTTCCATGAGAATAGTTGCATTTTAATTGAACTCGCTTATCATGTTAAGAAAACCTACGGGCAGCCCATTCTTATTTATTTATTTATTTTCCCCAGATCCAGTGGCACAATGCACCATTACATTCTGGAATCAGAATAATTTAGTAAATACCTGCTTCACTTAATGTTGCGAATGTCTCCTTATAGGCACCAGCATCTCCGCTGGCTGTGTTCTGTGCATCATCACACCACTGTATGAGCCAGGACAGAGACACCCCGTTTTGGGCATGAAGTGGCTATTACAACAGCAGGATACAGTGGACAAAAAGAGTGCCACCATAGCAGGACACCACAAAGTCCAGCCATGTTCTTTGCTCCTGGGCGCGGTGAAGCTCTTGGTGCAGGGTCACCTGCATCCCCCTCCATGGAGCAGGTCCCCGGACCCCACAGGGGTCACCGAGGAGAAGTGTAGGCAGCTCACCCGATGGCCTGCACATCCTGCAGCCAGGCACCAGGCAGTGCCTGCTCCACCTGCACCTCCAGGCTGGCCGGGCTTGCCTTGGCGGCTGGCACCCTCCCCAGGGGGGCTGTGGGATACTAACATTTGCAGGTTTGGTGGTTGAGGCAAACCCCTGTTGGAGAGTCCTGCTAGGTGGGAGAGGTGCCAGAGAGCCTGCCATGTCCCTGTGGCACAAACCCATCCCAGAGCCCTGTGGTGGCCACGTATGGGACCCCTGAACGGGGTAGAATCAGACTTCCCGCTGCGGTGCCCTCACGGGGCAGTGCAGCCATGCACACCTCTGGCATATCGCACAGCCCGAGCTCAGTGTCTGACTTCGGCCCACCTTAGAAACAGCATTTAAGAAGCCTCCAACCTGTAACGTCTCCAACGGAGCAAAGAACCCATAAACCAAGAATACAGGTACCAGAGCTTTATTAGATGTTTCACTGGATACAAAGAAACTGGATTTTATGGTAGTATTTTTTTATTTTATTTTTTTTACATTAAATACACATTCTTCTCATAAAAATTCACATTTGCTATTCAGAACTGTAGGCATTTTTTACACGACATTTATTAAAGTACCATTAAATAGATCCTAAAAAGAGAAGGTGCAGCTCTGTGAACCTTTGTGGGCACAACACACAGGGAGCTCCATGTCCTCAGTGTTACACATCCAACCTTCCCACAGAAATGGAGAAAGTCACTCAAATACATTAATGCTCATTTGGAATAATAAGGCTTCTGTACAGAGACCCTGAACATTGTCAGGAGGCAGTGTGGCAATAACATCCTAATCATCACCTTGCATGATCGTAAAGATACTCGTGACTGAGACAAGAAAAAACTTAACCTGTCCTGACACGCCTGGCTATTTCTTTTAAAGTTGTATTTTTAAGTGTGTATTCTTATTTTCAGTAATAATAATTACACATAAAGCCCAGGATTCTGCTTTAAGGATCCCACCTTCATGGCAAAACTGATCTGCCAGTGCCAAGCATTTCACCTGCTATACAAATCTCTTCCTATCAAATTGACTTTGGCAGGACCCAAAACCAAGGGAAGAGATTAGTCCTTGTCACGCCACTCTAGAAAAAAAAGCTTTGAGGAGGTACTCATTGGCTTATCTTCTAGTCTGTTTTTATTTTGTTGAGAGAAATCTTACATATGACTTCTTGTCAGCCAAGGTGTGGTCCATCTAAGTGGAGATGTGTACATCACATGGAACGTGGAGATAAACCCCGAGATGTGGGACGCTGCCGTCTCTTAGCCCCACACTCAACACCTGGTAAGAACGTGCGAATTGTGATGGTGTGATGAGGATGACAAACCCGTAACACTCACTTTGTCCACAGCGCTGCTGACAGCTGGTGGTTACAGGGGTGAGGATGCAGAAGTGCATGAAGAGCTCTGAGCGGAGACAAAGGGGAGAAGTGGGAAGATGTTGCTTTGTAGCTAGACAGAGATAAAGAAAGGGTCTCCAGCCAGGCTTCTGCCTTCCCTCAGTCACTATGTACATGGGTCTTTCTGAAGCTGACTTCACATCAGAGTGCTCTGCCTTCTGCCCAACGAGCTGAGCACAAGGCAGACACCCTCTCTGTTCTGCAAGTCTTTCAGCACCACCCTTAACATCAAGCAGAGGCAGCCATCACAAGAAAACATGAAAGGAGAGCTAGATCTAGCTGTGGGAATGGTAAGGGAGTCATACCTGTGGGCAATGCACATATTTATATCCACCCTCCCAAGCAGAGTAGTAGGTCCTGCCATTAGGTCCAGGAAATTATTAGAACCATCTTAATTTAAGCTGCCAAGGCTCCTGAAAGCAGAATGCTGTATGTGGGCATGCCAGGCCAGGCTGCTCAGCCTCAGACATTCAACCTTTTTATGTAAGCACTTATGCAATCCAACCTGGGCTGGAGCAGAATTCAGAACTCTTACTGCAAACTTGGAGCTACGTTCCAACACGGGACATGAGCAGTATTGCATAGCATTCAGGCAATTCCACAGAGCCAGAGTACCACGACCTCAGCATCATGGCTGTATACCAGAAGAGGAATTTCAGTCCCTTCAGTTGCATAGACACAGTTCCTGCTGGCATCAACAGGAGCTGTGTGTGCACAGAAGTGATTTGCTCTGTATCACATAGGAAACCACATCTTTGACAGCACATACAATCAAGGTCGTGCAAGCATGCTATTCTTTATTTCTCAATATGTAAGTGAGCTCCGGGTAACTTCAAGTTTAACTCCTTAATGCAGAGAAGTGAGGGAGTCAGCCCTACAGACAATCCTCACTAATATCTGAAATCAGAACTTGTAATTATGGGACTTAAACAAGATTATGTGAATGCATTAAGGCAGGTTACATAACTGCCCTTTTCCTTTAGGATTAATTATTTCCTTGTATTATAGACAATCCATACTCCCATATACACACATACCTACAAAACAGCAGCACAGTAAGAACTAAATAGATCACTGAACTCCAACATACTTGTAGTCAATACATTGCACATACTATACAGCATATTTTAACCTCATCATTGGGTAAACATACACGATTCAGAACAATGTTGACTGTATGTAACACAGAAGCTACCACTGAGATATGGCAAATACATCATATACACTATTAGCTTTTACTTCACTGAAAAGGAGTTTAGAAGTTTAAAATGGTGTTAACTGAACTCTTGAAATCACCAAATAGTCTACTCAGCTGCTAATACCTAGTGCTCCATATACTATATTCAGCATAAACAGCACTGGAGCTATGTTTTCAGGGCGCTCCACTTTTTCGATATTGTGGAATTGACCTCCACATTTTTAATTTCCTTTGCAACACAGCATATACTTACTACACACTGACTATCTGTTCCCTCTCATCCCAGGGTAAAATGTTAGTAAATGCTCTGAAGTTACTAGAAATGGTCTGGATTTGTATCAGTATGACAGAAGGACTTAGCCCAGCATACAGAATTGTACATTCTCTCACATACATATGCATATATATATATAAACACATATATATGTTTAAAAGAATGGCTTGAAATGGCAGAACTTACAAAACTAGTAACATAACCTGTTGTAATATTTGCTGTTAACCAACAGCAAGTGAATGTAGATAGCCCACTGATTTTAAAACTAGGCTCCTTTGGTCTGGTTCTGACCGTACACCTCTTTGTATAAGGCTCACGAACCAGCTCTGTATGGGTTCACATCGACATGAGCTGGGTCAGCACTGAACAAAGAGATCCTCAGCTTGCACAAACTGAAAGAAGGAGCCACCTAGGTTTACACCAGCTAAGAAACTACTCCTTTCAGCTTGTGTTGTGCGAGGCAGGTGTACTTTTTCAAGCAAAACTGAATGAGAGGGCGAGTAATCCCATGAAAAAGTTGAAAAGCAATACTGCTTCATGTGTGTAAAGTGAATGTAGTGAGAGGAGAAAGGTATGCAGGAAGAGAAAAATGTTTTGGCAGAGAATGACATTACGGTTTGAATAAATAGCTGTTCATGAAGATCAATAGTGTAGACAGGTATTTTTCCTCTGATTGGCTGATTACAGTCATCTGACTTCCCATGCAGGAGTGCCCAGAATGCACGGGTTTGGGTAGAAGCCTCCCAAATTAATCAGGTCAGACAATTAGTCTGAACCAACCCTGCAGTCCTTCTGCAAGCAATTTGCGGTTGAAATCAAAAAGTTCTAGCTGCATATGAATGGCAACACGGGGCTCTACAGTGGTCCAGTTGTGTTGCATAGTCCTTTCTGGCTTGTTCTTTTCTGGTGAAATCTCCCAAATTGTTATCAACTGGGAGTGTATCCCCATCAGGACAGTCCAAATAAAGTTTTGGTGCCTCACATATGAAATCACCAGAAAAGTGTGGATAGCATGCTCCCCTTTTTTATTTTATTTTAGTAATTAAGGCAATTGTTTACCTGTCCCCTTTCATAAAGTGCTGTGCTTCTCCAATATAAAGGAGATGGACAGCTAAATGAAAACAATTTTTGACCAAAATCTAACATTTTCCCCCATTAATGGAGAAACTATGTGATTTGTCTATTATCCTTCTTGTCAGAGGATTTTTTTTTTTTTGCTTTGCTTTTTTTTCCAGCACCCAAATGACAATTAGAATACAACTGATGCTAAGCAAATATTTCATAACAGTGCTAGTAAGCTCAAGATATGATATAGCTCTATATTTATTCATATATACAGGCACACACACACACATACACACTTTTTCTTTAATAAGCAGAACATTTGCTTTGAGTACACTTTTGTGTAAGCAAAAAGCCTGGTGTGTCTGGCATGTGTTTGAGCCAGGGGTCCCAGGAGGAACTCGGTGTTGGTACTCTCAGTCTAACAGAATTTCAGTCAGTATCCAAAAGATGAAACCTTTTTTTTTTTTGTTCCACCTAAAGATTCAGGTTACTTTACTATATTAAAAGGATAGTTTAAATGTTTGAACTATAAGTAGCTAAAGAATGACAGAAAGAATCTAGAAGCAAATAATCCAGTGAAACAGAAGAATGAAAAGAGCGTTTCACACATCTCCAATAAATTAGCTAACATTTTCATCCCACATAGAAGAAAAGGTACTGCTTCACAAACTGTGCAAAATCCACAAGATTTCAGATTGCACAGGGTTCAAGAGCACATGCACAGGTTTCATTTTATGTGTCCGTGACATTAATTTTGCTTGGCAAGCCTGTGAAGATTGAAAACAAAGTGCATCTACCCACCCCCACATCGTGTTTAGTCATGGGTGAAAGCACCAAGTCCTACCCCTTCCTTGTTCAATGCAAAGATGGGCTGTGGCTCTTGGTAAACTTTTGGATCAGTTTGGGTTATATTTTAATGCAATAAAAATACTAACTGGCTTAGATCACAGATTTTACTAAGGATGAGTTTTACAGTCATCATCTATACAGAAAAATCTGCTACAGAGGCATCATAACTTCATAACACCTGCAGTTTTCTTCAGGCATATTTATAACACTCCTGTCCAGAAGCCAGATCATCACTGTGCAAGTGTGCATGGATGTCTTTGTCTCATACACATACATTTAAAACGTGTCTTTATAGTACAGATGCACTTAAATGTTTCTCTACAATACACACACACACTTTTTCCAAGGCACCCTCTCAGTACAAAATAGCAGCAAGTGTTCATTTTATTCCACTTCTTTAAAATAAAATAAAACAAAAATAAAAATATAAACATAAACATAACCAACCAACAACCCCCCTATAACCCATCTGTTTGATGAGATCATTAAAAAAAAAAAAAAATCTGATGGTAGATTGCAGCCCTTACCTTCTGACAGAAAATAGCAAAAGACCCTATGAAGCCATTCTCCCTTCTTACTCAATGGAAAGTTCTAGTAATATAAATGGAAACTTGACATTAGTCTTATCCTATAAAGCAACATTTCAAAGAGAATTTTCCTTGTATAGCATCTACTGGTTTGCACAAACAAAACGTTTTGCTTTCCAAAGTTGTGTGCATATGCATTGATGGATGTAGGACATACGATTGATGGTATCCAATTTGTTGTCACACACTTGCAATGCTCTTCTATTTACTTTATAATTCACTAAATTTTCCATATAATTGAGTTTTATATGCTTCGTTAAAAGTAGGGTGATAGAGGTTCTGCTACTAGAACAGTGCCATTCAGTAAACTTTCAATTTTGTGTTATGCTGTATTATTTCCCACAAAGAATGCGAGGACTACAACATAATGTTTTTAGCCAGATATTGAACTACTACACTCTTTAGTACAGCGGTTTTTCACTGATGAAACTGGCACTGATTTTGTTTTTTTTTTTTGTAATCAGCAGAGAAATGTTGTGTTAACAGCTGCCCTAAAGAGAAGCTCAGACTGCATCTACATTTTTTATGGAGTAGATTTAAACATATAGAAAGCCTCTTTTCACTATGGGACAAAACCCTGCCCACCTTACAGTACACACAGTTTAGTAATCCCATACTCATTCCATGATAAACACAGGAAACCTCCTGATTAAATTAAATGGATGTTGGATCAGACTCCTACATGAGATTGGTCTTGGGAAGGAGCGGTGCTCCAAGCTGGCCTAACCTTGTTCCTGCTAAAGCCACGAAAAATACACACTGGCAGTGCTAGTACAGAGTTAGGCCAGCACTATGTAACTGCTGACTTTACCTAGGGCAAAAACACTGGAAAACCCCATTTCAGGAATGAAAAGCAAGCAAGATTTAGTCTGTGCTTTGTGCAAGCTACATAATGCATCGTGTTTACCGTCCACTGACTATGAGTGCGTTGGAGGCATGACTTTGTATTTATTTCACAAAGGCATTTAAACCTGTAGCTCACTGATAAATAGAATCCATTAAATCACCTAACAGATGAAGTGTAGCGGCTTAAAATTTTAGGGACAGATATACTGTCCTTAGTCCTCTGGTGTGTTGTTCACACCTTCGGGAATCCTGCTGTGGGCAGACAAAGGGAAACACACATCCCACTGCACTGAAAGCAGCACATTTCTTGGCACTGTTCATAACCATAGAAGACACATGAATCACATTTGGTACCTCATGGAAAACATGTAAATGGCCTTCTTTTATCAAACACTGTAAACATGATTAGTTTTGCTCTTCACATGAAACACAAATGTAAAAAATGATCATAGTTGATTAAAACACTTCCCTTATGCCCACCCACTAAAGCCCTAAACACCTCAGAGAGTGTTATAGGAAGATCAGCGTTTTACAAGATAATTCTTTTAAAATGCAATCTTTTTTTTTTTTTTTTCCTTTTTAATTCTAAATAATGCAACAACAAACATTAGAACACTATCAAGTAGTGTCATCTTCACCTTCATCCAGGGCATAGTTGAGCTTTATGACTGTGCTGATAAAGTCACCGAGTTCTACAAAATCTGCAGTGATAATATTCACACCACTTTCTCCTGGTTTCTGAGTTCGGACCCACTGCATCATTGCAGGAAGAGCCCTAAGGAGAAAACAGGAACAATAATTACTCATAAAGCAGTGGGAGAAATACATCAAGACAGAATTTATTAGCAGTGACTCCCGTTGATCTTACTTTGTTTCTAAGGAAAGCGCACGAGAAAGGATGAGGGTTACTGCTCAGGCTTTTTGAAAACCCTACTTTTTTATTCTCTGTGGAAATATTATGGTGATTGTATTCAACTTTTCAGTAGAAAAGAATAAAAGCAAGGCTATACAGGTTCACAGTGATTACTGATCTTGCCTAGGGGCACAGGAATGGACTAGAGACACCTTTTCAGTATCATCTGGCCATATGACTCAATGGGAGTTGTTTATGGAAAAAGAAGTAACAGAGGAATCACGCCACTTGCGAAGCATGTTTGATATGTTCAAGGAAATACTGAAAATGTTATATATGGGGACACAAAACAACCGTGATTTCTACAGTATAAGTACAGCATATCCTCAATACTCTTTCTTTCCTAGTATTAATATCCCTGCCATAATTACATTTAGTCATATATAAGTGATTAATAACTGAAATAAGAAGCACTACAGTCATATTCACTCTTTTTAAGAACAGCATATTTTTATTATGTGAGACCCCTAGTGCTGGGACACTGGGGTATAAAAGATGTCTCCCTAACCAGGTTGGTGAATGTAAAGAACTCTTTCTGATATCATGAAAATATAAACTGATGATCACTACAAATACGTATGGGAAAACAAAGGACTCCCTAAGTCAAGAAACAAGATCCAACGTTCAGAAGACAGAAGTTAACAAGTTCAAACAAAATATGGTACAGAATTTTCAAAAAAAAAAGTGTAATTGACCATTGGAACTATTAGCAGACACAGATTTTACTTGTCACTGGCTAGAATCAGTCTTTAAAAAACAATAAAATAAAAAGGTTAGCTATGATTTTACAGGTGAATGCACAACACAAAGGTTTAGCTTCAGCAAAACATCTGTCCATATGCTTAAATCCATTGTAAGACATATGTAAGACCAGTAAAGCATTTTATTTCACACACTGATTCATTACAACTGAAGCACAGGCATATATATGTACCAGCTCATAAAACTAAGCTTAATCACTCTACTGTAAAAAATAAAAAAAAAAAAATCAGTATCTTTAAATTTATGCAATGGTGGAAAGTTGCACTCACTGGAACAGTAACAGACACAGGTGTGGTGTTATATATTCTGCAGTGCCTCGGCTGTTTGAAAACTCAGGACATCAGGAACCTAGGATCTCAGTAAAATGGCTGGGACCACAAAACCAATTAAGTTTCCCTCCTTGGAGATCTTCAAAACAACCTGCTCTAGGGTGGCCTTGAGCTGAGGGACTGGACAACACAACTTCTAGGGGCACCTTCCAACCTCAACCATTCTGTGATTCTGTGAAACAGCTACCCAGAGCAGCTGAAAACTCCACCACATCTTCACGTGCAAGTGACATCGCTGAACACTGAAGGAAGACATAAGGCTGCACGTTGCCTTTGTCTTTAATTTCTGCCTGTTGAAGCTCAAAGAATTGCAGTTTTAAAAGTGAACTGAGAGTGCAGGTGGGCACAGATTTTTTCTTCCTTCTGCATGTGTTGATACCTTTGACATATTATTCTTCCTTGAGGCATAAGTACCTTCTTTTGGTGTCCTTTATTTGTTCTGAATCTGGTTCTGATATGTAATTCAGCCTTGAGACCATTGTACTTCCTGTCTACACACTCAGTCACATGCCCTGAAATACTTTTTAATTTTTCCTGCTGAGTTGTTATTAATTCAGTCTTGAATAGACAGTCATGTTCCTGTAAATAGTATTTTATTTTAAACTCAATTTGCCCTACCATTTAATCTCCAAATAGGCTTGGTTGTACAATGGGTTGCTTACATTTTACTGATATTTCAAATAAAACTCCCTTGACCCTTTGTCCATACATGATTTGTTAGATAAAGTCACAGAAATCTTTTGTTCAAGAAACTGACAACTGTTCAAAGGTAAGTCAAAAAGTTAATCAGATTATCAGAAAAAAAAAAAAAAAAACTTCTTTGCATAGCAAAGCCAAAGAACACATCCCTGAAAAATATATACCTGAACAAAAGATTCCACTGACCTTAAGGATTTGGTCTATGCAACTGCTTGTGACAGAAATTCACAGAAAAACACAAACATTTTCCCATCTTCCTCCCACAGTGACATCTTGAAAGTGGATCTAGATCACTGACTGTAAGAAACCACACGTTGCTCAGCTGCTCAGCTGCAGTACAAATATCTCACATGCTCACAGTAATTATTAGAATAAGCCTGCTTTAACATTCCTCAGGGTGTCTTTGTGATAGCAGCACAAACCTTGTTCACCCTTCCTTGTAATTTCCAGTCTCTGCATGCCTCAAACTAGTAATTGTTCTCATTAAGGGTTTTAGTAAGAGGAACACAAACCATGCTGCGTGACAGCCACCTACATGATTGTGCTCACAGAAACCCAGTGTGTACCATGGTCTTAATGGAAATTCTTGCAATCTTGATAAAAATGATTTTGTGCATGAGGATATGCAAGCCTCTCAGCCTTCAGACCAACCTTGACAGCACCACTCTGTGTTAAGCAGATCCTGGCTCTCTTAGGATACTTCTGGAGGCTGTTGCTGTTTGTGTTTCAGGGTCTCAGTGGGGACCTGTCAACAAAGGTTCTGATCCTGACCCTGTAAAGGCTGGGAACAGTCCAGCCACATCAGCATGGGCTGCAATTGTAGATACTCAAGGTTAGGCATCTCTGCTTCTTGGCAAAAATAATTCCACTAACTGCAGTGGTCTCGGCACACTCTAATTACATCCACATCTGCATTGCGCTAGTGCAACTAGTTCTCATAATAATCAAACAGGTTAATGTTGGTAGCAGTGGCAATGATGTTGATGTTGAAACTACAGGCAGGACAGGCCCCAACTCTCCTTACAGTACAGTGCAATTCTCATTCTCCTCACCGTCCCATACGTCAGTTGACTTTGCTGCAAAGGATGCAGTGTGAGCTTCAGAAGTTAATCACAAAATCAATGAAAATCCCAAGTTGGAAGGGACGCTGAGGAATCACTGATTCCCACTCCTGGCTCCACATAGGACCACCAAAAAATCAGACCGTATGTCTGAGAGTGCTGTTGAAACGCTTCTTGAACTCTGACAGGCTCGATGCTGTGACCACTGCCCTGTGGAGCCTGTCCCAGTGCCCGAGCACCCTCTGGGTGCAGAACCTTTCCCTAACCCCCAGCCTGATCCTCCCCTGTCCCAGCTCCATGCCGTTCCCTCGGGTCCTGTCGCTGTCCCCAGAGAGCAGAGCTCAGCGCCTGCCCCTCCGCTCCCCTCGTGAGGGAGCTGCAGGCCGCCATGAGGCCTCCCCTCAGCCTGCTCTGCTCCGGGCTCAGCAAACCCAGGGACCTGAGCTTTCACCCCTACATCTTCCCCTCTTGACCCTTCACCATTTTTGTAGCCCTCCTTTGGACACTATCTGATAGTTTTATGTGCTTCTTATAGTGTGGTGCCCCAAACTGCACAGAGTGAGGCTGGAGGTGAGGCTGCACCAGCACAGAGCAGAGCCAGACAATCCCTTCCCTCAACTGGCTAGCAATGCTGTGTTTGATGCACCCCAGGGTATGGTGGGCCCTCCTGGCTGCCCGGGCACAATACTGGCTCACATCCAACTTGCTATCAACCAAAACTAGATCCCTTTCTGTGGGGCTGCTCTCCAGACTCTCACCCCTCACTCTGTACACATAGCCAGGGCTGTCACATCCCAGGTGCAGAATCTGGCACTTCTCATGTTAAGCTTCACATTGCTGGTGATTGCCCAGCCCTCTCATACGTCAAGATCTCTCTGCAAGGCCCCTGCACCCTCGAGGGAGTCAACAGCTCCTCCCAATTTTGTATCATCTGCAAACTTACGCAGTTTACCTTCAAGTCCTGCATCCAAGCCAGTCATGAAAAGATTGAAGAGAACTGGACCAAAATGGATCCCTGCAAAACCCCACTGGTGACTGTCCACCGGCCTGAAGTAACCCCATTTACTAGAACCCTGTGAGCCCAACTCATCAGCCAATCATTTACCCACCATGTTACGCATTCGTCTAGCTGTGTGCTGCACATTTTGTCCAGAAGAATTCAGTGAGAAACAGTATTGAAAACTGCTGACATGCAAAAAGATAACATCAGCTGGCTTCTCTTGGCCGTGGAATCATAGAAACATTAAAGTTGGAAGACACCATCTGGTCCAGCCATCACCCTACCACCAATATCACTCACTAAGCCATGTCCCTAAGTATGATGTCCAACCTTTCCTTGAACACACGCGGTGACTCCACCACCTCCCTTGGCAACACGTTCCAATGCTTGACTGCTCTTTCTGAGAAGAAACGTCTCATCATTTCCAATGTGAATCTCTCCTGGCACAACTTGAGGCCATTCCCTTGTGTCCTACCACTAATTATCCGCGAGAAGAGGCTGACCACCAGCTCCCCACACCTTCCTTTCAGGTAGCTGTGAGAGCAATAATGTTTCTGCTGAGTCTCCTGTTCTTCAGACTAAACAACCCCAGTTCCCTCAGCTGCTCCTCATCGGACTTGCGTTGCAGACCCTTCACCAGCTTTGTAGCTCTTCTCTGGACACATTCCAGGGCCTCAATGTCCCTCAATGACTGGTTGTCAGCTGGATTTGTCTCTGTTCACCACCACTCTCTGGGCCTGGCTGTCCAGCCAGTTTTTAAGCCAACAAAGAGTGAATCTGTTCAAGCCATAGGCTCTCAGCTTCTCAGGGAGAATACTATGGGAAACCATGTCAAAGGCCTTGCTGAAGTCTAAGTAGACTACATCAACAGTCTTTCCCTCATCTACCAGGTGGGTCACCCATTCAGAGAAGGAGATGAGGTTGGTCAGGCAGGACTTGCCTTTCATGAATACTTGCTGATTAGGCTTGATCCCCCGGTTGTCCCACCTATACTGTGTGATTGCATTCAAGATTACCTGTTCCATCACCTTTCCTGGCACTGAGGTTAGGTTTACAGGCCTGTAATTCCCTGGGTCCACCTTGCAACCCTTGTTACAGATGGGCATCACATTAGCAAGTCTCCAGTCATCTGGGACTTCTCCAGTTGACCACGACAGCTCATAGATGATGGAAAGAAGCTCAGCAATCACATCCATGAGCTCCCTCATCATCCTCAGGTGGATCCCATCTGGCCCTATGGATTTGTGACATTCCAGGTGGAGTAGCAGGTCTTTAACTGTTTCCACCTGAAACCAGATGGATGGTGATCAACCAGAGGGAGGACCTTGACATAAAAGGAAACTAAGTTTGTTAAGCCAGACCTTCCCCTTGTGAACCCATGTGTTGTGAGACTTCAGCCATGTGAATAAATGCTCCAAAGCGCACACAGGATGGAAAGTCATACATTAACATATTACGAACTAAGAGCCAGTTAGCAGGAAAACCTGAATATACAGAATGCTGTCAACCCTTTAAAACATATGTAAGCCTGTTGCGTCCTACAGCTGTGAAACTCAGCCCTCAATGACAGAGTGAAAAGTTTCAGAAAGAAAAGTATATAACTTCTGGGGTTTCAAAAGCCACTGTAAAACTCTGAACCAAGGACACAGAATCACAGAATTTCTAGGTTGGAAGAGACCTCAAGATCATCGAGTCCAACCTCTAACCTAACCCTAACAGTCCCCACTAAACCATATCCCTAAGCTCTACATCTAAACGTCTTTTAAAGACCTCCAGGGATGGTGACTCCACCACCTCCCTGGGCAGCCTGTTCCAGTGCCTAACAA
>CM021763.1:15320598-15554556 GCA_011075105.1 Heteronetta atricapilla
TCCTTCTTGTAGCGAGGGGCCCAAAACTGAACACAGTACTCGAGGTGTGGCCTCACCAGAGCCGAGTACAGGGGGACGATCACCTCCCTAGCCCTGCTGGTCACACTGTTTCTGATACAAGCCAGGATGCGTTGGCCTTCTTGGCCACCTGAGCACACTGCTGGCTCATATTCAGCCAACTGTCCACCATCACTCCCAGGTCCTTCTCTGCCTGGCAGCTCTCCAACCACTCATCTCCCAGCCTGTAGCTCTGCTTGGGGTTATTGCGCCCCAGGTGGAGGACCCGGCACTTGGCCTTGTTGAACTTCATGTAGCTGACCTCAGCCCATCGGTGCAGCCTATCCAGATCCTCCTGTAGAGCTTTCCTTTCCAATGCCACAAGGCACTTTGTCACTGCAAAACATCTCTCTCTTTAAAGCTTGCAAATTAAAAAGAAAGAAAGAAAGAAAGATAAAAAAGAATCTCCCTGAAAGCAAGTATATGTTTCAAAACGGCAGTCTTGAAAAATCCTGTCTTCTGGGTGCCCAGCAACAGTCTGACGGAGTAAGAAAACCCCCACCTTCTCCCCTTGCTAACAGCTCCTTCCGGAATTGGAGTGATGCATTTTGTACTAAGCTCAAAAGTTTTCACAACAATTTTCCAACCTATCATCAGGGGCTAACTACCATATTTTCTTAAGGGTCTCATGACAGATGGCATTTTTCTTACAGCCCCATCTCCTGGAATCACAGTATGTAGCAATCCTCCTTTTTTTCTAAATGAAATAAATAAATGCTCTGAAGTTATGGAAACAAGCCAGGGAAGAGGAAGCCTAAAAGAAAACAAATAATAAGATAACTGAAAAGACTTCAACTAGTTATTTTTAATACTTTGATCATTTCTACTCAAAATTTATTTATTTCTTTATTTAAAAAAAAAAAAATTGGCTGTTCTTATTAATCATTTGGTATCCTAAATATTATAATCAAAATAGAAAAAAAATAGATGTCATTTTGGCTTCAAAGGGATTTCTTATGCTTTAACATAAAGGACAGCTTCACAGAACAGTATAAAAGCGTCTATAGTTACTGCAGCTGCACTCAATATTCATATTCAAATAAACAAGCAATTACAAGCAACAGATACAAATGGTTTAATTCATCTTGAAATGAGGGAAGAAAGCATGTGTACATGCAAGCACAAATATGTAAAAAGCACTAGCTTCACTGATGGATGAAAGGCCAGGTTTTTTCTAACTTTGGCCATCTTCCTACCACACCTAGCGATGGTTCTACTTGTATGCCAAGGGGCTGAATGAAGGCACCTCACCAGTGCTCCATGTGCAGCAGCCTGAGATGTGACCGGGTTCTGCTCTGTGTAACGGAAAGGAACCCAGGACTTGTGTCAGCCATATCTCCTCTCCTTGAGTTTTGCCCCTCAACTTGACATCAGTTGCCATCAGACTGTTTTCATTTCATGTCAGCTTATGCCTCCCACATCTTGTCCACATAACCCAACACTTTCACCAGTTTTTGGCAGTGATATAAAACAGGGCTAGCTATCTTGTGTATTGGTATCAGCAGGACCTCAACCTCAAATTGTGGGGATGGCACTACTAAATGCAGTGATACGCAGTAAGGAATGCAGGTTGAATAACTCAAATATTCAATGGCTTCAAGTGCTCCTGCACAGCTCCCACAGCATGCCCAGAAACATTAAGAATTAAGAGAATTAAGCTTTTGTTTTGTTTTGTTTTGTTTTTCTCTAAAAGGCAAAAAAAAAATGCAGGAGCTGGTCCCCATGCAGGAGCAGACTGTACATAGAAAACAACTACTTGTGCAGTAATTTACAGCAAGGGCAGGGGGTGATTGCTGGTTTTAGTCTGCAATGAAGTTGTAGCCAGTACTGGGCTACTAATGGTCAAGGTTTCCTCCATCAGCCTTAACCATGGGTTTCATTTTCTCTGTGAGTTAGCACCATGTGCTGCCTGGGACCTTTCAGAGAGCTCTCCTGCCGAGGATCTTGGCAGGGGGCTCCAGGTATGGAGCTGCCCAGTTACTCCCCAGCTCGTGGTTTCACTTGCTGCTGATGGCTTAGCCCCTCCCTCGTTACAAAACTCAAATTCCTAAACGTGTAAACTTTGAATGATGCAAGAAAGAAAAGAGAAAGAACATGGCAACAAATTAAAAAGATTTAAAAATGTTGTGCACAGAAGAAACACCCTGAAATTAGACGTTGAGAACAATGAAAGACTTTACCAAAGCAGAAGAGAAAAGGGGATTTTTACTAATGTTTAGCCCTGCCCAGTAGCCTGCATGCAAAACAGGTGAATTAGCAAGTGATTTTGAATAAAAACTGCTTTTGAGTAGCTAGAAAAATGAGCAGAAAGTTATGCATGACCATCAGGGAAAACAGAGCAGCTAGGCAGAGTGTATTTAATAAACTTGTGGCTGCCAGCACTATCACTTTGCTGTATGACCTGTAACAGAACTTTGCACATCATTCATTGAACAGTTTCCACTGAAACAGATACTAAAATAAATCCAACTTAATTAAATAGATAAAATATAGATTTTTCAGTCTAACAGAGTAGCCTGGAAAATTAATGTTTTTTACCCAACTACCTGCAAGTGCTTCAAAATTAAACTAAATCTCACCTATATTTGAACCTTCACTACTGAACACAAAATAAAGCAATTTCCATTCCCTTTCAAATCAAACTGCTCTAAGTGGTTCTATTTTTTTTTGTTTGTTTCATCAAGTAGATTTACAAGGAGTCTGCAGAAACAGAGAGCTTACAGCCAACGTACACAAAACTGCACACAGCCGTTTGCCATAGTACCTTGCTCAGTGTATTCCATAATACTTTATTCAGAGATGGACACACTGTAGAATAATTCATACTGAATTCACTGTTGAAAAATGCTAGGAAAACAACCACATTCAAATCCTTCTGACTCTGTTGTGTCTGCAGAGAAAGCCCCAGTGAAGAGCTGGGTCTTGTGGCATTCCCAGGAAGCTAACACCTGGTTCTTCAGAGAAGGTGAAAAGAAGTTTCATTTGTGAAACATCACTAAGTAGATCACAATGAAGCAATCCACCCAACAACGCTGAGATGGAAAACTGTGACATAAATCACTGCCTTTGAAAAAAGGCCTTTGATAAATAGGCATTTTTCATCACTATTGCTGTCTGGACAACAAGAAGAACCAGAGAGTATAATATGAGAATCAGGCTTGCATATTCAAGTAATGGAAATTCAGAATAATTACAGCTCTGAATTGAATGATGTTGTGAAGAAAAAAAATCAGGATGCAAGATGGTGGGGGACAAAATTATATAGGAGCATACACATTTTTTCAGTTAATTAAAAAAAAAATAAATGTCTAACTAATGTTCAGCATAGCCAATTAAACCTTGTTTTCTTGCTTTTTGCTCTTTTAAAATTTAAATCACTTTAAATGAGGTGTCTTTATTTTGAATTTGTCAAAGCACTTCAATATTTCTAAAACATTAAGTTAGAAAATATCATCATGAAATGTTTTCCTACATATTTTCATCAAATACAATTACTTATCATTTGTGACCAAATTTCAAAAATTGCATCAGTGCTTCCCACTAATCTGTTTTCCTAGCAAATTTCTGTTTGGCATCAAAATTCCTTCCCGATGTACGTATCCCTTCATCGGAGGTACCGTCTTGTCCACTTCCTGTTGCCATTTCTTTTGACCAACAACCATCTTCTTATGTGGACTGGAGCTCCTCCACCAGGCCTGTGTGTCCAAAACTGGTTTCATCATTTTGTCTTGCAAGGTCCACATCAAACAGATACACGTTACCAAACCCATAGCACATCGCTGTCATTGCCACGCAGGGTTTTCATCTAGACCATGCTTAAAAACTTTACATAATCAACAAACAAAACACAGAACTGACATTCGGTACCAAGCTCTTGGTTAGGGCTTGGTTACAGGTTTGAGCTGCCATGATCACTGTGGTATGGTCAAGCCTTTGCACTGATGTCTGGGAAGCTCCTGATTTGGGATGGCAACTGCAACTCATCGTTTTGGAGGCTGGTGAATGGTACACAGCAGCCTTGGGCCCAGCAGTGGTCACGGCACAGCAGGAACACAAAATGTCAGAGCAAAGGCCAGCCCAGCAGCCAGACCACAGGCTGTGCGGGTCTAGGATCTTCAAACACCAACTCTCTCTGCAACAACTGTTTAATCTCACAAGAGCAGGAGACTAAGATGCTTAGTATCCTTTATATATTTTCTGGCTTCTAGCTCTGGCTTCTGGCCTCACATAGCAAAACCAGCATTGTTAATCATCATGATCCCAGAGGCAATATTCTCTAAATAGTGTTCTGGGCATTCCTTTGAAGCATTTAGCGGGAACAGATTTCCCTGAGAAAATCCTTGTTCCTTCTACTTGCTTTTCAAGCAACCCAGTACTAACAAACCCCAAACATTCACAGAATATAATAAGCCCTGTGCCGCCCAGTTATAATTATGCCACACGCAGTGTTCAGGAGATAGAGCAGAATAGCCACTTCTCTTTCATGACGAGAAATGCTTGTTCTGGCCACACGTGGGGGAGACATGCTCATGGGGCTCTTCCTGCCAATGTGCTCCCAAGTCAGCAAGACTTGTCCCCCTGCCACAGGCAGGACTGGCTCTGACTTCCCAATAACCAGTGGGGCTGTGAATGAATACCACAAGTCTTGATTGTCCATAGAAACAGGTTGGGAGGAATCTGCTGACTAATTATCTCTCTCTCCCTTTCAAAGGCTGTTAAAGCTCATCTTATAAGCAGCCAGCTTTCTTACCTCCCATTTTTCCAAGAGGGTTGTAAAACTTCACTGCTCTGGTGGCAGGAAGCCCTTCTCTCACTTCCAGCTTAAATTTATTTAGTCAGTTTATCGCTGTTGCTCTTGTGAGAACACTGGCCTTTAGCCTAAACTGTTCTTTTCCCTCTTGATATTTATTCCCCTGTGATATTTATAGACAATAATCACATAGCCTCTCTGGTTTCATTGTGCCAGGATAAACAAGACAAGTGCTCTCCATGTCTTCAGCAATGCATTCCCTGATTATCCTAGTAGTCCCTCTCTGCACCCGTTCCAGGCTTAACCAACTTCACAGAACAGGGATGCTTGGCATTGCACAGCGCATCCAAAAAGATATCCTACCAGCACCCTGGGCAACATCACTGCAGCCTTTCTGTGCATGCTGGAAGCACCTTGGTGCCTACCAAGATGGTACCACTCTTTTTCCTAGATGCTTTTTACTGAAGGTGTAGCTTTAGCCATCCACAGGTGAGAGATACTCCACCAGCCACCGTGCCTGGCTTTCCCAGCCGAGGAGAACCCACCTCACCAGAACATGTTCCCATTGCCATCACCCTGCATTTTGTATCACTGAATTCCAGCTTGCTTCTAAATTCTGCAGGTCTTAAGGTCACCCAGTTCTCCCTGTATGTTACTCAGTCTAACTCTGGTATGAGATTAGCCTCTTCGTGTTAACAACTGCATTAGCACTCTCCTATGGGTGAACCAAGGATCCTTCACGGAAATGTTAAAGACCACCGTCCTCTTTAAGGAATGGTACCATTGCTTCCTCTTCAATCTGGTACTTCCAATCAGTTTAAATTACATTTCTGATTCCTAAATTCTATTTTGGTTGATAATATCTATTTAACACTTTACCTGCTACATTACTGAAATCCAGTCATCTACTTTTTCTGTAAAATTTCCATAACATCAGTTAAAAAAATCAATACAGTTTGACACAATCCATCTTTGGCAAAACCTCATCAAGATTTGTCCTATTTTTGTTTAATCTCTGTAACTTCAATTATCACCTCTTTCCAGTTAAGGCTGACTGTCTCACCTTCTCCTGAAAGCCTGTTGGGGCTCAGACCATCCCCCTATCATTTTAACATAAGCAAATTTTACATTTGCTGCTCTCTGCTCTAAGCCATTGTTTTCATAGATCTGTTTTACAATGGGCAATGCTTATGCATTTAGCAATTATGCCATTCCAGTTATGCCACTCTCCTCTTTGCTTGATTGTATTCACTTTGTACAGCTTTTATAAAATATCTACCTCAGCACTATCTGGGGTAGCAAAGAAGGCTGCGAGAGGAATCCTGACAGTTCAGGCAGTGGGATCTCAGGCTGCAGTTTGGCTATTTCATGTATCTTATCTTCCCAGGCTTCTGGCCTTACAGTAGGAATTCATCCAGCTGCATAAAGGTCTATCTCTAAAAGTTTGTGTACACCTGGAAACAGATCATTCAGCATAGAAATCTTGCTAATACATTCAGGTCTTATTTGTCATACTATTTTTGTATTACATATTTCATATTAGATATGAAAATATGTAATATTGAAAAATGTGAAGAAATATTTTCATATTATATTTGTTTTTATTATCTACAGGATAAAAATCTAACTTCCAAGCTCCACACTGAATAAATGAAGCAGAACTTAATATAAAGATAACCACTGTTAGTACAGTTATTTTAGCCAACTCAACAGGGCCCATTTTTAATGTAATGGTGCCACAGTTCATATACTGCACTGTGCTGTGGAATCCGCTGGCAGGAATGAAATCTGCTTATGTCAGTCTGGCAGGTATTTTTGCTGACCTTTGAGACATCCTTTTTACCATTTGTTATTGTCAGATTTTATAATAAAACGCTAACAGTCATCTTTTCTTATAATTCAACCTTATAGACAATGGCCTTGAAATGGCTCAGTGAAGCTATCACTGGCAACATAACGTGACTGGCTCCAAAATTCAGTTCTCTCACTAAGTCACCTCCACTAGACTCTTCCACACCACAGTGTGGAAGTATTACTGACTCTAGATTACATCTACCATCATGCTGTCTACCTTGGTTTCAAATTATTTTAAATTTTAAAATGTCAGCTGGGCCATTTCACTTCTGGCCAAAGTGATGATGTTGAACTTTCATACAGAAGAATTAGAAACAGGTTCTGACTTATTTTTCCTGCACAGAAGTAAAGGTCCTGGAAATATGACACAGAACACTACTCAGATGACAGATGCCCCCTGAAGAACTCTGTCCTTCTACCGTGTCTATTCCCATGCACACTGGGTGAATTATTGTTGCTAATAATACTGCTATTTTGCTTGCCCAGTAGTACCCACCATATACATAATAGTAAGACTGTAATTTCCAATAGCCATGAGCAAAATTAAAATGGAGATTAGGAATGAGAAAAAAAAAAAAATATTATTGTCTGCAGACTGTCACTTGATCAACAACGATAATCCAGGGAATGGTAAAGGCTGGGCACTTCAGTGCTAGACACCCTTTGTGATATTTCATAGATCTGGCTTGAAGCGAAGAACTTCTGTTCTGTGACAAAATCCAGCATTTCAAAATGTGATTCTATTTCAAATTAGAAAGCAAAGTGTTGGCCTTTCCCATCACATAAAGTTCAAAATCTATTTCTGAATACAAAAATGAAAGCTGTGGATACAGCAACAGCATTAAAAATTGCAATTAGCATTGTAACATAAACCTAAAGACAAGATGGAATTAATAGAAGTACAAAGTTGAAATGTTTTGACATAAACTGTTTTGTTAAAGTAGACTTCTCCCTGGAGAAAAACACTGAAAGATGCAGTCCTAAAAAAAAAAAAAAAAGTATAGACTAAGATATCTGCAGTTTTCAACAAAAAGCTGCACCAATGGAAACAAATGGTTTTGTAATCGCTGGGTCGAAACAATGTAACGTAAGGGTGTACTTGCTGCCACGACTAACAAATCTAACAACTGTTGACCAAAATTTTTAAAAAGGAAATAAAATATTAACTAATATAGCACTGACATGATCTCAACGTAGCTTTAAAAACTAAGTTTTTTTTCAAGTGCAAATGATGATTTGGAGAGCTCTTACTGATTCTGATCTGCACTATAAATAGCCAGACATTGTGAGAAGCCTCATGCTTCCAGTAATACTGGTAACTTCTGAATTGATCTCATATTTTATTTAACGAGAACTCCACACTGATGAACTAGGGTTGCTACAGCACAAATGAAACAAGCCACATCACAGACCATCAGGGAAAAGCTAAACTAAAAAATGCATTATATAGCTTGTAAAAAGTGTAGGAAGGGATTTCAGAGGAGGCATCAACAATAAACTAAAATCCTTCTGGGGTGAAGCCAGGATAGATTTTGGTTGAGCAATGCCACAGCAAAGAGGGCATCCCTCTTCCTTCGGGACATGAGTCACGCTGGATCACTCTGCTCCATCAGCAGACCACGCAGACCCGTCACGTCAGCCACACAATGAGTGCAAGAGCTGCTGCAGTGGCTCGTGCGCCTCTTGTGAGATACAGACCAAGCTGTGCAGGTATCAAAAAGCTGCCACAGTCCCTTTCCTCCTACAGACCTCCCAGGCCAGATCCTGTGGTCAGCCTCCAGCCCTGCACTGCTCCACCCAGCGCTGACACAGCTCTGGACAGTACAGCCTCTGTCCGTGTGTCCCCAAGGGCTGGCACCTCGTTGTGCACCAGTGGACACATTATTTAAGAGATGACAAGAGCTCACAGGCATGGGTCTGGAGAAAAACACACATACCTCAAAAAAAAAAAAAAAAAAAAAAGGAAAAAAAAAAAAGGCAAACAAGAAAATGCAAACAAATGACAACAACAACAAGACAGATAAATGAACAAAGCATGATCATGATTTCCCTGCCAGCTGCTGTGAGTCTGCACCTCAGAAGAGGCTTACCCTGATAAGAGCTGCTCAGTGCAGGAGCAGACAGCTGGTGTGGTCAACACTGGCTGCAAGCATGAGAGAAGCCCAGAGGTTTCTGAGAGGGAATTACAGTAAGTGAGCCTGTGATCAGTCCATACAGTGCACTTCCAGAGTTACTACAGAATAAAGGAAAGTCCTGCCTGAGACAGAAAATATTTTTCTAAGTAGCAACCTTCCTGTAACTCTCCTGAGAAACAGCTTACAAGAAAAACACCCAGATGCTTATCGTATGATTTCCTATTTCCACAAATGGTCCTCAGACTGGAGCTCTCAAAGAAGGAAGTTTTCCACCAAGAAAGAAGCTAACCAGTTGCGTTTACATCTTCTCTGTTTATTGCAGCCAGACACAAATAGCATGACAAACTGTGTGAGGGAGCCAGCAGCAAGCATCACGAGGTGAGAGAGATCATTATCAACCAAATGCTTTCTGATCCCAGATTAGCAGCAGGCTCAAAAGAACTTACTGAGCACGGCATTAAACAAGGGCAAGAGAGCGGCTCTCAGGGCACTTCATTTCTGATGCCTTCGTGATGACCTTGCCCGTCCCTGCCAGGTGAGTCCTGTCCTGTCACTGCCGCAGAAGGGTGTTCAGCAGAAGGGCTGAACAAAGCACAGACACTTGCCATGCCATGCGGTTGTACTGTTCAGAGAAGCAGCACTGGCCTAACACACATTCAGCTTAATGACCTGCAGGACCACCTGCCCATCACCCGACGGCAGCCTGAAACAACACCTGTGGGAGGCGATGGCAGCGGTCCTGAGCAGAGGCAGATGCCAGCCCCTAGGCACAGGGGGTAAGGGCCCCCAGATGGCTGATGGTGACCCCATGCTCTCTGGGACGGGCAGTGGGAAGCCGGGTTGCCATGTTCTCATTCTTTCCAAGAAGCTCTGGCAAGCAGCAACACGGGGCCAAGCCATAATGAATTAACTCTTGAAAAACGTCCTGCTAGTGCTCAAACCTTGGCAAACAAGGCACCAAATGCACTGGCTAAAATGATCCTTTCACTGGTACTCGAGCAATGAAGTACACTACTACCTGCATGATTTATTATTATTATTTTTTGTATTACAGCATTGTCTAGGAGCACCAATTTCAATCGCTTTCACTGTAAAAAGAGAGAGAAGTCAGTTTCTGACTTCAGAGTTTGCAAATCCAAATAGGGAGGAAATAAAGGTCCATGGCTGTCCCCCATCACTGGCCAGGAGCAAAATCAAGGAGCTGTATCACCCAGGATCTGGATCAGTTCTTGATTTCCTACACAAAAGTGCCTGCTAGCACAACTGAGAGTACAACAGCACTAATTGAAAGATAAAGCTAAGCAGGTTTTAATGAAAAGAGTGACAGTAAATACTATGAAAAGAGTGATGGTAAATACTCCTTTGTGCTACAACTCAGAAAACAAAAAATTTCAGTGCAAAAGTTCCAGCATGTCACCAAGGCTCTGACTTGAACCACTCAGTCTTCTTCATGCCTTAATACAATTTTATGATCTAATATCTTCCGGATGACAGTTGCTTAGTTACAAAAGCTCTCAGATCAACAGCTACAACATCCAAATCTTGCCAAAGGTCAGATCCCACTGCATGATCATTCAGTGTCTTAAAGACATGTCTTTCATTATTTTCCTTAGCATCTGAGATAAATTTTACTTAGCATCTGAGACATTTTACTATAATAGCTTGTGCTCTGTTGAAGCAACAGTACAGCCTGGGACAGCGTGTGCAATGTTACCATTGTAAGTATAGACATGCTCTTATAATCTATTACATAAAGTTTGTGTCTTAGCCACACACACACACACACAAAAATCCTGGAAGAGAATAGAATAATGAAGTAAAGTTGTAGAGAAAAAAGTTTGATAAAAAGAGGATGAATATTTTCAAGCTCAGCCTATGCAAGTTCTGGATCTTGGTATGTCACTACGACCTTCTGCCTGGCTGACTTTCCTATTTGCCAAGTCCTTTTCCACTCCTGCTGTTCCAGTCACTTCTTTTGTATCACTGCATCACCACGTTGCCACGACCTCTTACTGCCTTCCCTGTATGTTTTGTACCAACACAGCTCTGGCTATATCCCCCACACCTAACTGCTTATTCTGTCTGTGAGAGCTATCTGTTTGTAAGCATGGGTCAGCATTTAATAAAATTAATTTCAGGCTTGGAATAACTTCAAGAAAACTTAGACCAACAAGTCTGGCAAGTCTCTACTTCACAGATGGCAGGCTCATCTTCCTCATTTATGGCTGTTTTCTGGTGAGACAAACACTTCACTCTTCCTCTCCTAACCTCAAAGAAAGTTGAGACATTTTAACGGTAAGTGCCAGTATCTTCTGTCGCTAGTGTTACTGCCAGAGATCAGCGTCCCTGCTCTCTTGACAGTACTTGCTTTCAGACTGTTTAGCTCCCATCCCTGCCTTCTTCCCTATCACAACAGACCATAAAACCAGGACAGATAATGGATCCCGGGGGCTTCCACAGCTGAAGGTTCCTTAGCTTACCACCCAAGTCCAGAAACAGCCACTGCAGAAGCTGGAGATAGGCAAGTGACTTCTCTAGTGAGAGTGTGGATGCATTATCTCTAAATTACCGTTGAAAACCCCCCTCTATGACCTGGGAGCTTGCTGAAAATTGCCCTAATGCACCTCGAATGATACAGCAGGTGCAACAGGATTTTAAGGGCTGATGGGAAGTTTTTTACAACTTCCCGTCCGCATCCCACCACTCCAGGAACAGACAGCAGATACAAGGGACTGCTCAAACTTCCAAAAATACCGTGAATGCATCAAGAACTGCCCAGTGCCCTGCGTAAGAAGTGACCACAATGCCCCTATTGTTCTACTTACTTATACAGTCTTGAAGGCAGTGCTTTGAAGTATGCAAGTGCTAATACAACACCAGAGACATGAATGTTTTTATACCTGCTGAGCTTTTATTCACCCCAGTTCGTATTAAGAGTCTTTGTATTACAGAATTTCATTACCAACTTGAAAGCCTCCTTGTGAGTAACCCTGGAAAGGCTTGTTTCTGTAAATCGCTGTGCTCATTTTGTACCCTACAAAGAGCAGAAGGACCAACCTGTCAAGGAACTGTTCCCTTCACAATGAGGTACAAAGCAGACAGGCAGGCCCAGACCCTGTACCAGCAAACACATTTTCCCCCAGGGTCAGTACTTGTTAGCATCTATTAGTTGTAGAATTCCATAGTTATCTGAGTAATGTCAGAAAGATCAAAGAAAACCCAACTGACTTAATGAGCCATTTGCAATTTCACTAGAGCTGCCGTGCAGATTGAAGCATGAAGTCTTTGAGACAAGTAGATATTAGTGACAGCACACAGCAGCAGTGCTGGGAGAATGAGCATTTACTTTACATGCTGAAAAACACTTGCTGTTTTCTGTATACACAGGGTCAGACTGTACTTGGAGAGTGTGATGATAGCATCACATAAAATATCTTTATGAGCAGCCACCCAGCACACACCAGGACTGCAAACAGGTGTTCTGGTGCCTAACATATTACAAGCAAGCCAAATCAAGGAAAAGACTATGAGGAAAATCAAAAACACCCTCCAAAACCCCAAAGCCAAGCCACCAATTATGCGGGTGGTCAAGCTGGTGATCACCATGTCACCTTCCTTTCTGGACTAAATCCCAGAGGCTACTGATATGCACACTTAGATCTATATTAGTATGTAATAAGGTTATTAAAAATCCTATGCTTTTGTATTTTCGTGACCAGACAAACAAATCAGACACAACCACCCAGCACCTCCCAAGGGATCATTATACTAAAATCCTTGTGCACACATCACTCCAGTGATGAAATGCCACTAAAACATCTGTCAGTAAAAACAGATGAATACACACAGACCATGCTAGATTTTACTGTGGAGGACCACTGATGGGGCAGCGAGATGCTTCAGTTGACAACAAGGTCTCATCGTGCTGGTCTGTGTGCAAACCCAGAGACAGCTTTCTGGGGAGGAGCTAGAAAAGTAATTTGAGGAATAGAAACACTAAGGATTCGGCTGCATTGCACAGCAAACTGATAAAGTCCACAGTAATGATAGTTTGTGCCTTCTGAAAAGTGGGAAAAAAAAAAAAAAAGAGGAAGAGTTGCCTCCGAAGACAAAAATAATGACATAATGATGGCCTAGCATGCTAGCACTACAGACCTTAGTGAGGGACTGGGTCTGCTCTTGCCTCCTGGCAGTTTAAGAGCTCACGCAGCCTCTGTGCTGCCATGGGTTTGCTGAGAACTAAAGCCAAACAGCTCATTTGAAATTGCTGCTCTCAGGCAGCCCATAACATCGACAGACATCAAGACTACAAGGAGGAAGTGCACTCACACAATTAGCAAAATACAGTTGCCATTTCCAATATTTGTTTTTCTACATAATTTAAAAACATCATCAGTCAGTACCAAGTGTGGATCCAAAACAACAAACTCTCACTCTCCCAGCAACACAGAATCCCTCAAAAATTAAGCTGGATGAAGTATGGCTTGGAAGAGGAATGCACCCTCTGTAGCTGTTCCCCACATCCCACTTCTTGCAATTTCAGGGATTATTTTTCTTTTAATATCTACCTATTTGCCAGCTAAATCTGACCCTGCTTAGTTTATGACTGCACCCAGAGATGACTTTTCTCCAGACAGCTTCTGTGTCCTACTTACCACCCCTGTTATTAATGCTGCCTATGCTTTGCCTCCACTTCAAAGGTTCCTGTTTGCAGGATATATATATATATATATATAATTTTATTTTTTTGCTGTGGTTGCTAAGGGGAAAGCCTCAGCATGGTGGGCAAGGATTTTGTCACATGTGAGCTGTAGGGAGCCTTATCCTTACAGATTAATTTGGAAATAAAGGAACAATAGGCTGTGTTTATTTTCCACTCCTCAAAAGCTTTGAAAGTATCTCAAGATTCTTCTGTTCTCTAAACAAGATCTGTTATTCTTCAGTATCATTCAACCAGAGACAACAAAAAGAATATAATACTTGTCTCCAGTGTCAGTTGCCAGTCAGAGATAAAACTAATAATTTCACTACAAATCAGAAAACAAACTACATTAATATAAGGAACAGCTCAACAAGCATCAAAAGGTTGTTTCACAACTGTCTTTCAGATGTACTAAAGGCAGCTGCCTCACTGTGAAGTTAATTCAATAAGCAGAGGGAATGTAATTCATTTGGTACATACTGTTTGCTAATCAAAGAGTACTTCTTGGCACGTAAACTGTGCACGACAGAATGTTAAGCCTGAAAACATATTGTTAGTCCTCCAATTTTTCATCAAATCCAAGAACGTAACGTACGCGCATGCAAGCGAGTCTCCTCATTCAAGTAACCAAGATAAAAGCTGTGGAACGAAGTTCTGTAATGGCGATCCGTGGTCCTGGGGAGAGCTCACGGAAACAGCTTTTTCCCCTGTATTTGTGCAGCATACAAAGCTTGATGACTTTTTCATTTCTCCTTCCTTCAAATTATTATCCCACTGAGGATCATGTGTTATGACAGCAGCCACACCTATGAACAAAGTTAATCAATAAAAACAGAATAACAGAATGGTTTGGATTAAGGGGCCATAACAACCATCTAATTCCAACATCCCTGCCCTGGGCAGGGACACCTCCCACTAGATGAGGTTGCTCAATGCCTTAAGCACTTCAAGGGATGGGGCATGCACAGATTCTCTAGGAAATCTGAACCTCACCACCCTCATAGGAAAGAACTTCCTCCTAAATATCTAATCTAAATCTACCCTTTTTTAGTTTAAAGCCATTGCCCCTTGTCCTATCACTTCAATCCCTGACAAAGAGTCCCTCCCCAGCTTTCCTGCAGGCTCCCTTTAGGTATTGGCAGGCTGCTGTAAGGACTCCCCGGAGCCTTCTCCCCCCCAGGCTGAACAACCCCAACTCCCTCAGCCTTCCTTCACAGGAGAGGTGCTCCAGCCCTCCGAGCATCTTCGTGGCCCTCCTCTGGACCCGCTCTAACAGCCCCACACCCTTCTTGTGCTGGGGCCCCAGACCAGGACACAGCCCTCCAGGGGGGGCCTCACAGGGGCAGAGCAGAGGGGCACAATCCCCTCCCTCCCCTGCTGCCCACCCCTCTGTTGGTGCAGCCCAGGACGCAGTTGGCCGTCTGGGCTGCAAGCACACACTGCTGGCTCATGTCGAGCTTTTTGTCCACCAGAGCCCCCAGGTCCTTCTTGGCAGGGCTGCCCTCAATCCATTCTCTGCCCAGCCTGTATTGGTGCTTGGGATTGCCCCAGCCCAGGTGCAGGACCTCAGACACGGTGCAGTGTGGAGCAGGGTCAGGAACATTCTGGAAAGGCGCGAGCAACACCACCTCAGGAGACAGCAGCGCTGCGCCTACACCACAAGTAGCCACACCGAAGAGCTGCCAATGTGACCGGTTTATTGGCTACGGAGGAATATTCCACCGTGCTCCTTCATGCGACATGAGCTGCAAAGCAACAGAAAGGAGCGTGCCTCGCTGCACGGTGTCTGTTTGCAGTTTCCCTGGGCTGACAGATGCTGCAGCTGACAGAAACCACATACTCCCTCTCAAACCATTGTTCTTGCAATCTTAAATGATCTCATCAGTAATGAGCAATTTCAGAGATGAAAATCTGATATGTCTTATTGTATCCACAAGGATCTGAACTTTGTTCTGTTCTCAGAATTAAGTAGATATGTGACAGTGACCACTGCTAAAATGATGGGGAAAAAATAGGCAAGCAAAGGTTTTATTTGAAAATGCTGAAGAGGAACATTTTTAAAATATAGTCTTTCATTTAGGGGGAAAAAATATATATGAAAATTCAGCCTTATTCCATATTTACATCACAACTTCAATATTCCAAAATTCAATGTGGGGAAAAAAACCTCTCCAGGAACAGTTACAAAACTATGTCCAAAAGCAACACGCTGCAAAGCTCTTTGTCAGCATTTATTAAAAGGCAGAAAGTAGTAAAAAATCTATATATGTTTGCAGCAACTGCCAGATAGCACATGTGCGATCTACCTGGACACAATAATGGGATCTGACGTGTGTACTCATTCTGAAAAGGACAGAATAATGTTTCCAGGAATAATCATTAGATGGTTCAAAGCAGCAAACACAGTGCAGCTGGAACATACACCCTGACTCCTTTAGTATGGATTACATACTTTTAAATTACTGGTATATTAATGCAGTGAGATTGGAGAGAATTCTGTAAATTCCACTGATTGTCTTCCACCCTTAATTGCTTATCTATTTATTTTTAACAGGATCATCATCACATTAAGGAGCAGTTTTGAGTATACTTGATGTTTACTTTCAGAGCAGTTAACTCAATACACAAGGTCTATTTCTGTGCAGTTTAACGCATATTTCAAGCCTGTGTCTTCACGCATCGTATTTATTTTTTTAAAATAACTAACAGGATTTCAATTTCCATACCAGCTCTGAAAATGATTTTAAAAGTCCATTTCTTTTGCAACGTTTACAAGAGCTATGCAAAGAAGAAAAGAAGTATCCATAGAACAGACATGATTACACACATAGGACTCATGTGAAACTCTCAGTTGCACTTTGGAAAAAACAACACTGCCAGGTATTCCTGCCCAATTATTTACTAACATTTCAAGTGTTTTAGTTGTAATCTCAAAATTTGCTGTAGACAAGAGCATACGGAGTGTTCAAACACAAATCATTCAGAGCTTAGACAAACATATCCAGAAACCATTTGAACCTTTTATTTCTTAAACAGCTTCAAAGAAGCACTTTATGAGCCAGAGGGGAAAGAAAGGTTTTTTAACTGGCTATTCTATTAATGCAGCAACTTTTAAGATGAACCTGGTCGTTTCGCAATTGTGCTACTTCATGTTCTAAAGAACACTCAGAAAGATGTTTATCTGAGAAAAGAAATCCCTGAACAATGAGGTGAGTGTTTAACAGTAAAACCCACCTGCAAAGTGGGATTTCAGTTCTAAGTAGTGCTCTTCAGATTCACCAGTAAGAGAAACACACAACCCAAAGGAGTCTATAAAAACATTCATGGAGAAGAATATACAAACACCTGCAAGTACAGTCACACAAGCATTTGTGAATCATATTCAACTGCCTATAAAACCATTTGTGTCACCAATTTGTCTTTTCAGGTAACATGTGTCCCTGTTTTTCCTAGTTAATAGTCACTTGGGAAAGCTGTCATGAAAACAGTTCAACCCTTCTCAAAAGCGAGGCATGTTTTCTTTTCAGGGTGTCTTCACAGTGTCATGGACACTGTGCCATTCATCACAGAGAAGAGGACAGTGCTCCCAGTAGACCTTCCTGGTACAGGCACGTCCAACCAGATAGCAGAACATCAGCAGGCCATTCATCCCCATTATGTATTTTTCCTTTCTGCATCTTTTTTTTTTTTTTTTTTTTGAAAAAAACACCTCTTGTGCTTTGACATTAAATTTCAGGTTTCCTAGCAAGTTGTCAAGAACATAGTTGCACATACATGCCTTTAAGCTGAAAATTGGCTGTGATTTATCAAAGTCAGAACAGTATAAATAATGCAAGTCTTGCACAGACATTTTGCAATGTAACAACCAATGGCCTGCCAACACAGCATTCCAAATACACAACCTCTACAGTGGTCTCCAGAGTTTCTTTCCTCAAGAAATTCTGTACGATAATCAAAGGGCTGTTAGAAACCAAATGCACCCTAATGGTGTCTTGACAGCTGATACAGTGTATGATCATATGCAGAAAAAAGTCACGCATCCTTAAAGTGTATAAGGATAGAAAAGGATGCAAAATTCTGCATTGTCATGACTTTGCTGACAAGCCAAAATTAAAGAAAAACGATTTACTCTGTACCTGAGGCCCGGTGCATAAAACAGACTTAAATAAACTCAGTGCAGCCTAAACTTAAATATTGTATTCAGTTCTGAGCTACACAATACAAAAAGGGCATTAAGATAAGGCATGCCCTCCGAGAAGGGAAGCAAAGCTGGTAACAGGGCTGGAAGGCATGTCCTGTGAGGAGAGGCTGAGGACACGGGTTGTCCAGTCTGGAGAAAAGGAGGCTCAGAGGTGGTCTCATTGCTCTCTGGAGCTTCCTGAGGCGAAGCAGAGAGGGAGGTGCCAGTCTCTGCTCCCTGGAAACTGATCACAGGACACAGGGGAACAGCACAAAACAGCACCAGGGGAGTTCAGACTGGACATGAGGGAAAATTTATTTACTGTGAAGGTGGTCAAACACTGGAACAGGCTTCCTAGGGAAATGGTCATTACTTCCCATTTTTCTCAGTGTTAAGAGGCATTTGGATAATGTCCTCAATATAATGCTTTATCTTTTGGTTAGCCCTGAAGTGGTCAGGCAGAGGGACTATATGGTCTTTATAGTTCCCTTGCAACTGAACTATTCTGTTCAGGCAAATTTGTCCACATCCAGAGAGGAAATCTGAGCGAAGATGATCAGTGCCTATGGTGAGAAACCACATTCAAAAAAAAGACCAGAACTTCTGCATTCAGGTAAAAAATAAACGTCAAGCCAATCCATAAGATTTCATGATGATTTAGTGCCAGATTTTCTTTTGAGATACAAAAGCTCCTCCTTAAACACATTTCACTAAATACATTAGGATTATGCCCAAATTCTGACTCTTAGTCACAATAGCATGGTAAAAACAGATCTGCTGGAGTTTCCTGAAAAGAAATCAGAAAAAGCAGCATTTCTGACACACGTTCAGCATAGTCAGCAGATGTCACCCACCAGGAACTTACCTTTCTGTGATTGTTTCTCTGAGACCACTAGCAACCCCTTTCACCACTGTACTAGCCTTTGGTGTCAGCACTACTTGAGAAATAAAAAAGGAGCCCTTCTTTCTTCTTTCAGTGATCGACGCCTGCAGGAACTGAATCAGTTTTTCCGGATCTGTTGTGTTTGCCCATGGAGCTGGCATCATCTGGCCTGGCCAAAGAAATGGTACCTCAAGAGCCACTGGGCTGTGATAAAAAACCAGCACTTGGTGTTCCTTTTCCCACAGGTACTGGAGGCTTACTTCATGGGCAAATATAGCAGGACACATTTTGTTTCCATACGTGTCCTTGAGCATTTGGACAAGCTTTTCATGATGATATTTCTGCATCCCATAGAAATGATTGAAGTCCAAGAAGACCACTTCTTTTGGGTGGTCAGCAAGAAATGCATTGATCTCTTCCAGGCCCTCCTTGACTTTGGCACTGAATAAGCCGTGAGCAAAGTAGAGTTCGTTGTCTGGGTCTCTTGGCTTGGTGGAAATCCTAAGGTCAAAATACCGTATGCCTGCCCCCAGCTGGCTGGTGAAGTTCATGGTCTGTGTAGCCAACCACTTCCTCATCAGCTTTTTAGCCACAGTCCCAAAAACAGACACAAAATTCTGGACCGTTTCTGGCTGTTCAGGCCCAACCGGAGAGGCTTCGTCAATGTAGAAGCTAAAGGAGTCATGAGACCCTAAAAACACAGCAAAGGAAAACAATCAATGTTGGATTTACATGTTAGAAGGCATTAGTGATTCTTTTTCAATGAATGTCATTTTCTGACCTGTACCAGCACTTGACAACAAACTCCTCCCCTGTCCTTTTTCTCAATACACAAGCTTTGTCTGGCAGCATTTACCCACCAGAGCTTCACAGGAACATGACTGAAAGGCAGTGCCTGCTTTACAGCTTATCTGGGCTCTACCTCACTCTTTTAGCTCTTACTTACGCCTTTTATCCCACTTAACTCAGAGGGCTCTGAACTTCAAAACAAGCCTGATGTAATTACAGCGATGTCAGGCACATAACAAATCCCTAGCACCAACAAGAAGATGAGAATCTGGCCCTCCACACTGAATCATGCCCTGTCTAGTTTACAGAACTGAAGAAAAAAACACACACTTTTACTTGAGTTGAAAAACGCCAAGGACACGTAACCTTTCTGACCTTTATTTCAAGTCTCATCTTGCCATCAGTTAGGTTACTAAATGCTGTTTTCCTTAGTAAATATACCTCTAAAATTATTTGATTTCTCTTGTTACATAAATGAAACTGAGCTAAGGACAACATTGTGTTTCTCTGCTAAAACACAGCAACTTCATTGTGTGCCTTCCACAAGAACAGAACTGCTATTTAACATACCTATGTAAAGAGGTTGCCATTTTCTACAGCATAAGGTAGTTGCATACAAAAATACCTAAGACAATTTGGTCTGCAAAATTCTCTTTGTGTCAAGGTATGTCCATTAAAAAAAGCTACACACTTATTTTGTCAGGCCTTTAGATATTTACATGAATGAAGCTGATAATGCTAATGTTTTGGACATCTGAAAAACATGATAGTTCTCCATAAGGGACTATGCCTTGCTTTATGGAGGGATAAGGTCACCCTACAAAATGCTACCATTCTTGCCCACTACCAGTTTTCCGCAATCTACACGGACTGTCTGACCAGCCTCACTGTCCCAGCGGTGGAGGATGTTGCTCAGAGTCACCGCAGCAAGGAGAGGAGGTCTGCTCCTCTGCCTGTGCCACGCCGCTTGCAGAACTCCTCCAAGGTCAGCAGGACTCACATCTCCGAAATGGACCGTAGTGCTCAGCACTCAGAGATCCAGCTCCAAGCATCAAAATGAGTTCAGAGAACAAGTCGTGTTTTCTGCTATTGATGCTTTTTTTAGGTGCTTTTCAAAATCATTTTCCAAGGCACTCATGCTGTGGCAAATAAGTATCACATTAGTGAAATCCTGCTAGTCAGTCATTTCTGATGGCGATGCTATTTTAACTGAGCTGGAACAAACCCTATAAACTGAAGTGACAGCTGTAAAATTTGCTTCTTTAACAATAAATGGAGTCATGACAAATCATCTTAAACTCTGGCTTGAATTTGGCTTTGTTTAATCTGAGAAATGTCTTAAAATTTTGTACACCCCTGCTTTCCACTGTTGTCTCTTTGAACTGCATTTTACTAATATTAGATAAGTTTTTCATTTTGATGAAGCTTTCTACTGCTATGTGTTGAAGTAATACCATATTCTTCACAGCACCTGATTAGATCACGGACTATCTTGTTACACACTGATATCCCAAGGGGCCAGATCTGCATACAGAATTTTAATGGTAAAACAAATGATTAGAGCAGTGACATGTTTCAAGAGCATTACAGTGAAAAATCAATAAGATACATTAAATGTTCTGCACAGTGTAACCTGCACTAATCTAGAAATCAAAGTAAATCCAGTCCCATTTAAAACAAAGCATAGTTATTGATATTATCAAGGACGGATCTTGCAAACTCTCACTTTGTCCACTGAAGTTCCTTTGATTTCAGTAGGATTTATGTCAGAATAGGTATATATCTACAAACAAGAATAACTGATTGCAGTAGTGGGCCCCAAATGGTAGTAAGATTAATTAAACCATTTGTCCTTTATCGTCAGTTCAGTAGCCTCTGGGAACCTGCAGTTGCAGAAGAGGCAGCTAAGCTTGACCACCACAGCCAATACGCCATGTATACCATGCCTAGCACTACTTAAATCTACTCAAATCAAGAGAGGCAGCACAGTTCTCAGGCAGAAAACTGAGGTGAAAAACTTGACAGCTGGCAGCTACCAGCTATCACTAACACAGAACATGGGGTGGGGGGCCAGAGGGGAACATCATAGACAGAAGCTACTGATCATTACAAGCAGGACAGACTACATTTTTTTTCTTAATTAAGAAAATTCATGCACATGTTTGAATCTAAAAACTGGGTGAAATTTCACATTGGGTGAAAGGCACAGAGAAGAGGACACAGGACACTGAGAAAGTCCATGTTTTGTAACTAGAACAGGAAGGACCCACTAAATTCCAGAGAGAAAATCAAGCTTAATTAAACTTGGTTTACAACAAAAGGAACTGATGTGAGCTCTTCCAAAGTATGTAAAGGTTCATCCTGACTGAAAGAAAAACAGCAAATGTTTTTCTCTTTCCACATGTATAAGTAGTTTGATCAGGTCATTTAAATGTTTATTCTCATCATGCACTCATCTGTATTCCTTCTGCCTTCACCCTGCACTCCTGTCTTAGCCAGCTTGCTCACCTAACTCTGGGAAATTCAAAATCCTTACACCTGGCAGAGCAAATTAGCGTATGACCTTGTGTATTGCCATGTCCCAAATCACTATGTTCCTGGTAACAAGAGGATCCTGTATGGACATACACTTGTTGGTAGCAAGCAGCTTTCTTTCCAGTCTTGCTTTGGTACACTGGGACACTCTCCTTCTCCTTTGCCACTGGGCAGTGGACTTGTTGGTTCTCTGTATAGCCAGATCTCTGCTCCTATAAAGAAAGGGTGCAGGGTTGTCCTGTTTTTGGCTGGGGTTAAGTCAGTGGACTTCATAGAGGCTGGTATGTTGTGTGATGCTGTGCTTTGTGATGGAAACAGTGCTGACAACATGTCAATGTTTCAGTTGCTGTTGAGCAGTGCTCACTCAGAGCCCAGGGCGTTTCAGCCCCTCGTGCTGCCCTGCCAGGGAGGGGCTGGGGGTGCACCAGGAGCTGGAGGGGACAGGGCCAGGACAGCTGGGCCAGGCTGGCCAGAGGGGTGTCCCACACCGTGTGGTGCTGTGCTCGGCCATAAAAGCTGGGGGAACGAAGGAGGAAGGGGGGATGTTCGGAGTGATGGCATTTGTCTGCCCAAGAAACCATTACAGGTGGTGAGCCCTGCAGTCCTGGGAGGGGCTGAGCACCTCCTGCTGATGGGAAGCAGAGAGTGGGTTCCTTGGTTTGCTCTGCCTGAACGCACGGCCTTTGCTTTACCTGGTAAGCTGGCCTTGTCTCCATTTACTGTCACAGTAATTGCAACTGGCCAGTTTAGTTTTGTTGGATCACGGTGTGTGTGTTTTAAGTGTCTCTTGATAATTGTTTCTAGGGTTGAGAGATGAGAAATGAAGCCTTTGTATTTCTGGGGAGTGTGGAGATAAGCAGACACAGAATAGTTTAGGTTGGATGGGAGCTCCCCCAGTCATCTGGTCCAACCCCTGCTCAATTCTTTCAGAAGTTCTCTTGTCCTGCGTTATGAGGTCTCCTGCCCTGTTCAGCAGCAGACCGGCATTTTTCTTGCTTTCTTTTGCTGCTGGTCTAGCTGCAGGAACTCTCTGTTAACCTTTCCCACCCCTTACAGACTTTTTGAACTTAGATGTCAGCTAAACACTTTTCAGACGTTCAAGGGTAAAATATGCTGTATCACTTAGACTGCAAGAGAACAGCTGCTTGTACTCTTACAATGGAGAATGGTCTCCTGTTTTCTTTAGTGAATTCCCTTAATAGGACAATTGGGAATATAAAACGCACTGTTGCTCAGCTATGGACATATTTATGGCTTCCCTGGAGGGCTAACCCCCCATTTAAAAAATAATTGGGCTCAACACTGAAAAAATCCCTCAGGGAGAATGTGTTTCAGTTCAGAATTGTTTCTTCAATCCCACCAGAGATTTACAGAGAGGCACAGCAAAGCTACTATTTTCGGTGGCTAAGCCTCAACACATCATTCATAAAGAGGGCAGGCGCAGCTGAACTTCATTCACTCTTCCCTCCCCTTGCCTCACTGGGAGCTCTGGCCATCGCTCTTAACAATCGCCTGGCAAATGGCACCTAAAATAGAGGTGCTGATTCTAACGGTGCTCCCCAACACGCCCCTGACAGCAGCAATCACATCCTGAAGGTGCACAAGCCACAGCAATTCCCCAAACAGGAGCAGAGTTTCACAGGTTTGCCCTCCTTACCTTCTCTCACAGATTTCAAACTCCTGCCTCTGCAGTGGGAGTTACCCAGCGACTGCCAGAAGTACAGCCTTTTACTGTTGCTTTGGGTGTCATTAGAAGCTTTACCTGCCGCTGTTTCCTATATTTAGGAGATGACATCCCTTGGTGACTATTGCTGAAGCATCACATGCCGATGCAGTCTAACCTTTTGGAAAACATCCTTGCCAAGAGTGCTCTACAGAGACTGACACCGGATCTCAACGTTTCTCAGATGCTGCAGAGGACAGCATGGACAGATTCCCTGACATCTGCTACCAAAGGCAACCAAAGCACATGTGCTCCCCATTTCATTTGGTCTGTTCTCACCATCTCGTTTATCCTAAAAACAGTCATACAAGGACAAAAAGCTCTGAATCTTTACTCAACAACATTGTGATCAAGGAGTAGCAAAGTCTTTGTGCATGAACACTAGACTTGCTGCAGCTTAATATTGTGTTTCAGCTTCTTTTTAAGACAGCGGAGCACTCACTGCTGTCCCAGCCAAAGCCACAGCACATCTCAGGAAGTCAAAACGTGCTGGCAAGAGCAGTGGACCTCAGGCTTCATAAAACCTTTAGTACTTAAACTGCTTGGGTGACACAAACTTAGTTTGGTAAAAAGACTGCCTAAGACAGCAACACAAAAGCAACTGGGAGGGGAAAGAACACAGTACATATTGTGCAGTGGCCCAGCCTCCCCAGAGGTAACTGTGTGGCTTACCAACTCTTCCAATATGCATCAACAGCTGTAAGCCCATAACTCCATCTGAAGGTCACGGGGCTTACAGTACTCACGTAATGCAGAAATCCAGGGTCAGAGCATGAGTACACATACAGCTTACTCTGGTATAAATAAGAGGCTGCACTGTTATGCTGGCCACATTAGGTTACCATGCAATGCATGCAGACAACCCTCTGCTACCCCTGACACCTCAGCCCAACTTCAAAAACCCTGTCAAAACTGCATGAGAAGTAACTGGTCTCTCCAAGCACCATGCTGCTGTTCCAAGAAAACTAGATGCACAGACAGCCTGGTGCAAGTCAGTTTGGATTTGGAAAAGAAGAGCTGAGAAGCCTACAAGTGCCCTCCCATAGTGGGACCAGGAAGCTTCCCCCAGACCTTTGCCTTGTTCCGCACCTGCACCAAGAAGCCTGCAGCGGTGGAACTGGCCACCTCCCAGGTCTCACCCACTCAAGCCCACCATGACCACGCCAGCCGGCTGGCGAGGGAGCTCATCCACAGCCTGGCTCCTGCACCTCAGCCTCCAAGAGCTGCACGGGATTTCTGCAGATCCCCTCCCGTGAACAGTTCTGGCACTGCCCGCGGGTGAGCCAAGTTTTTCAGAACAAGTTGCCTGCAGCATGAGCAGGATCATACCTAGCTTTTGGCTTTCTGAAGGCTCAGGAAAACTTCTTAAGGGAAAGCCAAATCAGTCGGCACTCTTCCCAGAGTCCCAGTCAGCCAAAGAGCCTCATATTCTTTTACCTTGGTATTATCACAGTAATCCCTTCTTAAGTCAGACTTTTCTCTAAAAGAGAACAGTATCTTTTAATAGGTAGCAATATCTGGCTTTTAGTCAAGTGAATCATCTGATCAGAAAATAAGAAAAACTTATTCTACAAGCCCACATTTTGCAGGTGGTGAGCTAGCCCATACATAAATCAAACGGAATAGCCCCGTCCCAAGTGGTGAAAACAAAAGAGCTATTTTATTTTTTGTACATAAAGCCTTGAAGTTTCTATTGAATGAGACAAACTAAAATGAAGACATTTTAGAAATAAAGCCATTAAACTTGAAATGTCTATGAGGAAACATCAACATAAATCAATCCACTTCTTAAAAATCAAATCTTCCCCCAGGTCACACAGTACAAACAACCTAATACACAGACAGTCAAATCTCTCAAAGCCAACGGTTTTAACCTGTTAAGTGTTAATGTGAAGTGTTAAAATGAAGAAACATTTTAATTTCCAAAGTATAACTACAGGGATGAATTGACCTTGGTTTTCATTGGGAGATAACAGATGAAGTACAAGTCCGGAGCCCGATTCTAGGAACACTCAGCTGTCTGAATGCTTTTAATTACGAGCAGGAAAGAGCCCCATTTTCCTCCAGCTTCTTTCAGAATAATAGAATTCCAAATTGCTTTGGAGTTTCAAGTCACACCAGCTAAATTGAAGTCCTTGAATATCTGGGAGCAAGAAGAGGCATGCAGTGACAAAGGAGAAAATGTATTCTGGTCGTGCTTGAGAATGTAAGCAAAAAGGTGACAGGAGTGACAGAGAATGAAGCTGTTAAAGCAACATTTGTTAGATTACTATTAACTTTGCAAGAATTTAGATGCTGTTGCAAATGCAGCACAATCACAATTTCCCCATCTGAAATCTACTCCACAGTCTGCCCACGTCCTCTGTGCCTGTTGTATCAGCCCCAACAACTCTTCTCTTCCTCCTCTCGAAGCTCATATCCCCTTCTGCCTTGAAGACCTTGCTGATAATTCAGGAAAAGGAAAGGAAGAGTTTGTTCCCACCCTTCCTGGAAGCAGTAGCCTTTCCCTCACCCGCCATCCTCCTGCTGGACAGAAAGGTGCATTTTTCCTCTTCCACCAGAGAAGGCCTGGACCCCCAGCTGAACTACACAAAACCCTAACTAAAAACAAACAACAATCAAAGAAACAAACAAAAAAACCAAAACCAACAAACAAACAAAATCCAAACTTGAAAAGTCATTTTGCCCAGCCTTCCATGGGTGGACCCTGCATAGCTCAGCCAACAGAACTCTGATGGAGGGAGCACTTCAATCCACAACGAGCAGCACAGCACACCTACAACAGAGAGCAGCTGCCGTGCCAACAGCCACGGCCTAGAGCTCCACATGGTAGAGTTTAAAACATTTAAAATGAGCATTTTAAGAGATGAGCAAAGACATGAGCAAATGTCTTTGGCATCCCTGCCTATGACACTGGGGTTGGAACTAGATGGTCTTTGAGGTCCCTTTCAACTCAAGCCTTTCTGTGATTCTATGATTTCATATATAATATAGAATAGAGAGTTTTATCATTCAGAGAATCACAACTTAACTGAGGTTGGAAGAGACCTTTGGAGCTCATCTGGTCCAACTGCCCTTCTCTTGTGTCTAAAGAAAAGGAAGTGAAAGACAGAGTTTTTGACAGACAGCTACAAATCACTGAAGGCTGCTTAAAAAGACTTGTCTGCATCAGCGTCTAAGGTAGGGAGAAAGATGAACTGTTAGTCCCTCAGTCTGGAGATGGCATCCCTTATCTATTGACCAACTTTCAAATCAGGAATGGCTCCCTGCTTCTGTTCTCCCTATGCACAAATCAAATTTTCATGCACAAGAAATGATTTTAGCAACTATTTACTCTTGTTCTCTAGCGTCTCCTCATCAAGCATGAAATACTCCTGAGCTCACGCTTTGTTGTGTGCTTTTGAACATGGCTACAATTGCCTCCGAGGGGAGCCTTTGTTGACACTGCCTGAAATCTCCAAGTCCTGCTCTTTACCCTCTCCGAGAGACATTACCATTTGAATGCTTTTTTACGTGACAGCTTGTGGTCTGTGGCAGTGCCTGCGCTGGGAAAGTGTTTCTGATTGCTCGACTGCGCCAAGGCGTTCCTCTTAGGAAAGAGGCAGTACCCGGTGAGGATCCAACTTCTAAGATCAAACAGGACAAAGGTGGGGAAGGATCTTCTTTGCTTTACAGCCAAAGGTAACTGGAAATTATCACAGTACTACACGCGAACTTTGGCTAAAAACCTGGTTAGGTTAATGATTACTCGATTCATGCTAGTACATCTGGTGTACATAAAATGTACCCACATTCGGTCCCCTACAGCTCCCTCTTGTAAAAACAAGGATCAGCTCCCTTTTTCCTTAGAACACAACATCAGTTAATATCACATTGCAAATTCTCAATGCACTGTTGAAAAGTGAGGAAATAAGGAAAAGCAACCTGTAATTGTATTTCTAGCTCTCCAAACAGTATGAGCACGTGTCACAACTGTGGATACCACAAAGAAAGCTCTGCTAAAGAAACTATTATTTAACAGAAAATTAGCACATGCTGCCCTTCTGAGGGCATGTTTCCCCTCTCTCTTGATAACTTCCTTACTGTCCTGTAATTATTTGTGTAGGAGGAGGTGTTTAAATGTTTTCCAAGACACTGAAGCGTAAATAGCCTCCCACCCCTTCCCAGTCGAACCACCTCCAGCCGGATTTCAGCATGGACTTCAAGCAGACAGCACACAGAGAAGACAGAATGATGGAGCAGTGCTCAAATGCCAGGGGCTTTCTGAGAGCACCAGATTACTGTAGTCAAAAAGCCCACCATTAAGGGAATTATTAGTTTCATCGCAGATCAGTTCTAAACAAGTTAGTGTTCACTCTGACAAATGTACATTAACATCAGAGGAAGCCTGAAAAGGGGCTGCAGGATCAGGCCATAGCGCAGAGCAGAGCAGGCTTGTTCTCAGGTTTAATCAGCTCAGTGGAGACCTCGCACCACGGCACAGAGGCAGCACGGCAAGCTGTCTGTGGCAGGTCTGCTCACAGCCTCTCTCCATCTCTTCTTGCCCCAAGAGCTGTCCCCAGCTGCCCTGCAAAACACAAGTTAGGTTAACAGAGTTCCTGCAGACACCTGAATTCAAACAGCGCAGGGAACGTTTTTGTACTATATATGTAGAAATGTAAATGATCATACTGAGCATTGAAAGAATAAGTCGGTGATCCCTCCCCGCTCTTTTTCCAAATGTGATCTTATAAACCTCTTAGCTGAGCACAGAAGAAAAGGTGGAGGAGGAAGGCAGCGATATTGCCTGCATGTATGCCAAATGCAGAAACACCGCTTCATCTTTGTGCACTGCACTGAAAATTTAAAAGGTGTAGGAATGACTTTAAACTTTTAAAATCAGCCCTACAGTAAGAAACTAGACAAGCTGTTCTTATTTATTCAAATGAAATTGTAAGGATGACTTCAAGATGTTTAGAAAGCAGACACAGAGCGTATTCTTTAATAGAAGGCTTGCTTCACCTATTGAGCTAACACCTAGCAGGATTCATGGAACAAGAGCTTCAACTCAAACTTTAAAAAGCTCATAAGGCAACTCCTGTTTCTGGCACAGCAAGAGTAGGCACTGATTTATCTTTACATTAAGACTGACCGTGCACCATCATAGACTGTATAAATATACAGTCATATATTCATAGACTGTATAAATATACAGTCATATAGTCATACAGTCAATATACAGTTACATGTATATATAAATATACAGTCTATGATGAGCAGAAGTGACAATTTCCACACCACAGCAGACACGTGTATGGCTTGCAAGCCATGGGTCAAGAGCTGTGATAGGTGGACCGCTGTGGCTTTATTTATGAATTTAACTGCATATATGAAGATTGAATAGTATATTTTGTATCAAATTAATGACTATCACATACATCTTTGTATATTATGGACAGCTATAACCTGAAGACAGATTAGCTATCTAGTTACCAGGAGATAAAATCCCTGGTGGGGCAAAGCCCTAGCTACACGTATGAGATCCACAAATGAGGATTCTTTCAAGTTTTCACTTCTTTGGGAACAGAGCAGACCAATCTACAATGCTATTTTTTCTTTCTGCTCTGCAAGCTCTCTGCTGGTTGTACAGATGCATCTGAGATCTCTATCACAACTGGCATTTTAGTTAGGCACTAGTCTTGGAATTACCCTATTAGCTCTTTTTCTCTTAACTCAAGGAATAGCATATGAATGTGAACATTTCAAGTACGAAAGGTGTATCTGATTCTAAGCATAGAATTGATGTGCCAGGAATAGTTCGGGGCGTATTTTATTCCAGCACCATCTCAGTCTGGCTGAGTGTGTCATCAGCATCCAAGTCATATCTCCTGGGGCAATCAGCAACACTTGCATTGCCAGCCAGTAGCTTTGGGACTGGCAAGAAGCTGTGATGACCCCAGGCAGCTCCGCTGAGCATGTGAAATGGCATCTCCTCACAGCGAATGCCTTCCGATCGTAATTCTTGTTCATAACCCTAATGCTACCACTGACAGGACAGCCTTCAAGGGCAGCACGCAGCTGAGGAGGCTTATAAAAACGAGAACAGGCTGCTGTTGATCTGTTCATATCTCTTCCTCTCCATGCACACAGGAGCATAAAGCGCTACTTATTATGTATAGCCACAAGTAATGCAATGTTCACACCCGAAAATAGGATCAAATCAGACCACCTCTGCTTCTTGTGCTTTTATTTATTTGATTTCTTTTCATGAAAAACAGGCTTTAATACTCTTGGTAAGAAGACAAATATCCCTAGAAATAATTGCTTCTGATCACACAGACTCTTGCCAGTTACTGCATCTTTTCAGCACTAGAGAACATTTTGGATACTTGATTTTGCATTTCCCTCATCTCTTACCTTTCCCCTCTTCTTTGATGTAATTTCCTCCCTCCCCTCTGGCATATACAGTATAGCCCTTTCCTAACTCATGGCTGCATTGACAGCATGTATTAGCCTCACTATTGTTGCTATTTAATTATTTCATTTTTTTGGGTTATTTTTATTTTTTCCTTTTTAAACCAGTGCAGTATTTTCTATTAAATCTAAATAACACTACTGAACAACTGTAGTGATCCTGTAACTGACAAAAATTACTTGCATGGCATGCATAGTTTCTGCATTACCCATTATTTTAGGGCCAAGAAAACGAAAACTGGGAGGCATGGTTAGATAAAATGAGATTACGTTGCAAGGCTTGTGGAAGAATGATGCCTTAAAACAAGTTTTCTGTGACTTCAAAGATCTCTACAAGAAATACAATGCGGTCTGAGATGCATCTCCAGAAGAACTTTAAAGGCAAGATCTTTCAGGGGTATCTAGAAGCATCCAACTCTGCTACAAGGACACCTGTGAAGCAAAGAATAAGGATTCCTCCTACACTTTAATGAGTGCACCGCCAGCCAGCGTATCAACACTCCAGGACAGGCTGTACTAGGGGTGGTACTGGTAGGGTTTTCTATTACCATGCCAGAAATCCAAGCTGGGCTCATTTTCATTTTCTCAGTCACTGAGCTTGAAAAGCTGGGACAAACCTGAACAGTTAATCTGATTCTTGTGAGATAAAGATGGAAAGGTGAGTGGGAGAAATATTATTCCCGATTCTGAGTGAGTTCACAAAGGCTTTCACACAAAAACCCTCTTTAAAGATCACTTTTAGCAAGCTGTCCATATAAACTTAGCTGACCAACCATGTCATGACTCAGACAAAATGAAAAGATGCAAAGTACTGCAAAGAAATGGGAGGAAGAGGGAAGCACACACGTAAGATGTTGTATATTGACTGTTCCCCCTGCTCTGCCCCCTACCGTATCCTTTGCTTGCCTCATATCTTCACATTAGAGATTCTTCTATTTTTGTCTATGGTCTGGTACATTTGACAAACTGCTGCAAACAAAGCTCCCACAGCCATGATGCTGTACATGAAATATCTCCTGAGGACGGGTGCTCTAAAAGAAGTCTCTTTTTACACCAGGTCTCCTCCACTATAAGCAAAGTCACTGCAATGTTTGGCTTCATGTTTAGTAGAAGGGAAATAATGAAATACTTCCTTTGGGCCTGAAATGTGAATGAAAAACACTGCATCTTTTCCAAAGCATTTATTTTCCCTGCAACACTCCAGAAAAGCAGTCCCTAGCATCTGGAGCCTGAGCTTTATGAAGGCACCAGTTAAACATGTACAAGTGGAGTCTTCCTCAGATGTGTGTGTCTCCTGCCATCAGGAGACATGCCTTTGTTTTAACTCTAAACAGGGCACAAGAGAATGGGCAGCTGGAGCAGTGTCACCAGGAGAAAGCATGCCAGCTTGCTTAGCTGGCTGCAAACATCATCACAATAATAAGCAAAAGTGATCTGCTTTTTAACTCCTTGACCATGAGATATGAACAGACAGGAGACCTTTCTGGGACCAAACAGAGAGGTATAAAAACAGATCCTATCAGAGCTGGGTGCAAACACATGCATGTCCCAGTATTTCCAGTTTAAAAGCCCTCCAGACAAATGTATGGGATAATCTCCCACCCCTTCTTCCCCACAGGTTCACAGTCTGGCATTTGAACAAAGTTAAGCCCCAAAACATGAGGTTTCAAAATGTTTTTAACTGTAAGTCTGAAAAAATATCCCTGTCCATGCCACTAATTTCATTTTTGTCCTTTCAGACCAGGAGATACCGTAAAAGAACAAACGAGAAAATGCGGCAAAACACCAGAGACCTAAAGTCAGGTCTCAATCTCAACAAATATGCCAGAAAGAGGACTCAATTTGATGCTATTTCAACTTGTAGATCAATTTTTTTAAAAAATCACATTGTATTACAGGTAAGCATCACCTAGAGCTACTGCTGAAGCAGTCTTAGCTAGGACTGTAAAATTAGTCTATCAGCTACATCATCCGGTGCATATCCACTCTGGTCCAGGGACATAGAGAGACTAATAATTTCATTTTGCAAACAGAATGACAAAAAGTAAAGACACACAGAATACAGAAGAATCAAACTGTCAATGCCTGCCTTTTACTCATCTCTTTTACCATCACTGAGCAGGCAATTTAAAGCCCTGCACAATCAATCAACCTGGAGTGCGGCCAAACATGCCATGCCCAGCAATCCAATTTCAGATCTTCTTGCATTATTTGTTGCAAAATGTATCCCTACTTGATTCAATACAGCAATCAAACAACCCACTATACAACACAGTGGACAATAATAAATGAATGAAGCAAGTTACAAAATAACTGTTCCATTTCCTAAATTTCCAGTCCGCACCAGATTCCCAGTTGGTATTTATCAGTATAACTCTAATGACCCATTATGCCAATTTAGACTGCTGCAAATCTGGCTGTTAGCGTTTACCATTTAGCATCAAGAAGTCAATGAAAAAGCACAGGCAGCATTATTGATCAACTGAATGAACAGTCAGCTGATCTGCACTTTGTCCAGGCTCTGATTACATCTAATTTACACTGGATGTGTTCATGTCTTTAAAAACAGTAATTAGTTTAGCTGTTTTATACTAACACTGCATAAATAAAACATTTCATATTAATTTCTTAACATGTAATTGGAGGCTATCCTCATCCTCCTAACTCATCTCAGCTGTTTTCATCCTCCTGGTTCAAAAGTTAATGTTGATACTATAGAATCAGTAAGTGTATTTCAAAGTGCTTTCAAAGCATCAGAACATCGAATGCTCTCAGTCTTGGATGTACCCAAAAGAATCATATTTTCTCAGAACATTGCTTTGACAACAGTCCACTCCAGTGACTGCACTTTGGCTTTCACATGACATTCCTCAGCTTAGAAGTCCAAGTATGGTTTGTTATCTGCAATAATCCCAAAGCTGGTGATACTAGTAAAGGTGATGATGTTGGTAGAGCTGACACAATACAGTGGTGATTCTGGCACAATTTTTTTCATGCTTCCTTTGAATTCTTAAATAACTTCTGTATCACACTTCTCTCCTGTAGCAACTGGTATGTGGTTGGGCCAAGATGGCCCTTGTTACTCGAGCATGAGTATCACATGGCAAAATGCATCACATCATCCTTCCCTACACTCCCTAGCTTTATGCCATCCTGAATATTTATTTCTGGATGTTCACAAGGACTTGCTCCAGATGGTCCATTTCTAACCCATTTATTGAAAAGACAAGAGTGGCTTGTGTGAAAAGAGACCTTCTCCTTTTTGGTCTAAGCCATTATGTTATTACTTAATAAATCGGCACTGGCAGACAGCACCTCAGTTCTGCAGTCCCGCTCCACAACCAAACACAATAGCAGCTGTTCCACGCTGCTATTATTGCCATTTTTCAAGGAGACTGTCAAAGCAGAGTCTATATCAGACAATGTTTTTTGTTGTTGTTATTGTTGTTGTTGTTGTTGTTTTAGTCTCTGCCTTTCTCCCAGTTACAGACATATTCAGGAACTTGATGAATTTAGAGTAACAGGTAATATCTTTGTTACTTCTTGCAGGAGTAGCTGTACTGGATAAACAAAACGGACAAAAATATCCAGCAAGCCACTTGGAATTATCTATAAATGGATCAAGCTGGGCAGAGACCTGGATCTTTATACTTAACCTTATTTAAAGAGTTTTTTAAGAACCTTGGCCACTCTGTTAAGGGCTGAAGCTGGGTAGCTGAAGCTGAAGCTGGGGAACACTTAGGAACAGAGCTCCTGTTACCTTGTGTCCCTCCAACATGCAGCTGTGACCCGGAGAGCTGTATTTAGAACTGCCTGGGAGACACATTCAGCGCTTTGGTGGAAATGTCTTCATCACTCAGCTTTCCTTTCTGTAAAACAGAGGATATTAGTACTCTCTCTCTTTCATTAAAATTCTCCTCATAAAAATGCTGCATAGGAACCAGGTGTCACTGAATTTTCAGTTGAGGCAGTGCATGGATCAAGTTGGCTTTCAGTCAATGGCTGAAATGAATGCTCAGCACCATCCACAGGGATATTCCTCTCACTCACGAGAAGGGCCAGCTTGCCGCACAGCCTCCCTGCACCCTGCAAACCCACTGGCAGCCATGGAGCAGGACAGTTCTGCAGGCTGGACACGGCCACCACAGCACCGTCCCCCTCTCCACACTGGTAGCTTGTCACCCACCTCAGCACCGAGCTGACAGGTCCCACCTACCACAAAAGAAGGCTTTTATCAGTGGTTGGGTCTAGCAGATTGTGCTGTGATCATAACTGTTAAACACTTGCCCTTGTGTACAGTGAAAATGTTTAGTATTTTAAGAGGGAAGTATTAAAATAATTGCACAGCAAATTATTTCTCACCTATGACAAACACCTAGTCCATAATCTCCTATTGCTAACAACTGCTCTGATATATAAACAAAGAATAAATGTCTTATCAGTGTGTGCTTTGAAATCTAAGCATATTCATTAAAAATTAAAAACTGCAGGAAGTTCCTAATTCTGTTCCTCTTCTGGCAATCAGCCATTTTGTACATCATGTTACCAACATACTTTAATTAGCTCTAATTCACACATTATAATCACTGTCTAGAAAATTTGTGATGTACTTGTTATGAAGCAGATCTGCATCTTTTTCAACACACATTTGTTTTAATGTTACAGAGTCACTAATGCAACAGAAAAGAGCTCTTCCTATATCACAAATTCTGATCCATGACATCCCTGTCTTTCCATTAAGAACTCTCTTCCCTCTGGTTTTTGAAAGGCACTTCCAACCTGGTAGCTACAAATGTTAAAAACCCTTTCATTGAACACAACAAAGAAAAAGGGAAGAAATCATTCCTTTGCTACAGTGGCTAGTATTTTTTTAAATATATTTCAACTAATCCACTTCAGTTCTTTTGAAAACCCATATACTTGTACCTTTCTGTTCCCCAAAACCTTTGAAACTCTGGCTCTGACTGTTGCTGGGACTCAGTGACATCTAGGCTTTTTGAGCAAGGTGCACACTTGAAAAGCCTGGCAGTGCTTCATTGTTATTGAAGAGGCAGTTTGAAATTGAAATTTACGATCTCCACCCTTTATAATTGTGAGGTAGCAGTTGGTGTTGCTAATGTTCAGACCTCATTACTGTACAGTTCTTCAGCATCCACAGTTCATTTCAGCAGCATATTTCCCACCACCATTCCAGGCAGGTTTAACACAGCCCAGTTACCAAGTGCAAGGTTTTTATGAATTTGCTGGATCTACTGAGTGAAACATAATTTCCCCTTAGAAGAAAAAACAACAAACAAACAACAACAAAAAAGGAGATGCAGGTGAATGAAAGCCAAAGGAATAATCAGGACAAAGCCTTGAGAAGAAAAGCTTTTGAATTTACAAGCTATTTTGTCTGAGAAGAGATTGGAAATACAACAGTTGTTTTACTTGCTGCAATGCACTTCAAGCACAGGTGTTTCTCACTCTGAGTCCCTAGCCATCCAGAAAAAAAAAAGAAAGAAAAAGAATTGTACCCAATCCCCAGGCAAAAGATATATTCTACCTTTTGCCTTATTCTGTTAACACATCTCTCTCTGTGAAGAGATAAAAATCCACATTAATCCACATGAATCAGTGCTTCCTTCTTCCACAAGTGAGCCTCCTTTGAAGAAGTCCAGAAACAAGACAGTTCAATTATTTGCATACAGAGACAGATTTCATGGCACTGATTGACTTTCACCAGTCAAGCAGACACAAAGAGGCACACAAGGGCATTGTGCTCTGGAGAGCAAATGAAATGTTCAGGGATGACGAGGCAAGCATGAACACAAGTGCCAGGCACATTTTTGTGTATGACTGCACAAAAAAAGTCCATGAAAATGAAGAGGAGACAGAGCAACCAACCCGCTCCGAAATCCAGCCTGCCTGCTGCATGCTCCATTAGTGGTTGCACTAGGGCAAGTCCTGCTGCACATCACCCAAAAAGCTTTCTTGTCTGGTGCAGCAAGCAGTTTCAATCGAGGCAGAATCTGTCCCTCAGTGTAGGAGGAAAATGAGCAGTGAGCAGAGCAGTCCCCACCCTCATGCCACCAGTGAAAAGTTTTGCCAGTATGTGACCTTTTGTTTGCTATCAAATCATCTCCCTAGCAGTCAAATCATATGTTTGTCTATTCATCAGCTCCTCTGAACATTCAAACCACCTGTTCACAGGCACAAAGGCTGTTTGGATCCTTCCTGCTCTCTATTGTGGCAGTGCAATAATGAAGCCAGAGAGCTCCCAGCTGGGTACCAGCCGTGGAGAAACACTGCACAGCCAGAGGGGAAAGAGATGTTGGCAAAGTACACTTACACAGGGAGAAAATTAGAGTCTGGAAACTCAGCAAAAAGTCATCCCTTTTCTTGCGAGTGTCATAAAAGAAAGATGCTCAGAATAATTACTACAATAGCAATGTTAAAATGTTAATTTGTACAGTACTCTGGGGAGTATGCAGTTCTGATTGACATTTTGGCTGGAAAAGGAACCTTACTTAGCAATCTCTATTTGCTGAATTAAAGCACTAATAGAGGCAGTTTGATAAAAATGATGTCACCCTATTTGAAACCAAGCCAAAGGATAGAAACATACTTGAAGGAGTGAAGTTGTAAAGTGGTATTTAGGCAGAGAAGATTCCCAGGATCTTGGTGGATTCAAATCCTCCTTACCAAAAATTAACTGTTAGAAATCTCTGCTAGATTCCAGAAGTACAATTGTCCCCAGCTGAACACATGGTGCTTGCAGGAACAGCAATGTTTTGGATATTTAATCACATGAATGAACATCCACTTTCTGTTCCATGTTTATTACCCCAACCTCCCCACCTAACTGTAGCCAAAGTTAATCCTCTAATCTAAACTGGTCATCTAAATTCCTGCAGAGACAGAGGAAGCCTGTGGTGGCTGCTCATCCATGTCCAGATACAGGTGTATAAGTCTGGACGATTCTCCTGTGATGGTGGTCCTTTTCTCTACTCTTTCGATGAGACAAACAGTTCACTTCAGGCAGCTAAAGTTAGGGGAATCCCAGCATACATACCTCAGGCATTAAAGAACATATCTAAGGAGAGGGAAATACTATGCCTCTATCAAGGCAGGGTCTTGAGAGGCTGGAAATCATATTTTAAAAGAATTTTAAAAGACCTACTATGTGGAATTTAGAAGCTTAAAGTCTAAATCTTAGACTCTGAAAACCCTTTTGTAAGCCTTGCTCATGTGCCACAAAGTCTCCTTACTGTGGCATTTCCCAAGCCACAACAGTTGCCCAGAACCGAGTCAGTCTCAGAGCTGAACAGCTGAGTACCCAAAAAGCATATAAACCCCATTTGGGCTCAGAACCTTACGGTGTCATTGCTCTAAATTTCTATTTAGAAATCTGGCATTGCGTACACCCAAGACAACGTAAGACAGACCTGAATCGGATGAGTAAGTCCAGACACCAGGCCACGTAGTCCAGAGAAAGGACCGTGATTATAGCCCGAGGTGTGCGTGCTGGGGGTGGTGGTGGCATGACAGTTGTTGGGAGTGTAAGAACTCTGGAAATCCAGGCCCACGATATTTCAAAATGAGCATCAGAAAGGTTTTTGCTTATTTGTTTTTAAACACTCTCTCTCATGTTCAGCCATACCTCTGTTTCTTTTACTGTCTTATTGATGTACAATTATAGCAGCAAAAGCTAGCTGTGCTGGGATAGCTGCAAAACGTCCTCGTCATGCTTGGGCACGGCTGCCTTGCTCTAGGCATCAGTTAGGGACACTTTTTCAGAGACTTCACAGACAGCCTGCATCTTTGCAAGGATCCAACCCTCTAAGAATAAAAAGAAATGCATGAACTAGAAAATAACGATCAAAAGAGGAGAGCTGAAAGAATCACTAAGATAATTATGAGCAGCATATCGAAAGGTCACAGCTCATCAATTGTTTTCCAAGCGCTTGATGCTTCTGCTCATGGTAGAGCTTACTTTTAGGAAACGATGGGAGTGAGACTCCCATTCTGAAGCAGTATTTCCCACCCCCTCCCAGACATACAGAGAAGTCTAAAAGAAAAGGTGATGGTGCTCGTGGGAAATGCTGACTGTCATTCCAGAGAAGGGACCGCTGCTACTGAAACTGGCAGCAATCAGCCCTCCACTGCAGCCAGGACTCAGGTGGTGCTGAGGTGAGCTGGGACTCTGAAACCACGGATAAGCACCCTGTGTTTGATGTGACAGGTGAGGGGGTCTGGACAAGACAAGAGAAAGGAGAACCTGAGAAATCATCCTGTGGGAAATTGAACTGCTCTGCCTGTGCATGAAAACAGTAAGGTACGAAGCTGTATGCAGCCCAAAGAGAACCAAAACAGATACTTGCCAGAGCACTCACCAGACGTTATGAGACAGGAATCCTACAGTAAGAAACAGCGTATTGTCCCGTAATTCTCTGTGTCTTACACAAAGTGTGTCACACACAAAGTGGAGACAAACTAAACAACTACACAAGCAATTTTAATTCAAGTATTTGCTGATTTTGAAGGTTTGATTCTCCTGACCACTTTCTGGTATTTCCTACCTGCATTGTACACCATCATTTGAACAGAAAAGTAATGTTTTTGACAATTATCTTCCTCCCCACAGTATCAAAATAACCAGATTTTTAAAGCATTGTTCCTCCATATCCCCCATACCTCTGCTGCCGTCATGCAGGACAAAGTCACAACTACAACAACAGCAAAACTCTTGCTATGCCCGGGCCCCCCCCCTCGAGCCTGCTGCATGAGGGCAGTGCCCAGACAACCAGTTGCTGGAGTGCCAAGGAAAAGCAGCCTTTGGGGTAGTTCCATCCCAACCCAACCCTGGCCAGACTCTGCCTGATATCCAGGTACCGACAGTTTCATGCTTCACGGGTTGAGCTACTCAGGCTGTGTTTATTCTTAGGTGGCACTAGCATTAGATTAGTGTCAGGATGTATTTTTGTACTTAAATTGAAGTGCAATTGCTTCCATTCCAGGCTTTGAGAAAGGCTTCTATACTTGAAAGTTTATCCATTTTTTTTTCATTGTAGCCACTAGTCCTCAAAAGACGTAACTGTTGCTACATGCCAAGGTTTTGATATTCCTGGACTACCCCAGCCATAAGGAAACTACTGCAATACAAGAAGACTCTGAATTTGTCGTCTGAATGGAGACTGCTTAAGATGAAGAAAAATGAAGCCACGTTACCATTTAGTTCTCAAATCTACACAGAAACACACCATCATTAGAAGAAAACCACCCTCACTCCTTTAAGTATTACTCATTTTTTGTTACTATCCTATGCTGTGCAACTAGACAGAGAACTGCAAAGGCGCTGAGAAGCCATCTCATGCACTCAGCTATTCAACTCACCAGGAAATGACTGAAACAAGAAATGTGTTCCAACAGACTAAAAGAAAACACCCCAGAAACGAACAAAAAAAAAAAAAAAAAAAAAAAAAAAAAAAAACAGGCACTATAGAACAAACCCTAAAACGCTGCCAAAATAATTTGGTTACAGACAAAACACAAAAAATATGAAATCTCATTAACATGATGAAAGCACCCACTGCCAGCAATAAATTGACCTGGGAACCCTGTGAAAGCATCAAGTAAAATAACAGTAACATCAGGTTGGACAACTTTGGACACAAATTTGGAGCAAAATCCTCAATGAGACTTTATTTCTTGCACGGCAGGAGGCTAATAAAAACCCAAGCCTCTTAAACTTTTTAATAATTTTCTGAACCTTAAATCTCTTCATTAAGCTAATCCCATTAACTTCTGATCAACAGGTAACAAACTCGCTGCCAGCTCCTAATGGTACAGGAAAGTGCACTTGGCAGTCCACAGCTGTAATTTACCTTTTCGTCAGCCAAGTACATAACTATTAATCTCAGACCATTCCAATATCTAAAGCTCCATCATTAAGTGCGTAAAGGCGCCCCAGAAGCTGTGTTAACCATCTTGCCACAGAGGTGGCAGTTGCACAAAGGCAAAGCCAGACTCCTGGTTTCTCCTTTTGATGTGATATACGCATCTGGGGAGAATACACATAACAGGCAGCTTATTGTCCAAGAGAGAGGTAGGATGCTCATACACAAAAGGATTAGGCACAAACAAATGTGCCTGTATTTTGTCTACGTTCTTCTTTCCACCTGCATGGTGCTTGAAACCAAGATTTTTAAAAATTTTGTTGAATAAATGTAAGAAGGGTTGGCTCAGTCTGGTGCTTTCTGCAGGCTACATCGCCTGACTATTGTCAAACGCAGTTTAATGTTTTCAAGCATAGTGCCTGCATGTCTTTTTTTTTTTTTTTTTTTTTTTTTTTGAAGTCTGTCAGCAAAGGGCTGGACACAAGCAGGGCTCCCTGTTCCCAGCCCCAGTTATGCTCAGTAGCACGCTCCCTCTTACACATGTGCTCCCTAGCCCTTCTACCCCTCCCAGACTTCTGTTAACAGCAAAGAAACCAGAAAACAGGAGGCTATAACCAACGCCAGGCACATGTCAGCCGAAGCCTGTTATAACATTTCTCCCACAAATCTATCGGTTATTTCCTCATAATGGCTTATTTGTGCATTTTTACTCCAACGGACAATAGCTCATGTCACAAATGTTGCACAAAACTGACGGAGAACAACACAGTTTCTTAGCATGCCTGTACTCCCACTGCACAAGGTGGGAAGTCCAACAGGCTTTGTTTTTTTGCAGAAAACATACCGGTAGAGTACAATGGCTGAAGTGAAAGGTCAATCTGACCTTCACTTTGACAGGTTTTAAACATTAAAGGTTAACACACACAAAAGACCTTAGCTCCATCTCAAAGACTCCTTTTCAAACACTCTTTTGTGTACAGAAACAATGTTTCTGCATGGGTACGAGTGAGACTTAAAATGATATTTTAGCTGGCTTCAGATAAATCAATGCAGGTCTCTCCGAGGATGGTCACATCGATTTCAGCAGTTTAGACAGCAAGTCTGATGGAAGCCAGCTTTAAAGAGGAACACAGCACCCATGCACTGTGCTCCTGGACCAGGCTGGAAGCCAACCATGGCAGGGCAGAGCAGAGGGAGCCCGTGACCTGACAGCCCAGCCCAGCCGGGGCTCCAGCCAGGACAGCAGAACCACAAGGGGACACACGACAGCCACCCTGGGTCCCAGGCCCCAGCTCCCACCGGCTGGCAGGAATGGTCTCACTGGGGGAGCACCAGGTCTTGTGTTTCTTGAGGAGGGGTCATCTTTTTGTTATGGATGCCATGATTAGTTTATGAGGAAGAACTGCCACTGTTAAAAGACTGAGTTGTACTCAAGGACTAGATGGGTCTTGGGATGGATACTATTTAATATCTTTATCAACAACATAGGCAGTGGGATTGAGCCCACCCTCTGCAAGTCTGCAGTAACACCAAGCTCAGTGGTATGTTGATAGACCAGAAGGAAGGGAAGCCATCCAGAGGGACCTGGACAAGCTTGAGAACTGGGCCCACACGAACCTAATAAGGTTCAACAAGTCCAAGTGCAAGGTGCTGCCCCTGGGTCAGGGCAATCCCAGACATGAGCACAGACTGGGAGAAGAACCCACTGAGAGCAGCCCTGCAGAGAAGGACTTGGGGGCTCTGGTGGACAAAAAGCTTGACATGAGCCAGCAGTGTGTGCTTGCAGCCCAGACGGCCAACTGCGTCCTGGGCTGCACCAACAGAGGGGTGGGCAGCAGGGGAGGGAGGGGATTGTGCCCCTCTGCTCTGCCCTTGTGAGGCCCCCCCTGGAGTGCTGCGTCCTGGTCTGGGGCCCCAGCACAAGAAGGGTGTGGGGCTGTTAGAGCAGGTCCAGAGGAGGCCACAAAGAAGATCAGAGGGCTGGAGCACCTCTCCTATGAGGACAGGCTGAGAGCTGGGGGTGTTCAGCCTGGGGAAGAGAAAGCTCCCAGGAGACCTCACTGTGGCATTTCAATACTTAAAAGGGGATTATAAAGAAGATGGAGAGCAACTTTTTGCTTGAGCAAACAATGATAGGACAAGAGGGAATGGTTTTAAACTAAAAGGGGAGATTTAGATGAGATGTTAGAAGGAAATTCTTCACTTACAAGGGTGGTGAGGCAATGGAAAAGTTGCCTAGAGAAGTTGCAGACACCCCATTGTCCCAGCTTCAGCTAGAATAGAGTTAACTTTCTTCCTAGTATCTGGCATGGTGCTGTGGTTTGGATTTGTGATGGGAATAATACTGGTAGCACACTGATGTGTTAGCTGCTGAGCAGTGCTCACACAGAGCCCAGGGCGTTTCAGCCCCTCGTGCTGCTCTGCCCGTGATGAGGGGCTGGGGGTGCACCAGGAGCTGGAAGGCCAGGACAGCTGGGCCAGGCTGGCCAAAGGGGTGTCCCACATCGTGTGGTGCTATGCTCAAAAATTATATGGGGTGGCTGGCCAGGAGGAGTGGGGGGGACTGCTGCCTGGGGACAGGCTAGGCATTGGGTGGTGTGCAACTGTAGTGTGCATCACTTGCTTTGTACATACCATTATTATTACTACCATCATCATCATTATTATTTCTTTTCCTTTTCTGTCCTAGTAAACTGTCTTTATCTCAACCCATGAGCTTTTACCATTTTCCACAATTCTCTTCCCCATCCCACTGGGGAAAGGGGGATTGAGCAACGGGCTGTGTGGTGCTGAGCTGCCTGAAGGGTTAAAGTACAGCACCCATCCCTGCAAATGCTCAAGGCCAGGCTGGATGGGGCTCTGGGCAACCTGGTCTGGTGGGAGGTGTCCCTGCCCATGGCAGGGGGTTGGAGCTGGGTGGTCTTTAAGGTCCCTTCCAACCCACACCACTCTGTGGTTCTGTGGGCATCAACTGGATTTCAAGACCTGAGTGGAGCCACGCAATCTGATGTTTAAGGGGAGACTTCGCAGCTCTGTCACACTGGCATTTCTGTATCTGCATTTCATGCTGCAGAGTTCCTGCATTTCTCCCACTGACTGTCCTACCCAGAAATACACGCATCTAAAGGAAACGAGGTGATCTGTTTTCAGACACTGGTGGAAATTTAATTCCACCAGTACAAAGAAATTGTGAATAGAACATTTTTATCTAGGTAATACTTGTGAGCCAGAATACAGACAAGGACATATTGTAAACTGCAGGCTCCGTAAATAAATAACTTAAATAAACAAATAAATAAATATCCTGTGCTAACATAGAAGAAGCACTATTTAATTACTTCACTGATTTCTTTCCTGGCAAGAGCATCTATGTAAATAAAATATTTCTGTGCAGAGATTTCTTACGGTTCCAGCTTTGGCCAGGTTGACAAATAAAACTCCAATACGCCTCAAAACCCGGGAGGTAAATGGTTATCTCATTAAAGTGCAGCATATTAACTTGCAGTCATCAGCTCTGCTGCATGCTGTGCTGTGAATAAATTAAATGTGAATTCAGAAGAATTCTGGCTGGCTGTGTCTGACAAGTTTTATTACTGTGCATACACCAGCAATCACTTCCCCAGTTTTGCAGGAAAAAAACATTAAGAAGGCAAAAGCCAAAGTGTCCAAGTTTATCTTTGGCAGTGGAGCAGCTAAACTCCCGATGCCAGAGATAGCCTCGCATGAATTTTTCAATAGCATATACACAAACAGCACTGAACTTTTGGCCAACCACCAACTAAATAGGTATTTCAATGACCTACCATCAGGAGTTTTTCCTTGGGTCTGTACCTACTGCATGGCTATTGTTTATGCAAACACAGTCCCTGCCCACTCAAAAGGAAACAATATGACCACCAACTACTTCGGGTTTTGGCTGTCATGCACATATCACAGTGGCAGCCACTGAATAATTGCATTTTCCTGGGGCAGAAGTGTATTTCCTCCTCTCCTTCAGTTCTTTGCTACTATTGGTCATCGTATGATTAGCTCCTTTATTCTGGCAGCATAAAGAGGCTATTAGGTGTTCATATTTAATCTGTTTCAAGTGAAGCAACATTTGGCTAAGACACAGAGGGATTAAATTTTCTTTTCCACTATACTTTAATAAATTCCATCCCATTAATGAAGAATCAGGACTTGTGACCACTGTCCTGTATTTCTAAATATGGACATACAACAGGAATCTATGAATTTTAATTAGGTGAAACAGGCAGACAATCAAAGTATGAATGAGGACAGAAGTGAGATAAACACCACCCTAGCTGGCTGAGGCCTCCCAAGCCATAATGCCTCCCAATGCCTGCCAATTGCAGGCATTCAAGACTGATGCGAAAGCTGGCCAATGGTCCATCCCATGAAGCAATGCATAATCATGCATCAACAAGACTTCGGTCTATGCATTTGGGATATTATTATTCAGATGGGCTCAATATTAATTTATGCATATTTGATCTGCAGCATGAGTTCTTCAAGACGTTGTGGCAAGATTAGCTCAATGCAAGTGGCATCACATGATGATGGCCAAAGAATATGTAAAAGCAGAATTTGGTCCACTGGCATCACCACAAATAGAACCATGCAAACACATTTTCTTCTATTAAACCTAACGTCTTGGCCCCTGGTACAGTACTATTCTGTAGCTCTGTGTCTATTTAAATGGGCAGCCACATCAAATTGTATAACGTAAGAAAGTCTCTGGGAGAAAAACACATTGAGTTCTAATTAGTTCAGATTGATGGGGAATTAAAAATTAACCTTTTATTCATCAATATTTCAAAGTCCTATCAGGTTCCATTCAGTAGAGAACGTCCTTAGCATGCATCCAGGAGTGTCCCACAGAGCAATCACAGTGGAGCTGCAGAGGATGACACACATTTATAACTGAAGGTGGAAGGACAGAGTTTACCTCAAGCCCTCTTCGCACACTGTTCCAAAGCCAGTGCACAAGTTTAATTCTACATCTTGTATTCCACACTTTGGAAAGTTTTTTTTTTTTTTTTTTTTTTTACTTCTAATGAACCCTGGAAAACAAGGTCCCTGTGACCATTTTGTTCTACCTAGAGATTTAAAACCTTCGTTTCAAACGCAGTATCACAGTGAACTTAAAGACTCCTTTGGTCCAGCTGACAATTGGCAGTTACAGACATACACTGATTTCTGCTTGACCTTGCAAGGGAAAAACACAGTCAATTTACCATTTTTGGACTTGTATCTTAGCTCACATTTTTCATAATATTGCCTCTGGACTAGTGACTGCTCTCTCTACAGCTTTCTCTGTTTCTGAATCCCTTCAGTCATCAGAACAACGCTGTAACTGGATACTAACTGTGGCATTGAGTAATGTGGTTGATCTGACCACATCAGCTTCAAATTCCAATCTCATTGTAGCAGCTCTCTGAATTGCTTTTAACTTTTACTCCAGACTCTCACCATGACTCTTCTTGAGAAGGGAGATGAAAAATCTGTCTGTCCAGAGAAAGGCATTACTGATCCTTGGCAATGACGACTCCTGGTCAAAAATGACTGTCTCGCTAGTGGTTCTTAACGGCTGTATCAAACACAAAAAAGTATCGAGCAGCCACAGAGTGAAGGGGGAAAAGGAGGGCAGAGAGAAAATATAAAAAAAATCACATCTCAAACAGAAAATTGAAAAAAAAAAAAAAAAAAAAAGGCAGGGCGCAAAACAATGCAGCAAAAAAAAGGTAATCTAAAGCAGAAGAGACCAGACAAGAACAGAAGAAAAGGCTGTAGTAGAGGACAGAAATAGAAACAGTCATAATAACCTTGCCTGCAGTGCAGGAGATTTTCAGCAGAGCCAAAGAAATGTAGAGGAGGTTTAGGAATTTGTTGTTTTGCTTCAAAATTACCCATGGTTTAATCTATAGGCAAAATGTGTGTGTTCCAGGGATGCTTTGTGAAGTTGCTCCTAATAGTACGCCTCAGAGGAGGAGACTCCATACTGCTATCCACACAGACAGAGCTGTGGAAAGGCAAGAGTTAGCTACTGGAAAGGCTCTGGGGTAGACAGATGGCACTTGATCTATGGCCCTAAATCCTAGGATTTCAGAACTGAAGAAGGAGTATCAGCACAGAGTTATCTTGAGGAAACATGCCCTCAAGACAAGGTTATTGAGCTCTGTAGTGATCTTACAAAGAAGCAAGAACCAAGTATTGGTCTGCTGCAATTGCCCTGCAACAAAAGGGTGAACTGCAGCTCTGAGCTCAGGCATTAAACCACCCTGCAACAGAACACTTATCACACTTGCAGTTTGCTTTCTTCCAGCATTTTCTTCCAGGCAAATCAGCTAGATCACATACAGATGCCAGGGAAAAAATAAATTGAGATAAAGGAAATAACTATCATGTATATCGTAAATACCTGGGAGATGTGCAGACATTACAGTAGAACGTCTGTGCCAAGCTCTGGTAATTGAACCCAACTTCTCCTGGGTACCTTCATTTACAAGCAGTGAAGGTATGAACTTCCTAGTAGTTAAAACAATTTGTTTTGGCAAATACACTTTTTTTCCTTCATCAAACAGCACAGCAATCATTACTATGAAGCAACTTACATCGGTTCTTCTGAGAGTTCCCAGACAGGTTCTTGTCTGAGCAAACTCTCAGCTTTTGAGAGTTTGTTACTAACGAAGTTGTAAGAACAGTTTCCTAAGAGTTCTCCTACCTTGTTCATCTCCTCTGTCATTCAATTCATCCCATTCTCTGTAAAGCTTGCAAAATAACTTCTAATTTCGTCTCTTACGAACATTCAACAGGCAGCTGTCCCCTGAATGGCCAAACAGAAATACATGCACACACAGAAAAACAGGTGTACCCATATATGCAGCTGGAGTCAATGTAGTGATTAATGTGTGCCCATATGCAAAGTATCCATTAACCAACTGATTTTTCTAGCATCACCTGAAAACCTCGTTCTTTAGCCTTTGTAAAGGGAACATACTTTCCTGGAAAGGAAAAGTTCTGCCATGACTTCAGATCGTTCAGGATATGGCTCAGGACAGCTTTTCAGTTCTGGACACCTCGGCTCTCAATCACCCATCAATAGAGCCAGGGCATACCAAGTGTGACCCTCAACCCCACTTTTTTCTAAAGAGTTTAGGAGTTCTCCTTGGTTACACCTGTGCAGATGTTAAAGATGCTAAGCCATTCGCAGTCCTTGCCCAGGACATCATACAACCTAAAAACAGGGACAAAAGATGGGCAAACAAAAAAGCTTAAATGAGGAAAAGGACAACATTGTGTAGCACTACTGGTGGCAACCAGGATCAGGGGGAAAACTCACTTTTCCAATCCTTGTCCACACTCATATTGGTTTTGCATATTTATTCCCAGTGCAGGAAGAGAAGCACAGCTACAACAGGGCCACCCGCACCTCCCCTACCTGCAGGGCTGTTCTAACGAGCCTCTGGGTCTCAGAGGCAGCAGCGTGCTGCCTTCCAGCACGCCTTTCATCAGGCAACTGCAAAAATTCAACAAGCCTCCAAAATAATGTGTCTCTGAACTCCTCGCTACAGCATGGGAGGTCTGTGCCCAAGCACGGTGCAGAGCAAGCCCAGGCTCTCTTTAATCTTCCCATCCTTTGAGCGTTCACAGCAGGGAGAGGAAAACGTTGGACCTACCTGCCCTGCGAGGCCATTTCTAACAATGGGTTTCAAAGAACAAATTTCCAGAATTCAAGAAAGGAACATGGGTTGCTAAAGTGCCTCTGGAGGATAGGAGAGCCAGCAGCCTTGAAGTCCTGATAGAGTGATACTGTTGCTCTCACTCAGGTTTGAGGCCATAGGTTTGCTACAAAGGCCTGTGTGCAGGTGGTTATAATATCTGATGAGAAGAATTCGGTCTTCTGGGGTTTTTTAATAACTACCTCTCAAATCCCTTGCACAGCTGGTGTCCCACACAGAGCTACGGATACTAAATATCACCAGCTCCAATGTACAAATCACATAGCAATGATCTTTTGAGTAGAGAAGTCATACTGCATTTTTACATCTTTCCTCTGAAAAACTAGACCCAGAGAGTAACTGAGTAGGCCACTACAGCTGGAAGCCTATCTCAGCAGGTGGACAAAAAAAAAACATTAATGAATGAATAATGTATATATGAAAAAGTGTGCAGGACTTCTTTGAATGAGTTGCTACTCTGCAACTCATTGAACAACCTTTACAAGGCCATGATGAATCCTCCCAATCCGCTGTTACATCCTAATCCCATTCTCCTCCAACAATTCAAGAATCTGTGGTCAAATCAGGATGCCCACACAGAGGCACGCAAGCATCCTAGCCTGGAGTAGGGAAGGGGCAAGCATCAAGAACATGATCACACCACGATGCTGCTTTTAAAATGCCTTGAAAACATGAAACAATTGCTGTCCTTGGGGGAGCTGGTGGATTTGCTAAAGGTTCGAATGGGTCAGCCTACAGCAAGACACACGGGTACCTCATCACTGGACTAAGTCCAGCTTCTCAAGAGCAACATTTGGTGAATTCCAGGTGCATTTGAGAATCCTTATTTAAGCTTTTACCAATTTCCATGAAAGTGAACTCATACACCATACTTCAGCAAGAGACAGAAAAAAAATAATAAAAAAATCCAGCTTGGCAGGTATGCACTTGTCACTGTTATGCACTGAAAAAATATTGCCTTCTATAAATCACCACCTGACATTAAGCACCTGGAAGCCTGAAAACAGGTATCATCTGTTTCCTGGGAGTCTGGTGCTTGTGTCATAAACAAGGAATTAAAAATGTTTTTATCCATACTACCTTCACTTTTTGCTGATCAGCTGCCAAAAAGGTCCGCTGCCTTTCTGTGGCACATCTAACAACCTTCTGCAGCTCGGCTGCTTACGTTTCTAGTCCGTATACTTAACAGACCTAGAAGTTTAACTTACTCTTCCTATCATGCAGCTTAGTCCACAGTCTGCTTTGAAAGAGAGAATTTGGCTGTGACTAATAATACTGTCTGCATTTTGCAGCCTATTTATCAGTCAGATTCATCAATCTGCTCTCCTGTGAGCAGTCCTTAGAGCACACAGTGGTGAGTAAACTCCTTCATATTACTTTCACACACATAATTGCTTTTCATAAAAATAGCTAGATGAGTGCTCAGGAAAGTTCACTGGGTCACTTCATTCAAGATATACCTTCTCATATTTTTAATTCAGTATATACTAATCTTTTTTCATCTCGCTGAACCAAGACCACAGCCACATCGTACCCTATTCACATTCTGACCTTCTGTCTTTTGAGCACAGGCATAAGCTTCTAGAATCTGAGCGTTATAAAACATCTTGAGAGCAAGCTCTACCCAAGCAACTGTGATACCAGATGGATTATACTTCACCCAGAAAAACTAACAATACAAGTTACAGCAATGGAAAACACGTTGTTTTCAGCTCCGTCCCCTAACATCCAGCTACAATCTACCCCAAAACAGTCTATGCTTATAAATTCATTCTAAACTATCCATATTTGAGATCTTAATTACTGCAGAAAAAAAAAAAAATCCAAAGAAATCCTTACCAAACATTTTTCCTGCCCAAAAAAGGAGGAAAATAAACTACCTAACCAAAATACTACAGAATTATCGTTTGATTTTTGAAAGATTGAGGATGAAATTTTCATAAGTAATGTTGAAGGACAATAAGATTAAAGAAAAATCTATAAATCAATTGGATTAACTGTCTGTTGTGTAAGTCAATTGAGTAATGAGTATGAAGGAAGTAATAAAGTGAGAAAAAAATCTGTGACAAAATGTTGAATCCATGATTAAACTCCCTTGATTAACTGTGCTACAACTCTCAGTCCTTGTTCAATCTGGAGAGCAAAAAAACTGCATCAGCCCACATATTCTCTGCACAGTGTTCAAAAGAGTATTTTCAGAAATTGCTGCCTGGTTCTGGCTTCTAAAAAAAGAAAACAAAACTTTTGCTGCTTAAAGACTCCAGACGACTCAGTTCTACAGGGCACATACAAGTAAATCATTTCATTAGTCATTCAGGTACAATTTCTACTGAATACAATTCCTACTGGAGGAAAACAGCAGAAGTGGTATTACAGTGAACCATTCTTTCATTACCTTGTCAGGAGCATCCTCTGCCTTTTGCAGGCTTTTTATGTTTGTTTTATCTTTTAAAAATAAATAACAGTAAGTGATAATAGTTTGGTTTCTGACAGATATCTCAGAATTCTCTGCAAGTGGTGGTATTAGCTCACTTTCATGTCTTGAAGATAACAGAAAAAGCATTATTTTTGTAACATCGCTGATCCTAAGCTAAGGAGATGTATTGTCCACTTCATAACATATTTCCTATTACTTAATCAGAATGATTTATTTTTAAGTGTGTGATTCCATTGATCTAAGCTCACATATCTTACTTTTTAAGAAAGCCTACAGCATATTATTTTGGAGGAAAGTACGCTTACAAACATCTGAGGGAATTAACAGACCACAACTGCAGATTCACAGCAATCCAACTGAATTTTATACAGGCTGTTCAACCAAGACAGCCAGCAACAACTAACTACAGAAGAGAAGTGGACTGAAAACGCTGACAGTAGAAACGAATGTAGTTCTCAGGTACATACAGCTCCTCTTGGCACTCTCAAGAGTTTCCATTCTGCAAGTCCTGATTCTGATCCAGGTCCACACTCACAGAAGACTACAATGTGTGATGAGCGTGTTGTTGTTGTTGTTTAAATCTCTATTACAGATGTCACAGAAAAGGAAGCTTTCAACTAGAAGTTTGTTCAATTTTCAAACATCTTTAAAATAGGAGGTTAATCTGGAGAGTTTCAGTGGAGTGTAGTACTCTGTACAGGGGCATTCAGCTTCCTGCAAATTAGTCCTTTACAGGAAATGTCCTGTTTGTAAAACAACCCAGAAGTTTGAAAACACTCAAAACCAGTAAAAGTCACATTATAAAGAGTTATTTCAACCTCAGAGGCATTCTGAACAGAACTAGCTGGACTTTTTCATTATCTTGATAAAACATGCCTCTGGACCTAGCACCTCCACAAGCTTTAGAAGATGCACAAGCATTTCAGTGAAATAAAAGTAAGCTTGCGCTACTTTTAGTAGCTGTAAACTGTAAGAATATACAAGGGAAGTAACGGATCTTCTTGCCTCTGTCTTGCCCTTCCCTAGGAGTCTGCAAACGCAGTCACTGCTGGACAGCAAGGTAAGAAGGAGGTGCTAGTACATCTATCTACACAATGCTGTAAACAATGTCTTGGCTTGAAATATTTCGTTATTTTTGATGTATCTGGTCATTACTGAGTTCACGCAGTTAAGTTGGCTCATAACAGTATTATAAATTATTTTAAATCAGAAAATGAGTGTTTTTCCACCCTAAATAAAGCATTCCTTTACCCTTGTCTTTTTTCAACTGCTAATGAAAAAAGGTATCTTACTTTCCAAGGTTTTTTTGTTTGTTTGTTTGTTTGTTTTTTCTCTCCTGACAACATGAAACTTAAGGGAAAAGAGATGACAGTCTTCAGGGATATCAGATCAGGGTCTCTACAGATTTTGAAGGCCACAATAGATAATGATTACTTAGGTTGGACTGTTACATAGCACACAAGAAATCAGTTCAGGACACAGAATTACTGCATTTGATAGACTCTACAGCAACCCTGAAACCTCAAGTGTTTTGTTTGTTTGTTTGTTTGTTTCTGGAAAGAACTCTAATCTTGCATTAACAGATTTCATTTCTCAATCCATCAGTTGTGCTAGCAGCCTCATTGGTAAAAGCACACAGTTTAACTCCAAGCTGAATATATGTGGAGTAGAAATGACATTTATATTTCACTTCTTGACTACCCCCAGAGCATGCTGTGATAGTTATGTTCCTACAGGAGAGCCATCCTGCAAAAACATTGCTCATATTCTTTAATCAGGCTCAGAAACATTTTCATACTCTGTAGGAAGAGGTAGTTCCATCAAAAATATGAATCTCATAGGGTCTCTAACACTAATCTTCTTCATGGTCTTGATGCAGCAAATGGCCTCCTCTGGAATTCATCATTTCTAATATCATAATAAAACGTCATTAAAAGCTGTAAAGGGGCACCTCATGCAATAATTTACAGGACATCATTTTCAACTGAACCCTCAGGTTACCAGGGCTGAAATGCAAGGAAGCAGCAAGCAAGGATTTGGTCCTCTCTTCCACCACCAGCTTTCCCCTCCTCCCTGTGGCTGAGCAATTCCTCACCACTTGCTCTTCTTGAGGCTTTGAAACTCCACTGCAACAGATTACACAGCGACACACGCAGCTTAGGCAACCACAGCATTGTGTTATGGAGCAAAGCACAGTAAGAAATGCATTTATTCATAGAGAATGGCACTGCCACACATGTGAAACTAAACTACTTTTTGAAAGGCATAATGTCTTCACACAGGTAAAAAGGGGACTACTTAGGGATGGAAGGAAGGGCTGTTTAGATAGTATGGACAGACTAACAAACACTGTGGTAATCTCCTGGGGTTTGGTTTGGTTCTTTTCTTTGCAGATTCAGGAACTGGTTGGGAAATCAGTACCATTCTCCAAAAAAGAACAGGGTAATTTGATATCATAGGCATCACACCATCATAATACACACACTTAGGAACTGTAAGAAAATATTAAAAAAATAGATAGTTTCTGTTTGTATATATCTACACATACACACACCTCTATACATACACACTTAAAAATAATTCCTGTTAGATTCAATATATGAAATGAACTTCAGACAGGAAGACACCACTTGTTTCTTCCAATGTCACCTAACTACTCGTTTGCCCTCATCTCACGGAAGTGATTCTTCATCACAGGACACGACTAGCACCGTGGAACCACATGTGGAGGGGTCACATTTTCTCCCTGCCTGGATCTCTCAGAGGGTCCTCCATGTGATTAAAGCTGAGGTGCTGGCACAGCAGTAAAGGACAGTGTAGGCCAAAAACAATGCCTCAGACTGCCTAGCTCAAGAATGACAGGAAGCAATCTACAGGCAGCATGGCAGTCAGGAATCAGCTCTGGGAAGGTGTTCCTCAGCGTTTGGTAAGGTGTTCCTCATGGCTTAGGGACAACTAACCTACAAGTACTACTACACCTTGTAAAGAAGCACTGCATTTAATTGTTGGTGCATCTCCTTGCATCTGCCCAGCTTTCAGTTCTGCTAAGAGAGAATACACCTTGATTCCAGCAGAACATTAAGGCTTTAATTCTCATGTGAATTACAGCAACGGCCAATGGCTAGTTAAGGCTCAACAGTGGTTCTCATCCTCCATGGTTCTCATCCTACCAGAGAGCCTGTTCAAGCAAAAAGAAAAACCAACCAACCTACAACAACAACAACAAAAAGCACACCACCACCACCAACAACAAAAAAACCAACTCAGTGGCAAAAGAGTTCAAAATTTGCTTCTTGATGAGTAGTGATTTCTCTATAATTATTAGCTTGTAATTCAATTGGCTAGGCTCTTCCATACACAAAAACTTCTAGAGAGAGGCTCCAAGGTCACAGATCTTGGCTCTTTACCAGACAGAGCTACTCAGCACAAAACTTCACTGAAAAGGCGCATCACTTTTTGACAGTCTGATGCCCCCTGCAGAGCATAGCTCAGAGAACAGGTCAAGCCATGTAAGAGAATTCAATCTTCCAATACACGCCCAGGCTTTTTATACAGCATGGCAAGAACACCTTCCCAAGGCACTAGCAGCATTTATTTTTATACAGCATCAGTTACAGCAACTCCCCCACAGTTTGCACTAGCATCCCTCTGAATGTAGAGTACCCCCTCCAGTCTTGTCCCTGATGAACAACAATAAACAATATTAATTGCTATTCTCTAAATTGCTTTTCCGGAATACATATATATATATACATATATATATACACATATATATTGCCAGAAGGTGATCTCAGTTTGGAAGAAATCGATGAGACTTACTGTGTTGCTGATGCCCAGTGCTCGCTGGAGTCCATCTGATATTACCCCCATGCAGTGTAGCTTTTCTAAGAAGCCTGAAAGCTGAAGCTATTGGAAGAGAACTGAGATATTAAGATAGATAGAGGTGATGGTGAAGTCATACCAAGCTGCAGCCTCAAGAAGACTATGTAGGCTTGATCGTGCAGAAACCCTCTAGTTTTTATACATGGATTATCATGATTTACAGCTCATTACTTCAACTGAGTTTGGTTGAAAAACACCACACTTTAACTCGTGTTTCCTGACGATGAGTGAAGGATGGGTAAAGTGTGTTTCTGGTGTCAGGCTGGGCACTTAGCTGGTAGTATGTAAATTCCTGTTTAAGAGCAAGGCAAACTTTGCGACCCAAGTTTTAAGGAGTTCAGGGGGATCATACCTCATTTATTTTTTCTGAATCATGTAGTATGTTAATCCACCAACAACGTATTTTCCTGTCATTGTTACCTCTTACCCATCTCAGTGCTATTTCCAGAGTTGTATCTGTGTACTATCCTTGCAATTTTACTACTTCACTCCCTCTTCTTGCACTGAGGAACGATTAAGGGTTTTGTCACTTTACTTTCAGCTTCCATTTCTGCCTTTATTTTTAGTAACAACAAATACAATACTGCATTTGCAGCAGCATCATACAAGCATCTTCATCATAAACACAATGCTTCAGAGTACGCAGCTGAGACCTGCAATGGCAATTCCTTCCCTGCTGCCTCATGTGTTAAAATCAGAGCCATCATTCCCCTACAGATCTCTTCCAGAATTACTACTTAAGTCCCTCTTCTGCCCAGTAACTTCAAAATTGTTCTGCTGTCCAGCCCCAACCTATTTATTTTTAACTAAGTGAAGTTAATCTTACTGTGGTGCAGTATGGGGTAATGTTTTCCTCTTTCAACTGTTATTACCCCTGTATTTCAATAATGAGCTTGTTCTCATCTAGCTTATTAATGAAAAACACTAAATGAAACAAGACCCAGCCATTTTAGTAGTGAAAAAACAGCCCTGCCCAGAACTCAATATCACCAAGTTAGTGCTGTCTTCATCTGAAAGCCTTTCAAACTGACTGGATACAAGCACTGCTACCAAGATATACAGATATAGAACACAGCAGTAAGAAGTTTTAACCTATGGGTGGTTTTTTTGTTTGTTTGTTTTCCCCAAAGGTCATCAATCAATTCCACACTCAAAACATACTTCAAGCTTACTTTGAAATCAACACAAATTCACTGTTGAGATGCACGCGGCAACAAAAACAGCCCTACTGGCAAACATCACTTTTGGCCCTCACCAGTTCCACATACTTATTTAAACTTGGCAGCTATAAAGACATCTTCCCTCAATATCTTTCACTTTAAATATCCTGGCTTGGCGCTCAAGGAATATTTGAATACTGCAAAATAACTCAGTCTCTGTGCCAAATCTTCAGAATAGAGCCTCGTCCTGCTAGGAGCACACACAAACCCTATTTCCGTATGGTTTAACGCTCATTTTACTTTAACTTCTCCACAGCAAGTGTTGTTGCTTTATTTATTTATTTCTGCAAGAAAGGTCTGTGCTGCAACAGTATACAGGAAGGTCTTTCCAAATAGAGATCCTGAGGGTAAAACTTAAAGGATAGGGATATCACAACAATATGTATTTTCAGAACATACTTAAGAATGATGGAAATAAATCAGTCTTTTCAGAGCCCACATATGATGTCAGCATCTGCTGAAGTGGCTGGGATATCCTTTTTCTTTAGCAGTAAAGTATCATTTTGGTTATTGCAAGTTTTACTTATTTTCCTAGTAACAGTGTAATGCCTGTGCCCCCTCTTTCTGAGGGTATGTTTTCCTTTGCTTTTGCTCAAGTCTTAGAAGCAAAATCAGTCAGCAAACCACTCCTGGATTGCACTCCACATGCTTCCTGAAACAATGCTTTGAAAAGATGGAGATGAATCTGGCAGCTTTCACCTTCTAATCTGCGTGGAAGCCCCTGGGTTTAGGAGCAGACTGGGGCTCTGCATTCTCAGAAATTCAGTTTCTTTATCATGCTTCAGTGAAAGAGCATGACGATACCCTAGGCTGATACAAGAAATTTAACAAGTGAACACAGCAGCAGTCTACCTTCTCTCTGTTATAATGCCTTTCTCTTTGTGAATCTGTGAGAGATGGTAACAGGTATTTACAGTTGTCTTACACAACCACATACGCAGCATCAGTGAGATGGACAAGGAGAGTGCAAACAACCTCCCTGGGTTATTCCATCTTCTGCAGTGCCCGAGAAGTCACCCAGATGCATCTCTGCTGACTGAGGGGTAATAAAAATATTGTTTTGAAATAACCTAAATTGCTTGTACTCATCCCTCCAGCCCACAGTATATTTATTCCCCTTTCAACTTACTATATTGCCTTCTGTCTCTTGCGTGGTTTTGGATGAAGAGGTGAAACTACTCGTGCCTCCAAGCTTTCAGACAGTGCAAGAGAAGGCTTCTGAGTGCTCACATCTTGTACAATTCCTCAGCAACAGCTTATATCAAAGACTATAGTGATGCACAATTTCCTCAACTATTTCCATTTCAGAAGACAAACCCCACACTCAGAAACATTGTGTGAGGGACTGAGGACTGTGGATAAAACAAACCAGATATGCTTCACTTGCAGAGAAGGAAAGAAGTGCTGCTGGATGGCCCCATGAAAAACATAACAAATCAGGCAGTGTGGGCACTTGACTCCCAAGGACAGTAGGCACGACCATTGCTGACTGGCCAGCTCCTCTCCAGACCTTGCAAACCTGCTATTTAGCTGAGGTTACTGTAATGCTTTCTTTGGTTTTCAGATGAGGCCAGGAACATTGGCTTTGTTGGTTCCCCTTCTAGCCTGCTTGCCTTGGACTGGTCTTCCTCTTCAGAGATCCCCCAAGGCAGGCAGGGCAATCTATTGCTTTGCGTGCCATCATGCCCCTTGATGACTAGTGAACTTGTGACACTCTCCTGCAAGCAATGCTTCCTTTCCTCACTGATGTAATGTACATCTCAGGGGAGACCTTATTGCTCTCTACAATTACCTGAAAGGAAGGTGTGAGGAGCTGGGGTTCCACCTCTTCTTGCAGATAACTAGTGATGGGACTAGAGGGAACGGCCTCACGTTGTGCCAGGGGAGGTTCAGGTTGGAAATGAGGAGACGTTTCTTCTCAGAAAGAGCAGTCAGGCACTGGAATGGGTTGCCCAGGGAGGTGGTGGAGTCACCGTCCCTGGTGGTGTTTAAGGAAAGGTTGGACGCAGTGCTTAGGGACATGGTTTAGTGGGTGATATTGGTGGTAGGGGGATGGTTGGACCAGATGGTCTGGGAGGTCTTTTCCAACTTTAATGATTCTATGAAGCACAAACCACATGAGTCTCTGGTACAAAATATCAACTTCTAATGTGATGTCTGCAATGAGAAGTTTCAGATACCCCTTTGTCCTCTATCATAGCTGAAACTTACTGTCAGGGCAGAATGCATCCATTTTGAATTCCACTACTCTTTAGGAAACAGCATGGCTCGAAGGTTAATTCACTACATCAAGATGTATAAAATTTGGGTTCGACTCCTCTCTTGCTTCAGCTCCCCATTTTAAACAATCCATTTAGCTTTCTGGGTCTGTGAAGCGTACAAAAAGTCCTGCCATAACACAGGATATGAACCTTCACAATCTGTCTTCAGTACTGAGGCTGCAGAGATGGATAAGTGATGGACACGCTGTTCAAGTTCTGTTTCTTTTAGACAAGTTTTAAGTATGTGTCAGACTAAGTCCCCTTCACCAAATCTGATCTCACGGCTTGCTTTGGAAGCATCAATAAAAGCCAGAAGTGAGATGCCCTGTCTTTGTTAAGCCACACCACTAAGTATCTGTGTTCTTACACACTGATACAGAGATGTTGTCTTTGTCTGCTTCACACTTTGGTTGCACTAATATCAAAGCCATCCAGCCCAGTAATTTGCACCATGACATCTGAAGGATCTCCACTGCTTTTCTCAGCACCAGTCTAGACATCAGAATTCCAAAAATCCTTAGCTTTGGATACACAAATCTACATGCTGTTTCTGACAGCTGCTCTTCTCCCCTTGCACATCAAAACTTAAATATTTAAACTACTTAGTTTCAAATTATCCCACACCAAGTGCTATTGCACAACAATCCCGTCAAGATCAGAGATCAAACAGAGATCAAAACAAAAGGATTGATTTTCTGGAAGACGGTGCTCAAAAGAAAAAATAAACATCCTTGTATTTCAGGGCTTCAGAAAACAGACCAATACTGCTATCATGAAACAACCATACACTGCCTCAGATACACTATGGACATTTTAAACCCTTTCTTGGAAAATATTTTCTGTTTCTATGTTTCCATCTCAATCCCTCTGTACTCACTACATTTGGACTGGAGACAAAACCAGAAGTTATAACCTCAACCAGTCCCGAGAGTTCCTTGGACTTATATATGAACATCTGAAAAGCTATGTGAAGGCTTTGAAAATAAGCTGGCTTGTTTTGAAATATTGCTGCCTATATGTAACATGTTATTGTAAGTAAACATTAAAGCATTTGAAAGCCTCATATATTTTCTTACAGTAAAACAGAGCAAGTCTGTAAAAGGCCAACTGGCTTCATTCACCATTAAGGTGCAGACCAAATCCAAAGTATACTTAGTGATATTTCAGGAACACGTTGTCTCAAACAAGGATTACATTACTTGTGACTTCCTTCTCTTCTGTACATTCCTTAACCCACTACAACAACAAACCAAAGGCCTGATTTAGCACCATTAGTCATTGCAGGGCATCTGCCAGTTGACTTTAACAATGCAGTAGGTAAGATCCCAAATCCTGCTTTTCTATTCTAGTTTTTCCTTAATTTATATTTAGTTCATAATGAAAGACAATGAATTTCTGGATAAGGCTAAGTTATAAAGCTTTTGAAATTCTCCAGCACTTTGAAGACAGATTATTTTTCCTTTCATGTAGCTATTTGATAATGGTTCAGTTGGAGACTGGAAGCAACATAAGCTGGTACTCATCCCTCTGACAAATAAGTTGCACTGGGTATTTTAACAGGGTCACATTTAAGTCCATCACCTAATCAGCATTGCTTTCTTAAGCTGCTTAGAGCAATTTATTCATCAAGAGCTAACCAAAAGAGACTCTGTTCCCTACCACATTGCTAAATACACCACACGAGGTAAAAATACAGAGTAATTGCTCTGACTTAGTGGCATTTTGTACAGCTCTGAACTTAAAACACATGGTACACAGTACTGAAAAACCAGGCCCAGTGGCAGTAGAGTGATTTCAAAATTTGTCCTAGCAGCTGGTGAATTCTATTATCCAACCAAACATCCAAAACCAAACCAGACTTACCTATGAAATGGCTTGAACTCCAGCAAAAAGCTTACTTTTGAGTATACGATTTGCTTCCCTCCCTCCAGACAGCCTTTCCTGGTTTACTCATACATTGGTGGAAGCTTTGATTCATTTGCTTCCTAGATTAACAGTGTTCACAATTTATTATTTCAAGTTAGAGGAACATGACTGCTAGACTCCCCCCGTTTATATTTAAAGGATTTATGTGTTAGAAAAATGTGCCTCCATATTTCCACTTGCTTTACATATCCTCTAACAAAGTATCTTTGGTTCATACTGCACGCTTAATAAAATATTAGACGAAAGAAAGCTCAATGCAAAACAGTTTGCATTTACTTTCCATGCTTCTGTGTTCCAAGAACAGATACTTTTGTAGACAACAGTAATTTTGAAAGGAAAGGGCATTATCTCTCACTTGACTCAGAAGTTGCTTTCAATGCACTAAGTTTGTTTGTTTAACAGCATTTCTGAGTGCTATTCAAAATATGAAAGCACTTATTATTAAAAGCTTAAAATGACAACAAAATACCACCACCACCTCTCTCTGATAAAATTCAAGCTATTTCTCTCTGACAAAGGTGTTTTGAAGATTAAGAAACCTTATCTTTTGGCACATCTGGGGAAGTAATGCTAAAGAAAGATAAAATCCAGTTCTGAACATTACAGCGGTGTCCTATTGTTGCCTGCAGACCTGAGAAGCAGGCCACCACATATGCCACCACAAATGTTAGTCCCTCTAGGGTAAACAGCACAATGCATGAGATTCAGAAAGATGCTTTCCTCCTCCAAAGCTGGGGAATGCTCATTTATGTGAACTGTAAGCAGCCAGAAGCTGCTGAGCATTGGTGGAACAAAGAGGACAACTTCCAGACTTCTCCCTCCAAGTCTGAACCTGTCAGTGATTCACTGGCTCCAGGGGACCACAAACAAGACTTCCATCACTGTCACACAGCCCCGCTCAGCTGTGGAGGACCTCAGGTTGCAGCTGCTGCTCCCAGCCCACTTTCTGTCACTATATAGGGTCTTGCAAACCCTGCATTCTCCAATGGCCAAGGGGAGTAGGGAAAGACTCTGATTGAACCTTAGTCACGGTCTAAGGGACATGGCAATCCCTTGAAAGCTATCTGGAAAAAAAAAAAAAAAAAAAGTCCGTCAAGGATTATATGACATAATAATCTGGATGCCACCTATTGCTCCAAGAAATGCACAAGCCAGAAGAGTAATGGTCACAGGCCACGGAAGATGTCAAAGTCAGTACCTCTGTATTTCACTCGGCAGAATAGTTCTAAATCTTGTCTTATGCATGGCCACATAACCCCAGCTCAGTTTGATCCTCATTAAGTCTATTTGTCTGTATACAAATAGGGCATTCCTGCAACACTTTGGAAGTACCTTTCCAAAGCCAGAGATTATTCCTGGTTCTGTAAAGGATGCAGCCTCAAAGCAAACTAGTAATTCTGTGCTGTGTACACTTCCCAGCAGCTAGGGACCTCAATCACAGGACGAATCAGACAAGTCTTTTAGTGACTTGTTCCAGTCACTGCAAAGCACAGGGACCCAACAGGGTCAAGTGCAGAAAGGGTCAAAAGCAAAACACGTCTCCTCATTACTAGCACCACACCATCCTGAGCTCTCCAACAACTCAGTGTCTGTTTTTATCAGTTCATACTCATGCTATTTCCATCCAGAAGAGGCTGCACCACTAACAGCCACTTAATTAAAACTGACCTTAGAAAAATACCCAGCGTTCTCCATATTATACACTATGATTGCCAAAGTGTTTCCTGCTCCTTACACACTAGAAACAACAGCATTCAATTGCACATGCACTGTTCACGTCCTTCAGTGTCCCTTGGCTTGTTTCCCCTGTAAGACAGCTACATCCAAAAAGTACTCAGGCTGGCTTGATTTCTACTTATTTATTGTCAACTTATAAAATATGTTTTTCAAAACACTCACTAGGCACATGTCCTAAATAACACTTAGCTGACGGCACGAGTCCAACTCGCTCTTGCAGCAAAAGCCTGCACTACTAGATAAGCTCTGAAGCATGGCCTGGAAGGTCAAAATACACGCACTTCATCTTCCCAGCACAGACAGGACTCATTTGAGACAACCTCTCCTACTGGAAAGGGTAAAGGCTGTCAATTTTGCATCATAAGTAGGGTAAGCCAGAATTCGAATTGAGCTATGTTTTGCAGATTAAAGTTAATCAAAACTAAGCATCTCCATGGCACTGCAACAGCCTCCATTTCAGCTCTAGAGATGATGAGGCAAATCGGAGAAAAGGTTGTATATTACCAAGAAAAAAATAAAAACCACAAACCACCAGAAAGCACTGCCTGGAGGAGAAAATTCCAGATTTATATTCACATACTTAAATGGCCTAAATGATCCTGAATTTAAGCATACAGTCATTTGACCAAAAACTATGCTGTTGACTCCAGCATTGTACTTGGAGGCCTGTTACACACAGGCAGGGAGCAAAGCCACCTCCAGTGCACATCTGTGGATAGGAGGTTCTGGGGATCCAATGATGCAACCCCCAGACATGCTGTTCACTGCAGCTGGATACAGAGCTGAATGGACATTAAAGAGCAGATGTGGTGTCCAAGTCAGATCTTTGTCTCTAGGAGAACTTTCATCAACACCCTCCTCCCTCTTTTTGTGGATAAGAAGAATTTCTGATCATGTATAGCCTCATCCAGCCCCAGGTCCCCCAGCGCACTGACTAATGATTCACAAATAGAAAAAAAAAATACTTTCTCCTATAAAACTGTTTAGGGATGAGTGAATTGTTCCACATCCCACGAAGCATAACACCAGTAGCCTTCCTGAGATTAATAGCCCTAGTCTACACTGGAAAAGACAGATTTTTGACAGCTTATGTAAGATCATACAGCACCTTCACAGATAATAAAAGCTAAAACTTCTCCACACCTTGTGTTTTAATAGCAGATACCTGAGTGAAACATCACAAGACAATCCAGTTGTCCTCTGGTTAGTACATCTTCTGAACATACCATTTGAAGGCTACTAAGATGGTGAAGGGACTAGAGGAGAAGACGTATGAGGAGTGGCTGAGGTCGCTGGGCCTGTTCAGCCTGGAAAAGAAGGAAGACCTCACCGTGGTCTACAGCTTCCTTGCGAGGGGGAGTGGAGGGGAAGGCACCTATCTATTCCCTTCAGTGACCCGTGATAGGACATGAGGGAATGATGTCAAGCTGCAACAGGGGAGGGTTAGGCTAGACATCAGGAAGAGGTTCTTCACTGAGAGGGCTGTCACACACTGGAACAGGCTCCCCAGGGACATAGTCATTGCACCAGGCCTGTTGGAGTTTAAGAAGTGTTTGGACTGTGCTCTTCATCACATGGTCTAAACTTTTGGGTAGACCTGTGTGGTGCCAGGAGTTGGACTCAATGATCCTTATGGATCCCTTCCAACTCAGGATATTCTATGGTTCTATGACTGGCTTTGGTATGACCATGCACACACGTTTGCAATTCATTTTTGAGGAATATACAATTTTACCAGAAGTATTGACAAAGACAAACTAAAACATTTTAAGGCAGTAAACCAACAGCCTGATTGTATAATGCTATACAATTCTCACGTATTAAATACTCTCACTTAAGTCCCAGTTTACCAATCTGTCATGGTTTTGGCTGGGATTGAGTTAATTTGCTTCACAGAGGCTTGTATGATGCTATGTTCTGGATTTTTGATGAATACAGTGGTGATAACACACCGATATGTTAGTTATTGCCAAATAGTGTTTGCGTGGGGCCCAGGGCGTTTCAGCTCCTTGTGCTGCCCTGCCAGGGAGAGGCTGGGGGTGCATCAGGAGCTGGGAGAGGACAGGGCCAGGACAGTTGGCCCAGGCTGGCCAGAGGGATGTCCCACACCGTGTGGTGCTGTGCTCGGCCATAAAAGCTGGGGGAATGAAGGAGGAAGGGGGGATGTTCAGAGTGATGGCATTTGTATGCCCAAGAAACCATTACAGGTGGTGAGCCCTGCAGTCCTGGGAGGGGCTGAGCACCTCCTGCTGATGGGAAGCAGAGAGTGGGTTCCTTGGTTTGCTCTGCCTGAACGCACGGCCTTTGCTTTACCTGGTAAGCTGGCCTTGTCTCAGCCCGTGAGTTCTCACACTTCTGCCTCTTTCATTCTCTCCCTCATCACACTCGGGTAGAGTGAGTGAATGGCCTTGTGGTACTGAGCTGCTTGTCAGGTTCAGCCACAACATAACCTTTTGTAGTTAAAAAAGCAAGTTGCATGGCTACCAAACTATAAGTAGTTGCCAAATGTTTAATAAGATTTAAAGGGAAAAAAAATGAAAAAACAAAAAACACTAATACATTGTGGATGATAACAACACAACAAAGAGAAGCATAAAGTTCACTACTCATCTCACTGTGTTTCATTTCATGAAAAAAGCATCTGTAGAAGTTATTTAAAGGTCAGGTTAGCTCAATGCCCTTTATCCTGGCTTTTTCAAATCACTAGCAAAATTTATAATCCAGTAAACTTCCTGGGTAGGTTTTTATCTTTGTAGCAGTAGTTCGTCATACATCCCCAGTCACCTGAGACATCCCAAGCATCACAGAGGGGAGCCAAGTCTGGAACCATAGCTAAGGGCATCTGTTGTTTCATTCCCTCCCTTTCTCTTATTCCAGGTATTCTGGAATACTTTGTTTCATAGTTGAAACACTAAGATGAAGCATTTAAGCACCGGGTATGCAAGCTAAACAGATGAAAGAATAGATGAAGAGATCAAACATTATTTAATAGGAACAGGGACATTTTAAAAAGACAGCAAAGCATCTGAAAAAACATTCCAGTGATTTGTTTTAGATCATGGTGGAAACCATGACACAATTTTATTCTAGACAGGAAAAAACAAAATCTGTACTTCCAAAAGAAGAAAACAGAATATATTACATTTCACCCCAAGAGAAACACCTTTTAAGTCAATATGACATTTTGGTACATTAGGAACACTACAAAAAGATCCTTTCAGAACACTTGGGCTTGAGCTGATGAAAGACCATATACCCTCAGCTCCCACTGGAGCTGGCAGCACTCAGCACCTTTCAGCATGGTATCTACCAAGCATTCATCTCCTAGGGAAAAAGATGCTCAGCTTTGTTTCATGCATTTTGGATGGATGACAATTTAGGGAGGGGCTACTATTGTTATAAACTGTAATTCTATATTTTTACTTTCAAAAGTAGAAAAAAAAACACAACACTATTTCAGAGCTCCAGATTATCCAGCCACTTTTAGCACAAACTACCTTTTTGCTACCTACCTATACTGAATAAAGAAACCTAACCCTTACCACAAAGGTGTGAAATATGACCTCAGTTGGTCTAGCCGTGCAAACACAAGCAGCACCAGTACAGTTTTCCATCACAAGCATATATACATGAAAATAAGCACACAAACTATTCATCACTGAAATCCCCCTGGAGGAAACCACTAGTGATTCCAATTTCTGGCTGGCTACTTGAAAAGGGAAAATAATGCATTTGTTTACATTGATTCATCCCTACCCCAGCATTTCAGTACTTCCATACAGCTATCAGTTTATAATATAGAGCTGTTCAAAATAATGTGAAAAGATTAAACCAACATATGCTACTACAGGTCAAACAAAAATACATTCAAAGTTGCAAAAGTTTAAATTAAAAACCAAACTTCCAGATTTTGAATCTTCTTTCTTCCAAAGTATATTATCTGCAGTGTCCCATAGACTGTAAAGACTGCACAGCAGATATGCTCACAAACTAAGCACCTACTTTGAAGGAACAAGATCATAAAATCACAAAATACCCCAAGTTGGAAGGGACCCTGAAGGATTACCAAGTCCCATTCCTGACTCCACACAGGACCACCCAAAAATCAGACCATGTATCTGAGAGCATTGTCTAAATGCTTCTTGAACTCTGACAGGCTCGATGCTGTGACAACTGCCCTGTGGAGCCTGTCCCAGTGCCCGAGCACCCTCTGGGTGCAGAACCTTTCCCTAACCCCCAGCCTGACCCTCCCCTGTCCCAGCTCCATGCTGTTCCCTTGGGTCCTGTCGCTGTCCCCAGGGAGCAGAGCTCAGCGCCTGCCCCTCTGCTCCCCTCGTGAGGGAGCTGCAGGCGCCATGAGGCCTCCCCTCAGCCTGCTCTGCCGGGGACTGAGCAAACCAAGGGACCTCAGCTGCTCCTCGAACATCTTGCACTCTAGACCCTTCACCATCTCTGTAGCCCTCGTTTGGACACTCTAACAGTTTTATGTCCTTCTTACCATGTGTCACCCAAACTGCACGCAGAACTGGAGGTGAGGCTGCACCAGCACAGAGCAGAGCAGGACAATCCCTTCCCTCAACCAGCTAGCAGTGCCATGCCTGATGCATCCCAGGGTATGGTTGGCCCTCCTGGCTGCCAGGACACACTGCTGGATCACATTCAACTTGCTATGAAGCCAAACAACACTTTCTGTGGGGCTGCTCTCCAGACTCTCATCCCTCTGTACACATAGCCAGGACTGTCACATCCCAGGTGCAGAATCTGGCACTTCTCATGTTAAGCTTCACATTGCTGGTGATCGCCCAGCCCTCTCATTTGTCAAGATCTCTCTGCAAGGCCCCTGCACCCTCGAGGGAGTCAACAGCTCCTCCCAATTTTGTATCATCTGCAAACTTACTCAGTTTACCTTCAAGTCCTGCATCTAAGTCAGTCATGAAAAGATTGAAGAGAAAATGGAGCCCTGGGAAACCCCACTGGTGACTGTCCACTGGCCCGATGTAACCCCATTTACTAGAACCCTGTGAGCCCAACTCATCAGCCAATCATTTACCCATCACATTATGCATTCGTCTAGCTGTATGCTGGCAATTTGGTCCAGAAGTATTCTGTACAGTACTGAAAGCTCTGTTGAATGGATATGTATGGGTATAAACCCTATTCTCCCTGTTCTGATCTTTGAAGAGACTGCTAACAGTACTGCTGTTTGCTAAAATTTTAGTTAGATATTGATTACAGATATATTAGAAATAGATGTTGATCTTTAATAAATACTTTTTGGATTTAGTAATGTAGTTAATCTCTATCTGCAGAGGAGTTCCAGAGATTGCAGTCTTCCTTTTAAATACAATAAGCCCACTGTAATTGCTAAACCCTCTAAAGTTGTGTTTTCATTACTTGATCTGCTTTGCACCTACATTTTTAATTATTTGCATGTCTGAGCATATGCAAGGCAGTATCATCTCGTATGAAAGATACAGAACAAGTTGTAATGCAGTAAGAACTGCAGAAACTTACCAAATATAAAACATTTGCAGAGTTAAAAATTGTTAGAAGTGCAGTTCTGATACACAGACAGAAGAGGAAGGAAGTTTTCAGCCAAGAGATGAAACAAATTTAGTGAGGTGGAAAGAAGGGAATAATTCCAGATGGCAATGCAGCCTTTTCCTCTGCTGCACCTGACAACATAGTGGGATGCTAGGAGGGTCAGAGAAGAAGCCAGCTCTGTGGGAACTAAGGCAGAGGAGACTGCTTTATTCAGTAAGAAACTCCTACTGGGAAACCAAGAAATAGGGTTTCAAACTATTTCTTGTATTAGATGGGCAGGTAACTTAAGGGCCTGAAATGCCCATTTTCTATGGCAGTAAGAGGAACCATACAGCCTCATTCTCTGCATACTAGAAACACATCATGGCAGAGTGAATTAATGGCGAATTCTACAAGAAACTGTGTCACAGAAATATTTCTGAAAAGACCGTTAATAACCTACTAGCATGTGCAAGGCCAGTGAGAGGTTTTCATCATACAGTAAATGATGAAAAAAAGCTCATTACCAAAATAGCTACCAAAGGGAAAGAAAAAAAGTCAGGAATGTCAGTTACGATAATCTTCATTTTCAGACCAGAAAATAAAGTGTGAAATACTTGTTTCAGATAGAAGAACACTGAAATAAAACAGAGGATGCACTGCAAAGAGTTCTTCTAGACTTTCATGGCTAGGCCAAAAGCTAAGTGCATTATATTGCATTATAAGCTTAGTTATAAGGTTACCCGCAGTATTAGTTCCCAGTTCTAGGCAGAAGTAATTTTGTACAGACTCTGGAAAGCAAAGAAGAGGTACTCTGTTGACCACTAGTGGACAGATAAGGATGAAACAGGTCCCAGACACTTCCCAAACACATCACTCTTGACTCCAAGGTAATCCAATTTATTGGCTCTTCAGTCTCAAAATTAAAGAGCTCCCTAGTAACACTTAAAAAGCAAAAATGTCGCGTATATAACCGACAAGGAAGTATTTTTAGCCCTTTTAAAGATGAAAGAAGTTCCCCATGGGACTGAAAATGAGAATTGTCCGCCCAAGAAGTAATCACTCAAACATCTGCAAGATGTTACAATGAAAGACAGGAATTTAAAACATCATTAGGAAAAGAGCTGCTATATTACTTCAGCAGTACTGTCATTCACAAATGGCTAAAATATTGCAGTTACAACGTACATGCTCTTCCCAGGTCTCCTGGCACTATCTCCCATACCTTAGTACACTTACTAAAAATCTTCAACACTGACAGACATCACCCCTTCTTATAACATGATTCTTTGTGAGGTCTTGCTTTTTGTTTACAAAGCATGATGATGGTGAGAGAGTAGGGAATACAAATTTCAAGTCTCTGAGCCTCTTTCTAAATTTAGGTAGCATAAAAAAAAAATCCACCTGCCACAGGCTCCTTCTCATTTAAAGTGAGCCAACTTTAGCTCTGCTGTGTCTATTAATTGCTTTCTGGACGATGAACAAAGAACTTTATAGGTCAAAATAGAAAAAAATAATCCCATCTGAGAAACAAAAGATGCTCTTCAGATCCTGTGCATTCCTCCTAAGGAAGTAACATTGAGCAAATGCTGCTGCCAAGCTGGTATCACTGTGAAAATAATTTTCACTGAGAATTGCATTGCTCACAGTGAATCCTGAGGCAACAAGAGCACATGCTGAGGCCAAAGGTTTCATCTACTCAAAAGAAAGCACAAAACACATAAGAAACAAATGCTTGAAGAATCCCAGCTCTCAAAATGAGGCACTTAAGAGGTATTTGGGGTCTTAAATTCATTCAGAAGGTTTTATCTGCATTACATGAAAAATAGCCACATCCCTAGCACACATCAGAATTGCTCAAAGCTGATCTTAGGCAAGCACCAATTTTGGTGGAAGGAATACCTACTTGGGGAAGGAAAACACTTTCTTCCAGTGTAAAGTATTCTTAAAGACTATCTCAGAAGCTTGGAATATCAGCACTATGGGAAAAGGAAACATATATTAGACGTGATTTGTATAAAAACTTCAGACTCATAAAACTACATACATATTTCCAGATTGTCAATAAGATAAAGTTAATTGATCAGTAAGTGGGTCATTCATAAGGAAATTCATAAGGAAATGCTGCCTACTGACGTCTATTTTACTGCATTGCACATAGCTCATGTCCTCAACCTGGATTAAGAAGTGAGCATTACTACAGCAGAACAGACTCTATACTTTGCCTTCTATCCTCAATTTTGGGGCCTGAAGATTTCAGTTGTATAAACCTACATTATCTACATTAAACCTACATTATCTACAAAAAGCTATTTCTTACCCTGGTCAAATAGGCACAGGCATTCAATAATACTACACCTTATTAACGACCATGAAAAACCCCCACAGCCAACCAAGCAGCAACCCACAATCCTCCACCTTTTCCTTAACCACACTGTTACGTCTTCAGCCAGGCAGATCTTTTAACATACGAGGGAGTTTACAAGCACTAGGAGACACACACCTAGGGCTGAATATATCCCTTCATTGTTCTAATTGTCATAGCAATAGAAGATTAAATATGCATGGTATTATTTCCTGGTAGCTAAGAGATTTTTTTTTGTTTCTACATAGCGCATACCATTAGTTGTTACTGGTATCCTTCATTTCATAAAAAAACTGCCATTTGCAGTACAAGAGAGCACAGATACAGCCAGCAGAACCAGAGGAAACACCATGGTATACGGAACCATCCTCATATCTGGAATAAATCCAAATGGAAAAGTTTGACAGATAAAGCTGACACAATGCTGGTGTTAGGGATCTCTGCATACTCTATTGGATTCCTCATCTCACAAAAAATTATTGGCCTGAGTTGCAAAGAGTGAAACGAGTGAATGGATTTACTGGGATACTGACAAAATCCAACACTACAGAAGCTTAAGTGTTGATAAACAGTATATATTTGTACCTGCATAAACTTAACTGACCATTAAAACAAAACAAACAAACAAGCAAAAACAGATTATGTGTGATCTATCATGTTTTTAAACAATATGAGCACTACCTTCAACAGAATTGTTCAAATACCATCATGAGAAAATACTACATTTTTGGTGTTTCTCTTCTGCAAGAGCTGAAGTATTGCATGCATGCTAGTGTGAACACAGAGTGTCACCTCAGTTCCAGGTACTCCCTCTAAACAATAAGAAATGTACTGATCACTTTTAATAAAACAACATTTTTTCCTAATATACCGGGACATCATCCATATAGGATCAATTTGGAATCTATACATCCATTTGGAAAACTCATTCTAATATTTTGAAGCTAATACTTTGGTTTTCCTGAGGTTAGCGTTGGACTGTTACTCAAGCTCCTGAACTGAATTCTACCAGTCTGGATTAAGTTCAAAGTCAGTATTCCTTATGCTGCAAATAAAAATTATATCCTGCTCAAAACATAACAAGAATGAAAAAAATCTTGTTTACTTCTTTTGGTATGGAAAAGAAAATAAATGTACAGAAAATGCTATTTACAAGATATAGCAATAATTCTATGACTGCATTGAGACAGTAATTGGAAATTTGGAAAAATTAGTTTCCAAAAATAGTTAAAAATTCATTTTAAAACTATAAACCTGGCATAATAGGTTTCTGCTTCTGCACACTCCTTAAATTACCTACTTGGGCAGCAATACTTATGCTGTAGCTATACTATGCTTTCTTATGCTATAGCTATAACACATAGCATTAATGTTTGGCTGAGGTCATATGGGAAGAAACCTGCAAACAAACATTATTAACGTCTAAATTGTTATTTGTTCTTGATGTATTAAATCAATGCTAGGTTTGCCTTTGCACTAACACTGTGTATTTCCATGCTGCATATGTTGAACATGATAATAAATCTACTTTCAGAAGATACTACTACTACAACTGCACTGATACCCACAGAGCCTGTGTGGCATGCTCTGATATGGACAAATTTGTGAGCTGTACTTCCCCACGCCCCAGACAGCTCTTTTTTCCAAAGATGGCATTTTAAAAGCGAAATAGACAAACAAATGAAGTTTATGTCAATTTCTGTCAACAGAAGGGCAAACTTCAAAGGTCTTCACCATATGCCACAGAAGTAATAGAAGTTTCTAAGCCTTTTTCACAAAAGACAAGATTGCACACATCACTGTTACAAGAAGAAAACCCTTCTGTCAATATGAGGGGTCACTGTGTGCACTTAAAGGCTGCAGAACCTGCCCACTGCTTAATGGTGTACTGGCATTAACTGGCACTTACAGTCTGCAGGAGGTTATTTTTTTAAGAAACAATTCAGACATGTTAATAAAACGTCTGAAAGCCTGTATTATTTACTGCCTAAGCTGCACCAAAGCTCTGAGATAGGTCTACTGTGAAAACCTGCCCTGTATTTTACAAAAAGGCTATGAAAAAGTAACTGCAAGCTCTTGGTGCGAGATGCCCCCCCCCAGTAAAGCCTCAGCCAAGGAAACCAGTTAATGTTGATGCACTTCTTCAGCAGTTTCACACAAGTTTGATTGTGATCTCAAAACCAAGAGAAAGACTAAAACAATATATTGGAAGTTGTGAAGACCCAATGAATGCAAACCAACTCACCCCACATCACAGGCAGTGTTCTGTAAGAATATCTATCCTATAGCCTACGGGTTGGGAAGAGTTATTAACACCAAAGGGTTTTTATAGCTCCAGCAGGGCTTGACATACATCAAGTTACAGTTACAGATGCTGGTTTCCTGTGAGAGGAGGGGCAGGTTTTTACACCATATACTCAACCAACAGCAATAAATAAATAAATAAAATACCGTAGCAAGTAAAAATGCTAGCCTTAGCTTGCATAAATTGTAAAAGACTAAGAGATGTGTGAAGGGTTTTAAAACAGCACACCTGCGATTGAACAGAGCAACTACTGAGGACACGCTCTAGTAAAAATGCTGTTACATTTCTAGGGACTTAAAATATTAAGACCCTCTTTGACCAGTATTACAAACCACAAGCAGCTGCTGCACAAAACTTGCAAGAAGTGGGCATTTCTCCTAGGGGGGGTTAGGAGACACCTCGGCACCCCTGAAGCCCGCTCCTGAGGGGATCGCGGGGGGAACAGGGTGGTAGAGGAGAGGTTTGGCAGCTGAGGTGCCCCTCACAGGGGCCGCCCCAGCCCTGTAGCGCTCTGGACTGCGACGCCTGCTCTGCAGCCGCAGCTTTCATCTTCCTGAGGAAAAGGATGCGAAAGTCCAGGAGGGAAAGAGAGAGGGAGAGAGAGTTCACAGCCGGTACGCCGCGGTGCCGCTGGAACTGCGGCCGGGATGGAGCCCGGGCAGCAACACCACATGTTTTTTTTTTTTTTTTTTAATATATATATATATATACACGTATATATATGTATATATTTTCCTCATGTTTTCGGCTCCGGCCCGGCTCTGAGACCCCGGCCCCGACCCCGCGATGTCCCGGGCGAGGGGCCAGCCGCCGCCGGAGCACCGCGTCCCTCGGGGGGGTGTCGGGGTCGCCCCCCGCGGCAGACCCCCGCCGCCATTTCCCCACCAGCCCCGGGCGCAGCGAGGGGCAGGGGGACCCGCGGGGCGGCCCTTACCTGGGATGGCCAGGTTGGTGAGCGGCGTGCCGTGGATGCTGTCGGGCAGGGCTGCCATCCAGTCGGCGAAACGCAGCTCGTTCTTGCCTTGCGACGAAGCCATGCCGCCGCCGTGCCCCTGCCACTCTCCCACCGCCAGCCGCTCGCTCGCTCGCTCGCTTCAGCCCAGCCCAGCCCAGCCCAGCCCGGCCCGGCTCCGCCCGCCCGGCGCCGCCCCGCTCCTCGCCGCCTCTCCCCCGCGGGGCCACCGCCCTCTCACATCCCGCCGGGATCCGCTCGGCCCCCGGTGCCGCCGCCGCCCCCCGCGTGGCTGCCGGGGTCTGCCATTTCCCCTCAGGGCCACCCCAGCGCTGGGGCTCGGCCTGCTCCTGGAAGGGCGCTCGGGGAGCTCGGCTGCCTCCTCTTCCTCAGGGCGACCCGTGGGATCTGTAACAGCCCCCTGAGCTCGGCAGGAGGTGGGTTAAATAAATGCCTGCTGTGCTGGGACAGGTGGCCCCCGGAGGGGTCTCCCAGCCCATGACTGCCTCATGTTGCCTTGTTCCTCATATAAACTCTGTAGAGTGTGTTGCATTAAAAAACATTGCTCCTTACCTGAGCCATCTTCAAAGATCCGATTTTTTTTTTTTTTTAGGGTGTATGATTTTATAACAGCCTTTGAAGATGGTGTGAAGTAGTATTATCCACTCTCATTCCCAACCAAACTTTATTTCAAGAGGCAGCTTCTAAATGTTGGCATTAGCAAGGCAATTTTGTTTCTGCCTTTGGATCAATGAAGCCGATAAAGCTCAGTGACCATCTCGAGCTGTTACAACAATCCTGATCTTTTGACTTCAATGTGACTGCTTGTGTTTTATTAAAGTAGCTAGTAGGTGATATGTATGTGGACTTCGGGAGATGTTCACCTGGTGGATCTGCCATAAACAGTGCCTGAAGAGATCCACAAGCAATGCTCTGAAGCCCTGAAGTCCTAGGACAGCCAGCTCTGGTCCTGTAGTTTGTGTTCTTCAACATTTTCAACAGCAGCTGGCTTTGGAAGTAAGCATGGAAGGAGCAATTATTAATAACCATTATTTCTTTTTCAGTGCAAGTTTGAAAAACAAAACAAACAAACAAAAAACCTCTTCCTTCAGGCACAATACCAAAGAAGGATTTCTTGAAAAATGACTGAATAATTCCGAGGTATTCAAAAACAACGGAAAATTGCTGACTCACTTATTGCAATAGAAACAGCTCTTGAGGTGGGATCTGTGTGCAGAAATGTGAACAGATGGTTGACCTTGTGAGAGACATTGGATCTCAATTGGTAGTACATGAAAAAAGGGAGAGAGTAAACAATCATGGTGACAGGTTTAATTTTTGCAGTGTTAGCTCCCTGCATATTAGTATGCTAATCTGCCCCTTCCAAAATCACTGGTATTAGTAAACATGAAAAAAAAAAAAAAAAGCCCAGATTTTGAGTATGAAGACATAAAACCCACTAATGACATGGAAAAGGAAGATGCTGCTTTACTTCATCTTCAAAAGATGGTTAGAAATAATAGTCAAAAATTATAAATTTCCAAAAAGCATTCAAGTGATGAGTAATGAATATTTTTATTAAAATGATTAGATCAAATCACTTTAACTGGCAACGTTATTAATGGATTGCACTGGTTACCTGGAAAACTGCTGCTGAATTTTTATCCACTCCACTATGTGTTTTATCTTTTCTGACACAAAACTTATGTATATTGCTTTTTGAAAGGTTAAACATGTTATTAATAACTACTGTTGATCTCTTTCAGTCTCTAAAGCTTTGGGTCTAACTCAGAGCAAAATAAAACAAATACATGAAAGTCCTGTCATTTTTTTGATGTATTATTTTTTATAATAATGCTAGAACTATCTGATATCATTCCAGGTCTCTCAGGAATGCTTTCTACTTTACTGGAGAACTGTAAGTGTCCCTCTTTGCAATGGTTAGATATTTGTGGGCCTTTGCTTCCACAGGTAATTGGAGCTTTTGTATCTGCCTTATTTTTTATGTATTTATTTATTTATTTTCAGTGTGCAAAGCATGATTTCTTAAAGGTCTGGATTTTCAAGCCACGGATACTCTGCTTTCTAAAACCAGTCCCCCCAGTATGTCTCACACTAACCATGTTGAAAAGGTTTGCCTCTGGTTCTAATGTACCATAACTTCTGAGAAAGCACATGTAAGTTATTTGGAGGGAACTGGTGCAGGAGAGGAAGCTCCAATGAGAAGGTAGGAAATATTTCCCTAGCAACTTGAAGAAACACTTATGTGGAATTTTTGACTTAAAACAAAAAGGTAGCTTTCTGTTGAGCATTTCAGTGATCTGTAAGTTCAGCATAACAAATCATCCATGTTTGGGAAGAGCTTAAAACAAACAAACAAACAAAAAACAGAGCAAATGCCTCTCTTGGTTGAAGAGAAGCTTACTTTGGTTTGGCCTAAACCTATTTTACGGATTTTAACTGATCTAGAAACACAGAATCATTAAGGTTGGAAAAGACCTCCAAGATCATCTGGTCCAACCATCCTCCTACCACCAATATCACCCACTAAAACATGTCCCTAAGCTCCATGTCCAACCTTTCCTTAAACACCCCCAGGGATGGTGACTCCACCACCTCCCTGGGCAACCCATTCCAGTGCCTGACTGCTCTTTCTGAGAATAAATGTCCTCTAATTTCCAAACTGAACCTGAGGCTATTCCCTCTTGTCCAATCACTAGTTATCTGTAAGAGGCTGACCCCCAGCTCCCCACACCTTCCTCTCAGGCAGTTGTAGAGAGCAATAAGGTCTCCCTGAGCCTCCTCTTCTCCAGACTAAACAACCCCAGATTCCTCAGCCACTCCTCACAGGACTTGTAGTCCAGGCCCTTCACCAGCTTTGTAGCCCTTCTCTGGACATGCTCCAGAGCCTCAATGTCCTTCTTGTAGTGAGGGGCCCAAAACTGAACACAGGATTCCAGGAGAGGCCTCACCAGAGCAAAGTACAGAGGGACGATCACCTCCCTGGTCCTGCTGGCTGCACTATTCCTGAAACAAGCCAGTATGCCATTGGCCTTCTTGGCCACCTGAGCACACTGAGCCTTGACCAACACCTCCAGAGCCTTTTCCTCTGCACATCTTTCCAGCCATTCTGTCTCCCAAGCCTGTTGTGCTGCATGGGGTTGTTGTTGCCAAAGTGCAGGACCTGGCACAGAGCCATGGTGAACCTCATCCCACTGGCCTCTGCGCATTGACCCAACCTGTCCAGGTCCCTCTGCAGGGCCTACCTACCCTCCGGCAGGTCGATGCTTCTCCCCAGCTTGGTGTCCTCTGCAAAATTACTGACAGTGCACTCAATTCCCTCATCCAAGTCATCAATAAAGATATTAAAGAGGACGACACTGACACTGACCGACACTGACCCTTGGGGAACACCACTGGTGACCAGTCCCCAGCTGGATTTCACTCTGTTCACCACCACTCTCTGGGCCCAGCCTCCCAGCCAGTTTTTAACCCAGCAAAGAGTACATGTGTTCAAGCCATGGGCTGTCAGCTTCTCCAGGAGAATACTGAGGGAGACCGTGTCAAAGGCGATGCTGAAGCCTAGGTGGACTATATCAACAGCCTCTCCCTCCTCCACCAGGTGGGTCGCTCAGTCATAGAAGGAGATGAGGTTGGTGAGGCAGGACTTGCCTTTCATGAACCCATGCTGACTGGGCCTGATCCCCTGATTGTCCCACATATACTGTGTGATTGTACTCAGCATGACCTGTTCCATCATCTTCTCTGGCACTGAGGTCAAGCTGACATGCCTGCAGTTCCCTGAATCCTCCTTACAACCCTTCTTATAAATGGGTGTCACATTAGCAAGTCTCCAGTCATCTGGGACCTCTCTGGTTGATCATGACAGCTGATAGATGATGGAAAGCAGTCCAGCCATAACATCCACCAGCTCCCTCAACACCCTTGGGTTCACTGCATCTGGCCCCATGGGCTTATGGCAGTCCAGGTGAAGCAGCATGTCTCTGTTTCCACCTGAACTGTAAGGGGTGTATTCTGCTCCTTGTCCCAGACTTCCAGGTCAGGAGAATGAGTACCCCAAGGATAACTGGTCTGGCTATTAAAGACAGATGTAAAGACAGATGTTCCCCACTGCGTCCAGTAAAGGATGAAGATCCTCCTTGGCCCTCCTCTTACTGTTAATATATTTGTAAAAAGAATTTTTATTGTCTTAAAACATTATTGGTTATCTTAAAGAAAATTTAAACTGTGGCAGCAAGTAAAACAAAGTCAGAGCTTCCTTACAATCTTTTGTTCCTATTTAAAGATGCAAAAAGTTCCTACTTAAAGTATTTAAAGTTCCTACTTAAAGGAACAAAAGGATTAAAAAAATAAATAAGTTAAGTAGGAACAAAAGGATTAAAAAAATAAATAAATGCATCTTTGGTCAAATTACCAAATCCCTACACACAGCAAGTCTGAAGCATTAAAGAAAGTGAATTCCAGGAATTAAATACTTTAAAAGTTTAAGAGGGACCAAATACAATGAAAATGAAAGGCAATGCACAGGTAGTGAAAAATACCATCTTCACTCTTTTATTCACAACTTTGTTGAGCTCACTGAAGATGCCATGAAGAGAAGGAGAATTGAAATCATACTATTTGTTCATGGCATATTGTGTTCTCTCCAGTCTGCACCTATAACCACACTGATGAACAGTGACACCTCTGCTTCTCTGGAACAAGAAAACGCAGTAATTTAGCCAGTAGGAATGTTACTTCAGCACTCAAAATTAATTTCATTGTTAAAAAAAAAAAAAGGTTTTCCATTGTTTTCATTCTCTTAAAAATTAGCATTATAATGGTAAACATTCATTGTTAAATTCTGTCATTTTAACAGTCAGATGCTTTGTCTTTTCACATGTCCTTGGCATCTATTTTAATCATGTGAATAACAAAAGAGTAGTAACAGGATCTTTTCCTCTAAATAGCATAAAGTACATTCTACTCTGAAAGGTAAAAGAAAAAAATGGCTTAGCAAGGCATTGTCTCTCTGTAGTTTTCCTGTTACATGTGATTTATTTAGAGGCTACTATAAATCTGTTGCTAGTGAATTCAAAATGAGGCTCTGCAAAGAAGAATTGATATTCTTTAGATACTTGAAGTTTTTCAGTGGATCCTGCTTCTGAGGTTTGGTCTCTTCCTCCTTCTTTGCCCATTTCTATGAATAGAAGTTTTTCAGAACACATCCTGGCCACAACCCCACAATAGCAGCTCTCATCTTTAAATGATGCCATCAGTCACAACTGGGCAGCAAAATCCTTCCAGTTATTTGCAGCTGAATTTCTAGTTCTTCTTGTTACCTCCACAAGCACTGAAACCGTGCTATTCTCCACAGTTAGCCCTGATGGCTAATAGGAATAAAAAGACATTTTTTATCCCTAAAACAAGCAAAACCCTAAAGAATCAGAGGTTGGTTGAAGGACATGATTTTTAAAATGACCATATGGATTAATACAGTAAGTGACAAGTATTTTTGTCATTTCGTCTGGATACTTCATCTGAAAGTATCACTTCATCTGGATACTGCAACAATCTCATATTGCCTTCATTAAGCAATCTTTATTTGGCAGTACTTATCCTGACAAAACAGCTTACAAAATTTATGAGTAAACAGAAAATAAAGCCTTGTAAAATTAGGGTAAATAGTCTATTATTCATTTTATAGGAAAGAATATCTGTGTTTCTGTCTTTTTTTCAAGAAAAAAAAAAATATTTTACTGTGCACTCCGATTCATTATTCTCTGCTAAGAAAAACTGAACATCCTTGCTGGTACTGGTGTTGAATCAGAGCAGAAGTCATTGTATTTGTACTAGGCAGCTGATGAAAAGGATTCTGTGTTATTCCCATTTGTCACAGTGAACTACAGGCACTACGAATGAAATGGGTGAATATAAAGATCCAACATGCATTTATAGTAGCATACTTTACAACCAAAGTAGAAATTTCACTATAATGTACAGGGGACCCAAGAAAATATGCATGTCGTAATGAAAAACAAACAAAAACAGACAAACAAAACCACAGGTCCAAAATGTATACTCCATTGACCCAGAATAAAATAATTAACATGTATGGAAAGACAGTTTGTTATAATTAACCAAACTCTCAAAAGTTGTGATAAAGAGGCTGAAAGGTGAATTATAATACACATGTCCAGCATGCAGGTGGAAATCAATTTCACCATAGCTACCTCTTTATGAACATTACTTCTAAGGTTTCCGGAAGAGAGGGTTTGTTTTGTTTTGTTTCTTCTCTTTTCTAAGATTGTCATGCAGAGTTATTTATTGTTTAGGAGAAGCCATATAAAACAAGAAAATGACTAAAAGTACAGAACATTGTACTTTTTCACCTTTTCAGTAATCACCTACAGCATGTTTTATCGAAGTTTGTTTAAAAATACAGCTATGGCGACTACTCTTTTATTCGGTTAAAAACAAACAAGTTTGGTAATGTTGGCATAATTGCAAAGACTGTAGTGGCATTACTGAGTTTGGTGATGGCAGATCATGAAAAAGCCTATTTTCTGCACAGTAGCATAAGATCACAGAAAAAAAATATATATATTCAACTTCAGTACAGGAAGGGATGGGAGAGACGTGGTTTTTTTGTTGTTGTTTGTTTGTTTGTTTATTTTTTGTTGGTTGTTTTTTGAATATAAACAGGCCTGACAATGTTTCAAAATACCCTATAGAGGCTCAGGAACATTTTGCCATGAAAAGTGTCTCTGTGACATTGAAGGCCCCATGTTTAACTCAGTGAAGACCTTGCACAGCAGCCTGGATTAGAGCATATTAACTTCAGCACATTGTCAAGAATGAAAACTGAGTTTTAACAAAAACAATAGCTAGCTGAGCTAGTTTAATGGTGGAGGCATCACAGACAATGCAGAAGTAAGTTCCAGTGCTAATCATAAAATATGTAACCACCCAGTGTAGTGTTCAGGTGATCACAGGAGACTTCTTCAGCAGGAGAATGTCTACCTTTGATTAAAAAGTATAGAGCTGAAAGCCCTCAACCAATATCTGCTCCTCCAGTTTCTTCCTCACTCCTCCCAATTTTTAAGATTTCCAGCAGCACAAATGAAAGAAAAAAGTTTTCATGGCAGTCAGACAGACAATGAAGCTACCTAGTTTTGTCAGAAAACCCACCCCTTTGTATGAATATATATTTTTTGCCCAGTCTAATTAAAATGTGCGCTGAAAAGTAATATGATACTAGACAATATATTCCAGAAGAATTCAAAGTATCTAGATGCTGAGATCTTACGTTAGGAGGCTGTAGCTAGCAGAGACAAATTGGGAACTTCCATGGCAGGGTAAAAACTGTTAAAAATGCAAGACGGAACCAAGTCAAGAAAAAAATAATGATTTAATTTTCAATATTTATTATGTTATCCCATGGTAGTAAGAAAAGACAAGCTCACACACAGAAAGATCAGTGAATGTAGCAGGAAAAAATGGTTGAGATTATCCAAAGTGGATTATCTTCCACTTGTGTAATCTTCCACAGTGAAGCATCTGCAGGATTTTACAATGGACCATCAGAAATAGAAGACACAACCATTTTGTGTGTGTCAGCCATTTAGGATGAAGTTCAGATCTCCCTGACAAGGTATTTAGCTACCAAGGGAAAAGAGGATTTTTTATTATTATTATTTGTTAAAGTATGGAAAATAAGTTTTATTAGAAGAGAGTCTCAAATTCTACAGAGCTTTCAGTACAATCAAGATATTCTGAATATCTTGTAATTGATCTTGGCTATGAATGACGAGCACATGCACTTCTGTGTAGCTCCCATTTCTTTGCTGTAGGATTATTTTTAAAAGAGCAAACATCAGTCAAGCCATTCATGTTCTGTCATAAATGTTACTTAAAAGAGGCTAAAATAAATGGGAACTAAATTAAGTGAGAAAACAGCAAAAGTGTATAAATGTATAATGGCTCCTTAAGCAATTAATATTAAGCAATAATAAACAAATTATTTTATTTCTTTGCATGTTGGAAAATAAAATCAGTGAAGAAAATGAAATTCTCTGTTGGATTCAGTAGGATTTGGATTCCCTGGATGGAGAACCAGTGTCAATCGGTTAATAGCTGATGCTTCTACTGTGCTTATACCCAAAGCCACTAGGGATGAGAAGTCTCTTCTATTTTTAAACAGAAACCATGATGGATGACACAGAGTGTCATCCAACAGGAGCTGCAGAGTGTTAACAGTGGTCACTTCCACTTTTGGCAACTGGAACTATGTTTCATGAAAGATGTATTTCAGCGTCCTGGACAAGGCTTCCTAAACAGACTCTTGCTGTTTGCATAGTAATGAAGCATTGCCCAGTGGTGTTGAAAATGGTCAGCAGGAATAATGAGATTTTAGCACACTTCTGGAATCAGTAGGATAGCCACATTTTACAGGCTGCAGTCAGTGCATGCTGTGGGAATGAGAAGTAATATTCCCTTCTAATTAGACACACCCTGTGATTACTATGAACAAAATATTCATTCTGCCTTGGCATTCGCAGGCCAGGTAGTACAGGATGCAGGGCAGAGTCTCAGCTCCAGAGAAATGTGTGAAGCATCTGTCTTCTCTTGAGGAAGAGGTAGGAAAAGGTAGGAAGAGGTAGGCATGGATGCTAGGGAAATAAAGATGACAACTAATTCTGGGGAGTCAGCATTTCTGCAGCATGCCAGACTCTGCTGTATGTTAATAAGGAATGTTATATAGTCATTGCTCAAAGGCAGTATACATAACAACATAAAACTTTGCTCCTGAAACCAGGAATATTTGTTTTTCCAGCCCAAGAGAATGAGGTGAGAAGGAAGGAGGGATAGAACAAGAGAATGAAAAAGTAGTTGATAATGGAGAGAGAAAATAATTGCTCAAGGAAATGGAGTATTCTGAAATCCAGAAGTGATTCTCAATGATAACAACATGCCTGCAGATCACCACAGGGCTTTACGTTTTCAACAAAACAGAGGATGCAAAAAAAAAAAAGCTATGTCAGGTGCTATGTCCTGACCAATTCCCCAGGAAGGCAAACTCCAGGAGTATCTGTTGGCAAAGGAGTTTCATCATCGGATGGCAGGGTTTTAGCTGTCCTCTGAGTGATGAAACACCTTGAAACCTCTGGGCAGACCATAGGTCACTGAGATCCTAAACACCTTTTTCTACATATTTTCTGAAATCAGTGAAAGGAGGAGAGCTATAGGCTTGCTAGATGAATGTCTTTTAAAAAGCATGAAGTAACACAGAGGCCTGGAAGACAGTGAGCACAGCTTGTCTCAGCCTGATGCCCCGTAGCTAACAGCTGGGCACAAGACAAATGCACACCTGGAAATCTCATCTAAACTGCCTGTGGGGCGGGCTAATTGTTTGCAGCCAAGTAACAAAGCAGTGGAGACTTCATCAGGCCAAACTAAACATGCTGTTGAGCCCAGGCTAATTAAAGGAGGGGCTTGACTCACATCAGCCCTGGAAAGGGATACAGTACAAGACCACTCTTCAGATCCTGGTCTTCAAAGATTGAAGGAACTATGTAATATAGACAACAAAACTCGATGGGCTAGTGGTTAAATTAAGCATATAATATTAAGATTAAAAACAAAAAGGTGGTGAACAATTGATACAATGCAATGAAAATACATAATTAAAAGGGGAACAAGGAATTACAGCTTTGGATCCAGGCTGGGGAGTAGACAGAGCATCTTGGTGTTTGCATGATAATTGTAGGACAGTATGAATTCTCTTACTGCCTAATAAAGGACCAGGTTTGGGGGTCAAGCAGGGCTTCATGGCAAGGCAGGACTGACTGTGAACCTTGGGAAAGGTGGAAAAAGGGATGGATTTGGGAATGGACATTTGTGGCCATGCAAACGTGGTCACATTATGGCATCCTGAAACCGTGACAGGGACCAGTGGACCACAGGAGCAGCACACACCCCCTTGTAAAAAGAAGCAAGTAAGAGAAGCTGCACTCTAAGTTCAGTTTTCTCATGGAGGATCATGTAGTCCTTGACATGTCTGCATGGCAAGCCAGACACATAGTTCTGAACACTGGAGAAACAGAGACAGCCCTGGTGTTGAGGATTAGAGACCACATTTCCTTCAAAGAGCATCTGTCTCCTTGCCATCTGGCTCCTGCCGGCACCCATGTACTCATTTCAGCTTCTCTTTGCTTTGAATTGCTTCCTCACTCTTGACCTGTGTGGCAAATTAAATTATGCACCTAACACCTTAATTGCCTGATAGCACCGTACCTAATGAACAATTCCGGAAGGACACGAGTGTTTCTAGCTAAAGCTTGGAAATCAGGCATCAGTTTCCAAAGTCATTTTCTGTCCACAGGATCGAGCCCTAATTACTGTGCATCATGACTTGCTACCAGAGTGAAAAGATGTTAAAAACAGTTTCATTAAATGCAGCACAGCTCTGGATTATAAAGATAATTAAGTTTGCAAAAGTAATGATCCATATGACACTGAGCGAATAGAAGATAAGAATTCATAGTAAATATACAAACCCCTTAGGATTAGAACTATATTTTTTTCCCAGTATAAAGTCACATCTTTTAGCTGCTGGGCTGTAAAATATTTGGCTAATTCACTTGGAAAAAATGGGGTTAAAGAATTCATCAGAGACTTCTCCACATGTAGCCTGCAAGCACCATAAACCGGCAAGCTGCAGGGAGAGGTTATGGCCCACTCTGGTAACTCACTGTGCCCGAGTCCTGCTGGGGAGCACAGCAGGGTCCAGCTGGCAGCACAGCCCTCAGTGAAGGATCAGGCCAGTGAATTTCATTTTCAGGCTCACTCCTACAATGAAATAAAGCCTCCGAGTTTCACAGAGATCTGGACAGCTCATTTCCTTGACCTACTAGCCTGAACACAAGGTATAACTGCTTTATCTTAAAATATGTCTGATCCTTCAAACCTTCAAATGTTTTTTTTTTTTTTTTTTTTTTTTCAGATATTCAGTCTTCTCATTACAGTTTTTCATGACAATAGGGAAAAGCAGCCCTTTGCTGCAATCAGTGTTCCATGGTATTTCCATGAATGGGCTGCTTCCCACACAAGTTCTTGTACAGGCCAAGCAGGCTAGAGCAGGGCAGGGCTGTAACGTGCAGAGTATCTGCTTTTCCTCATGTCGACTCCAGGCCCGTGGAGATCATGGGGCTCACATGGGCAAGACAACAAAAAGTGAAAGAATTCAAGTTCCCAGAGCCATGCTGGCTACAATAATTTGCACACAGGTGTAAGACTTTAACGAAATACATTTTGTGTCTGCACAAAGCGATGATTTCCAATTCTTACTGCTGTGGAAAGCTGAAACTTAATCTGGGTTGTGCTCCTGCTGCTTTCACACCTAGAAGAAGATCCTGGGAAGTTTCCACCTGGTAATTACAGCTTCACACAGCCCTCTTACCTGAGGATGAAATTAAAATAACCTCAGATATCAAGTGGCAAGAGATGACTGGGCATTGAGTGTCAGTGGCTCAGATGCAGATCCTGGCCCAGCAAAGCTCCAGGAATGGCTCAGTGTTGTCCACAGCAGCCGCAAGGACAGCCACCAGCACCAGCGTGGGCACAGGAGGTGCAGGGGATGCAGATGGACCTGGAGAAGAGGCAGAAGCTGCAGGGGGAGAGCCCAGTATTTGGCTTCATCTCTGTCTGGACAAATGAAAAGGCCTTTCTACACAGGGGCAGAACATAACAAATAGTTTATTTAGTTTAATTAGTTTATTTAGTTTAATTTAATTTTTAATTTAAAAGGAGTTTATTTAGCTTAATCAGTTTCATTTAAAATGCTAGATTGAATATGAAGATTTTTAAGTAGTCTTTCATTTTAACAGTTATTTCTCTGTTAAAATACGGTGAGATGTAGCTCTGTCTAAATTAACAGATTGATGCACGTATACATGTATAAGCATCTCAAAATCAGACAATACATATTTATGAATGGAAGAAAGAGTACATTGATTCAGAGTGTAAGTATGTTGTTGAAAATCTCTGTGTGGAAGTGATGCAGCACATTCACCAGCATCTACACGGTGAGGATAGACCAGTAATGTTTCCTTGCTGTTACGTTGAGCATATGCCATCTGAAAAGCAGGAGTGTTGATGTGTTATTCTTCCAGCCATCTGAAGTGAAAAAGCCAGCAAAACTTGGGCCCATTTTTAGCATTTCATTTTTGGAAGAGTTTTCCATTGCTGAAAGAGAAACAGAAGTGGGAGGTTTGTGAATGTTCAGAGTGATAAGCAGCTTGAATGGCACACAGATGGAGAAGATGCAGTGGGTAAAATCCTCTCCCCTTTGAAGTCAATGGGAGGTTTGGCTCCAAACATGAGGGAGCCAGCCTTCACCGGCACTGTTTTGGCTCTCCCTGGGATGTAGCAAGAGCTTTGCAAGTCACACTGTTGGCTAAACAGCCACAGTGTTGCAGGAGAAAAAGGAAAAGCAGGAACTACTTTTTTTTTTTTTTCCATTGCAAACAAGAACCAGAACCATGCACTTATCTACTGCATCTCTCCTCTTCCCTGGAAACAAACTTGGGATCCCAGGTCAAAAATTTTCTTGACCTGTTTGGAGACAGGCATCCTTAACCCCACAAACCAAAGGCATCCCAAAAAGCAAGCGCTTTGAAATGGTATTCCTTCCAGAAAAAGCAAAGCCATTTTGAACAATGCACACTTTCATGGCTGCACGCAGAAGTCCATCTAGGGTGTGGTGTGTCACCACTCCAACTTTCTCCTCTGGTACTTCTCACTGCAATATTTTCTGGAAATTGTCTTTATTAGAAGAAGCTCTTTGAGCAACTTTCAGTAAGTTAGAGCAGTTCAGCTGAGAGTGGGTTGAAGTGCCAGCTCTTTTCTGATGCACAGAGAGGGGCTGTAGTACAATGAGGAAGGACAATTAAGAAAAATGTGAGAGCAAAGACTTTCAGTAGCTGAGTGTGTGCCAGCCGTGGATAAATGGTTTGCTGACCAAGGAATAATACCTTTGGAGAGTAATTTACAGGAATGCCAGTCCACAGGCAGAAGTCTTCACAAGAGTACACTGGAATAATCAGAACATCCTTTTACTGTGCATCCAGTCCTTGAAAAAAAAGGAAGTCTTGCTAGATATGGAAGGAACTTCTGGCACTTCATGTACACATAATTCACAAAGAAAATATTTTAAAGTATAAGTATGAAAAGGCAATGAATATCTGCTAAAACTACCTCTGTCTCTGAGAGATAAGAGGGCAGGAGAAAAGAGAAAGAACAGTAATTTCTTTTAAATTCTCCTTTTAATCCATTTACAGCACAGCACTGACAAAAAACATACCATTACGAGGCAGACACACTGGCAGCATTGCACACTACCCTGACCAGAAGCTGCTCCTTTCCTTTACCACTCCTTTCTATTCACCCCTTGCCCTACAATAAGTTCTCTAATATAGCTGTAAATTCTTCAGGTGCTTTTCTTCTTTTTTTTTTTTTTCAGTGTTTTTTTTTTTTTTTTTCAGTGACATGCTAATAGGGACCTCTCCTCACTAAAGTCAAATTCATAACCCGAATTAATAAGTATTCCGGTGGTTAAGACATGCCTGTGAAATCCGGGGTGGGTTTTTGCTTTGGTGCTTCTGCTGCTCTCCTTTCTGGCGCTGAAGTCCCCAGTGCTGGGGAGATCTGTGAGACAGGGGGTCTCTAAAATATTTATGAGGGGGGATAAGTGTTGTTGTTGTTTTTTTGTCTGGTAAAGCTCTGTGAGTTTAAGGTACTTATCTCAAAAGTTATGAGGAGTGCCTAGGGAGGGGGATAGGTTTTTGCTTTATTGTCAGTATAAATCTAAACTGATAAGTGAAAAGAAATAATTATGAGGCCAGTGAATTGCTGCCAATAACAGTAATGGACACTAAATATTTAGAAACCTCTAGACCTATGAATACATCTCAAGAGCAATTTCCAAGGATTTTTTACCCATAGTGCTGAACTTTGTTTCCAACACCACCCAACCCCATACATTTGGTATGCTGTGCTGACGAGTGAATTATGGATTTTGCAAAGGATAAAAGAGAGTAAACCCATTTTATTAAAGAAGGAAGGAAGGAAGGAAGGAAGGAAGGAAGGAAGGAAGAGCAGAACCTACACAGCCCATTGCAAAGCCATGTCACAGGGGAGCAGCTGTCTGCACCTGCTTTCACTGAGGGGAGAGAACAGCTCAGAAGGAGGATGCCCGATCCCTTCCTGAGTGGCCACCTCGCTTGCACCCATTCCCAGTCCTGTCAAGGAGAAAGGAGCCTTCAGGAAGCTGAGGGAGATTGAGAAATGTGTTCACAGGATCTCTGCTCTTCCCCAAATACATTTTCTCCGCTACCTCTGTGTCAAGCATTTTATTAAGGCCAGCTGAAGTGTGCATCTGCGATTCTCCATGGAGAGGGATGAAATAGATGTGCCTGGATTTTGTTTCTTTTACGGTCATCTTGAAGGAAAAATTAACTTCCAAGTCCAATCTTCACTTTTGCAATCAAACTTCTGGTAGCAAATTTTTTGTGTTTTTCCTTGAAACTCCATAAACATTAGGGTGAGCAGAAGATGCTGCTCTGTGAGTTTAAAACCTCCAGAAAGTTTATGGTGTTTTTATGCCCTAAATCCAGATTGTGTCTAATTATTCTCCTCCATCACACAAAGTGCTGTAACCCCGCACTTCCAGCCACCACCTCCAGAACACAAAATGCAGCACTTGTTCCCCGGGCAGGCTGCTGCAGATGCACATTAGGTAGCTTCCTTCTCACTTTAGTTAAATTAAAGCAATATTTTAAACATCCTGGGGTTGGTTTTTTCTCGCCTCTCTCGTGACGAGGCCTGAAGGGGAAGCAGGAGATTCTCCCATCTCCTTGGCAACTGAGCCAGGTGTGCTCAGTGCCACCAGCGCGTCCCTGCAGCTGTCTCCAAGCAACAAAGCCACCGCGATGCCAGTGGGGATGGGGATGAGGACGAGACGAGCTCCCAGCCCCGGCATTGAGCAGGAGGCAAGACCGAGCAAACACGAGGTTGTCACAGAAATGGAAATCGATCGAGCAACCCAGGCATCTCCACTCAGCCTGCCAGGTGCTGGGTATGTGAAGAATAATCTATTTTAATGCAGGCAGTGCTCGGGGGGCAGATGTAGATGTGCTTTGCTGAGGATTTGCCTTAGCATGCCAATGTGGGGCTGCTACGCCTGCTGTCCCAGAGCTGGCTCAGTGGGGAAAATGGAGCAATGGCAGAGAAAAAAATATTTACAGTAATATCTCAGTGTTACCCTAGTTGCCACAATTTGCCAAAAATTTCATTTGCTGTTTCAAAACTAATTCCTCTTGGGAGTAAAGAGGCTCGTGACAACTGTAAAACAACTGAGGCTTGCCAAATGTAAGTGTGACAGATAGCACTGTTCTCCTAATACAAACAAAAATAAATAAATAAAATACTGTTTTAGTTAAGGTGAAATTTACTTTGGAAACCAAGATTTCAGAGGAAAATGCTGCTGTTTATGCAACAGTCTGAGACAATGTGTTTTAGGTGCAGAACTAACACCTGCAGATTACAAAAACTAAGCAAGCACTCCCTCAAGTCAACATTTCACACCTGTCCCTACATTGCTCTTACTGGAAATCCATAAAACCCTCTAAAATACCAATATTCAATCCACTGCTGAAAACACAGTCATGTTTGCAGCCCAGAAATATTGGTCAGGAGACAGGAAGGACACAGGGAAGATGGCTAGGCTGTCCACATTTTGCAGAGGGCTCAGGCTCTGAAAGTGCAGGGACCATGTGGGTGCATTGAAGCTCCTGGAGGCCGGCTGCTGGCGTTAGCCTCGTGCTGCTCCTCCCAGCAGCATCACAGAATCACAGAGCGGTTTGGTTGGAAGGGCCTTAAAGCTCATTTAATTCCAGCCCCCTGCCATGGGCAGGGACACCTCCCACCAGACAAGGTTGCCCAAAGCCCCATCCAGCCTGGCCTTGAGTACTGACAGGGATGGGGCATCCACAGCTTCTTATTTTTGTCCTGATTTTAAAAGTTATCTTTTGTACAGCTTGCCTAGGAGAGCTATCACTTAAAACTTTTTATGACAAGCTGCTGAAATTATCATCAATGGCAGCTGTTCCTTAATTTAAAAAGAACATAAAATTGTTGATATATATCAACAGTTGTTCCCCACTGAAGTGATAAATGCTTGCAGTGGTAAAAGCTTGGATTTATGCTAAATATTGAATAACAAATAAATTAGAATTTGTTACTTGACTCTAGCTATACACTCCTGTCGACGCTGCTGTTGTAGCTCAGGTCTCACTGTGATTTTAAATATTAAAACAAACAACAAAAAATACAGTTTAAGAGCTAACAGTACCAAAACCAGGCATTTCCCTGTTTTAACCAAGCATAATTGAATTCAGATTTTAGCATCAAACAGCCTTCAGAGGCTCAGGAAATGCTAGCTGGCCCTATTGCAGCAAAATAGCTAAGAAAGTGTCTAATTTCTTTTATGAGTTACAAAAGATCTTCAACCACGTGAAGACTATCACCAAATCCATAAGACTAATTACATGCCTAATGCTAACAAAAGGCTCAATTATCTTCTTTAATCAGGGATCCAAATTCAAATTCACTTTTACGGCCTGCACCTGTCTGCTGCCATTTGCAGTGAGTCATGATGCCTCCCCGCATGAAGAGGCACAAGGTGCTTAAACAGAGAAGCTGATCCTCTGTGGAACACTGGGAAATGCTGCCTTTCTGCCTCTCCTATGAACAGCCCAGAGCTTGGTGTCCTTCTGCAGTCACAGGGTGGCTGAGGCTGGAAGAGAGCTCCGGAGGCCATTGGTGACGGAGCACTGGGACAGGCTGCCCAGGGAGGTTGTGGAGACTCCTTCTCTGTAGATATTCAAGGCCTGTCTGGGTGCCTACCTGGGCAGCCTGCTCTAGGGAACCTGCTTTGGCCGGGGGATTGGACCCAGTGATCTCCTGAGGTCCCTTCTGACCCCTACAGTTCTGTGATTCTGTGATCTGCAGGGTGGTTTAATCTCCATGGTGGCCTCCAGAGGCCCCTTCTAAACACAGATGCTCTGAAAAGCTAAAAACTTGAAACTACTTCTTGTGCACAAAAATATACTGAAGCAAATAAAGTTTTTCTTGTATGAAATTTCTGCAAAAGGAGAACCAGACCTGTGGAAAATACAAACCCATTCCAATTGTTCTAATGCTCACCTGCTTATTTGCCTATGTATTTTAATATGAAGTTTGAAAGAACCCCAATGGAAATAAACTTATGTAAGCTTTCCCTGAATTGCAGATTTTATGCCTGAAAGAGTAAAAAACAGAAAATGGTTCAAATCACCTGAACTATTTTGGCTTTGATGCCCCTTCATTACAGAAGTGTTTAAAGACTAAGCTAGAAGTACTAAAAGTTTTATTGTTTGTCAGCAGCCTACCCTTTTATTAGCCCTTATGCCTCATGTGCACTTGTTTGCTTCTGGCAAGCTCTCCTTAAGTGGCATGGTTTAATTCAGGTTTGTTGTTTAAATAAAAGGAAACAGTCTGCAATTGTTAGAGAGAAGCTCCCAAACAAACTGAAGGCCCACCAGACAGCCTTTTCTTCCTCAAGAGTTGGCCCAAATGGGAGAGGATGAGAGGCCAAGAGAGGAGTACATCCTACACCCTCTCCTGTTATTGGAACAGAAAGGCCAGAGTGGATGATGGCAGAAAAATCCTCTCCTTCTGTGGGAGGCCCCAGAATCTGGATGCTCATTTTTCTGAAAAAAAAAAAAAAAAAAAAAAAAAAAGACAAAAATTACGTTAATAACAAGGGGTTCACAATGTAAAGGTCAGATTTTTAAGTGTGAGAGGGTTTTAGCCTGACCCTCAGGGACACTCAGTGTTGGAGGGTAGGGAATTTCCACCTTCCATATTTCTGGGAGCACAGAAATTACCAAGTGACTTCCTACATCTTGGGGAAAAAAACACTGAACAGGCCATACTTCTCTGCCGTCCGAAGCAGCTCATTGTTGGATTTTTTTATATCCTGAATCCAGCATTTTCCTTTTTTCTTTCCTTTCATATTGCTATAGGAATTGAGAAGCACCTCTAAAATACCTACACTTTATATTTCTGAAATGGGCTTCCAGCCCTGGTACACCTCTTCCAGCAGCAGCTCAGTACATCATAGCTGGGATTTTGTGAATATATCTATATATACTGTTTTTTTTGTCTTTGTGTCCCTTTGAGCAATGTGATAGATTTGCAGATTTCTTTAAATGGCATACATGTTCTTTCCCCAGAATTTTTCTTTAGCCTACGTGAGTTGAAAAAAATGCCTTAAAATAAGCCTGCAGAGTTTGAGAAGAGGTTCCTGGCTGGCTGGTGAAGTAGTCCTCTGTGCCTGCACTCCATAGCACAAGCACATACATTAGCTCTCGAGGTGCCAATTCCCCATCGACAGGCAAAACCCATCTGTGAGAATCTCCTGCTTCTTTCCTTGCTCCCTAGCAGACTCATTTCTCAAGAATAAAATCCTCCAGCGAGGCTCTAACCAGGCGCACGATGGCTCCATTTAAAATTTCCCTAAACAGTACTATGATATTATTAATCCCTGCCTCCTCTCTGATCCCAGATCACTAACAGCTGTCACGAACACAGCAAACCGGGCTGTTTGTCTGTGTCTCAGCACATGCAGGAATCATTTTCTGTTTGATTCTTCAGTCAGATCTGCATGATTTCCATCGGATGCCTCTTTTATTTTCAACCCACACAAGTCAGTAAAATTGTCATCTTTTAAAAGCAAATATTGTACCTTCCCAGTTGCATTCTCATTTAAAAAGTAAATCAATAGAGTTTGTAACTGATAACCAGATTATGATTGCTTTTAAGATTCTGGTATCTCTCCCACAAGATAATCTGACAGCATCTGACAGCACAATAAAATATATCTATTTATTACAAGGAGCACTCACATATTCAATAGGCCTGTTTTAAGAGAGACCATAAATGAGATTTAGGATTTTAAACAGCCTGGATGACTTTCCTTCCTCTTAAATTCCACCTGCTTAGTTTTTATAACTTTCCTTCTTCCTGAAAAGAGTTTTAAAGAATAATTTTATGCATGTATGAACATATATATGCATACATACATACATGCACACACATCCCTGCCCGTATAACAAAGTAAAAAACTTATTTTCCTTCTTCTTTCACAGCAAGTAGAAGGAGGTGAGCCACTTTGCAGAGCTCATTGGAAGAACCGTAGAATAACAGAATCATTAAGGTTGGAAAAGACCTCCAAGATCATCTGGTCCAACCATCCCCATACCCACCAATACCACCCACTAAGCCATGTCCCTAAGCACCACGTCCAACCTTTCCTTGAACACTCCCAAGGACAGTGGCTCCACCACCTCCCTGGGCAACCTGTTCCATCAAGATGCTTGTGATGGAGGAGAAGCCAACCAGATCATGACCATGGTTTATGGGCAGCATTTGCCTTGCAGTCATCACAGCCCCAACCTCTTGTGCGTACGAAAAGCAAACTCAGAGAGTTTGCTCCCCATGCTCCCCATGGTGGTATTGCAAAATGCAATTTAAATTGTAATTGTTATTATTTTAATTTGAATTAAATATTACCCTGTATGATAATTTGAAAAGGTTAAGTTCAGTGATTAAAATCTCAGCGTGATGGATATGGAAGTGGGGTGAGGAAGGAACTGGGGTGAGACCACGACCGTGCTGTGCCCACAAGTGCCCTCAGGAGAAGGAAGCTCTCTGCAAGCCATGCAGACACACAGCTCCTCTCTGTCACCCAAAAAGCAAGAACCATCTTTCCCAACCTCTGGCTAAGCAGCCTCAGCACCAACACCCACAAGGAAGGTGAAGAAGCCCATGTGCTGGTTAATAGCTGTCTCGCTCTGCCTTGACAGAGGCCAGCTTTTCTATTCCTTTTTCCATTTTTCCCTATGTTGCTACATGTGCCAAAAAAAAAGCAGCCAAAAGCAAGCTTGAGTGCCATTACCAACATATAAACAATTAGGCAGCAGATGCCTGTGTGCACCTAGATGTGATATTTATGTATGCCAGCCTAGAAACATAAATCAGATGAAGCAAATATTACTCGTGTTGCCAGATACAAATCCATTCAGCATCCTCAGTCCAAAGGGTCCCATGTTGTGACTGTTGCATGCCCATTGCTCTTCCAAAACTCAAACACATTTTATTTCATTATATTTTTCAGTTTGTGAACTCGTAAGTGCTGTCAGACAAAATAGAACAGTTGTACACAACCTTCTACTAATGCAGCTGTAATGACAGCTTAAAAAGCTTAAATTCCTGTTACTCACACATAAACAAACCCCAACAGTGATGTTAATTTTCAGTTTAAACTGATTTTTAAGAAATATCTAGGGCTTCTGAGATTACCACTCAAAGCAACCACTGGATTTGCAGCAAGCAGCAGATGCTGGGCTACCAAACCCAGAGAAGAATTCCAAGAAGCAGCAGCACGTTACCACCCAACACGCAGGCATTTCCTGATGTCCCAGCCTTTACCCAGGTCTGCTGTGCCCTCCAGTAGGGCCCGGGGGCTGTCCGGGGGCTGTGGCTTTGCCTCCCCACCTGCACCCAGCCTTGGTGGGGCCACTGCTCTGGTGGAAGTGCATGATGCCATGACATTAACTACACCAAGGTTTGCAGCACAGCTTGAAGGGAGATCAGGCATCGCAGCTGGGAACCAAGCTGGGCTGTCCCCATTGGAGAGTCTGCTTGGCTTATTACTGTCCTAATAATAGAACAAAATAATTTCCTGCTTACTGTTGCAGCAGGAGAACAAGACAGCAGGTTTGTGCAACTAGATTTCAAAAGTTGTCTTTGACACGTTAAAACCCTGTATGTTGCTTGGATGTTTCTGCTTGTCTTAAATCTAAGATTTGCTAGGGAGATTTTTGTTATTATAGGAATTAAATCTGAAGTTCATTATTTTTGTAATAATGCTGCAACATGTCTTGATGGAGTGGTAAGTGATGTCTCCCTGATGGAATGGTAACCTCGTACCTGTGATACGCTTCTGTCATGGTCATGGAGAGGTGCAGTTAGGGCATCCATAATGACAAACACGCAGCCCGTGATCCCAACAGTCCCCAAGCTCCCCAGCACAGACAAACAAATGGGGCCACCACGCAGTGCCAAACAGTGCTGCTGCTCAGCATGGCAGAGCAAACCCTCATGCATTCACCTGCTGAACTGGACAGAAAGTTGTGGTGTTTTAAGTGTCTGAAGACAGGAAAAAACACAGTTGAAACCCCAACAAGTTTCCCGTCTTTTCATTTCCTCCCCTACATTTTAGCCTGTTTATGTGACTGCAGATATTACTATAGACACCTAATCAAAACCAGGTCAATCCCATTACACTCGGAGCAGTGCTTTAATGCCAGAAAAGGCCAGGAAGCCGCCCTTCTGGAAGCAGGAGATTTCCCTTGAGTGAAAGGCAGCTTTAATGCACCAGACCCCCTGACCCTCCAGTTAAGCCACTTACATCTGACTCCCAGCTACAGCAGGACTGGCCAGAGAACACTCTCTGTTGGTAAAAACTACTATCTGTGTGTGTTAAGGCAATCCCAGTTTTGTTCCCCATCCTAAGTGGTGTTAAAACTCAGGGGAAGAAAAATGCAAGACTACTGTTGGTGCATCCTTTCCAGCACTGCCAGATCTGGGGCTGCAGCCCATCCTGCTGGCCTCAGAGTATCTGATGTCTCATAATGCTCAAATGATGCTAGGCTGACTCACAAGCCTGAGCCACAAAGTTTTCTCAGGATGAACTGATGTAAAACACCATACCAACACCACAGAAGAAGACTTCATTCATGTTGTCACACATTTTAATCTTGTTCTCTTTCTATTTTCCTAAAGAAAAAAAAAAATGGTTCGTATCGTGAGAGCTATAATGATGTGAATTTTCAACTATTATAGTTCTTTCACTAAGTTTCGTAATTTTGGTAACACAAGGACATGTACAATGTCTTCACGACATTAAATAAGACTGAATAACTGTGTTAAGCTACATAACCACTTACAATCAAATAGCTGCTTCCATAAATGTAAGTAGGGTATGCCCTGTCTCTAAGAAACTTTGTATTTGTCAAAGCAACATTTAGATGGAAATTGGAAGGCAGCTAAATTATATGCAGTAGAATTTAAGAGTAGTTTTATTTGTTAAATTGCCTTGAATTTGCTGGACACAAAAGAAGAAAAATAAGCCTATCAAATCGTATTCTACATTAAAAACTGATTTATTAAGAAATACACTGAACTGAACAGATTGTTCCTGGTGATGATGTCCTTCAAGATTTTAGAACCAATACATTTCCCTTCCACACTTCATTTTTATTCATAAACTGGAAGAAAGCTCATCTACTTTTTCTGCTCCCAGCTGACTTTCATTTTTTGTGGGAAATCATCTTTGGTAGATCTATTTGTAGGAAATGGTCTAGTCTCTGCAGACGCAAAATGGGCTTTTTCAATTAAAAGTTGGTTCATTGCTTCAAACAATTTTTTCCAGGTGCATAACCAGCAATATTATTTCAGGATTTTGACATCTTTGGAAAATTTGACAGCAGACACGCACTGCTTGGCATAATTTTGCTTGGGAGAAGTTGGGTTTGTTTTTGACTTGGTGCAGCAGAAATGTAAGCATATAGCATATGCTGAAGTAGAAGATGGGTGAGCAAGAATTCAAGAATCAAGGGTGCCAACTCCTCTTGTATTGTGTCTGGCTACAGGAATGGCCCAAGTGTTTAGATGGTAGTCAGTCTAGACCTTAACATTTCATGATACCAAATTCAAAGTTAAAATACCAAAATGTTCTTCTTTTTAAGGGTGTGTTTTTCCTTGCTGAAGCTCATGTAGTGGTTTCATAACAAAATGACCACCTTCTCCAGCAAATTTGAAGAAATGATCTATATTGTTGAAATCATTTTGTATCACTGTGAATGTCCATGCTACAGAAAAGTGAAAAATTTGTGTATTGGTTCCAGTTAGAACAACTCTTAATATTGCCTACTACAGCTCTTTTTTGGGGGGCTAAATAACTTGTGCAAGACAACATGGGTAAATGAGAAATGTAAGAGTTCAGAACCACATAATGATTTTCCCTGATCTTAGTGTGAGCCTGTTCTTGGCACTCTGGGACTGCCTAGGGCATCCTTCTGCTTGAATAAGGAGGAGAACTTGGCTCATCTCTCTACACTTCTCTCTTCCACCAGAATAAGCTATTTCCTTCCTCATGGAGACGTAAGGCGAGTTATAGTAGTGTAACAGACATTGCCAGTTCCGACTGTTACCCATAATACATTTTAATCATAAAAATTACTAGGAATAAACACTTCATACCTGCACTCTTGACACTGTCTAGATGAGACTCTAGTCCTTTGGTAGGAACCATGGCCAAATTCCTGAGACAAACCAATACTCAATCACTTTTTGAAATTAATGGGAGTTTACCACGTCATCTGATCCCTTTAGAGTCCTTTTAAGATTTTGGCTTTGCCAGTGCAACACTGAAGAACACACACACACATCTACCTCTATCTATCTATCTATCTATCTATCTATCTATCTATCTACCTACCTATACCTATACTTACACCTATACCTGTATCTCTATCTATATCTATCTATATCATCTATATATCTGTATCTATATTTGTCATCTACATCTATATCTACATCTATATCATTTATATTCATATCATCTGTATCTATATATGAGTGTACTATCAGGTTATAAATGTGGTGTTATCAAGTAACTATTCCCACTCTTCTTAGTCATTGGGAATGAACTATATTTATATATTTTTAATAATGATCGTGAATTCAGAAGGCCAATGCACGAGTGGCTGTTGCAGTCCTTCATAATCTTTTCCCTTTTTGCATGGTATTGCATTTTTCAACATACTACTATACTGTCAGACCATATTCTTAAGCAAAAAACATACTTAACATACCACTCATAAACATACTGCATACAGCCTGATGTGCTGAACAGTTATGTGCTCTTTTTAACACTGCTATCTGTGCTCAAACTGCAGCAATGACAGGGCTTTACCACCCTCATTGCAAGCAGTTATTATCCTGTCTTTTCCCTTTAGTTTTATCTTAGCCAATTTTACTTCTGCAAGTTACAGCTTTTCCATCGTCAAATTAGTTCTCTTGCTATTAAGTAACTTCCATTTAAGATGGTGAAGAGCCCACTGCAGATAACTGTGTGTGGCACTCTTATTAGGTTAACCCCTCTGCAGCAGGAAGACTGAGATCAGACATTGGCCCTTTTCAGTCCAAATGTCATTTCCAAGAATAATTTCCCCTCGTTGCTTAGCAACTTCTCTTAATCTTGCCTTTCTCTCGTTCATATCAATATCCAGCCCCTCGGCCACATCACTAAGCCAAGGCATGCTTCCTCCAGCCTGCTGTTCATGGTGTCCTGGTAATAACAGTCAGAAACTCACTGGGACCCATTTTCATTGTGTTTTTCCACAGTATAGTTGCTTTTATGGTTGGTTTGCCCAAGGAACAGACAAGGCATAAGATGTGCAGGCAATATAGTGCACCAGGGCACAGTGATATCAGAGGAGTAACAGCAATCAGACATTTGCATGCCCTTTCCCCAGGTGAAAACACCTGCAGGCTATCACTCAAAGTATGAAGCATGGTCATAATTTATTGACATGCAATTTTATATCTACTAAGTAATCTGGGGCCCTTGCTTGTTTATTATGTTTTGTGCACAATTCTTCCCCTTTCTCAACTACACTGCTTACAGTCATGCCTTACAGACTGCGCTGAAATATCACTATTTGCTTACAAAATAATAATTGGCCCAAGCTTTCCTGATACACCCAGGTGCAGCTCAGAATTTGATGAAAGCAACATCACATTGACTACAAGACAATTGCCCTGGGTATATGTTAAGATCAGTTAGCCAAATCCCTTCCTTTGAAGAAAGTACTTTCTCTGAAGGGCATTTTGCAGTCATCAGCCAAATATAAGGTCTGAGAATCATAGAATCATTTAGGTTGAAAAATACCTCTAAGATTGTCAAGTCCAACCATTAACCTAGTGCTGCCAAGTCCATCACTAACCATGTCCCTAAGCACCACATCTACACAACAATTAAATAAATCCAGAAATGGTGACTCAACCACTTTCACCATTTCTCATCCCTGTGGTTTATTCTATGGTTAACTATAAGGACAAAATATCACACATGGTATGATTTTTAACTCTGCTGGCATCCCTGTGTTTGCTTAGGGATAAATAACAAAGATGTGCTCTGCCATTTTTGTGTGGGAACCCCACTGTCACCTTATGTTTCTCAAGCTGTAGGAAGGAATGACCTTCTCGTCCTCAGCCATGCCAATGAAGAAATTTCAGCTGAGATCTTTAACAGTTTTAAAATCTCCTTCACTCTACAAAGCTAGGCAGATAGCAATGTTGGCCAAGGTCAAATGACCCTTTCAATAAACAATCAAATTAAATGTTAAAATAAAGTCCCTTCAAATTTGTGGTGATATCCAGGACTTTTTGTAAGTCTGGATAAAAGCCATATACCCCTCTGTTCATAATCACGTGCAGTCCAGATTGGAGAATGCTAGTAAAAATGAGAAATGGAAACTGTTTTTAACTCAGCTGGAAGCATCAAATGGTCACCAGGCTGTCAGCAAGTCAGCTGCCAAGAAACCTGCAGATGGAGAAAAAAAACTCAGATAACCAGGTGTAACCTGATAGTCATCCCTGTGGTATGAAGAAAACATCAACCAAGACAAGTTCTTTAAGACGGCCATGATCAATAGTGAGATTATGAACCATTCCCGTTGGAGGTTCCAGATCACTGTGTGAAGGAAGACTTTAGTAATTGGCACAAGAACAACATAACAGTGCATATTGTCTCTCTTAAGGAGAAAAGTACAAGTCCTGTCTTTTTACTAGAATTGGAAGAATTGGATTGAATTATGAAGACATCCAGAAAACCACTGCTAATAATGATACATGCTGGGACCAATATTATATCTAACTAAAATAAACAGATCAGAAGAAAAAAACTCATCTCAATTTTTTATTTTTGTCCCCATTAGTGAGACAGGACAGGAAGAAAATAACGGAGACACATTAATAGTTTTACTAAAGTGAAGCAGGTTTTCTTCTTGCAGAGACTAACACAGGAGGATTTTTTTATTATTTTTATTTTTATTTTTTTGAAAGACTGGGTGATCAGTATCTCCTGTGTTGCAGCAATAATTATTGTGAATGAAGGCAAGCAGAGCAGTAAAGAATGTATTACTTCAGAAAATATATGGGAGTATGCAGAGGACACAAATGAAATGTAACACAGACACTAACCCAGCAAATCATGAACAAATTGACCTACAATGACAGAAAATGTGAAAAGAAGTAGTATCACAATTGCTGGAACTTGCAGTAAGAAGCAGTAAGAATTGTAAATTTCTCATTTACAAGAAGACATTTAATATAATTGGCATTATAGAAACCTAGTGGGAGGATTTTCATGCCTGGAATGTTAAAAACATTACTTATAACCTGGTTAAGAGGGATAAAGCAGGTAAGAGAATTATACCATGTGTCACAGGTTTGGTTGCTCAACTTAGGGACTTGAAACAACAGTTCAGAGCACAAATATAATAAAGAAGAGAAGAACGGGCAGCAGCTTGAAAGCTGGGTATACCACCTACGAGTTGGTTTGCTTTTCTTTTTTTAGCTTTTTTTTTTGGTGTGCTTGACGCATATGGATAGTTTGAACATTGATTAGAAGTGTATATACGTAGAGGATAAAACTGTTGTCTTAGCCAGCTTGCTATTCTGACATTCAGATCTTTGACTTGTATGCTGTCTGCCACACTGGTGGATCTTGTCCTCCTCTGTTCACCCCTTCAGAGTGTTAATTGGTATTTTTTTTTTTATTTCTAACTTTCTGTAAATTTTCATAAAATTTACCTTAGCATTAAAAGATCATTGAACAAAGTTGTTTTTATTCTCTCTATAATTTCATTATTTACATTCCTGCCTATAAGTCTTTCAAAGTCTGAAAATTTTACCTGTTCCAGTTCTTTTGAATCTTGTAAAGTAAGATTTTTGGATTAGTGTCAGTATTGGTAAAAAAGAAACAGTTCTTTTCATGTATATGAGGAAAGTTTTAGGCAACTTTATCTGAAAGGAAGAAAAAACAGGTCAAAGTGAAGGAATAAGAACAAACATTTAGTTCTTTAAGAAAGGTTTTAGACGGTCAGAAAGCTACAATCAAGACCAAACTTCTTTGAGCAGAATTTACTATTGGATAAATGAAGACAAGAGATTTATAATAAAGAAACAAGGAGAAATGCGCAAAATGAATCTAATATCTAGCTCAGGGTATAGGAAAGTGTAATAAGAAAAGTTAACAATGTTAGATAAAAATCCATGGCAGGCATGGTAAAGAACAAAGCAATTTCCATCCACATGTTTTAAGAGGAGAAAAAAAAAAAAAAAAAAAAAAAGCAAGATGGGCACCCATTTATTGAATAGTTCTTTCTATCTCATTAGTAACATCCTTTCTACAATCATTTACTGCTCCGTATCTGGAAAAAGTCAAGATGAAGCACTAGATGAATTAATTTCATGACAATGATAAAAGGATTCCCAGGCCAGCAAAATAACCAATGAGGCACACCAAGCTACATATAGGGGATAAATATTTGATACAATAGGGCCTGTTAACTTCTTCACAAGTCATGAAATCAGTTTACTATGGAAGATTCTAGACTGTTGATTTTCTATATAAAATAAAATTCAGAAGGGGCCAGAGAAAATACCTGGTGACTGGAAAAGCTGCAACATTGTCCACACTTCAGCAGGAGCAAACAGGATGACAGATGGTGGGTTAATTTGATAGCAATCTCAGGCAAAATAATAGGAAATCAAATAATCAATTGCAGGAGATTCAGCCCACAGAAAATGAGCCATCTTACATCTGCCATAGCAATATATTTGCCACTGCTGCTCTTTATTCTGCCCCAAAAGTGAAGTTTTTTGCTCTGCAGATCCAACTTAGCTCCAAGGTTAAAACCTTCTTGCCCTTACCCACACCTTCCTGTGTTTTCCATGCTTCTTGACTTCTTCCTTCCTCTTTCCAGAGTCAACACTCTTCAGCTATTGATGGTGAAATAACTTGTACATTGAATCTTCATTGGCTGCATAGAGTCCATCTAAACTATCATAGGAGTACAACTGATAAAGAATTAGAGGGAGACAATAATTAACTTGAGTCAATGTGATTTTCTGGAAAACAAGTCTTGCCAGACAACTGATTTAATTTATTGAGTGGATAAAGGTAACTGGCTTAAGTCTTGAACATTGGCAATGTGTGTTTGACTTTGTTCTATAGAAATTTATGGCTGAAAAATGAGTGGACTAAAATATTTTCAAAGCACTTGAACTGTCTAATGAGATGGAATATTTCTTACAAGATAATTGAGAAGAATGTTCCCTGAATTTTGAAAAAACAAAACAAAACAAAACAAAACATTGTTAGTTATAGCTTCTTGAACACCAGTGCACAACAGTTTGCTTATAACCTAAGCAACGAGCTAAAGCATGAAACAAGCTCAATTATACCTAAAGCTTGCATGGCAGCAGAAGCAAATGGGATACATGCACTTGAGAAAACAAGGCAGACAAACAGAAAAAAAAAAAATATCTAAAACCAAACCAAACAAAAAGAAGCATGAAACCTCTTATGAGGAGAGGACTGGAAGAACTTCCATGGTTCATCAAATTCAGCAAATCACAATTTTGGCAAATACACAAGGCCCAAAGATATTCCTGGGCTGTCTTCTAAATGACTTGAAGAATAACAGCTGGGAAGGGATGGTAGTTGGCCTCAGGTGCACCCTCCTACCGAAAGGAGGTCAGAACATGTGGTTCAGGGCTTCCTTTATCCCTTTTCTTCCTTGAAATTCTCCATGGAAGCCACATAGCCTTTCTGGGAAACCTTCTACTCTGGACTGTCCCACAGGGAAAAAGTTTTCCCTTTATATCTAAGATGAGCTTCTCTTCTTTCAGCTTAGACTCACCTCTGTCATGCCGCTGCCTTGCACATCTGTGGAAATCCTGCCATCATCTTCTTGGTGACCTGCTATTAAGTAGGGGAAGGCTGCTCTGAAGTGCCCTCAAAGCCTTTCCTTCTCCAGGCTGAAGCAGCCCACTTGCATAGTAGGTGCTCTAGCCCTTGAACATCCCGTTGGCCCTTCACTGGACTCAGTCCACCTAATCCACCTCTTATTCAGGGTTATTTGCACAATGAAAGGCTACAAAGGTCTCCCATTGATTTCCTAGCAGAGATTTGTAATTAAAACAGACTCTGCTGATGGTAGGAGGAGGTAAATTTTTGTTCATCTTTTTGCGTTGACTGTAACAGCTCCATTGGCCAAGTAATATCAACATGGTGCTCAGTGTTCCCATTTCAGGCTGCAAACAGTGTTATCTGCATCTTGAAACAGAGATTTTTAATAATGTAAAAGACTAAGCTGCTACTGATCAGGGATTAAAACAGTTTTGACTGGATTTGATTCCCACTGCATCTTCTGGACTAGGACCTAAATTTATCAAGCTTTCACAGAGGAATGGAAAAGCTCTGCTTTCTCATTTGAGAACTCAGTCAAACTGTCCAAGTACTGCCAGAAAACAAAAGCCATCGACAACAAAATTGCCTGTGAATATTCATTTAAGATTTTACATGATTTTCCCCTGCTTACAAGGTGGTCGTCTCTTTGTATTTGTTTATGTGAACATTTTGTTCAGTGAATTCACCCTATGATCTGGCATGGAATGTTGTTTTGAATTCCCAAACCTTTGGCCTGGCAACTCACACCCAAATTACATGCAATGTTTGCTTTAAATTAAAACAGCTCGAGATCATTTGTTTTGAAGGCTAGTTACTCTTCAAAGCAGTTATTTTTTTAAAAAAATGCATCAAATAGTGAATCAACAAGTAAACCAAATCTCACTCCATTTCTGGTCAACAGAAAATTAAAACACTTGTTGTTCAAGTTATGTGTGATAAAGTCAGATCTTAGTCAGATGTGCAAATGTCTTTCTCAAAACTACTTTCCCTTACTTCACCTCTACTTTTTATACCTAGCCCAAAACATCGTTCCCCATGTGAGTGTTTTTTAAAAAAATTGCTTCAGTTGAAAATAGTTAATTATTGTCACCATCTTTCATTTTCTCAGTGTTGAAAACAGCAGAAACATTAAAACAGAGACATCATATTTGCAGAATACATCCTCTAAAATGAGTATCAGATTCATCCACAATGAATAAACCATCACAGATGCTGTGCACATTGTGCTCAGAGAAAGCAGTTTTCTTCCTGTTGAAAGGGGCTTTATTAACTAATTATACAGTAATAATCAGAACATGCTGATCCTGGGGATTAATGACCAGAAGGGTTTGATTGTTTCTCTGCACACCTTGGCCCATTAGCTCCCAGCAAGCCCCCAGTTATTCATCCTCAGGAAATTGCATTGTTCTTATTGGCATATTAAACTGCATATGAGAGCAGAGCCTTCAGGTTTATGGATAGCTTAATTTTATTGGTTAATGTAGAAATAGTTAGTGTGTACAGCAAAGAAAATGAATGTCATGTATATCAAATTAATTGGGAATAAACCCTGAACATGCTATTTGCTTTATAATCACAACAGATTTTCCTGTGGTAAGGTGACCAATTTTAATTCATAGTGCTGTACTTGCTACCTGCAACACCGTTTTCACATTGTCACTTTTTTTTTTTTTTTTTTTTTTTTCTCAGAGGTATATGCATGATCTTGCACCTTCAGAGATCACTGATTTCAAAACAGTATTAGCTATTATCTACAAAATTACAAAAACTTCAAAGAGGGGAGGAAAAAAATTAGGCTGAATTTTGTTACTGCCAGCAGGGCTGGTTTTCATGCCCAGGAGTGAGCCCCACTGATGCCGATGAGATCTGCAACCCCAAAGCTTGGGAGAGGTGGAACAGCCAGTCCTGGCAGCAAGCAGACATCTTCTCTAAGGGAGACAGCCATGAGAAAAGGGCAAATCCTCTTTCCTACCGAATATGTTCTTCCTTCAACATCATTTTCCACAACATAAAATGTAATAGAAGTGCTTTATTAAATCCCAGCTAGGCTAAGTAATTTCTTACGATATGATTTTCTAAGGCAAAATAAAAGGAGCTGAACATCTCCCTGTGCCTGAGACTCAGGCTGTTACACATAAAGTTCAATCTGAAAGCTTTGTTTTGCCTGACTGCTTGCTGTGGGTAGCCTGATATGTCCTCCCCACACATGCCTGTGGTGGGCAGGTCTGGGCTCTGCTGCCCCAGGAGATGAGCATCAGCAGAAGCCTACGAGGACATGTCCTCCCAACCCAGCAGTCTGAGCATGGCGGCAGGGCAATAAGCAGCATGAGGGGGGCAGTTCTTCAGCTTGGCAGCTTCTTCACCATCAGCAGCAAGCTGTTATTTGGGGCTTAACCAGGGCATGGATTGCTGCTCACAGCAGTGGCCTGGTCACACTTGTAGGCACAGCATGGAATATTGTGGTGACTTCTCGGACAAGCACAAGTGTGATCTGTGCTCTGGATCCATGCCATTTTGTAGAAAAAGTGGCCTTATCATTTAAGCAAGAAACAATATCAATGACATCAAACATGCCAGTAAGAAAACAAGGCTGAGTGAAAAAAATAATGATTACAGTGCTTCTTCTTTTTAGTTCTGTGTAGGAATACAATGAGCAATTTTATGGTGATTTTCACCCCATCTTCTGCAAGGGCTTTAATTAAACATATCTTGGATTATTTATTTGTCCATCATTTGCAATTAATATACATATATATATCTGCTGCAGTTTGATTTTATCTAAGTAGGACCACAGAGTCAAAAACAAATGTTATTTTTCCCTTCAATACAATATCCCAGTCTCTTACAATCATTAACATAATCTTATCTGGACAAAAGATCAAAGCCTTATTTCAAGCCATCATTTTACAAATGAGATAGCAAAGTCCAGAAAGATCTACAAATTTGGCAAGAGGAGCCAAGAGGCACAGTAAAGCCTAGGGGCAAGGCCTTTTTCACAAGTCATGCCATCTTCTCCCTTGTCTGGCACATTCCTTTATCCTACCACAGGGTGTGAATACATATATATTACAGGAGGTTAGGGTGTTTTTTCATTTTCATTTTTATTTTTACTTTTTTATTTTTAAATTAACCATGCATTAGTACCAATCTCTGGTCTTAAACAAGAAAGTACTGTAAGTACTTCCGTATATTACTGCATTCAGGCACATGCTCAGCACAACCTCCCCTCTTACTACAGGAATACTCAACTATAGATGCCCTGTGCATCTCAAGCAATAGACAAGCTGTCCCAGAAGCGTTATTGTCCCTGGAGGCTGGAGAAGTCCCTAAAGCAGAGTCCATCATTATTCTACCACTGACTTTGTAGGTTACAATGAAGATTTTGAACTTTGTTCTGAAATTGAGGAGGATGACACAGTTAGCAGAGCACACTGTGAATTGCTTGCCTTGGCTATCATTGTTTAAGAGCATGTCACTGCACGCTGCACAGTCTCTGGCTTCCTGTGGTGTTCATATTAATACCCAGGAAAAAGAAGTGAGAGTCTGTGCTGGACATGACAGGAATGTGGATCAGTAGATATGCTTCCTGGCTTGAGAAAAGAAGAAAGTTTGTGGACCTTTAACAACTTCCTGGCCAAAACTAAACATGAAGCAAAGCTATGCTCTATTTTGTTAGCTTGCTTACAGCTGCTCAAAATTCTAGTGAGATAGATTAAAGTATGAAGGTGATCCTCAAAGTGTTTCGTAATAATGGTACAGAAGTACTAATGCTGTCCCACCTGGGTAAAACTTCTGTCAACTGCTCTTTGCCTATCAGTTCAGATTTTTGAAGCTCTGGGGTTTCTGCAAAAAGAAGGAAAGGACAGCAAACTATCTGTCTCTCTATAAAAGTATGAGTGACACCTCACAAGCTCTCTAAGGATAATAATAATAATAATAATAATAATAATAATAATAATAATAATAATAATAATAATAAAAGGTGAGAAGAAATCAGAAATCCTGGTATGCTCACCACTGCACAGACCTATATAGCCAAAACTTTCTCTCTACCTAGGATCCAAAAAGTTGTACCTCTGTGCATGGAGGGCCACAACCCCTCATGTGAAATCTTTAACCCTCTGTAATACTCAGTCCCACCAGAAGCCTCACAAAATGACTGTTCTCAGTGCTTGCAGCCTAAGGACAGTGTGGCCTCTGAACTGATGTTCACTAAACCACTAACAGCTTCTGGGTTGTTCTTGAGAAGGTGGCTTTTAATTCCAGTAAGGCAAATTCTAAGGTGTTGTTACCTCTGTCTAAGAAAATATCACTCTAATTTTACCTTAGAAACAAGAAGAGAACACTAAAAAAACATAGCTGTCAGTCAGAATTATGATGCACATAACCTGTGCATCACAGAGCTGTTGAAGAGTTTGATTTGTCCTACACAGATGTGCCTGGGAGAGAGATGATTTATGTATTTGCTGTAAGAGTAACACTGAGAAGACAAGTTTTCAGCTGTGCTTAGGTTGAGTCTGGATTAAATTTCTGTAGGGATGTTGATGTTGATTCCTCTGGCCCTTTTCTTTTTCTTTTCTTTTTTTTTTCTTTTTTTTTTCTGTTTTAATATAGCCATCATAAAACAATGATGCAACGTGGGGCCACATACTAAGTGCAGCTGAGTTTGACCCGACATGGTCAGAATTTGTATTATTTCATCAATTTATCAATGTGCTAATTTCAGGCAGTGGCAGCAGAATTGTCTTCTCCTGTGTTTTGAAATGATCAGATGTTGTATTTCCAACAGAATACTATTTCAAGTCTATCAAGGAAAAGGCAGGTTATCTGAAGCATTCTTCGCTTGGTGGTAGTTCTCCCTGTTTCAAGGTTTAATCTTCCACCAAAGAAAAGGGACAGGACAAACTATTGATCATGGCTATATAGTCTTAGCATATAATATTAATTGTGTAATTAAGCAATATAATTTAAAAATTACTGTGTGAGTCTCTCTATGTATTTTGTCTGGAAGAAAAACTGTAGAGCTTCTAGAACTGTGTACAGCTCAGAAGGTGAATAAGGGCTCCTTTTGCTACCTGCTGGCATACAACATTGGTAAGGACAAGTCATCTCTGCCACAGGGTAGAAATAACAAGAATGGATGGCAGGCATCTCCCCCTTAGACATATGAGAACACGAAGTCTGACAGGTGAAGGTGCTGACAACTGGAACAAAGCACCAAGAGACAGAGATGTTCAGCCATCACTTGGTCTCTCCCAAATCAAGACTGTGCATCTTTCTGGAGTATAAATCTTAGATCAATGGGCCAGGATGAAGCTTTATTGCACATGACATATGGGTCAGACTAAATAATTGGAGTTATCTTCCAGCCTTAATATCTATTAGTCAGCCAGTCAGAGCAGCACATGAAAGGAAGATTGTGTCTTCAAGTAAGAACCACAGGCAGGAACTGACTCTGCCTCTTCAGGGAACATGTTGCATTCAATTCATCAGGGCAGCCCCTGAGTGGTAGGGTCTTCTCCATAGAAAACTTTGCTTCTCTTCATTCAGATTGCTTTTGTTATTTTATGAGACAAAGGACAGGAACAGTACAAGACTTTCTTTTGTAGCTCATGATTTCATATCCTACATCTGAAATTGAAGTGTAGCATGAAATTTATTTTTTGTCCTAATATGAAATTGGATAAGGTAAAAGCAATTTCTGTACTCTTAGCAAGGAGAGGTCACTAAAAATGTCTGAAAAGGGCTCCATTCAGTTTTTTAAAAATAACCATATTTGTACCTAAGCTCACAATGATTTTATTACCATCTGATATAAGACTGATGATATTGAATTACAGAAGAATCACCACATAAAGAAACAAAATTATGAGACTTTCCTTTTGCACTAATGCATTGTTCAACTCTTGGCTCCCTCTGACTCAAGAAAAGGCAGCAGGCTCTGTGCAGCTGCAGTGAAAGGGCTGCGGTAAAACACTGGCCCTCTTTGCAACAACCAGGAGACTAGTCTTTTCTTTTAATAGCAGTGGTCTTGTAAGAGCTGCCATAACATGCTTTTTGTAGATCCCCTGTAAAACAGCTCTGAGACCAAACCAGTCCTTACTAATCCTCCAAAAGCCCCTCCTTACAATCAACATGAAAACTCATTAGCACACATCAGCTCGCTGAATTGGCAGAGATGAGGGTATCTCCATGTACCTGTGATGCCAGCAGCCCTTAGCGTGGGGAACACAACCTCTCTCAAAGAGCTGCTCTCTTCTCTACATTTCACATTGCCTTACAAAGTACCTAGAAATACTGTGGAAGCACTGTGTCTTGAGCAAATAAACAAACGGTCCCGATTTGTGATTAGTATAATGCAGAATGACAAAATATAATGAAAAGTGAGACTTTCCCCAGACTATAATGAATTGTTTCTGCTGTGGCATTGAAGAATGATTTGGCTTTGTGCAATAATAATGCAGGCTGAATGGCAAACAGTGAGAGCTTTTATACACCAATAAATTGAAATTATCTAGGTGGAGGAAAAAGATATACAGAGACACACGTGTGCACACAGTTTTGTCTGAGAAAACTATTCTTGAGCTATTCCTGTGAAGACATGATGGTTGAATGATCACATTTCCAGACCAGTGCGCTGGTACTTAGCTTCTCCTGCTCAGGCAGCCGTAGTGATAGACGGGACTAGCCACAAGCAGCAGCTTAAGCAGGTGCAAGATGAGCTCCCAGACGGCAAAGATGCAATTATTTTGAGGAAGACTGTTACTATGGTTTCTGCAAAAATATTTCAGGTAGCACCAAAACACCCTCTCATCCTGACACTGTCACAGCGGGTGTCCTCGCCATGCTGGCTTTTGGCTTCCAGTGCGGCTGGCAGCTGTGTGTCGAGCTCCCCATGCTCTGCCATCCTTCCGGAGGGGCGGAGGGGACCAGCTGCAGCCGGGAGGGGGCCTACCTGCCACAGGAACAGCAAGAGTGTTGCTGGGCCCCTAGAACTACCAACTTGCTGCTCCTGAATGCAAAGCCACCACTTTAAACATTATGGCTCTCTCTTTGCTTGTCATGTTAGTTCATGAACACCTTGTGTCCCTGCTGTGCCCAGGAAAGGCCTTTTGGACACCAAGGGCCTGCCCAGAGCTCCATAGCAAAGGCTTCCATGCAGAAACCTTACCAAAGAGGATCTGAGCCAGTTGCATTGGCCCCAGTGCCCCAAACCACCAGCTGTGGGCTCTCCTGGAGCGAAACTCTCTGAGCACCAGCTTGAGAGGGATCATGAAATACTCCTGAGGCTGCAGAGGGTGAATGTGGCCACATGCAGAAGTGTGGTGGTCAGGGCTGTCACCTGCCAGGACATGGGCTTACCTTGTTCAGTGACTCATCTGAAGCAGTATTCTAGCAAAATATTTTAAAAAATGATTGATAAAAACCTGATTTTTAGATGTAATGGCATACACCGAAAGCCATTTTACTTTGGTGAAAGTGAGTGCAGGTAGACAGCGAGATGGATAAGAGCTGCAGGCTCGTCCCTGCAAGGGCATGAAGCATCCTGAGGCAGCCAGCCGTGGAGATCACAGGGAAGAGACAGTAGGATTTTTCTCTTGATATACAGTATTGGTAAACAAAAACACCAGAAAGAAGTATTATTAAAGCCAAGACATGTGTTGGCACCACAGCAAAAGGCACAAACCTCCATGAACAGCACCAGGCTAGAAACGAGAGGAAGGCTTCCAACCACCAGAGGCTCTGAAGCAGCCTTTCATCCTGGGTGATGCGCAAGATACATGTCAAAATGGGCTCAGCAGGTTCAGGAAAGGGAAAACACAAAGTGACTTGGAGGAATGGACTTAATGGCATAGGCAGGCTTGGATTCTCTTTGCCTATTCGTGGTCAGAAATGTTCAGTATGAAATTTACAATTTTTCTTGGTGATTTCATGGTGCTGATGCCAACTAACATCGATGAACATTGTTTTCATCATTTCTGCAGCTGTCAGAGTTTCATTCTCATCCTTGCATGGGACACAATCTTGCTTCCACAGCTTATTATTTTTGCCACCAGAACTGTAGCCATGCAATATTAATAGGACCTGAAACTCAAAAACTGTTAAAACATAAATTAAAATATTTCCACTGTAAAAGTTTCTTCTGCAACTACATTTTTTCCCCGTAGGAAGACATATTGCAGAATGGGCAGAATGTCCCATTACCTGTCCAGAGTACCTTGGAAACCCTTCAAATACTGCAGCAATGAGGATTCTGTAAAAAACAACAACAACAACAAAAACCCACCACAACTCTATAAACTCTATAAAAACATGAAGTAAAAATATTAATGTCATGCTTCAGAGCCTCTGCAGAAACATGGTGTGAATTGCTGTGTCTAGTACCCTCTGATTTTTTTTCCCTATTACCTGTAAATCTGAACGGGATGCAGGAAATAATACTCTCTAATTCAGATCAGTGAGGAAAAGATTGTTCAATGTCATTAATATCATGTAGAAATGAACTACATCCCTGTTTCTGGTGTAAACTGGTTGAGGTTTGTAGACTCCAGTTTTTGTTTTGTTTTGCTTTGTTTTCAACTTCCCCCGCCACTCCCCCATCACTCCCTCCATTCCCCTTCTCTCCCATTGTGTAATATTTTTGCAGCCATACCTTTTGGAGACACTATAAGCCTCTCATAGCACTGTTGTCACAGTTTCAGCATGACATTGGGAACTACATGATTTTTGCTAAGCAAATGTTCACAAAGCATCAGTTTTTAATACCAGAAAAACCCAGGTGCTGGTGTGAGCGAGAAGTTGACATTCAGCTGATGTTTCTACATTTTACGAACATAGGTGCGGAGAGCACATGTCTTCATGCATGACTTGCATGTGAGACCCAATGGTCATGAATCTTAGGTGATTCTGGAGAATAAATAAATAACACTGGGCTGCCTGCTCTGCTTGGGTGAGAAGTTTTTGCTTTATGTTTGTGACTTCAAGGCCTTGTGACAGTGAGGACACCAACCTTGTTCATCACAGGGCAACTTTGCTGGATGTTCTCTCATCAGTAAAGAGAGGGAATTACATCTGAAGGGCTAGAAGCACACATATCTTAGTTCACCTTTTAACAACAGACCATCCTCAATAGTCAAGACATTCCTCTCATGGGGAATGAACCTGCAGGATTGCCACAAACTGGGAAGACTGAGGAGTGAGCAAAAATACTTCTAATCATTCAGATCTATTTCATTTTGTAAATAGATGGTGACAGAACTGTTCTGACAAACCTCACCTGGAAAAGACATTTTCTGCCTTTTTTTTTTTTTTTTTTTTTTTTTTTTTTTTTTTTTAAGACACAAGGGCCCCCCTCACCCTCACCTGTGGAAGTGCCAGGACTTCCCATTTCTATGGGACTCTATTTGTAAAGAAGGCTTACATGATGAATAGACAGTGTGACAGGTGCACCAGTAGCTCCAGTAGCTGTTGTTTGAGATGGCCCTATGCACATCTAGGACTGTGGATAATGATTAGTCATGGTTATGAACTATTTAATGACCTACTGAATTTCTTTAGTAAGGTATCCATGACTTATTAACTAACATGAGACAGTGCTTACAATTAAAATCATAATGTAAAGCATGGTTAATTATTCCAAGCTCTAGCTTCCAAACAAAAAATTATTTCCTACTGAAAGACAAAAACATCAGTAGGAAATATCATTCATAGGATGACAAAGAGGGAGGAAGGGGAAGAAAAAGGGGGAGAGGAGGGAAGAATGGAGAGGAAAGAAGGGGAAGGAAAGGAGATGAATGGGAGGAAAAGGGGCTGCACACTTTCAATGCCTCATGGGAAGCTGCACAGCTCTCCTGCCTGTGGAAGACCTTCCCATGAAGAGCAGGTAGAGCATGTGCATCAACAGTACAAGGAGTAAGAAAAGGACATCCTGCCTGATTTGTGTTTCTTCTTGGTCCTAGAAGTTGTAGTGCTGCTGGCTGTAGGCCAGATGTGGCTCCACCTGTGGTTTATTTATGGTGTTTTCTTTATTTGCCTCCACTTTAAGAATATTAAAGAAGAGGATAGCCAAATTCACACACACACATACACACCATCCCCCAGATTTAGGCTCTGACATGTGTTGCACACAGCAGGTACTATGACTGGCTGTGGGAGAAGACTTACCTCCATAATAACATCTCAAGCAAAGACAACATTGCTAATGGCCAGAGGCATTACACAGTTAAACAAGCCACTTTTCCCACTCTGATTATTACCTTTCAAGCTGCTACAAGCCCAAACAGTATGAATGATCCTTTCTGCTTAGAGAAATGTTTTCTTTGAGGATCTTCATTTAACCAGAACTGTGTGATTTCATCTGTGAATGCTGGAGAAGAAGCATACATCAGATAGAGGAGGGTAACTATAGTCATCGTAGGTAATACACCTTTCAGAAATAATCATCCTGGACCCAAACCCCTGCAAAGCAGCATTACACTTGTTTTCCAGATATTTGCAGGGCCATGCACACAGCTACTCAGTACTCACAGGAATGCCAAGCTAGGAGGACTGTCAGCATCACAAAGTGTGAGGCACCGAGTGTCCAGTGTACAGGGACTATGGGACATGCACCCATATGCAGGGTATGCTGCCAGCCCCAGAGCACCTCTCCACAGCAACCTCAAAGCCCACAATAATAATCCAAGATCCTTCCTCAGGAAGAGAATTGAGAGAGATCAGGGACGTCACTCACATCACTGGCTCTCTGGCAACTGTGAATTGTTGCACCGTGGCAAAACCAAAAAAATACAAACACTGCATGGACCAACAAAGTAGCCCAGGATCATGCTACTGAGCAGGCATAAGCAGCCCTCAGCTGGACCTCCTGTCTGACTTTTTGACACAGTCAAAGTAAACAACCCAGCAGCAAGGGCACGTGGCACTGGTGGTTGCCACCACTGGTTCCCACCACTGTCAGGGGGATGCCAGGGAAACATGTCCTTCCCAGCATGCTGGAGCATGAAATGCAACATAATTGCAGTACAAATACAGCATAAGCAGATGAATTTGTTCTTTCTTCAAAAGCCCTTTGTATTTAATTTGATGCAGCCTCACAGCACCAACATCATCCTTTTCCTCCAAGGATTCCTCCAATCACTTGTTCCACCCCTTGCATGGGGTCACAGAGCTCCTTCGTGCAGCAAGCACAAGCCTTCCCATTTCCCTGACCAAGCAGGATTTTCAGAACTCCAGATGTCCAAAATCCATCTTCTAATTCACAGTAGCAATTTATTCATAACCAATATGTAACCATTTGATCCTGTGTTAATAGTATCCTCCAACTCAAAGAACTCTTTCCTCTCCTCAGTATTTTCCACCCAGCATATTTATTAAGAGGTATTACATCCCCTCTAACCTTTGTTCGACCTGGCTAAACAAGCTAAGCTCATCAGAGGAGACATTAAAATTATTTTAAAATACAATTACAATTTCTGCTAACAAGAGAGAACAGAGACACTACAAAGTCCAGGGGACTTCATAGTAACAATTACAACACAGAGATGCCTGCCTTAGAGGTTTTAGCTGGAGATGATCATTAATTTCCTGAATATGTATTCACCCTTGAGACACGGTCACTCAGCAATGGACAGGTCTCCCACTAAAGCTGAGGATAATCCACGTGACGTTCCACAATATCAAACCTGTGCAGTGTCCTGCCTGCCTCCCACCTGCAGAAGGTCGGTGTGCCCTGCCCCTTCACACACCCAGGATGGACTGCTTAAAGGCAGCATTAAAAACACCGAAATGGAAAAGAACAGAAAAGAACAGAAGTCTGCCCTGCCACCTTCCTTAGAGAGCTGCACTGAAAGGCAGAGGGAAACTGGAAATTTTCCCCGCCATGCATTTGCTCAGATGGCTCTATGCCCATTTTCTCATCTTCTTTAGGGAGGTCTCAGAAGGTGCCACCAGCTGTGACACAGATACCACCTGCACGCACTGTGGCAGGAGGCAGAAGAGTGGCTGTGCTGAGGAGTGATCACACGACAGGCTGTCACTGAATTGGCTTTCCACTGACATATGCTGTCAGACCCACTCAGCTCCATTTCCAATCAAGATGTTTTCAAGAAGAAAAAAAATACACATACATATATATATAGATTTCTCATATTTTCCCTTCTCTTCTTTAATCAAGTTGTGATTTGAAGACATTTACATTTTTTACTCTGACATGTCAGAGGCTGAATGGCAAGTAAGTGAACCAGGGAATTTTTGCCCCACGTTGTGGAAGAGCCCTGTCATTAAGCCAAGAGTGCTCAATGAGATGAACAATCACTGCCTGAGCAGGAACAGCAGGAAAAAAAAAAAAAAAAAAGGCTCTGATTTTAATGAGAGTCTTCTCCAAGGAGTCAGTGTGCTTAATCCTGATGACTCCTACAGCATCTCTAAGTGTCTAGGATTTGCATTATGTATATACACACACATACATACGTAGATTGGTATGAAAGATTGCACCGTTAATGCTAGAGGAAAATGGTTCTACTTGCACAGAGGAAGAAAGATGCTCTGGTCTTGTGGTCTTCTAAAACTTGTAAAACCTGTAGGAAATGACTGTAGCTGTACAGATATTTAACACCAGAAAAAGGTCAAGTCACTAAATTACAAGGCTAATCCACTCTGACTGCCCTAGCTATTCGAGTCAGTAGTGAGGCCTGAGTGAATTTACATAAAACTCGCCCTCCCCATCCTTTATGTGTTATTATTTTTCATTATTATGTTTTTAAGCATGGATTTTTAAGCATCATAGGGTAATCAGAAGCCACACTGTGCACTCCAGAAATAAGAGGAAGCTCTTCCTTTGGTCATCCTCATGGAAGTCCCACAGCCACCAGAAGAGCAGCAGCAGGGGCAGACAACATGAGCCTGACATGTGAAGGAACATCCCACATGTGCATTGAGTTTACACCATGTGGTGGTTTTACTCGAGTGAGCAGCCGAGCTCCACCACAATCGCTCTCTCACTCCTCCCCTCCTCAAAGAGGAAGGGGGAGAAAAAGACAACACAAAGAGCTCAAGGTTTGAGATGAGAATGATTTAATTAAAGGGAAAGGGGAACGGGGAGAAAAAGAAACAAAAGAAACAGAAGAAACAACAAGGCCACGTGGAAGCACAGAGAGAAAGGAAAGAAGTTATTCTCTACTTCCATCAACGAGCCATGTTCGGCCACGTCCTGGGAAGCAGGGCCTCAAAACGCATATCGGTTGTTCAACAGGACCATCTTCCCCATGAGAGCCCCCTTTTATTGCTGAATGTGACATCAGGTGTTACGGAATATCCCTTTTAGTTGGTTTAGGTCAGCTGTCCTGGTGATGTCCCCTCCCCACCAATTGCCCACCTCCAGCCTGCTGGCTCTGGGGGGCTTGGAGGGAGTCCTGATGCTGTGCCAGCACCATGCAGCAATAGACACAACACTGGAGAGATACCAGTGCTGTTCCAGCTACGAGTGCAGAGCACAGCACTGTGTGGGCTGCTGCAGGGAAAGGTGACTCCATCCCAGACAGACCCAACACACACCACTCTTCAGATACGGGCAGGCTGTAGAAATCCCTTGCCACTGGATGTGAAGACAGAGAGGTAAATGAAAAAGTAGTGTTTGGTGGAACAGTTTTACATGTGTTTCTTCTATATGAACTTGACTTTGGGGCTAGCACAGCGAGATCAGCAAATGTGAACGGAGTCATATTTGGGCAGCTCTTGCATCAAAATAACAAGGGTAGAAAAACCTCAATTTAAGCACTAAGCATTAGGCAGAGCACAGAGGAGGGCCCAGTGGGCTGGGCTGGTGGTTAATTTGTATAAAGGAAAAAAAAAAAAAAAAAAGAGAGAGAGTGAGAAAAACCTCAGCACCAGCACCATTCTTGTGAGTGGAAGTTACTGTATATACAGATGTTACAGGGCACAGCCTAATGTTTCCACATTTGAAAGACAAATCTTAGCACAGTCAGTCCACAATACCAGCAGAGACAAGATACTGCCTCCTAGCACCTCCCAAAGCACAAACACTTGACCTGGGAACACAACGAGGCTGGAGAGGGAACCTGGCCACTTCTGCACTTGCTGCAGCTCGCAGGTTGGAGATGGCAACCTGGGGCTGCTACTTGGCCCAGCCTCTCTCCAGAGAGAAAGGGAGATGCTTAATGATAAGTCAGAGGGTATTTTTCAGAGTGACTTTCTCCTCCTGTCCTTGTTTACAGTGATGCTGGGAAGAGGGACCAGCCTTCTCCACATCCATGCCACTGCCCTGGGCTCAGCCTGCACACTTGCCATGGTGAGAGCACAGCATAAGCCTGGACTGGGGCTGGGAGAAAAGGTGGATCTACATCCTAGTAAGGCACCTGGTCCAGAAAGCCACCAGCAATACAGTTAATCGCATATACTTGTTTGCATGGTAGATGCTTTTCCCTTTACTCAGGCTGATTTAAGCTTGATCTTTGCTCTGAACATGCAATGAAGATCATTACCTCACAGTGTTGAGCAGTGCTCGAGGCAGGCTGCAGGAATGCAGGCATCAACAGCCTCCTTTGTTACAGCCTTAGAAGACTCAGATATTAAAACAAGCTCATTGCTACTTTGGTACATGGCTGAAGCAGGTAGGGACAGCCTTAATTAGGGTAGATAATGCCAAGAGGATAAAATCCTGACATAAGATAATGTCTCTTGGTGGTACATAAATGTCAAGACATTCATGGAAGACAAGTGTTGCAGCAAAACAAATGCTTACATTTTCATTACACTGAATGATGGATGAAGATGCAAATGTCACCACATGGCTGAAAGGTGCTGTGCAGATGAGCGGAGGTGGCTCACTTGCAGCATGCTGCCCAAGCCACCATTCACAGGGAAGGGTCAGACCCCAGGAGCTGGAAAGAGGGTAGACTCTGCCCCTGGGGCTCACCAGGGTCCTGGGGTTGCTGCCTACAGAAGAAAATGCCTGCACAAAGCAGGTCTCTGAAGAGGCAGGCAGGATCAGACCCTTCACTAAGCTCCAGTGGTGGAGCTCAGCAGGGCGTACCAGGACTGGGATGTGGCCATGTATGCTGTGGGGTACCTCCCTGCAGTGCCTGTACTGGGTTTACATGGCAAGGTTTTGGTAGCAAGGGGCAGCAGGAGTGTCTCTGTGAGAAGAGCCCAGCAGCTGCCCCATGTCAGATAAGGGCCAGCTCCAGACTGCTCTGAAGGGAACCACTGCTGGTCAGAGCCAAGCCAGTAAGTGATGCTGTTTACACCTCTGTGAGATCAGATTTAAGAAAAGTACAAAAACCCTGCTGTGCAACAGCAGCTGGAAGAGAGGGGTGAGAGCCAGCCCTGTCACCCCCCAAGTCAGTGCAGGAGGAGGGCAGGAGGTGCTCCAGGCACACAGCAGCAGTTCCCCTGAGGCCTGTGGAGAGGCCCCTGGTGGAGCAGGCTGTCCCCCTGCAGCCCATGGGTCCCACACGGAGCAGATCTCCACGCTGCAGCCCGTGGAGGAGCCCCCGGTGGAGCAGGTGGATGTGGCCTGGAGGAGGCTGCAGCCCATGGAGAGCCCCCGGGCTGGAGCTGCAGCCCGTGGAGAGGAGCCCACGCAGGAGCAGGGTTCTGGGGGGAACTGCCGACCGTGGGGGACCCGTGCTGGAGCAGTTTGCTGCTGGGGGATGGACCCCGTGGTACAGAGCCATGTGGGAGCAGTTCCTGAAGAGCTGCTGGCTGAGGGACCCCACGTGGAGCAGGGGCAGAGAGTGACCGTGATGGAGCGGCAGAGACGAAGCATCAGGGACTGACTGCAGCCCCCATTCCCTGTTCTCCTGCTCCACTTGTGGGGAGGAGGTGGAAGAGGATGGATGGGGGGAAGGTGGTTTTAGTTGGCTTTTAGTTCTTACTGCTCTAGCTTATTAGTAATAGGTAATAAATTCTATTAGTCTCCCTATGCTGAGTCTGTTTTACCCATGATGAAAAGTGTTGAGTGATCTCCCCATCTTTATCTCAACCCTTGAGATCTTTCTATTTTATTTTCTCCCCCTTTCCCTTCGAGGAGGGGGACCGAGAGAGCAGTTGTGGTGGATCTCAACTTCCCAGCTGAGTAAAACCACCAGTCTTGCTCACTGAATTAATCCTGACTCCACTGATGAGAATCCTTTCCCAAAAGTCCTTCTTCACATGATGGAGGTTTGGGCTCCAAGACACTCTGAAAACACAAACAATAAATAGTGACAGGATGCAACCTGGACATAGAACTTCACTGTGAAGATAACATAACTTCAGATAATAATCAGCCTTTTTGTGCCATTCAAATCCTACTCCAATTTCTCAGCCATTTTTAGAATTCTCTAACACTACACACAGCAGAGATAATACATTAAAAATGCAAATCACAGATGAATGATGAACTAAAATGAAGAACTAAAATTGTTTTCTAACAGGCAGCAGCAACTCCTTTCTTCCTTTTGCTTCACATTTTTACTGCTGGTATTGAATGATATTTTGCATTTTGGGATTTTTAATACAGGCTCTGGTTTCATCAGCATGTGTGCTGCACCCAGTGGGACGGCAGGTCCCTAACACCACGGGAGCAATACAGAGAGCAGTGCCTCCAAATGTTTCGGAGGATTTTGCCATTCTAGTTTTCAGGAGCAGACAATTTAGGCAATAAATGGTTGATTAAAAACATCAGCTGATAGTTTTCTTTTAAGAAATGACTGACCGGACTTGGACAACACTGTAATTCAAATGTGTTGAAACAGATTCTTGAACAAATTGGTCAAACTTTCTCTTTTTTACTACACATGAATTCCATTCCTTTAGCAAAATGTTTTTCTAGCAGCGCCCCACACCATGGGAAAAATGCAATTCAATGCATTTACTTTTAAAGTAGGTAATTTAGCAGAAATGTTAAAGCAAGACAGAGCCAAGTAGTTAAATTCCTTTCCTGCAAAGGACTAGAGGTCAATCTTCCTTACTGTCATCAATTTAGTCTTTAATGCATTTATTTCCTTAAGATATATATTTTTAAAATCAAATAAACCTTTAGAGAGAATAGTCTGGTTTTTTTGCAACTATTAGTGTTCCAAAAGACAAGTCTTTTCTACCCTTTCCATAGTCTCTGCAGGACTCATGTAGGGGCTGCAGCAAGCACCCTCCTGCAGTGCCTCAGTGCCTGCATGTAAGCATGCCTGTGAGTTCAAGAAGAAAAGAGAAAAAATAAAGAAAAAAAAAGACAGGTTTTGGGTCTTCTGAGGAGAGAGGCTGCAACCTGATGCATCAGGCATGACAATCACATTGGTGTGATCCAATTGCACTGGTGTGATCCACTGAAATCCTGCACACAGTTTTTTTGACACCAAGCAACACCTTGCACCCACACAGCATCTTGCCTTTTGCTCAGACTCACCCATCCCAGAGACTGACTTCTGCATCACGCAGTAAATTAGCTTACAAGGAGATTCAGGCAACAGCTACACCACCCAGCAATGTTGTCACCACCTGTGCACAACTTAACACAGCTGGCCATTCCCCAGGCTGCTCACAATTCCCTTTGTTGCTCATTTAACCCACTAATAACCTTCTCTAAATGCCTGGTGCTCACCTGTGACCATCTCTACACAAATACCAAGTTGAACATAGAGGAGAAAGTCCTGAGTCACAGAATTCAAACTGCTGTTTTTTGTTTGTTTGATTATTTGTTTTAAGGGATCTTTTCATTTAATATTTTTACAGGGGAAGAAAAAAAAAAAAAAAAAAAGAAAAAAGAAAAAAAAAAAGAAAAAAAAAAGAAAAACAAGGGAAAAAAAAAGAGAGAGAGAGAGAAAAAAGAGAGACAAGGAGTCATGCCTTTGCCTTCAGATTTGGTTGAGGCTGTGCTTGAACCTAGAGTTACTCATGTGCCTGTCCTGACTCCTACTTCCCTGAGATGCTCAACAGCATCACTTTGATGAAGCCTATCTGTACTCATTAAAACAAACAAACAAACTGGAGCATCTGCCCAGTGCCTCCTGCTCTAACACACACCAATTACAGGCTGACATCCAGAGCTGTGTTTGAGCTCCCCCAGGATCAAAAAATATATGTATTTCAGTTTCCATGCTTTTGCAAGCTCAGCGCCATGATATTCACACATAGTGAAGTAACTCAGCTTATGGACAAGACAGCTCTGTGAAGAAAATTGGATTTTTTCTTACTGCCTATATATATGCTATACCACAGGCTGGACTTCCTTCCCCTGAGTTCCCCTGATTTCTTCCCAGTTCTGATTAGAAGCCCTCAGGGTTTTTTTGAGTCAAAACCCAAACACCAGGAGTCACCAATTATCCCAGTAGAGAAAGGCAGGGACAGAAGTCAAAGATAAGGGGCTGAAGCTGCATCACCTGGTCTTGTTCTTAATTGCACTGTGCACAGCTGGAGTAAGAAAAGGGAAACCTCCTGAAGACCAAACATGAGGGACTTCTGCTCAGCAGCACCAAATGCATGAGAGGCTGAACCTGTGAGGTCAGGATTAGTGCCCAGCTCCTGGGGTGTGCCTGGGAGCGTGCTTGTGGCATCTGAGAGCCCTGTGCTCCATCTCTGGTCGGGTTTCCTGAACTGTGGAGCTGCTGCAGGTATCACTGATCTGGTTGCATTGTGTTTCCAGTTTGGGTGCTCTCCTGTGCTCCCTTTGTCACAATTCTTGTCAAAATTGTCACAAATTTTGAAATCCTTGAAATCCTTGTCACAAGCACCCCTTTGCCTGCTCAAAATATTAAAATGAAAATGTGTGTACTTTGGTTGGTTGCATAAAATCAAGGACTGAACAAATCCAGCCCTATTAAAAGTGTGCATAATTTTCAATCTCAACATTTAGCAAAAACACCTTTTCTGTTAAGTTGTGTAGATTCACTATTGTTTCATTCACATTTTTAGCCTAGCCAATAAAATATGTATCTTAAAGTACCACTTATAATGGCGCTTCACTGAGTTTTTCATTCCTTTTCATCACACCACTTCTTTCTCATTACACTGTGACAACAGTAGTGCCATCCAGAGGAGATTAATGTCCCACAAAGCCTGTTGTGAATTTCCCTTACAGATGTGCGTGGTTTCTAGGAAGATTCTTGACACAATCTTCAATAAAAATAAAATAAAATATAATAATAATATGACAGCCAAACCAGCCAGCCAGGCACAACTTCAGCATGTCTTATTAACTGTGGACAAAAATGTTGTCATGCTGCTTTGCCCTGGCATTTCTTGTTTTCTCTTAATATAGCTACATTTGGATTATTGTGCCATAGAAATTTAATGGAAATTGCCAATCTAACCAGTTTTGGTACATAGAAAATGCACCTTAAAATCTAACAACCAGCATCTGCCAATTATTCAAGCCCATATGGTTAAAAAATTCTGCTCAATTAAATAGATATCCCTAAAACGTGGAAGAGCTCTTGTGGAGGCAGTGGAACAAGCAGGTGAATTTTAGCAGAGAAAACTGGAAGTGAAACCAATACAAGAAAATGAGCTCAGTATATCAGCGGGTGGGAAGCTGTAGGAGGATAGGTGAATCACCTCAGGGTAGGAAGGCAGCAATTAAAAAAGCTATGAATATTATATGAAAATTTAATTTGCTTCCATCAGTCATTGGTACAGCAGATCCCTGTACTACTTCTCATCAGGACCTATTAGTTCAGATTGCAATTTCTGCACTCTGCCCATAGTGGACATCATGGCAGTACAGTTCCCACCATCACCAGGTGTTGATGAGCTCTCTGTTGGACCCCTTCTACCTCCACACGGGAAGACTGGCCACTGGGCACTTACTAAATTTGGCAGACTTCTAAATCCTGAAGCTCTCTCCCCATCACTGCAGAGCTGGCATCAGCCTTCTCCCTCCTGCCACTGCCATCAGCATTTGGGGAAGGGGATGACCACCTGGCTGTAGTGGGAGGAGACCAGAAAGAAATGGCCAAGCCCCTTCAAGTACCTCATAGCACACCAGGTTGGGTGAAATAAGGCATAAAAGCTGCATGGGGGCTTGCTGTATCCCCATGTTTTGGGTGTGCCCGTGGTAGCTCCCCTTTTCTCTGACCTCACAACAACCCCATCCGTGAAGGAGGCACAGTGTTGGTGTCTGCTCGGCTGCGTGCCATCCTGGTGGCTGTTCCCACTAGGGCAAATGGTTTATGTAAAGAAATGATTTCCTGTATCATCAAAAAACTCCCCCAAAATACTAATGGTGTGTTGAGTATATCCTCAGCAAGCACAGTGGAGAGCCCATGGGGCCAAGATCATGAAGGGGTGGCCGAGCTCTGCTGGTCTGGGAATCTCTGAGCATCACCATCACCTGTACTTGCTGTGGCCCTGCTGGAGAAAGAACGTCCTGCACTACTGTGAGAAGCTCTGCTGTGTGTGCAAGAAATCTCTTTAAATGATGTTTCTGTATAAGCCGTGCTGCTTTGGGGTATGGTGCAAGGCAGGAGCTGAGCGGGGCTGAGGCAGTCTATGGGCAGGCTGCCACCTGGTTATGGCTGTGGGAACTCAGTGTGTGGGAAGTGGTGCTGCTTTAACAAAATCAGGTTCAAAAAGCGACCTGATTTAGTGCAAAACACCAGCAGGGGGGCTCAGACAGCAAACTCACCTGGATTGCATCCTTTCACCTCACATGGGCTTTTAACCAAATGACACAAGGGATGATGCTGGTCCAGTGCAGAAGCTCTGGAAGAAACTGGAGTTCAGGCAGTAAGACAGTGTCAACTCCTTTGTGTCTCCAAAAACTATGTATGATGTTTAAAACTGATTTTGGAGTGCTGAGCTGGGCCCTAGCACCTCTACACACCAGTTCTGGAAGTGATCCACTGAACAGGCTGTGCATCGATCGGCACAGGGCACGAGCAAAGCGTCGGCGTCCTGGGGCAGGCGGCAAGGAGATGGCCAAATCTCCCTGAGGGCACTGGGGAGGAATGAGCAGCTTGTGGGGTCAGCTCCAGGGACAACTTCTGCACTTTCTTTGTTTTTTGTTTTTTTTTTTTTTTTTTTTTGGAAGAAGCGCACAAGTAGCCCAGGGGGGTTGGCTGAGGAGAGAAAAGCCCACACACCTCTGGAAGCAGGACGTCACAGAGCATAGCTGGAAGCTGCTTGTCTTAATTTGCAAACACGCTGAAAACAAAGGTTCGACCGCATCGAGGAGGAGCATCTTGATATTTTGTATTTTCAAGTGGCTTTCAGCTTCTGCTTTATTAAAAATAGAAAATCTATTTCATTGAAACATAAATGTTCTAAATGATCAATTTGAAATTAATTGCTTTTTATCTCATTTTGTAAAGGAGACCTTGATGCTTTGGGCTTTCTTCTCACTTTGCTATGAAAATAAACAACAACATTTTGGGGCTTTCCAAGGAAAAGGAATATTGAATTTCAAGCAGATCTTGTTAAAAAATCTCAGCTGTTGTATTCACAAGCATATGAATTGCAGAGTTTTGTCTGTATCTACAAACTGTGATTTTTCATTCAATTTTTTCCTGGAATTAATAAAGATTTGTGAGCAAGGGGAAGAGCCTGGGGACGAGTCTAATTTGTTGTTTCTTAATGGTACAGACGTAAAGCATTATCTACATCCCTATTTACAGCTAATAGCAAGATAACATACCCAGGAGACAAATCATAGCCTCTTTAAAAAGCTTGTTAGCTCAGAAACACAGCACCCCACAGCACTCAGCAAATAACAAAGGCTTGCAAAGGCATTGTTAAGTTTATTGTCAGGGAGTAAAGATGATGTGGATGGACACAGGCCTATAAATAATACTATTCCATGAAACACTGATGAAAATTGAATGTGGCCCCTTTGCAGATGACAGCAGAAATGAACCCTGGGGAGGGCTCTGGAGGAGGTCCTGCCCCAGCTGCTCTAAAAGCAGATGGGAAGATGCTTGACCACTCCAGTGATGCTCTCTGAAAGGGACCCATGGGCCTGAAATCCCTCCCAGCCTGGTGGTCCAGCATGAGATACTCCAAGGAACAGTCGTGCAATATTCCCATCTTTTTCCTCAGTTACTTGAGATCTTCTGTCATGAACAGCCTAGAAAATGGTCTTGATCTTCAATGTAAATAGAGAACAAATATGTTAACATCAGGGAAACAAGCCTTCTGCCCTGTCCCTTGTTTCTGCTCTCCTGGAGCAGGTTTTTTCTCACCAAAAGAAGAGGTGCATTTGTGATAAACTCCTATCACACCCAACTTGTTACCTCCAACAGACTTGCTGTTCAATTTACTATGAAAAGGGTATTTAATGGGGGAATATACAAATAGCCAAACCTGCTTTACACTCATTAGGACCTGGAGCAAAGATTAAGTGAGAGGATGAACTTTTAACCATCCTGTCAGACATGAGGTAGAAAAATAACTTTCCTGGCACCAGAAAACTACTACTGTTAGCTAACAAATTCCCTTAAACCAAGTCCCACATGGCTCCTTCCAGCTGCAGCCAAGGACCAGACTGTTCTCTTGTTCTCTTGGCCTTGGGAACAGCTTGCTCTCCAAAATGCGATTTGGGTTTTAAAACTAACTGGTTCTCCTGGATATTGTCACATTTTTCTTTGTTTTTATTGCATACCAAATTCCCATGGGGACTATTCCCAAGCCTGATTAAGCCCTGATCAACTTCAGTCTGAGCATCCTCACCACCACCCCCTATGCCCTCACCATCACTTCAGGCAATGCGGCTGGTAATATGATGCAGGGTCCCTTTTTCAGTGCCGGTAACATGACAGTGACCTGGCCAAAGAGATTTTCAGTTTTACTTATACTGCAGCACTTCTAGCCTCATGCCACTGAGCATCACTGCTATGTGCCTGACTGCTGCCTTGTCCCCCATTATCTTGTGTACGCTGAGGATCTTGAGACTGTGCTGGTAGCATCTGTGGAAGAAAAGGTATAAAAATAAACTCTCCATCTTGTTCCAAGAGAGAATTTGAAATCAATATTATTTTTTGAATGCAAGGCAGTGGGAAAGAAGGATGTGGAGTGTCTGCACATGGCCTGCAGGGAAGGGATGCCATGGGGCAAGGTATGGGGGAGCCAGCTCTCCTTGGGCTTTCTGGAGATGGTTCTCAGCTGCAGGGTTTTTTTCATTTGTTTGTTTATCAGGATTAGCAAATAGCCCTTACGTCTTAATTTGAACCATGCCACAATGGAGAACTACGCTTTGTAGGGGAGTTCATGCCTGTGTTAGAATGCCAATTTAATTTACCCAAGAGGACACAGCAGCTTTCCTTCTCACAAAGACCTGGGCCTTCATGGCAGGAACCAGCCAAGAATTTGCCTTTCCTCCTGTCTTTTCCAGCCCATTCAGGCCCTGCACTTCTATGGGCACAGCCCCAGGTGTGGATGTGCTGCACACACCGTTCCAGCCACCTTGGCTGTCAGCCGTCCCTCCTGGGGGTGCTGGCACCTGGTAGCACAGACCTCACCCCCTCCTGCCCCTTAATAGCTTTTTACAGGATGTCTCAAATTAAATCTAGTGGTTAGTATTTTATTTTATTTTATTTTATTTTATTTTATTTTATTTTATTTTATTTTATTATTTTCAGATAATTTCTAGGCTTCAGCACAACCCATCTCAATACATGAAAGCCACGGGCCTAAAACATGTACCGTAACCCACTGCTGGAAATCGTGGGATCCTCAGGCTACAATCTGACTTCATTGCTATGTGTTTAGTAGTTAATGCTTAACTAGCTCAAACTGTGCTGGGAACCTCCACTGACTGCAGATCTACCCGGTTAGAGCATCGTGCTATGCCTAGGAGTGTCTTGTACTTGAAAATTTGTCTCCATTTTGAATGAGTGGTTAGAAAGCTGCCTGGCAGAGAAGGACCTGGGAGTATTGGTTGATAGTTGGCTGAATATGAGCCAGCAGTGTGCCCAGGTGGCCAAGAAGGCCAACAGCATCCTGGCTTGTATAGGAAGCAGTGTGGCCAGCAGGGCTAGGGAAGTGATCGTCCCCCTGTACTCGGCTCTGGTGAGGCCGCACCTCGAGTCCTGTGTTCAGTTTTGGGCCCCTCGCTACAAGAAGGACGTGGAGGTGCTTGAGCGGGTCCAGAGAAGGGCGACGAAGCTGGTGAGGGGCCTGGAGAACAAGTCCTACGAGGAGCGGCTGAGGGAGCTGGGACTATTTAGCCTGGAGAAGAGGAGGCTCAGGGGTGACCTTATCACACTCCACAAGGTACTGTAATGGAGGCTGTAGTGAGGTGGCGGATGGCCTATTCTCTCATGTGCCTGGTGACAGGACGAGGGGGAATGGGCTAAAGTTGCATCAGGGGAGGTTTAGGTTGGATGTTAGGAAGAACTTCTTTACTAAAAGGGTTGTTAGACATTGGAACGGGCTGCCCAGGGAAGTGGTGGAGTCACCATCCCTGGAGGTCTTTAAAAGACATTCAGATGTAGAGCTTAGGGATATGGTTTAGTGGAGGACTTGTTAGCATTAGGTCAGAGGTTGGACTCAGTGATCTTGGAGGTCTCTTCCAACCTAGATGATTCTGTGATTCTATAAAACTCTCAACTAGCTCCAAAATCTGAGAAATGCTCTGTACATGAAAACCTTCAGCTGTGACCCATCCAGAGCAGGGTTCAGCACTCAGCCTCTCACGTAAAGAGGCAAAATCTCCACAAAGCAGACTGAAGTGCCTCCCCACTTTGGGGAGCTTTGCACAGCGTTGATCACACTTTGTGGTGGGGATTAACAGCATGGGGCAACTGGAGCACCCGCACTGCTCATTGCTTCCCATCTCTCCCACCACACGGACACCTGCTGTGCCCTGAGGATGCTGCCTGTCCTGCACTGGCTGCAAACAAGTGCCCTGTGCCCAAGCTGCTGGCGGGTCCCACCTGCCTCCGAGAGCCCGCGTTACTGCAGCCAAAGAGCCCTCCAGCCCTGGATGGCCATCACCTGACTTGCTCCAGCCTTGGCTGGCAAGCCTGTGCTCCAGGAGGTCCCCAAGCACACACTCAAACCTGATTAGTTTTGAAGATACGCTTGAATTAAACATGCCATTGTAAAGCTCACTCAGAAGAGGATCCCATCTAAACCCACAGCCAAGAGCAGTAACAGCATGTGGTCCTCAACCTCGTTGCTGCCTTCTGGGAAGCAGCATCAGAGGGACAGATAATGGGATACAAAAGCCAGCTCTGGCACAGCCCTCACCACCAAACCAAGCCTACGGGAGAGCAGACAGCTCCAAGCACATCCACACCAGCCTTCCCACAAGCTATATGCTGCTGGCATGGGCACAAAACCAGACCTCCAGTGGCAAGAGCTCGGTGAAGAACTGAGTCTCTGACCTCTGGTAGTGGGCATGTCAGCATGTAATCCTGTGAAAAATATCTGTGCAACAATTTCAGAGCAGGGGGAGGGAAAGAGGGAGAGGAGGGATGAAGGGGGGGGGGGGGAATAACTAATTCACTCAGGAAAAAACTACTTGGTTTAAAGTATTTCTGTGACATTATCAGCAACAGAAAGGAGCAGCCTTGTGCTGTGTTCACCCTGTTCTGTAGCAGCAGCTCAGGCCCAAAGCCTGCTGTCCTTGTGGTCCTGGGACCAGCCTGGTCTCCCCTTCTCACAGGCACCACAACAAAGATTTTTGCCTTCTTTAACATACAGAGATTTTTTTTTTTTTTTTCAGGTGGCAACAGTTTTGCAACTCCATATCCAAACTGGTCTGTGCCGTTTTCTTTGTGAATTACAAATGGGGCTCTGCAAGGCAGTGGTTTATTTCCTATTGATCTGCAGCCTCCTTTCCTCGCTGCGGTAGTCAACATGTCCTAAAAATGTTGGATTGCTCTTAATGAGAACATGGATATGCTGTTGCAGACTAATTTCACCATCTTTCAGTTTTACAGCTAGCAGATTTATGCAGTTGGCATTTTTTTAATCTCTCTTTTTTTTTTTTTTTTTTTTTTTTTTTTCTTTTCCAGGCTGTCATTTGCCTGAGGAAGAGAACTGAAAATGTCCATATGAATCAATACAGCAGCAGAGCATCAGCAAACAGCAGCTTGTGAGCTGAAAGAACAAGGACATAGCAGCGGTACCACGAGAAGCATCTCCTGGTGGAAGCGAAAGCAGGCAGAGAAGTGTTTTTGTGCCATTTCAGCCCCAGACGTCAGCCCTGCCTTCTACTCTGAAGAGTCCTGGGATATTGACAGCCAGGGAAGACAGATGCAGTACAGCCCTGTCCTGTGTGACGTTAGAAACTGCAACATGTGTGGGTGATGGAACCTGGGCACAGGTTGCCCAGAGAGGTTGTGGAGTCTCCTTCCTCAGAGATCTTAAAAATTCACCTAGACGTGGACCTGGGCACCCTGCTGGTGGCGTCCCTGCCTGAGCAGGGGTCAGACCAGGTGGCCTCCAGAGTCACCTTCCAACCTCAGCCATCCTGTGATGCTGTGATTCTGAGAGGTTCACAAACCAGCTCTGCTCTTCTGCTTTTGGCACGGCTCGGATACACGGACACACAGACACACATTTCTGCCTATCTGCCTCCAGCACAGGAGGTGTCCAGGCCAGCAGGCATCCTGTGGGCATGTGACAGCCCAAGCAGCACCATGGGCACAGGGAGCTGCTGCTTAGGAGGGTGCCATGAGAGCTGAAAATGTGATGGGGCAGAGCACACCTGATGGGTTTTAATCAAGCAAACGTAAGATGAAAGTAGACAGAAATGACTGGCAACCTAGAATTTCTCATTACGGCCTTAAATTTGGTATTTTTAGAGATGCTTATTGGGCTGGGCTTCTTCTCCAGCCTTGCACAGCTTGCTTTATTCACGGGCAGACATGAGAAAGTGCTAATTGCTCGTGCAGCCAGATTTCACCATTACCCACTGGGGTGGAGGAAGGACAGTTTTGCAGGATTGCATCAGATCATTTCTAGCCTTCATTCACCCACCACCTTAACAGATGATGCAGAATTTGTCCTAGAATTAACGTATACTTTCTGTAGGTGGTACCAGCATGCTCCTTCTGTGGCTTGCCTTTATTTTTTGGGGGTAACATTTAAGTCTGCTTCTCATATCGCTTTTGCTCAGTTTATGCAAATACTCTAATTCTCCTCCAGACTGCAGTTTTTGCACTGCTTCTTGTAATGCATTTTCCTGCATTTATAAGTTTTCACTTCCACTTTCAGCCCACATACTATGTACTTTCCAGCTGAGAGATCCAAAGGGAATATTTAGGAACTTATATACATACATATATGTATATATATATAGGTAAGCAAGAGGAAAAAAGACAGAAAGACAGAAAGAAAAGAAGAAAGGAAGGAAGGCAGGCAGGAAGGAAGTAAAAATAGGAAAAAAAAAAAAAAAAAAAAAAAAAAAAAAGAATAATTGACAAAGGACAAGCCTGATGCATTTTGATCCGTCCTGCGCAGAGTTAGGAACCAAACCTTGACAATCTTCTCACTGGGTTCAGGTGGAGAAAGAAGCATCATCACCACTACTTAATTGTGGCTGTGCCACTGCTTATTTTGAAAACCACACGAGCCTACCTACCAGCTGAGTGAGACCCTTCAGCAGTCAGGCTGATGAACATTCAGCTCGTGAATCTCATACAGTTGTAAGCCTGGGACAAACACGATGCTTTGCATTGCAGCATCTGCAGTCTAAGCACCTATCACAGGTTTACAGAAATTTAACACTTCCTCTGTGGATTGCATGCCCAGGGGACAGCATTAAGAGCATGGAAATTGAAAGTCTAGTCCTAGATTTCTACTGCTCTCACATGTGAGTAATTGTCTACTTGTTTCTGTCAGACATAATGAAAATAGATAAACAAATAAATAAACCAAACCAAACCAAAATAAAATGTAATTACTGTGGGAGGCATAGAGAGAAGCCATTGGGTTTGAAGGCAAGGACTTCTCCTGTGCCTTCACTTCTCAACACATACCTAAATATGTGACCAGACATAAAAAGTTTACAGAATACAAGCAAAATAGTGACCATTTATTTATGGTGGAGCCTCAAAGCCTGGTGTTATGTACATTCAGGAAAGGAACTTCTTTCTCCCCAAGCTGTCCCCTGAGGTTGTCCTCTTAAAAACCACCACACATGCTGTGGAGCAGGCAGCAGTTGTGCAGGTGTCTTCAGAGCTAAGCCCCCCGTTCTACAGCAGCAAACAAACAAGGGCAGAAGACTGCAGTGCACCAGAGACAATGGGATATGGTAAAGCAGGCAACAACAGAAGATAAGTAAGATGCCACAAAACTCCTCAGACATGCCTGTAATCAAGTGGTTTCTTTCTCCTCTTGTTAGAACCATACTCTGAATGGCAGGAAAACTTCACATTCTGCATTCGTACAACTGGATTTCAGAGCCTCAAGTACTCTTGGTGGTGCTGGCACTTAACCTTGGACCCTATTCATGGGGATGAGAGAATGTTGGATTTTGACCAGACACATAAATTACTGAAGAATCTAATTTCTGCGTGAATCGTGGTGGGTTTTTGTTTGTTTGTTTCCTTGTTTTTTTTTTTTTTTTTTTTTTTTGTTACTAAACATTTTTCCTCACATTCATCAACCTGCTTTCCTACAATACAGGAGATAAAATGATACTATGACATATATACTGATATATTTCAAACAAAGCATGACTTCTGTTTGAAATAATGACCTCACTATCCACAGACAAGCATTTTCATCACTTTGCAACCATCCAATTTATCATTCACTACGTGGTTAATGGAATTTGTCTTCATTTGTCACCCAGTGCTATTTTCAGAGTGTAGCCACGCACTAACATCAATAATAAACATCTCAAATGCCATCACTTATACAGCAGCTTTAATCAAAAGGTGGAAAACACTTCTCTAAGGACTATCTATGTAGTCCATTATTTGACTTGATTGAAAAACAAGTCATTACAAAAATGAATGTGATAATTATGTTTGAGATTGACCCGACTCAGAAACTAGTAAGAGTGAACATTAAGAGAGAATGTGGCTGTTGGCTGAGTTTCGAGCTTTTTGTTATTTCTGTTCATCAAATCCCTCTACCCTCAGCCAAGACCTTGAGGATTTTATGTGTACTGAGGTATGACATGCTGGTGTGAATAGAAGTTAATCCTTTAATGCTCCTAATGGCAGAGCAGAAAACCATGGAAAACAGTAACAATAGACGCAACCTGAGACTTTTAATCTTTTCTTTATTGATTGTTTTGCAAATACATAGTAGGACTTTGATGTATAGTTCGCAGAGCTTACAGTACAACTACATTTTATATCATCATTCATTTTTTGCCTTTTCAGGGACGTAAGTCAATAAAATACAAAATGAATTAAGTCCAACATGATAACAGTAGAATCATCATCATCTTCAGGACAAAGAGCATCAGCTGTCTTTGTCTTGTGAAGTGCTGTGAAGCAGGCATAATATCAGTGATGTTCCAATAAACCATAAACCTTCATACATACCAGCTTTCTTACAGCCATGGAAGAGAAAGAGGGATGAGAATCTCTCATCCACATAATACCGATCATCACAACTACTGCTCAGAATATACCTTACCTACAAACCATACTTGTGTCCACAGAGATGGCAATGCTTTGGAGTGTTTGTTTTAATTTCTAAACCTACTTTACAAATCTCAATTTAAACAGCAGAATCAGAGCTTGTTGTAATTAGCTTGTGCAGATACATGCCATTTTTATAATACTAGTATTCTACCACAACATAATGTCTTCAAGATAAAAACACAGATATCTGCACCACTGGAATAGACTGAGAGCGCCTGTTTTCCTTATTTCCCCGCTCTTCAGCACCATATTGACTTTTGCCCTCTCGCATTACACTGGTGTAAATAAGAGTAGACACAAAATTCAAATATCCAGCATGTATGACATTCTTCAAAGCACTCTTCCAAGCTGAAGAGAAAGCATAACCTGTTGCACAGATCATAGGTGGTCATTCCCCACAACACCCCTGTGAGGTAGGAAGAAAAACATCCCCTTTTCTAGGAAACAAGACAGAGAGCACAGATGACAATTTTCAAGGCAATACGTAGAGAACTGGAAAAGCTACAATGCAGGAGTTCGTGGCTCCTAATTCTTTGAGTCAGAAATCAAGGTCCTGAACTCCCAGACATTATCAGGTCATCAGTCTTTTTATATGCCATATATTAAGGATAATTATGGCTTCTGTGCGTATGCCAGCAAGCATAGTTCAATGGAAGAAGCAGCATATACTTGATGCTGCCCTCAGACACTTCTCCCATGCCCTATATATGCCAATAAAGTATGCTGTAATTAACTAATCAGTACTATGACTAATATAACACAGATAATTGCAATAGATCAACACTTCATTTCTAGATTTCTTTAAGACTTCCCCGGCTATTTAAATAATTTTATTTCTGGATAAGTTATTAAATCTCCTCCCCTGTACAATAGTTTTATATTCTCCCCTAAAAACATCATCCATTCTAGTTGATCTCTATGAGAGCTTTAAGTGATGATGGACAAGAAACTTTCAGGGACCCCTCAAAGCAGCTCTTCACCCACCCTTGGCCCTGAAGGCAAAGCTAGGCACGTTTTGCTGTGTGCTGCACCGCAAGGGTCAGAACTGTCACTGAAGTGTTTTTGTGGAGCATGGCACACATTTCTTGGCTGCTCTGTCTAAAACCTAAACTGTTTCACAGAGCTGTTAGTCACCTTTTTATATAGAACTTTTAATCTGCAAAATCTCTCTGGGTAAAACCACTTAGATCATTCCACACCTTTAGAAATGGCCAAACACCAAGAAAATAACTTGTTTGGAATGAGGGAATATGCACAGGGAGTATTAATAGAGAAAATATGAAAAATAAAGATAGGTTAAAATGTTGCTAATCATAATTCTGGAGCACTTTGACCAATGTAGTTTCAGGTCTTGCACACGAATTAACTATCAAGGAAATCACTTGTATATGTTCAGTAATGAAATTAACACTAGTCTGTAAAAGACATTTCTTTCTCATGTGCTCAGCATTAACGTCTTACCTAAAAATTTAGGCTATACAATGGCCATTAGCACCCATTAGCTCAAGTCATACAGCTTAGTTATTATGGGACTACTTTTGTACTAATGTAAAGGTGCTTACAAAGGTATTTTGTTTATTCCTTTGTGAGAAGAACAACAACATATTCTGGTATTGATAGGAGACTAACAAGGAACTGCTTAGAGTAATTATAACTCAACAAAAATAATTTCTCTAATCAAGTTTTACTTCTGTAAAACCCATGTGTGGGATAAGACAAATCTTATAACCGCCCCATGAAAAATTAGTATGTCTTATACAAGGTTACAAGGCTAGTACTGGAGCTAATATTGCAGGAGTTTCATATCTGGTTCCCTAGAAATGTGTTACATTCCTTCCACACACGCACTGAATACCTCATCCATCTAGTATCAAAATTCCCTTTTACACATATCCCAACACTGCTTATCACATGTATGATAGGCATATCTATATAATTCTTTGTGCATATACATTTTACATATTTTTCAGTCAATTAATTTCTTTCTGTCAAACATCAAACATCAAATATATGTCAGGAAGTATTTTCACTCAAGTGTTTTAAGCATTCCTATTTAGATGAATGATGGAAACTATCCTACTTGGAAAGAACACTGTAAAAGAACACTGTATTTCAACAGATGCAGAATTCCAGTATTTCTAATCAATTCATGCTCTGTACAATGAAGATACCTTGTGCTAATGTCGGATGTGAGATCCAGTGCTGTCATAATTGTGTTGCTTGTTTGCAAAAACAGCTGGTTTGTAATTAGAACAGGGAAAGTAAGATTTTTACCAAACAGCAGAACCAGTATGAGAGAATGACTTTTCATATTGATTGTCTCATGGTGTGCATTCTAGTTATCCAGAGTTTGGGTTCCAAACTCTCTAATTTTTGCTGATGCCTTGATTCTTAAGTGATACAAACTTACTGCTTTGTATTCCCTTCAGAAGCAATCTCCCAAATGCCCACAGCATTCTCCTCCCATATGTAACACTAGAAGTGCAGACCTCACTCCAAATACAGCCTTCATTTGCCTTTGAATGGAGGTACGGAGGAGAAAAGATTATATCTGAAGAGTAAGAGCAGTTCATGTGGGACAACTGTACCACTATCAGTTGTTTGCAGGGGAATGGAAACGTTTTTATCTTCCTCCTGCAAACTAGCCCCGTTCTAGCTTGTACAATTTAAATAGAAGGGGTGAGAGTTGGACTTTGGGCGGTGGGTGCATGGCATCTTAACGCCACCAGACACTGTAAGCAGCAGATACATTCAGGGCTAAGGGCCCAACTGATGCAAACAGTTTTGTCACAGACTCATTAAAAGGTTCAGGAAAAGGGAAGTCCATATTCCTGATGGCTCTCTAAAGCTGCATGCATTTGCTGTACACCACTCCAGAAGAAAGACACCTTACAGGAAAAGAAACATAGTAAATGCTGTCGTTAAAGAGCAACAGAGTGATTTGTAACTGAGCAACATCAGCAAAAGCAGAGGCAATTGTAAGTTTGCATGGTCATTTCCTGAATCTGTGTAAAAAACATATTATTTGGCAGAGAGACTACAAGGCTTTTTTTTTTTTTTTGACAATGTTCACTAACATTTTAGTATAACATTATTTGAAATTTAGGGAATAAATTCACCCTTCTATTAAAATTGGTAATGCTATGAAAGTAAAATTCGGTTTAGGCTGATAATCACAGCCTGAGTTTAACTATCTGGAAACTACTTACAAAGCCCTTAAAAGAAAAAAAAAAAAGAAAAAAAGAAAAAAAAAAAAAGAAAAATTGCAAAACAGTCATCGATTTTTCTTCACTGAGCTCCCATATGGAAACAAGCCTTCTGGCAAGTGAAGCCCAGACTCTGCTGCAGGTTTAAATCTGCCTCATAGGTATCAGTTTTGGAGAAACCTATCAAGAAGGATGGAAAAAACAGAATAGTTAACATACAGATATAGCAGTACAACCTGCAGTTTCCTTCCACCTTTACTAACAATGTGCCACTGAAGAATAGAAACACTGTATTTATTTAAACCCATATATTTGTTGTATTTCAGAGAAACACTGCCACCACTAAGTTTCTGATGCAGAAATACAAGATGCACGTAGTGCTAGTACCCAGCCTCTAAATTTCATTCACTTTGAGTTGGGTTATTAATTTAAGAATGCAAACAGGTTAATCCTGGACAGCTGAACCTTTACGTGCCCCTGCTAACTGTGTGGTCTTTGTGGAGGGCTTCCAGTGCCAGCAGAAAGGATAGCTGAGCTCAGATGAAGCAGCAACTTAATTTTCCAACATATAGGATGGCATACGAACATCTCAAGAACAAGCCATGGCTTTGTTAATATACTGGACCATAAAAGCTCATAGTTTGTGTGCAGCAGGGCAGTGCTTGCCATGGACAGCAGTAACAGAGGTATCTGGAGATGGGCTGGTGCTTCAACTTCCACATAGTCCACTTGCATTCACACACCAATACACCAACTGGTGCAGAGGCAACAACGCAAATGATATTCAATACCTGACTGAAACACCACACCAGTATTAAAACAAGTGTGCCAAAGAATCCTAAACTAATACTTTCCCTTCTTTGCTCAACTGCTAAGTTCATCCTGTTTTTTCCTCCCAACACATCTGGAGATGGGATGCTGTGTGTCAATGGTAAGTCTGCACAGAAGTAGTCAACTAGAGTTGTGGAACATGCATATTAGCAGGCAGTGTACAATCAAATGTATACATAGACTATATACCTACAATATAATATATGCATAGTGTACATACAGTTCAATACCTCTGATTTTAACTATTATTGATTTTTAAATTGCCTTCTTCCATTCACTTTCATTTTTATGTCAGGACACACATATATTCTACTGTTTTAATTCTATACAGTCATAAAATCCGTTAGTTGTATTATAAGATATCCAGCAGACCCAAAATAAAACATATTAAGCCTAAGTAGGAAAGTGGATGAAGACAGAAGGTGTAAATGTGAGTAATGCAGAGTAGAGTTCAGAGGAAAAAGCAGCATTGGTTAACACCTGTTTGAACCATGGCTGCAGATCTGCATAACACCCTGAGGAAAACCTCTCTGCAGAAGACCCAAGCCTCATTAAATATATCCTGTTCCCAGTCTTATTTAAATGCCCCAGGATGAAGATCAAAAACAATTTGTGTGATCTTAGTCTTTCTGGAGGTAAGACGGTACCACAGATACGTGGCTCCCTGTTGGTTAGTGTGTCCCGCTGAAACATCACATTCTGCACTCCTCCTGCCTCCTTACCCCACCTTTTTCACTTAATAGCACTAAACAAGCCAACTGAATGATATATATGAGCCTTTTCCAAGCATAAGGAAGACCGTATTTCCGAACATATAGGACTGTATTTCCTGTATCTGTCTGATTTCTAAGTTAACCTTCCTCCAGCCACATAATGTCACTGCCTATAGCTTTATGAGAATAGTGACTGTGAAAAGCTTAACGTATGAAGAATGTGTTTAATATATCAAATGCTAATGACATGTTTTCAGTGGATATAAACTGTTCATTGATTTTTGAAAGTTCTGTGCAAACTAGGATAATAAATAAATGTAACAACTATAGGTGCAAAGGAGCTGGAAAAAAAAAAAACATTCCTGAGCTAGTTCCAAACATATTTCAACATTTCCAACTCAAAGTGTGTATACACCTCACTGTATTTGGGCCTGTTTCTGCCTCACCTAGGGATGGTGCTACTGAGGTAAAGACAAAAGCTGGAGGATGAAGACAGCACCATTAAAATCTGTATTCTGCAAATAATGACAAAAGGCAATTAATGGAGGAGATTATTGTTTTTCTGCTAGATTTTGGTCCTATCAAAACCTCAAGTTTTTTACATTTCAATGAGCATATTACATTAAATGTAATGTCTGCACATTTGATGTAAGCAGCTGTCATTTGTGTGTACCACTATTTGTGTCTGAAAGGGTCTGATCCCCAGGAGTGCAGAGGTGCTGTTGTGCCTGCTGAACAGAGGTGGCGAGAGCCCAGCACCACTAAGAACTGGAAGCAATTAGATATGTTTGCTCTAAATAAATGTGATTAAATAAGCAGAAAAATACTAACATAAAGAAAGGGATGGTCTGGACTTGAAAAACAAGAAATAATCAAGTCTGAAATGTAGAATGCCTCCTAAATCTGCTACTTTGGTAATATACTTTACTTTGCTTTTAAATTCCAGGAGACCCAGTGAATTTGGTATCACTCTGCTAACAGCACAGCATTTGACAAGGGCTGAATGCGTTTGACAAAGACTATTTCACAGTACACAGATGCATAGTTGCTACTTTCCTGCAGTACATCCTAAGCAACACATTCTTAATGTTATTTCACTTAAAGGAAGAACAGCTGATCTTGGATGCTCCAACAGGCTTTGCTAATGTTGAGCAGGCAGTACTGAGAGCTGCTTGCCTTTGCAGTCCGGTGTGCAGCCCCAGACCTACTAAGAGGAAGACCCTAGCTGAGGACACATGGCCTCAGGGACTCCCTAGAATTCAAGATTGTTGATTTCCTGATTTCCAGCCTCAAACAACACTTTTCAGCTACACAGGCATCTCTGTGGTGATTTCATTATGTTTATTTACAGCAAGCAGCTCTTTCAAGGGCTGATTCTGAATGATGCTGAGTCCCAGTAACTTCTAATGATCTCATCAGGAGTATGAAAGCAAGTTATTGTGCAGAGAAGAGAAGCAGTGTTAGCATAACTGTTAAAATAATAAAAGTAGCTTATCCCTTATTAACTCTTAATTATTTGAAACAGCAGAGAAATGCAAACCACATTTCTAACATCCACTTTTGTAGAGAAATCTGCTCCTACTTTGAGTTCTGTAGTGGTGATGATGGATAAGGAAAAAACACAACATCCATTTAAAAATGGATTCACTCCTGCAACATCCCATTTCCTCAAAGTAGAATATATTTCCAGAAGCTGTTCATGTTCATGTTCTCTGGTATTTTGCACTCACTGGCTTGAGCTTAGACAGTCAATTATTTTTAAACATACACTAGTCAAATGCTGTTCAACTACCTATTTTTTCCTTTGTCCTAACAGATGCTTTTCCTAAACTCTGTATTATCTTTTAAGAACCCTTTTTTTGGTAAAACTGAGCTATCAGATTATATTTTAAAAAAGAAAATAATTTTTTATCTTTACTTTATTTCAGGTTAAGCAGACTAACCCCAATGATCTTTACAATGAATGATCTTTACATCTGCAAAAGTATGGTTTCTCAGTCCTTTTTCTCACAGTTCCATCAAAGGTATAAACCATTACAAGTCAAAACAGATTACCTGCCAAAGTAACCTACATGCTAGGCAAATATGATTTAAGCACATGAGATAAGCCAACACTTTGTCTTCACAGTGCAGTAAAATTGAGGTTGAATCGTTTATTTTGGATGTGATGCCATATCTAAAATCAAGATTGTTGACTAAATCCTTTTTTCTTTGTCATTTTCATGTTGTAGATGTCCTTTAGGGGATGTTTTCCCAAATAAACAGGCTGTGAAAATCGGAATGTATAGCCAAATGTGTCTCAAAAGCCACAAAGACTATAAAGCTCTCCTCTCCCAAAGAGAAGTAGCCTGCACAGGGAGAAATAGTTGTTTATGAAGGTGGAGTCTTTCCTGAAATTCTCTCTAGTAACAAACATAGGAATAGCTAATTTTAATTCAGATTGTTCTATGCTTTCACTGAAAAGCTGTAAGAGAAGGGATAGCTCCTCTTTTTCCACCTATTAGTTCTGTTCCAAACTACTAAAACATATGATAGAAACTCCCCTTGATTTTACTTTAGCTGTGTAGTATCACTTAAGTTCCTTGTCATCAATGTAGACGAGATACATTCAGTGGATGTAATCACAAGCACATCTGTTACTCTTGCAAAGAAGGCTCAGGAAGAGTCTTGAAATTTGGAAAACAGACCAAGGATACTACTCTCTAAACAACTGCCTACCACAGTGCTCAAATCTCTTTACTTTATCAACTTCAAAATTAAGTGAGGGAGCTGTAGGTGTTCACTGTGTATGAGAATCAGGCCCTCAAGGTTCTAACAACAGTGACCCAGTCTTGCTGTCACTGATGCCAATATCAGTTTTGTAGAGGAATTCAATCAGAGGAGGAGGACTGGGTCACCGTGACCTGGAAACATGTTTAGTGGAAACAAAGAAAGATGAAAGGAAGAAAAGCAGAAAGAAAGAAAATAGGAGCAAGGAAGAGCTACTGTTCTTCTGTGCCATGACTTTGATAAACAAATCATGGTAGTTCACTCCTTCCATTTGCAGCGCTGTAGAGACTTCAGGAATTTTCAAGGCTACCAACCAGAATGTAACGTCAACCTATACATGTGCCCAAGCAGAGGTCAGCACAGTACAGCATGGTTTGCAAGCATTTATGGAAGCTGCATGCTCTCAAGATAAATATATAAAAGTGCATAAACCAAGCCGCATCTACATTTTTCATGCCCTCAGATCCTTTAGTGCAGCTCATGATTTCATGCATGACCAAAGGCAGCTGCACAAAGCAGACGGCACTAGAGTTTGTCTTCATGAACCAGGAAATGGGGTGGCACTGAAGAGTCCCTTCCAGAACCTGGCCTGACAGATCCCAGAGACACAGACAGCGCTATACCTCTCATCAAGTGCTAACCCAAGGATCCAAAATTTATACCACTCTTTTGTAACATTTACAGGAAAGCAGTAACGGGACAGTGGGTGGCGTTAATCTTTTCTTTGCTCCTAGTAGTCCTAATAGTCACTGATTCACTAATAGTGCTAATAAAAATTTATTTGAACTCTTTGGTCCCCACTTCTTCCATTGCCTTCAACATAGGTTCCTGGAGCTTACTGCAGGTAATACATACTCAACTTCACATATACGTATATAACTACATATTTAGGCCACCTGAACCAAAAAGAAACCAACTCCTTCCAAACAAACAAGTTTGGAACATGTAAGGGACGGTGTCTTCTGACAGAAAAGTAATTTCCTGTAGTTTCAGTCTATTTAAATGGTTACGAAACATGACACTCTTCAAATCCAGCCCAAAGTTAATCCTCAAATTAAGTATGTCAGAACAATGCAAGTGGCTGATTGCCACAGATAAAAACCTACAAGGTTATTTTTATGCTTTGGTATTGGGTGCAAGCTGTTTGAGAGGTTGATCAGCTGAAGAAAAAGAAGCCCTGATACTGACATTTTAAAAAATGTATCATTTTTTTCCTAAATCATAGACAGGAGCTGAATGAATAATTTCTTTTGCACACGAAATTGCTAAATATAGAAGCTTGCTACTACTGTAAAGTAAAAAATAAAAATGACTTCCACAAAATGTTACATAGAAAATGAATAATAGAGCAAAGTGATTCTGTAGCAATTTCCTGCACTCTGCAGTTGCAGGTCACTCATATTTAACAGAACATTTTTTATTTCCAGATAAATGATTATTTTCTTACAAGTGAACAACTTTTTATTTAAAATATTTAAAACTCACAAGAAAAGCTTACACCATCACATTTGGTTGTCAAAAATGCTCTCTAATGGACATGGAATGAATTAAGTTCCACGTGTTCATTACTCAGAATATTTTAATTATTGCCAATTGTATGTTCAAAGCCTTAATAACAAACCCTTTCACATAATAACTGTTCTTCAATCTTACAGTTATGTGTCCTAGCCCTGCCTCTCTTAACTCTGTGAAGAGGAAGACTACTACACTTCACTACCAAAAAGAATACTACACTTCACTACCAAATATTTGTCATCCATTTTTACTGCTCACAAGTTATACATTTCAGACTCACTGTCCTCACCAAAGGAGGGCTGGCTGACCTGCCCCAGCTTTACAATGAAGAAGAAAAAAAATTTGTGATATCCATGCAGGACAAGGCCATGATAAAACTGTATGTGTTACTGGCTACACCCACAGAATCAGTTACACTCCAGTGCACTACATTTTTCCATTAACAAGCCAGTTTTGTGTTAGCATTAAATGAGGCTTAAGACAGAATGAAGGTAAAATGGCAGTGGGTTTATGGATTAAGAACAAGGCACTGGAAAAGGAAAGATATCAACAGTATAGCATCCCACTAAAACAGGAGCTTTGAGGTGTCCCTGTCCATGGTAGGGAGGCTGGAACTAGTTATCTTTAAGGTCCCTTCCAACCCAAAACATTCTATGATTCTATGATTCTGTGATGTAATTGACTGGCGGTAGTCACCAGGGTGGATGCATGCATGTAGTGATCCCTGTTGAGAAGACTCACAGCCCCACTTAAGTATAACATGAAAACTTCAAATTAGAGAATTAGGTAAACTTTGACAGTGGAAGTACAAACATTCAACCACCTTTCAGACTCTCTTTTCAGCTCACCAGCTCCCCTCTTCAAAGCATTCAGGGAACTGAAATTCCCTTTCCACGCTGCTCTTTTTACTCCTAGCTATTCCTCCATCTTTTTTTTGTTTTGTTTTGTTTTGTTTTCCCACCAGGATTCTAATACCATTACCTAATATAATCATATTAGGTTAGCCTTAGAATATCCCATAAACTCTCTTCCTCGGTAAATCTACCCATGCCTCACCTTTAAGGAAGAAACTTACTGTACCTACAAGTCTTCATGGGATGATTATTTGTGAATACTCATTCAGACACCAGAGTATATTTTTTTGGGGAATATATTTGTATATACTTGTTTGTGAAATGACTTACTGCAAAGTCACAGCCAGTGCTTTTCTTGATGTCATCCACTGACAGTCCTTCCCAGATTTCCACAAGGGTGAGCCCCTTCTTTTTGTCCACATCAAACACAGCCTGTCAGGTTCAAATAGAACACAATTAAATTTTTAATGTACATAAAAGAAGGAGGAAGTGAGTAGTGATATTGTACAAATTAATGTTCTCAAAGGAGTTACTTCAGTAACAAATTATGCCATTAAAAACTGGTTTCACTTTTCTGAATGAACAATAATGATTTCTGCAGCATTTATCTGTACCTGAAAGAATCTAAAGTATAAGATATGTTGATTTTGTGGGGAAAAAAAAGTGCAACTGTTCTTTGCTTTATGAAATAAAGACTGTGCCTCCTGCTCCAATCCGGCACAAAGGAAGGGCTGAGATATTCTCTGCTGCAACACAATGTCTACCAAGAGATCATAAAAGAAAACAAGGAAAGCCATTGTCTCCCTCACCCTCCTGTTTTGTTTTTAGGCCAGCAGAGAGGTACAGGGTGGCTGATCACCTTATCAGATGATGAGCTTCTCCAATAGCTATTAAACACTCAGTTATAATTTTAGTATTTTCAGAAGCTAGCAATGAACCAGGTTTCTTGTCTGATTTCCAATAACAAGCCTGGGAAGAAGTGGCTGAAGGAGCAAAGGCTATTCTTTCTGACATCTTCACAAGACATGCTTTACACTTCCAAAGCTCACAAACACATCAATAAGAACACCTGTAAAACAGCATGCACTTTAATGGTGCCTGCCAGAGGTAAGTACATAGGTCTCTAGTTGCCAGGGAAACTATAAGGTCTATATTAATTTTTTCTAAAATGCAATCAGTAGAAGAAGTTTCATGAAGATTGAACTGGGAATGAAAGTGAAGTGCACCCACAGATGTGTGCTGAAGCTCGATAGTCCTCTGGGCATATGGGACTGATTTATGGCTTCACTAAGTGCAAATCACACCTGACAAATTTGGTAGGCCTCTGAAACAGGGTTACAGCATTGTTGGATAAGTGAAAAGCAACTAATGCTTGGACTTTGGTAAAGCATTTGACACTGTCCTACATGACATTCCTGTCTCTAAATTGGAGAGACATGGATTTGAGAGATGGACTACTCAGTGGATAAAGGATTGGCCTGATGGTCCCATTCAATGAGTTACAGTAAATGGTGAAGACCAGTGATAAGCAATGTCACTGAGGAGTCAGTATTGGGACCAGCACTACTTATCATCATTGCTGGTGACATGGAGGGTGGGGCTGAGTGCACCCTCAGCAAGTTTGCCAATGACACCAAGCTGTGTGGTGTGGTTGATACTGGAGGGAAGGGATGCCATCCAGAGGAACTGATAAACATCAGAGGTGGGCCCATGCGAACCTCACAAAGTTCAACAAGACCCAGGGCAAGGTCCTGCACCTGGGCCAGGGCAAACCCCACCACAAAGACAGGCTGGGACAACCCATTGAGAGTAGCCATGTGGAGAAAGACTTGGGGGTTCTGGTGGATGAAAAGCTCAACTCAACATGAGCCAGCAGTGTGCACATGCAGCCCAGAAGGCCAGCTGTGTCCTGGGCTGCATCGTGGCCAGCAGGGCGAGGGAGGTGATTCTCCCCCTCTGCTCTGCCCTCACAAGGCCCCACCTAGAGTCCTGCACTTAGCTCTAGGGCCCCCAGCACAAGAAACATGTGGAACTGTTGGAGTGAATCTGGAAGAGGACCATGAGGATGACCAGAGGGCTGGAGCATTTATCCTATGAAGAACAGCTGAGAAGGCTCTGGGGAGACCTTATACCAGTTTTCCAAGTACACAAAGGAGGCCTGCAGGAAATCTGGAGAGGAACTTTCTACAAGGGCATGTAGCAATAGGACAAGGAGCAATGTCCCTAAACTAAAAGATTTAGACTATACACGTGAGGAAGAAATTCTTTACTGTGAGGTTGGTGAAGCACTGGCTGTCCAGAGAAGCTGTGGATGCCCCATCCCTGGCAGTGCTCAAGCCCAGGCTGGATGGGGCTTTGGGCAACCTCATCTGGTGGAAGGCATCCCTCCCAATAGTGGGAGCTAGAACTAGGTGATATTTAAGGTCCTTTCCAACCCAAACCATTCTCTGGGACTGAAATAGCTCTTCTGAGATTTAAAAGAGAGGCTGGGTGTAAGGAACATCCACACACTAGGAAGCTAGAGCAGAAACAGTTTAGAATAAAATCTAACTACTATTGTACCTTTGTGTCATCTTTTAATAAAACAGACAGATTTGATGAGTGGTGACTCAGAAAATTTCTGCATGTTGTTTATTTTCTGTCAGCCTTTATTCAGTTCATTTTTAGGTACCTCACATTTGTATGTGGCCAGTTACTAGAAAACTGCATTTTAACTTTTCATTTAGTTTCCCTTCCTTTGTGGAGGAAAACTTTAAATGACAGTAGCAATATACCACTGAGTAAAAATAAATTCTATATCCACACCTTTGAAGTATTCTACTTAGTATGACAGACGGCTCACAGAGGGACTACTCTAAGCCTTTAAAAATGTAAACATTGACAATAAAAGGAGTATGATTACAGCAAAAATCCCAAGTCACTTATCCTCTGCTGAAAAGATCCACTAATGTACTTTGGGCATCAGCAATATCAGATGCTTGCAAGGACTTGCATTGGACAGTAAATTGCTTCACAAGTGGAATCAAGTAAGGACAAAAGAATTAAAGCCCTGCTACAGCTACAGGTCATATTTCCCTGAAAGTCTGTAGTATACACCAAGGAAGATGCTAATTGTCTGGCATGTATGTGCTACAAAACCGTTGCCCTGCATGTATATTTGAGGAAAACGTATATTTCACGATTTGCACCTCAAGGTGTCTAAGAACATCATCTGGTATGCTTGATGTCAGTGGTGAGAGATTTAAAAGGAAAAATGAGCCACCAGGTCTCTGGAATTGAACTCAAAGGGATTTTTTTAGCCTTCACTCGTCACAGCTACTGAACATATTATTCACTTTTACTAAGCTTTACTGCTTTTATTTAGTTGCACTTCTTAGGAATAGAGGAACAAACTATTGACAAGAAAAGCACTTTACCTTCTCTGTAATGATGCGGTTTACACATTGTTTCCCAGTAAGTGGTAAATTGCATTTTTCCAAGATTTTATGGACATTGCCCTGCGTTAAACAATATACAGACAAATGTTAATTTTAAAAAACAATGCAACTTACAATGCAAATATGTACTTGAAAAGGGAAAAATCAAAGCTGTAGGCATTCAGTGTTACTGTAACATTCACTGTATTCAGAATACTCTCTGAATTCCTGTCTGTGGCAGATTATACCTCCGGCAATTTGGGACATTTGTAACTAAAACCCTAGACACAGGAAGATGACGAATAGGAGTCTTACTGCACCACTGAGTGGGCTCCTGAGTTTAGACCTTCTGCATACTTCTGCTTAATGATTTGCAATAGTAGGATAAGATACACATGGGACCTCACTGATGACATATAAAGGACAAAAATTAGACAAAAATGACATTGTGGGCATGACATTTCTGTCTCGTACTTCACTATGAACAGTATGTGCAGGATCAACCATACACACAGGCATCTCAAATCCCTAGGGCTCAAGTGCCCAGTCATGCTTTGAAACTAGTAAATTGAGTTTCTTTTCCCACATTCAATTCATTTCCACCATCTCTCAAGGAAAGCACAGAAGCACAGTAAGAGGTGAGTAAGACTCATCTTTTAAGTACTACAGAGAAGTTACATTATATTTATTTTAGGCAGAACAAATTAGCTCGCCTGTATGGTAGAAAAGAAGGTATGTAAAGAAAACAGGATTTACTCTACAGCATTTCCTTTTTTAGGGCATCAGACAGCAGCTACTCTAAATATTGGGAAAAATATTACCTAATGAAAAAACATAGCTTCTGTCACAAGGTTGGCTGTGTAAGGTTTGGATGGCAGGGTTTTCTTTTATTTTCCTTTTTTTTTTTTTTAATAGTTCACAAATGGCTTTAGATCTTTCTAAATCTGCAATAGGTGCGATAGCTCCAAATGGATATGATAAAGATAGATTACCATGTTTTTAGTCAGGATTTTGAGTGTTATACTCAAGTAGCATTAAGTGCACATTTTTCCCATTATTATATGAGTTTTTATCTCCAATTATCAATTTTCAATTGTGCATTTCAAAATTCCTGGAGTACTGCATGTCCCATTTAACTATCTGAATGCAATACTTTTTAAATTTACAATCATCAATTTGCCTTAAGGCTTAATATAAACTGGGGAACCATATCTCAGCTAGTTTGATTCCCAAGTGATAACAAAACAAGCAGTCCATGTGATTTTCAATTTATCTTTTTCAGTGAAGAACTATTTTTTCATTATAATTATAATTAGATTGGCAAGATCCAATCTGGATGTCTGGTATCAAGGCAACTACTCTGATGAAACTTGATCATTCTTTACAAAAATGACAACTTGTGATAGTATATTACTTTCAATTGATCAACTTTTATCTTGTGTATCTTAAGGACCTTCCTGCATGGTTTTCTTAAGAGCCAAGGTTAACCTGCACTCTCTGTAGTATCCTCAGGTGTAATTCTAAGGCACTGAATTGCAGTATGTCTTCTTGGTGTCTAGTCGAGACTGAAATAACATTGACTTGAAGAGCTGACAGCCTGAATGGCTCCTGTGACCCTAAGAACTTATATGCTCCAGCTTTTTAACAGAAGAGCTGAACATTATTGTATTACCAGGTACCATTGAAAGTGACTTTTGGAGCTCATCCATCAGGCCACTATCAGAATGGGAATCCAAATAGAATTGCATGATTTTTTTCTGTCTGAATTTATACAATATTTGCTCAGATAAAGGAAGAAAAGACTGTCAGGTAGATATCAGAAGTCTTAAGGTGTTTCAGTCTGCTTTCTCTAAATTTTGTTACTGAAGAACCAAAAATGCACATAATTTGCCAAACACATCAAAACTATTCACAGTCACAGAAAAGTTTTCAATTCAGTGCTCTTACGTTTCAGCCACGTCCAAATCACATGTTTAAAACTAGTTTCCATTCTGTTTTTTGAATGGTGTAGACAACTCATTTCACAACATTAAACAATTACCAGCCATTATTTTATTATGTTTTGCAAAACATGTCAGTAATAGGGGCGTGGGGGTGAAGGACTTTTATTTCTCTTAGGCAGTATATAGCCGAATGGGCACAGGTGCACAGTGACTGTTCAGAGATTAAATAAAAACCGTACATTCTACTACTGTTCTTCACAGTTACAAACAAAAAAAAAGTAATTTAGCAAAAAATATATTAAGAACTTGCATAACAAATTCAACTCAAGACCATTTGCCAAGTGTCTCACAGTGGCCTAAGCACACAGAACAAAAATGGAACCACCCTTCAACAGGTATGCCCTTCTGGTTCCTGAGATGCTGTGACATACACATTTCTTGAGCTAGAGACTGCTTCTGGTCACTGATGAACTTGAATTCTTAAAACAGTTTAATCCTTTTCATATATATTCAATACTTTGAGCTCCTATATCATCCTGCCAAAGATCCACAACTTCATTTATTGGCTATGAAAAATACTTCCAGCTGTTTGAGACGTCTTATTGCTCTTTTCAGTTGACTACCCTCATTTTTTGTAAGGCACTGACTAGCCATCCTGCATCCCTGTCTTTATTATTTTACACAGTTGGTTCTATGCTACCCTGCCTCAATGACGTTTCTTAAAATGAAGTCTTTTACAAAAGTCATTTAAAGTAATTTTTCTTCTGTATCTTTCAGTTTTAATTTAATATAAACATTTTAGTAATTAAAATTTTAAACATTTCAGGGCAAAGGGTGATTAGTTTTATTTTTAAATAAAGGAAAACGGAGTACTGCTTTGAATGTGAAGACGAGTAATAGTTTCACCCCCATAAGTAAGTGTAAATTGTATTTTGCATGCACTGCAAGGACTCGGCCTATTGCTGTCTTTGAAAACTGCAAAATGCACACTCAAAGGAGTACACTCTTACAAAAATGTATTTTAATGTTTAAGAAGCTGTCACTATTATAAAAACACTTGAAGGGGATTAAAAGATCCTTTACAACATGATAGATCAGAAAACTAACTGCAAGATCTACCTATTGCTGCAATTCTTGCATGTGTTCATTGAAGGCAGTGCATATATTCTGTAGCCTTCCACTGTATCCATCGAGTCTTGACTCCTGTTGATTTACAGAAGGCTTTGGTGTCTAATGATAGACTTCTTATTATTTACTTGGAAAATAAGACGACAAAAATGTCCCCAGTCTAAACAGCCAGCAGACATAACAGATTCTGACAGTACCCGTACACATTTTTTTTCACTTAGTAGCACACTGGGCTCTGAGGAAGAGGAGAGGCCTCCTCTAATGTTGACATACGGGTGAAATTAACAGTTTGAGAAAATCTTTGTGGTAAAGAAATAAAAAGGTGTGAATATAAGGTCAGCTCTGTAGGAAGCAGTCACCCCAACAGAAGATTTCTGACTTTCAGAACTGGTGTCATAGGTGCTATATTTGCTTGTTCATCACCTCTCTGCCTTTCCAAGGAGCAACTGAAAAGCTGTAAAAGCAGATTCTGATTTTTGAACACTAGATTTCTATACTTAATCTTGTCCATTTTTGGACAAACAAGAAGCACCCACAAAACAGGACAAGTAAGAAGAAAGGGCACTAAGAATACTGAGAGCCTTCCATTTTACAATAAGGATAAAATTGCAAAATCACCTATGTAGATTAGTTTTGCAGTGCCTTCTTATAAAAGCAGAAGAAATAATTTATGCAAGCCTGTAGTAGGCTTTCTAGAAGTGCACACCAGGCACCCTATGAATATAAAGGCCCGTCTTATGTATATGTATACCAAAATAAATAAGTCTATGCCTGAACTGTTTCTAAGAGTGAACCCGTGTTCCTATCTTTGTAAATTTCAGTGTTCCTATTCACTAAAAACAACAATTAAACAACTTCCAAACATTGTACTCACAAAAGAGTTTGGTAATAGTGCTATTAAGAGATAAATTGTCATAAATAATTACAGTGTGTGGACTCTGACCCTTAACTGAATTCTACAGTAAATTGAAGTCTAGCATAAATATTTATTCAGATGACATTAATACCTGAAAGTATGTGTCTGAGCAAATGGATAATTACACATCCAGTTTGGTGGGGGAGGAGGGACTGTGATAGGGATGCAGTCAGGATGCTTTGCACTTTTATTTATTTACACAGGTGCACACAATAACTGTTGGGTCAATCTCAGTCCTGCTGCTTAGAACGTGCTACTTGAGGACACGACTTAGTATGAATTGTCCAATTTAAAAAAAAAAAAAAAATTGAAAAAAATATGGAAAATGAAGATTCATTCACTAAATCACGTTTAAAAAAAACCACCCACAACCCCACAACCATTAATATATTTAGCTTATCATAAAAATTCCTTATGAATTCTGGCAGGAATATTGACCTTAAATACACACAGCTAATTCTTACTGCAGACACATGACCAAATTGGAATAACAAGCACACAAATGAAATAGGAAGTTTATTTTTAAACATTTGTTTTAGTTCTCCAAGTTCTCCAAGAATAGAGGATTTTGTTCTTTAGCTCATTTTTCTCAGTTTGGACAGTCCCACTCTAGAAGTTTCAAATGACAAGTTTCCTATGACCTTCTGTGGGAGACTGCTTACTTCCATAAGCCTCCCTCCATAAAGTCATCTCTAGATTAACCTCTAGAACATAATGGCATAATATGAAAGGCAGTCTGCATTGCATCATGTCAAAAAGATCTGTTTTATCAAGCTGTCAGTACCAATATGACTGACAGCTTCAAAGGTAAATATCTATCCATCATAACAAATATTTAGCCACAGGGAACCTCATTTCTCAAATTATTCTGAGGTAAAGAGAAAAATCTCTAGGGTAACATCTACTGTAGCTCTGGCAATTACCACTCTCATTAAATATGCATGAAGCAACTAAAAAATGCATGCAGCTTTTAAATATCAAATTAATATTTCATTTTTTCCATGGTGAATGATTCACTTACAAGAGGCAAAGAAACATACTAACCTATTGTCCTGTTGTATCCCCCTCCTAACTAGCAGCAAAACTGTCAAATCCTCACAAAGTGACAGAAGTATGAATGTAAGAAGTCTTCTTTATTATTATTTTTTGTTCTTGCTACAGCACAAGAGACTTACATAGAAAGAAGCAGCAGAGCCTTACCTTGGCTGAGTGCTCCATGGTGACAACTACTTTGGTCTGGGCACTGGATACCAGGTCCATGGCACCCCCCATTCCTTTCACCATCTTACCCTAAAATGAGATTTTTAATAGAAATGTAACATTTCTACTTAAATGAAAAACAAAACAAAACAAAACAAAACAACAGAAAGAACTTACTTGCTGCAATGACAGGACAAGGTATTTATCTTTTTCCTGTGTAGAAAGCCCACCTTATTCATGACCACTGTATTCAAACACTACCAGAGCTTCCCCTGGGAGGAAGCAGTTGTCTCATCCTAGGGTCTATGTGATGCAAACAGGAGGAGAACAATGAGCGGAATAAGGACCCACTGCCATGTGAGGCATCCTGGGTGTAACTTACACCTGAACAGTGACACTGGGAGCCCTGATGCTGAGGAGCAATTAACCTAATTCCAGTGGTTCTAATACTGTAAAAACAAAGTGATCATTCTCACAGGGTTAGAAATCTCATTGTCTCAAAAGTAAATAACTGATTTTAAATGTAACAACAAGAACATCAGAGCAGTCTCCACTTGCCAGTTCAGACAGACAGTGCTTGTATCACTAGATCAGCATAAGCCATTCATTTTATTCCATTCCAGGTGTATTTGGATGTCATTTCAGAACAGGGGCAATAATGAGTTTGAATCAGTACTCACTTCTGTTTGTCCTTCAAGCCAAGAAATGCCTTCTACCTCTGTGATACATTCTTGTTTTAAAGATTGTCATGATTGCACCTGTCATCACAGCAGCTGTATTATGGCTTGGTGTTCAGCTTTTCATAATGCTGTGGCATCCAACACCTGATTGCTTCCAACATCTTAAACTGAATGTGTCTGATCTTGGAAGGTAAGCAGCAAGGCTTACTTGGCTTGCTGGGCTCAACAAAATTCTGATGGGCAATGACCTTGAGTACAATATTTTACTAGTATGAGGAGTCATTTTTGGACAACAAACACTGGAGTCCCAACCCCAAAACCGCAAGGCAACAACTTCATTCCTGAGCTGCTGGGGAGGGGACCTCCATGATGGGTAAACTTAGCAGGAAACAAGAGGCAAGGAATTTTGGAGATTAAAATCAACTATTTTGTCTCAAATACTTTGTATTAATTCTGTTTCAGCTGCTTGTTATTTGTCATTAAAATGAATGAAGTACAGAAATATATTGTATGCTGTTTTATACTAGGCCTAAAATTATATGGTTAACAACTTGGAAACTTCCTAGCATAAAGCTTTTCTCTTATGCTTTTGTTTATTAGCTATGTAGTTCGGAACCATCAGCAGCTATGGCCCATGACACAGAACACATGGAAGAGGCTTCCCTCATTAAGCTGTCAGGACAGCAATTTATTGAAAACCTCTTCATCATAATGAAGGCAAAATGTGAAGACACATTAAAAAAATTGTTTTGTACAGTGAAGAATAAATCATGTTTTCCTTTATCTATAAATGAGCCCTTTAGATTTTCTCATATCAGAGTAATATTAATTACATTAACACTCCTATTAAATATTTCTTTGCAAACACAAGCCTAAAAGGGATGACGGGATTTATCTCTGTATTTGGCTTCCTGGCACAGCTCTGATCATTCTCAAACCCACCTTGAAATACAGAGCTCTTACAGACTGCAGTGACCTCTCATCAGCCCGCCAGAGGGTCACTGACAAGATAATGCAGAGTAGCTGAAGACAACATATTATCACCCCAGTAACTCAAAATAAGTTCGCATCAAGGATTATGCTATCAACGCTCCTACCCTGGCAACACCATTAGTTCACTTTTCAGGACTTTTAGTTCTATTACCTAGTAAAGAGCTAAAGCATTTAGGAAACATCTGAAGAAATAGCTGCAGATAAAGGGCAATGACAAATGTACTGCTGAAGAAACTGTCACAGAGGAATCTGACAAGGGATTTCATTCATTCATGTACATGGGAACAGGAAAAAGCAAGTAAAGTTGAAAAGAAGGGCTTGAGGACCTTTAAATCACTGTATCTGCTGTTTTTCTGGCAAACATTCTCATCACTGTAGGGTGACTGGTAGGTAAAGCAAATTATTTAAACATTATCTCCAAATAGCCAAGCATGCTTTTATTTTGAGGAGTATCCAAAGGAGAAGACCCTTACATGGTTCTCAGTGCACCTACCAAACTCTCACGAAGTGCCCTGTCCTGCACACCGCATTAGGACAGAGCCAGCTGCATTCTAAATTTGAATTAAAATACTCCAGTCTAAAATGTAATTCCCAAAAGACATTTTGTTTCTTTTTGCTTAAGAGAAACATGCAGACCAAAACAGTTCTGATATTTATAAACACTGCACATTTACAAACAATTTGTTTCTTTTGAATTTTAATAGTATATTTAATTGCCTCTGTCAAAAGTCAGGCTTTTATTTCAATTCTTTACATATATAAAGCTAGCTTGCCATAGAAAAACATTTTCACTTCCTAGACACCACCTGCAACAACCAACTCTGACGTGAAATCTCTGATAACAGCTAGGTTGTCTTGATAATGCTGGACACTGACTGGGTTGAGAGCTATACATTTCACTTTAAAAAGCAGTGATCATTTTTATTTATTTTTGATTGAACAGGCCAAACTGCAGATGGTAATTTTTTTTTTTTGCTCTTGTCAACTTGGTAAGGCATATAATCACAATGTTAATGACATACATAATGCTCACTTGTTCTAGGTAAATCATCAAAGAGAACGTTTCAAATAAGTAATGGCTAAAGAGCATTTGCAAGTTTCCTGCTCCTTCTAAGCATGCTAAGTCCCAGTGTTTGCATGTTTGTTTTTCCAAAAGATGAGCTTTTTAAGTTCCCAAACACATCAGTTCTGCTAGCTTAAGAAACCAGAAGGAAAGACTTCGTTTATTGGCAGTGCTTCAAACTATCAGTGCCCTATTAAAAAAAACAACTACTACTTCACCAGCAAGAGCTTGAAGTGAGCAGAAAACGTGTTTTGAATTTGCCATGTGCTTCCTGGAAGGTCCAGCATTGGGAATACTTATAAACAGCGCTATACAGATGACATAAACAAGCTGACAGTTCTCTTGCAGCTATACTGTTCAAACCATTAGGTAAAAGGTCCAGGTTGCAAGGAGGAATTCTGCCTTTTACATCACGCTCCTTCTTAGCAGTCCTTGCTACGTCTCAGACCAAGTAATCTTCGGGTGCAAGAGGAAGACAGTCATGGACCTGATTATTATTTGTTTATTTCAAAGATATTCAGCAATTTTGCTTCCTGACAGCCATTTAAAAAAAACAGGAGGGGGGATTTCTTATAATGCCTATGTATTGCAAACCATATTATTTGGTTACTATAGTGATGGGGCATTTTAAATAAATATTATAGAAGGGTACATATTTTCTCATTTGATGTCTTCATATCTGAACAACATTTGGTTGGTCAAAATATGATGTTAAACAGCCTGAGAAAGTCATTCAGCTTAACAGTGATTCCTAAGCAGAAAACTTTCTGTTGGTTTGATCAGATGGAGGTGTCCATGGCAATCTGTAGCATTCCCACAGAAACTTGTGAATACTCCAAAGCAGGTGAGAGAGTCAAGAATTTTTTCAAGAGAATGAAGTTTTTCTACAGTGATGTTGCAAGCCAGAAAGCTTCTATAGGAAGCAGGTAACCTTTCATATGGAAAATCTAAACAGACTAAAGCGAGGTGACTGAAAGAAAAAAGGATGTCTCAGGAGCCTTCAAACACTATTCAAGACTTAAATCCATCCTGCTGTCCTGCACTTTTCCTCTGCAGTCCTGGCAGCAAGAACTTTTCTTCCATAGATGAATTCTACAGCTACTCCCAAAATCATAGGATAAAAGGCATCTGAACTGGTCTGGTTAAGTAAAAATAACATTATCTTATTAGACAAACAGATATCCCATCAACAGTGCAGCCAAGTAGATGTTAATGATGTGTTCAAGAAACAGTAAAAACTTATCAGTGCTAAACACAGAGTTTAAAGGATGAGAAAACAGATGGAAATAAAAGCTGGAATAATTCCATTTAAATTTTAATATCAAAGGAGAGGTAAGATGAAAACGTATACCAGTTTGAAAATGAACTGAGCTACTTCCCTGTCCATGTTGCCAACTGACCTAATTATGTATTAAATGAGCAGGATTCAGTCAGAAGTTTTTCTTTCTTTCCATCAAGCAGAAATAAGAATTCATATACCTCACACATTGCTCTGTCATAAAAAAAAATAAGATTAAACTACTCTAGTTTAAACTACAGTCATTATGCAATCTTCCCATTCCATCTGAATTTTGAAGCATGTCCCTGGATAAACCTTGAACAAACTACCTAGGATGAGAGAATCAAGATTTCAATATTTAAACTTTGTGTTGATTTTAAAGGTGGAAACAAAGTTTTCAGGCACCTTCTTCACCTTCCTGGAGTGACTACAAGCAGAATGCAAAAAAGCCTTAAACACATCCAAAAGCACAGCCATTCAAATGCTCTGCACTTCACAACGGTGTTTACAGGGAATGCCCATAAGGTCTCTGACAGATGCAGACAATACAGACATGGACTCGGTGGCAAGTACAGAACCCATGCTAATGTTGGCTTCATTATGAAAGAAGCAGTCATGTCTTGCCAGGGAAAGCTACTGAAGTTCAGAGCAATCAGAACAGTATGAACTCCACAGAGAAAAGCAGAAATGAAGGTAATGCATTGAATACACGATATCTCCATCACCACCACCAATGGTGCTAACACTGCAGTTAAAGGATAAACCCCTTCTGCTCTGCCCTTCTCCTCAGTAGTATTTCTGGACTCCTAACACACATTAGTTCCACAGGTCTTCTTCCTCTCCTTACAGCTTGTACTGGGTCTGGCTGGGATGTTAACTTTCCCTGCAGCAGCCCATACAGTGCTATGCTCTGCACTTGTAGCTAAAACAGCAGTGGTATCACACTGGTGTTGTGTCTGCTGCTGAGCAGTGCTGGCACAGCATCAGGGCTTTCTCTAGTCCTCCTAGGGGGTGGGCAAAAAAGTGAGAAACATCACCAGGGCAGCTGACCCAAACCAACCAAAGGGATATTCCATACCATATGATGTCACACTCAGCAATAAAAGGTGGAAAAAGGAAGGAGAGGGGAGGGGTGGGCTCTCGTTGCGAAAACGTCTGTCCTCCTCTCCGAACACGGGCTACGTGCGTTGAGGCCCTGCTTCAAGGACGTGGTCAAGCATCGCTTATTTGTGGGAAGTAGAGAGTAATTTTTTTTCCCTCTGCATTTCCACATAGCCTTTACTTGTTTTGTTATTCCCTTTCCCCCTTCCTCTTCCCTTTTTTCCCTTTAGTTGAATTGTTTAATTAATAATAATATTGTTAATAATAATAATATTGTTAATAATTGTTTAATTAATATAATATTTCCTTGATGATATATTTTTCTCTTTATTAAAATTATCCTTATCTCAACTCGTGAGTTGTTTTTTTCTCTTTACTTCTTCCCCTCCTCATCTGAGGAGGGGGAGTGAGAGAGCGGTTGTGGTGTTCAGTTGCCTAGCACAGTGAAACCACCACACAGCTACTGTCTGTCTTCACAGATGTGGTGGCTTCAAGTGACATGCATAGGTCATCAGAGCTGCATGCAATATTTAAAAAGTATCTCAGCAGCTGTTGTGGGTGCAGATTTTTTTTTTTTTTTTTTTTTTGCATACTAGCAGAGACCTTAGCTTTGCACACACAGAAAAAAAAAGTCAATCAGGAGGTAACAAAAATACATACGCATAAATCTATTCTAAGTAAATAGAATGTAGATCACAATCCCTTGCCCATTGCTAATAGCCTTGTTCTGTGTTTAAAGGAAAGGTAGGCTTATAGTTGATTAAAAATGATAGTCACAACTCATCCTGTATTTCATTTTTCATTTCTTCAGTAAAAATACTAGATGAAGACTATCATGAGAGACAGAGAAAGCTGAACATGAAATATTCTGAATGTCAACTATGACAGCTAGATTAGATTTTACTGAGTATGACTGAATAAACATTACCAAGAAAATCCAGGAAATCATTAATTGGATTTAATTGGTGCGGGCAATGGAACAACACAGTGCAGAGTTAATACTGACTGGATACAATAAACTGAGCCCAGCCCAAATGCACAACGGGTTGAAGATTATACACGTATTTATATTTTAAGAATGTCCAAAATAATATTTTAATTCCAGGGCTTACCCATGCAGAAAATGACCTGATTTTCACAAATACTGACCAGATATTGCCTAACATACGCAATGAACAGCAAAATTAAAAAGTACAAGTTTTGAAAGGATGGAAAACAGGCTCTTGAGTGACTTACAATACTTGGCAAATTTTATTAGTAAATTTTCACTAAAATGTAGCATACACAAGTGAAGTAACCATATTTGTATTTTTACCTTCCATGAGCAGAAAATTAAGATAGCATGGGATATATGCAAAGTAAGTTAGTCAAATTTTGCTCATTTATTTTCCTGTAAAACTAAAACAAAATAGCTGTTGGCAACAGTTTCAAATGATTGAGAGAAATTCAAATGAATTGCATCTCAAGTGCAACTCAAAACAGTCTGTGACATGCTTCATTGAAATGGATTGGCTTTATAATGATTAATGTTATTTCAGTGTAATGGGGCAGCTAAACCTTCCACTTAGGTTTGCATTCCATTCCCCGAGCACGCAGCATACTGTGCAATAATTAAATATTACTGTCAACATAATACTAGTCTCACCTGAAAGTCACAGTTCCACACAGCAGTCACAATTGTTACTACTAACCCACAGATCAAAAGCTTTTTGACATATGCTCATATTTTTGAGACAGACAGAATTTCTTCAGCTGCTCTCATTATACAGATGCCTAACACATAGCTGACAGTTCCCACATTGAAAATGTAGGAGAGAATATGAATAAAATACCAACAGTGAGCTCCTATATTCCCTTCGTTATGCTGTCTGCAGAAGAGGAATAAACATAAACAAATTGGACAGAAAGTGCCCTCAGAAAGGTGGAAGAAGAATTAGACCTAACACACGCTTTCTCCTTTGAGGCTCCAGGAGTCTTCCAATGGTAGTAATTTAATGCAAATTCTGAAGTTCTCTCCAGGGCTTCCAGGCACATGCTTATGGGAGAGAAACTGTAAACTGACATTCTACTGTAGTCTTAATTCCAAGACAGGTGTCCATGAAAAACTAGTATCTAAAACTAACTTCATATTAAAATAATATCCCACTGAAACTTAGATTTGAAGGGAAAATCTAGTTAACTGCAGGTCCTGTCCTTCCTCTGTGTTAAACTGCTGTTGCATATGCTCTACTCAGTCATGTCCTAGACACTGATGTCAGATTAGTACTCAGAGACAGACACAGACACTGAGCCTAATTAACCTACATATTTTCTATTTATACAGAATTTATCTAATTTGTATTGCTTTATTCATTTTATAAACAATAATTGTTAAAAACATGTTTCATGAATTTTCTTACAACAACATGTTGTACAACTTAGAACACAGTTTGATTGCACTCCGTGCAACAGAAATGCTAGACAATTACCAGACGGTGTCTTTGGATTCAAAATGAAGACAAAGTTTGTTCAACAACTCTCCTGTTCAAAGAAAGAGGCAGACCCTCTGCAATAGGGCTCCTTAGAGAAGGACCTGCAATGCTCTTAGGCATCCAAGGATACTTGCTTTTTTATCCCACCATTAACAATGAACATCTCAAGTCAGAAAAGCTCTTATTGTGGAGCCCTCTGCTTTTAGATTAGATGCTACGAGTAATAACTTTAAAATAAACTTTCACTACTGCAATCACATACTCAGCAACCCTCTGCCATGGTGTACTTTCATTTTAAAATGAAAGTTTCTACCAACAAACATGCAGTTCCCCTTATACTATGTAGTACACATATGAACATGCAGTTCCCCCATCCTATATAGCATAAAACTTTGCTAAAGATGTACTATGAAGGCCTGTAAAAACAAACAAGCATACATACCAACAACATATGAAACTACATTCCTAGTGTCTTAGGATATACTGACCTCTACAGCTAGCAAATTAAATGATTTATTACTAAATTTGAATTGGGTTTCCCCATATCTTCTTTTCAGAAAGTCTTCTTTGATAAAGTTTAAAATTTTTGCATACTTCTTCTTTCAATTTGATTTATTTCATTATCATATCCTTATTCCTTTAAGTTTGGACACTCCAAATCTGAGCATTAACATTAAGGCTCCTGTTTCTAAATTAAAGGATGATTTATTCATTTTTTCTAAGAATTAACCATGCTTATATAACCAAAATGAGCTACCTTGAACAAATTACATTGCCCTCTTGCTCAGCCCCTTAACTGCATTACCTTAGCTATCAAAGTATGAATTTTATACTCCAGCAAAGTAATATACAAAGTTAGAGTTAATTTTCTTGCTCAAAATTGTATTTGGTCTATATTGTTTGTAAGGAGTAGAGATGTAAAACAGTATCAGCCCATGCAACATCCCTAAGGCTGCTGTTTGTTAGCTGAACAGCTGATTATTGCCCTTTGAGCCCAACGGTTCAGGAACTGCCAGTTTCCTTGGCACCATCAGATGTATCCCATCCAGCCCCATGGACTGGTATATGCGTACTTGACCAGTTATCTTCCACGATGAGTACTACTCACCTTCCCCCAAATTCTACCACCAGGCATAGAGATGATGCCACTAAAACCTAAGGCATAGATGCTAAGTACCTCAGCCCTTCCTGTGTACTTCAGCCAAGAGTATGTTACCCTCTCATGAATGATGAGCTTCACAGTAATACTCCTCCCTTTCATTTCTGCCTCAGGAAACGTGATGTCACAGAAATTTCATTCATTTTACTTTCATATTTGAACTAGCTTCTCCAGCTTTAGTACAACAGTTTTCTGCTGTTGAACCATGCCAGCAATACAAATAGTTATGTTATTAATGGTGTGTAATGGCTAGGAGATGTACTAAAATGCACTCATAATTAATAATTAATTATGGTAAAATAGAACTTCTGGTGTCACAGGGCAACATTTCAGAGTCCTGGTAACCTGTGCCTAGCCTCTAATACATTTCAAAGTGGCAACTAGAGTTACACCCTCCATCAAGATGGCTGTGGAAAACAAAGCAATATTGCTTAGCAACATGTAGCCACTGGAGAGGTGGGAGAAATTCCATAAAACCATTCTAGTAGGAGGGTCCCATAAAGTCACAGGTAGAAAGGAACTACAGGTAAAGCAAATATGGGCAGGGAGAATACCACAACATTTAAGATGCTGGAATGGAAGTCTATACTGCAACAGCCCATGCTGCTGTTCTGCAAAGATGCAGTAATTTCTGCTTGCAGCAGTTTCTGGCAATCACTTGAGAGAAACACAAAGGCCAGATACTATGTCCTTCATCCATGATGTGAAGCATGTCTCCAACCAGTAGCTCCCAGCAGCCATAAGTCCCAACTGCACTGGTGTGTCTGCTCTGCTCCACGGCCATGTCCTCAGCATTCCTCTTCCACCTCTCCTGAACACCTCTTCTAACTGCACTACTTAAAGTAAGCCTAAATAAATAGCTGAGTGAAAAATGATACAATAAAATACAGCTTAAAGAAGTCTTATGCTGTTAGCAAAGTCCATCTTTGATCTTTGTGTCACCTCACACAATCTTGTGACTAAAAATAGGTTCATCTCACTCTAATCAATCGAGTATAACTTATCATTGTATTTATAGGAGAAGTAGGGAGACCTGAATGCCTGCGTTGATTAATCCCATCCAGTTAACACTTTCTCTCCCAACAGCTGCTAGTGTAATTTGGTCATCGTGATAAGTAATATGAGAAATAAAAGAATTTCCATCTGTCTCCAGATGTACAATATTAAAAAATGTAAAATTTAAAAACTTGTACTGAAGGATAGTAACAGCACAGCAAAGCAGGTTAAGAATCACCTTACCAATGGATCTCAAAATAAAGTAACCAAAGGAAAAATGTTTGCTGACTGGAAAGGCCTCTGATTGGATATATAGGAAGTGTCAAACATATTTACTCACAAGTAAATACAAGCTCACTTGGCAGACAGTCCAAGTTAATTATGACTGCCAAATGAGAACAGCAAAAAAGTCACACTCATCCACATGGCATATGATGGTAAAAAGGTACACCTCAAAGGTAACAACAACAACAAAAATAAAGCTACCCTAAGTTTTATTTCACACTTTCCAACTTTGAAAGAATGTTTTTTTTCACAAATCTGAGGGGAGCCTAAACCTGAACAGAATGGAGACATATCTTCATAAGCAATGCCAAATATGAAAAATAATGCTCTCATTACGGATAAAAAATCTAAAGACAGAATCATCTGGAGAACAAAGCATTAAAGGAAAGAATACGCAAGTCTGCATGGTCTTAAGAAAAACTTAGAATACAACGTAATGTTTCAACGCTTCAGGAAACACGTTTGTAAATGAATCCCTTCTGCTAATGCAAAACGCTCTTCTATTGGTGCCCAGAAACAATTCTGATAGTCTCCATTTATGACTTAGCTTTGGAAAATGATGTTGACAGAAATCAAAGAAGCTTTGGACAATAAACTAAACATTGAGGTAAAATATTTCTGGAAAAAAAAAAAAAAGACGTAAAACACAGCTTTATTTTGAAGAGCTTTTTTGCCCTGTGCAGAAATAAAAAAAATTGATTTCATATTTAATCAATGTCAAAACATATTTTATTGTATAAACTATGAATACATGTAATTTTTCAACCCAGAACACTGCTTAGTAAGCAGTTTTAGAACATACCAGGTAAAGCCTACCAAAAGCCAATCGGAGATGAGGTCAAGATAAAAATAAAATTGGAAATGTAGCACAATAAGCTTTTTTTTTGGGGGGGGAGGGGAGGAGGAGGGACATAAACAAAACAAAGCAAAAAAAGTAAAATGAAAGAAATCAACAAAGCAAGTGGTGAATTGCCCCTGGTCACGATAACTCTATTCAAGAATAAACATTCTAGTTAATAGCTTTTAGATTCAGCATAGATGCAACTGTGTGAAATTTAATATCCTGAGATATCAATTTGGTCAGTTGAAATTAAAGTTTTTTAATTCAAAAAAAAAAAAGCCTATCTACTGATGAATCAGTAAGATTTTTTTTCCCCTGAACACTTCTACTTATTGGCTATTACATGCATTTTTGCTTATTTCCTAGGAATATTATAGAGTGGGGATCATTTAATATTTTTTCACTTGGATATTTTGAAGAATGCTTCTCTAGACTCTTCAATTTACAAAAGCAATGAAAAAGCAATAAATCCCAGAATTCTTCCTACCTAAAATTTAACCCACCTCCTTCTGCTTTTTAATAGGCCTTTCAGAAATGCCTTGAGAAAAAAAAAGACGGCTTTACCAGGTGCAGGAACATTTAACACAGCTTTTGCAGGACCAAAAGACTGGGAAAGAAGAAAATCTCAAGACTTAAGTAATCTTGAATATACAAGTATAGGGACATGTAAATATAGTGTTTTTTTAATGCAAAAGCATAGGAAGAATGTCTGTGTAAGACAACCAAGCTGAAAAGAACCAAGAATTTATCTGACAACTGAAAGAAAAATATGGAGAGATTAAAAAAAAATTAAACTGTGCCTATGAGAGTACCTCTAAAAACCATAAACCAGTCTAAATTATTATTATTTTTTTTTCACTCCCTCCCCCGGTATATCTGATAAAAATAGTACTGATAGTAGTACTGATAAAAAATAGTACAAAGCCATTGAAAATATCCAACTTGTAAATGATATGATAAATACATATGTTATCTGACGTTAAAATCTAAGGTGTGTTCAAATAATGGATTAATGTTATCAGTTGCTTAAATAATAATGAGACTGGCTTATACTTTTATGTTTGAAACCTGCAGAACTATTTGCACAAATACGAGTTATTTCTTTTCTAGGTGTATTCAAATGGTAATGGTGAGACTGACAGGAATACTGAGAAAAATAATGCAGGCTATTTTCTATCATTATACGATGATCTCCATACTATTTCACACCTTCCTTAAAGGTTTTTCTTCAGTTACAACTATACAGGAGCTGTTGCTCTCTCAGCTGAAAAATTTTAAAGGCATAGACCTCTATTGCTGCATGCCCTCTATTATTATTTTTTTAGAATCACTGAATGGCTTGGGTTGGAAGGGACATTAAAGATCATCTAATTCCACCCCCCTGCCATGGGCAGGGACACCTCCCACCACACCAGGTTGCCCAAAGTCCCATCCAAGCTGACCTTGAACACTTCCAGGGATGGGGCATCCACAGCTTCTCTGGGCAGACTGTTTCAGTGCCTCACCACCCTCTAAGTAAAGAACTTCTTCCTTATATCCAATCTAAATCTACCCTCTTTTGGCTTAAAACCATTATCCCTCGTCCTCTCACTACATGCCCTGGCAAAAAATCCCTCCCCAGCTTTCTTGTAGGCCTTTTTTGGTACTGGAAAGCCACTGTAAGGCCTCCTTGAAGCCTTCTCTTCTCCAGACAGAAGAACTCTAACTCTCTCAGCCTCTCTTCACAGAGGAGATGCTCCAGCCCTCCACTAACATGCTCATGGCCTTCCTCTGGACTCGCTCTAAGAAGTCCATTTTCTTCTTATACTGGTGACCCTAGAGCTCAATGCAGGATTCCTGGTGGGGTCTCTCAAGAGCAGAGCAGATGCGGAGAATCACCTCCCTTGGCCTGCTGACTGCACTTTTTTTGATGCAGGCCAGGACACAGTTGGCTTTCTGGGCTGCAGGCACAGTTCATGCTGAGCCTCTCATCAACCAATACTTCCAAGCCCTTACCCTCACAGCTCCTCTCAATAAGTTCTTCTCCCAGTCTATATTTGTACTTGGGACTGTCCTGACCTATCTTCTCAATGCTGCTTTTGCATTAAGCCTTTTCTCCTTTCCCTGACTCTCAGTTACAAATACGTTTATATTATCCTAAATATGGTACACTGTCAGTCATACAAACGTCTACTTACAGGAATCATCCAGTTGGCCAGGTCACCGTACTTAGACACCTGCATAGCTCCAAGCATCGTCAAATCAACATGGCCTCTGGCAAGAGAAGCAAAGTGTGTAATTAGCATATCACATTCAAGTAACAGCCCACCACACTTCACATTTTTTTCCACATTCTTGTATCACCTTTAAAATGGTATACCACAGACTTAGAAACCACTGTGTCACTCATAGGTTTTTGTTTTCTTCTGGATACATCACTGCTGCAAATTTTCCTGCCTGCCTACTGAGCCTCAGAAATGTTATTGTTTCTGTCTGGTTTTGGTTAATTGCATGCACAGACAATCAGCTCTGAACTCATACTTTTAAGTACACTTCTTCACATATTTACATGCACTCATTATCTTTTCAGAGCCATTAGGATTTAGTGTTTGTTTGCATCCAGCCTCCTTCCCGAAAAACAAACAAAAAGCAGGTGCAGATGGTGAATTTCCATTAGGGAGGAGGAATGAGGATCATAGTCGCAAGCTGAACAAAGAGAATACACAGTGTGCAAGCACAGATTAGATACTTGGAAATGACCAAAAAGTAGTTGTTAAAATCTAGTTATAAATTTGTTTATATATGGCCAGGTGGTGGTAGACACAAACATCACTATGGTATCAGTTAGTGTTTTTCAACTTCCAATAGCTAGTACTCTATAAACCATCAATGATTAAATCCACAATCATTTTGCAGGCTGTTAAATGTTAACCACATTTCAAAGAATTACTAATGAGTTCAGCCACTGACTAAGTTTATTCTTTTCATGTTTCAAAAGATCAGGGTTTGTGTTGTTACATACCCTCTTATCATTGCAAATGATTCATCGCTAGAGAAATAAGAAGAACCAGGAAGAACAGTGACTGTTTCCTTACCTGTAAAAGAAATAAGATATTGTCTGTATATGTTTTGTCTCTTTGACAAAAGAAGCCACAGCTATTAACCAAGAATACCAACTTGGATTCTGTACAACTATGGACCGATTCCACTTAAGAATGTAAACGTAATCGATCATAATGGACAAGGAAGCAGTTTGTGACAGTTTTTAATAATTGACCACGAGCAGTCTCAAGCAAGGCAGCACTGAGACAAGAAGTTAAGAAATTTTTGTGGACTTTAGCTATCTGCAGTATCCACAGAAAAAGCAAGAGGTAACTCTCTTCCAAAACAGAAAAAGAGTATCTTCAGAAGACAGAGAGGTTGCAGAGAAGAATGAGTAGACCAGGCTCAACACAGTCTACACTGGTAATGATGTAGAGCACAGAAAAATAAATGGTCTTGCCTGATCTTGCTTTAAGTGCAAAAGAAAAACGGCTTCTGTGTGTTTCACTGTTCTTGGGTTAAGCAATGGAGCATACTTGGAAACGTTTTATTTTGACTCTGTCCAGAGCCCTTCCTCTCCTGCCAGTACTTTGAATCAGTCTGAGGATCACCTGTGTATTTCGGGTGCCAATGGAAAGTCAAAAAAAAAACCAACACAGCTGTGGACAGAATTACCCACCAAGCATGAGAAATTTTAGAGAAAAAACAGACTTTAGCACCAGATAACATTGAGAAGATAAAGTTAGATAACAACAGCAGGGAAGATACATCATTAAACAGTTTCCAGAAAACAGGGAAGAAGACAAAAAGGAAACAAAAATGATGGGAAAGGGGAAGGAAACACTGTAGGAAAGTTGAAACCAAGACCTAAGTTACCTGTTACAATTACCTGAGTTCAACTGGTGTATAATATACACCAAGATATTGTGAGGAAATAAAATTTTTGATAGAAAAAAATAGGATTAAGGTTATACAAGCAGTCTTGCAGTCAGATCACAAGACTTCATCATGCAAACATCCAGAGCAGCTGCTAGACTGCCTGAAATGTCCTTCCCTACCAGGCACTCAAGGAATGGGAGAGATGATGCAGCCTGTAAGCTGCATGGAGTGAGAACCTCAGGAAAAAGAGATGAGCTAAGACAGCGCTGAGAAGAAAAAGGCCGGGGGCCAAAGAACAATGTAACAAGAACACCATATTACCCAGTTCTTGAAAATGCTTTCAAGAAGTCAGTGCTTGTAAACATGTCTGCTGAAAGGCGGACAGAATCTACCTTGAAATTACTGTCAAGATAACCTGACTCTAACTGAGACATTCAGAAAATGGAACAAACAACAAAACTTAGTTCAGAAAAATGCAATTACATTTAATAAAGAAAATGGCAAGAGCCCAACCTTGAGTTTGTTTTGAAAACATGGAACTTGAGGCTGATACTGCTACTTTGCAGGCTATGAGCAAGAACAGAATTAAATCTCACTCCTTTACAATTTAGGATCTATGTTTTTTTTCAAATGTTTTTATAAATTGGGCTGAAAAGCACCTAGAGTGGTCTTAATCCAGCTAAGCGTCACAGGGGTTTAGCAACTCTGCATGTTTCAGCAATGATACCAATAACAGTTCTGGTGATTGAGCAGAGATTCACCTAATCTTGTGTTCTGTCTATTGCAGCTTCAGATAGAGATGTTAAGGAGCTTAGCATTAAATTACCAATACAAGAACAATCTGATTTCCATGTTGCATTCTGATGTTTTATGCTACCTGCAAGATTTTCTCTTCAAAAATATTTATCATAAACAGGATCATCCTGATGTCCATATAAAAGCAGAATATTTTTACAGACTTTATCAAGTTCTTGGCTTTTTTTTCCCATTATCACTCTGTTAACTGTGTTCATTTCTAGTGCACTCATATAAGAAATTATCATTAAGTTCTAATTAGTGTGCATATTATTTTACCTTTTATGATAAATTTTTTTTAACAATTTATTTTTTTTCCTTACAATGACACCTTCAATATTTATTTAAACCCTCAAAATAACTTCAATCATTAACTCAGCTTCCATGTGCTCCTATTATTTTTCTTCATAAAATGTATCTCAACAGTTGAAACACTGGACTTGATTCCTTAATAATTTCTAATTTTGAATCAGAAGATGTCCTTAAATAGCTCCTTCTTTAAAACATAATACTGCCACAGGAGAAATAACATAGCAATATGATAACGGTATCAATTAGTCAAGCCAGGTAGCAAATATTTCAAGTCCGTGAACAATTGCTGGACTGCACTGTGATACTAAATTAAAAGCCCATTTGATGTCAGTGCTTTATTTCCTTTGGCTATTCAGAGTTTAATTGGACTAGCTAATGGAGACAGAGAAAGGTGCTTTCTGCATATATAAATACATATATACACACATATATACATGCGTACAGGAAGAGATAGACTTAACAAAATAAGTCTAAGCTTGTCAGCTACGGGTCTATATTCTTTATCATTAGAATCATCGAGAATTCATAAGGTGTCATATAAGAATATTTATGGCCTACTTCAGTTTGTCAGAATGCAGCATACAGGTTTAGTCTTATGTAGAAATAGAGAAGAGATGTGAATACAACTTCCAATTAAGACAACAGAAATCAGATCACAGACAGATGCACTAAACCATAACAAGGTTGTATTTTTGCATTTTATGGCTGCTTCTGAGGTGAAATGCCCCAAAACAGCAGGCAGCAGTGTGAAGCTCAGATGCAGAAATACAGAGGAGCCAGAGCAGGTGACACAAGTGGGAAAAGGAATGTTCCTCCAGACAGAGCAGTCCCAGACCTGCTGCTCCCCTGTGTGCCTCACCATCCCTGCCTTCACTTCAGAACCTGGGACCTACACTCCACCCCCAGCGAAGGGAAAGCAGCCCTTCAGCATGCCTGGGCCCTCAGCAAGCTCCTTCCCCCAGCCCTGGCTAAAGCTCCCTCCCCAGACATACAATCGGGTATCATGTACACAATTCACTGTACAGGAAGAAGCCAGGCCGCTACTTACACAACCTTTAAAAACATGTCCACCAATAAATCATTGAAAAACATTTTCTAGAAGAACACTAAAAGGAACAGGGAAAAAAATATCCATATTCATGTAAAAGCTCCGCTAAACAACCTACAACCTCGCTTCTGAAAAGGAAAATTGTACTCTTTACTGACTAGTCTGGAAAAGATCTCCCTTCAGCAGCTACTAAAATAAACAAAAGCATAAGCTCTCTAACTAGAATATTAAATATCTCTATTGATCAAAGCCAACCTTCATTTCAAAGACTAAACCAAGCCAAATATGTTAATATTTATAAGTAAATAAACCAGGAGTCTGTTCAAATGCCAAATCAAAAGAAAAATTCTAAATTAACAATGAAGAATCATTTTTGATATATTAAATTGATTTAAAAGATTTTACCTGCATTAATCAGGTCTGGATCTACTTCACTTTCAAGTGGATAAGGACCCTGACAATAACACAGACATATGTCAGCTTTATATTATAACATCTTTGAGATACAATTCATGACTGCTTTACTATTTCTAACGCTTATTGCGGAAAACAGATCATCACAAACATCCATTTTTTTCCTCTTCAGCACAACACTATCCGTGATGATACAAGACAAAATTTACATCAACTACTGTATCAGGACTGATGGATATATGGTTTAGAGGCTGTTAGAATCATTAAATAACCAGAGTGGGTTTTTTTTGCTGTCATTGTTGTGTGGTTTTTTTTCTAACCAAGCTGACAGACATTTTTCAGAAAGAGGTCTTCAAGTGTAACATGAATACCACAGCAAAAATAGTATTCCCTTTAAGTTTCATCACCATGCAATATTGTATGTGATTGAATGTGATTTCTAGTAAAACCATAATCAGAATGGGGGCAGCATGGGGGAATAAAAACTAGCAGCACAGCAAAGTAAGTATTGCTGATAAGGAACTATGATACATCCTTACCAAACCCAGGACTCCGTTTTCACTCTGTAAGTGAACAGTTATGTCCGGACTGATGAAGTTACTGGCCAACAGCGGGATTCCAATACCCAGATTAGCTGACAGAAATTGGTCAAGGTGCAAACAGGAATATACTTACTGTAAACTAGTAAATAATTTTTTTTAAAAAGTTACTATTGGACTACCACTAGAACTGTTGTCTTCACAAACACTTCAATTTTTAGCAGGATGCTTCACACTTGTGCTGAATTATTTTGTCATTTGGACTAACTGCATTGTGTCAACGTACTAAATAAAAACAAACAAACAAAAAACAATCCAAGGAAGTTCCATTGCTAATGTAGGTAATTTTTAAAATAAATTCTTATAAAACATTCAACTGCCAACAAGCTCTGTAGATATGCCTGAATAAAGACTCCAGTTATTCTATGCTTTAACATCACATCTATTTCAGCAGAGTATTATTAAAATACAAGAATTCCAGGCTCTCAGAAAGACAAATAAAGAGCATCTTAATTAACTTTAATTAAACAAAAACAGCTGCAGCTATTAGTCTATCAAGTTGTCATTTTAACCTATTGCACAGGTGGAGGATACCATACATGCCATCCTCAAATTCTAAAGCAGCCCGTCTGATGATCCTCTCCCTCACATTGTCTCCCTGTTTTTGTTTGGCTTTTGAGTCTTCAGGTTTTCTGATTGATAAGCGCTGCAAAACAAACAAACAAACAAAAACATAAGCAAAAATTAGCATCCAGATTCTTGCTTCTCAAGACACAAAAGCCTGATTTGTGATTGCATTGAGATACTTCATCTAAGAATAATGTTATTTATCCATCTGTTACAAAGAACAATGTTTTGTTTATCTATTCAAACTTACCCAAGCCAATAGAGTCATCAGATAGCCTCAATGATAGCTTTAGAGCAAAATGCTATTTCTTTGCCTACATTGCCAAGTACTTTGTCTATATTGTCAAGATATGCGATACATAGATGCAACTAGTTAAGAAGAGTAAGAGTGAAAGAAGGCACCAAACATTAGTGCAACTACTCGCAAGTTTAAGATTCATTGCCCAAGAGATAGCTAAATAGCTTTTTTTTAAAAAAAAAAAAAAACAAAACAAAAAAAAAAACAGCCTGAAATTCAAATACTGCTCTCTTTCTGCATTCTTTCAATTCAGTTGTGCTATTCTGGATTTATATGCATAAGACAGACAATTGCCAGTCATGTAAAGATAATGGGAGTTAGGCAAATATATTTTCAGAAATAAGTCAACACAATCTTGCATAAATCCGTCCGAAGTTTTTTCCTGAAATTTCCTGGCCTTAAATTGATGCTTTCAAAATCACATATGTGAAAATGCCCAGCATTCAACAATTTGGAATGATCCTTTCTGTAGGTATTTCTTTACATAAATTCTGTTCTTCATGCATGCCCCCCACAGGTGTAAGGCTGATCTGGACAACATCACATCCTGTACCCACTGTGTCCTCACATTCTTTCCTCACTAGGATATAATTGACAAATCTGGCAAAATTATCATCTGTTCCTTCTTTTCATCACCACATGAGAATTTTTGCATCTTTTTTTCCTCTATATTGGAGGTCAGTCTCTTGGGCAGTCAGGAACAGTATTAGTCCTCTTGAAATTCCTGTTGACTTTATTTTATGACTCGACTATTTTTCCTAGAATCACTTTACAGTTGTGTTATGGAAAAATTAGGAACAATCACCAATGATTTTCCTCCAGCAAACAGAAGGTTGGGTAGAAAGTATGACACAGTCAGTCCCTAACAGAGGGAACAAGCCTGAGCTCAATTAGGCAAGAACCACTACCAGTAAGAATTACAAGAGGCTTGCTGCTCTTTATTCCTGTTCCTCCCTCTTAGCAGTTATACTTGATGCATTCATACAGACAGACACTTCCTAATCTCTCATCCCTAATCTTTTATGGATGAATACATAAATCTGCCATTTTCTTCCTGTACTTCTACTAAAGAGCACTGCTAAAATTACAAAGAAACACAAACGAAGCACAAACAAAATTAATCTCTGTTACAACTTTGCTGTGTAGTTTACAGTAGCATTTTTCTTTCTGTTATTTGTTTTCTTTTTTTCTTAAGCATATAGGAAAGGAGACAGTTGACTAGCAGTCCATTCTCCCTTACACAGACAAGTCAAAGAAAATCAAGCAGCTTATGTACTTTGTATAAAGGTCTCTCCTTGGAAGAGAATCACTTCTTTATCCAATGACAAACTGTAATCAGAACAGAATTTTATTAAATACAAAATGGATTTCTCCCATGCAAGTTAAAAGCTTTTAAACTCTACAATAGTGTATCAATTCAAAAGGATGAAACAAAGCAGTCTAACACAACATACCCAAAGAAAAATGTAAGAGAGTTTTGATACTTCTCTTTCCAGTCAAATACTCAACAACATGGAACATGCTTTTGCAGAATGAGCACATGCAACAACAACAAAAAAGCATGTTTTAATGTTAACCTAAACAAGCTTACTTAGAGAAAAGGTCTTGTATGACTTTGTAGGACTTTTTGACTTCAGTTTAATAATAAAAGTTTAATTATTACAGTTCCTTTCAGCACCTTTTTTTTTTTTGTCAAATGTTTCTTTGTTGTTGTTGTGTCATGTATCTCACCCTCCACCATCTCTTCTAAGAAGATTTTGAATAATTCCCATCTTCAGGCTATGGAGACACCGGAGAAATATGTAATTTTTAATTGCACTTTAAGAGCATTGTCACATCACCAGAATGAATGAAGGGACATAGCTTGAGTGAGGCAAAGCCATGGAGACAAAGAACAATTACATAATGTTCATTTTCTTGTAAGTTTTCAGTGTTTTAATATTATTGCTGCAATCTGTAATACCAATTGATATCTTTTATGCAGAAATGCCACTGGCTAGAAAAGTTCCCATTTAGTAAAAAGGACAGAAAGGCTCTGGGACCTCTGCAATACAATGTAATTCACTATGAGGCATGGAAAGGGCTGAGACTGGCCCCACCATGTCAAAAGCTTCCTGGTAGAAACAAACAAACAAACAAACAAACAAACAGTATCTTATTGTCAAGTCTTGATGTTCCCCCCTTTTGTCTACAGATGGGGAACTGGGAGAAGGAAGGAGAATGAAGAAGGATTTTCCATCATCAAATTTTCAACTGCAATAAAGTCATAAAGGCCTACAGGCAGTTGTTCTAGTCTATTTAGGGATTCAACCCAAGAGGCTGAGGCATGAAACACAAAACTCAATTCTCAGACCCCCCATCTACCTACTAAGCACCTACCTAAGCTCCAGTACCTAGGTTTGACAGGTTTTCACTGCTACAATTTAGGAAGAACACTGTAAATTCTAAAACACAACCCAAGATGAGATAAGTCATGACCAAGAAGCTGAGCTACTTACTTCGATTCTCTTCTCAAACTTCTCTCCCTGTATCAGGCGATCAACATAGATTTTGGGAACATGAATGTCTTCTGGGGCAAATGCACCTATATCAACAATTTCTTCTACCTACAAAGAGAAAAGAGAAAATGAAAATATTTACAAACAATATTAAATTAGAGAATTTGTTAGCAGTTAAATTTCAGTTAAATATACAAACCACTGAAGAAAACTAAGAAATAGGACAAAACAGACATTGCCGTTAAAATAGGCTGGTTTTGATGCTTATCTTTCCTCTTCTTTCATACACAGCAAACAGCAGACTTCTTTCAAAGGATATTTTTAAATACATATTGGAAGTGGTTGATTTTTTTTTGCAGCACAATTTGTACAACCACCATGAAGAATTATACCATGTCAAGTTACATCAGAGTTGTCTGTATCTACAACTAGTTTACATCCAAACAGAAGGAAACAATAAGCTGGCAACAAAAGTCAGAATACAAAAAAAACCATGGATTTAAAGGATACAAACACAGAAGCTGGCTTGAGGTTTCTCCACAGTTTGAGTGTTCTCTACTCAAAAACAAAATTAGAAACATTTGAACTGTAATAATTAGCTGCAAGAAAGATTCAAAGAGCTAGAAGTTTCTATAGTTTGTGGAACAGAGATTCAGAATTGAATGATACCAATGCACACGTGGTACATTTAAAATGTGACCTAATTGGAGAAACAGACTGGGGTTTTCCTTTCCAGCTTTGTCTGAGTTCAGGGTGCTCTAACTGGAAACCCTGATACAGCCTCACACCTGCAGCACACAGCCTGAGCTGCTCCTGGTGCTTTTCCTGGAAAATCTCAGGTGCAAAGAGTACATCTCATCCTGTCACAAAACTCACAAGACAGACACTGCAATGGGACTCTGTCTTCATGAAACCACAGAGAAAATTTATGATGTTGAAGCAACGGATCTAAGATAACATCTGAAATAATCTATTTGAAAGGAAATTAAATAGCTTCCAACCTGTCTTCCGTTGCCATCAGAAGCTAATCAAGCTTTTCAGGAATATTTGAAAGAAGTCTAAGAATTCCAAAACAAGACCCCGGGTGTGCCATATCAGTAGGGTTACATCTTTCGGCAGACATCACCAGAGAAGCAACATTAAGGAACTTATAATTCAATTTAACATCCTACTGTTACTGCATAATGTGATCAATAATAAAATCTATTGCACATCTGATAGACAACTACCTCCCTACTGTGCCAAGCAGTGTGGCAGTAAACAAACAAAAAAAAATCCACCATAAAAGCAGCAGAGGGATAAGAAAAAACTAACAGACTGAAGATCTGAGGAAAATTACTTATTTCCGATCAAAAAAAAAAAAAAAAAAACAACAAAAAAACAGCCATAGGGTAAGCAGACAGGAGGAGACAAGATGTGAATGCTGTAATGCAAAGGTTGCCAGGAAGAGGCTTTAACAGCCAGTGACACAAAGCACAGTACTCATGGATATCAGAATCACAAATCCAGGAAGTACAAGGCTACAGGAATTTTTACAAAAGGAGGAGAGACAATGAAATCGTTATTTTAAAAATTCAGTCCACTGTATTGAGGAAAAAAATGGTGCAATTGCATCCATGCCCTCTCTAAATTGTCTCACTAAATTGAAGGTTATTACTTTACACATTCATTTTAAAGTTAATAAGGAGACCAAGTCAAACACAGGGCAAGATGAAAAATCCCACAGCTGAAGATGTTCTCTAGGAGCTGGGACTACTACCATAACATGCTCAAAGGGAGGAAAATCAGGAGACTGGCTTTCAAATGAAGCTATATATAAGCAGATGATCTGCTATCAGCAGGACTCCCAAATTCACCTTGCCTAATTATGTTTGTCTTCATTTATCAGGTGGAAAATTAGGCCTGGGGAATACTAATTGCTACGGATTTGAACTTTGTCATAAAAAGAACTACTTTTACCTGCCTCAGTAGCTGAGGTTATAAAATCAAAATCTTTGCTGGCACAGTTCAAGCAAATTCAACAGAACTATGCTGTCAGAAAACTTGACACACTGCATCCCTCCCCCTGTAGAATACACAAAATAAATAATTTATCCAACAATACCAGATTTTGTTATTAGTCACCCCATTCCATTAATTGGTTAGCATTTTATCTCTTTGGAAACAACCATCAGCAAGATAGCCTTTCCTCACAAGAACCGTCAGCATAATTATTTATTTTCTCAGTACATTATCCTAAACAAGTGTAACACTGACAAAATGTATTTTGCCCTAGGGATTTTAAATGAGCCTAAGGATCCCTGCAGACTGGAACACCTTTGTGATCACAGGCAGCCCTCTACTATTCTTACTAGAGTCCTGTAATTTCCATGTTGTACCATTATGTCAAATGAGCATCAAGTATAATTAAAATTAAGTATGTTTGAAATATGCATATAACAATAAAATGGATTTTTGAAAAGGGATTGTAATTTTGCATGTAATACAAGAATACAAATTTGCAAGAATACAAATCATCCACTTCTGCAAAGTAAAATTAATCAGCATATTTCTTTGGAAGAGTAAGGACTCTCATTGAGAAAGTACAAATGTGATCTGATTGCTCCAACTCTCCTTCCCAACTGTGCTCACAGAGCAACTAGATGATGCTCCAGCTGAAACACTGGAGGTTGCTGGCAGCCCACCTCTACCAGTGTTGCCAGCACTGCTACCACAGATGAAGCTAGGCCAACAAAGCTGAAACGGGAAATCTGATGGCTATGGGAACCAGCAACATAACTTTCTACTAAGCACTACTATGACCAATGCAAGACATAACCCAAGCATTTTTCTAGATAAGAATGATGATCAAAAAAAAATTATCTCTACAGCTGGGTATATTCAGCTCCCTTTCATACTGCATATTATTTTGTAAGTCTTTTCTGTAAAACATCCATAGTCTAATCCTCAACCACCTGCAGACACATAGGAGAAAATTTATATTAAAAATTAAAACGATGCATGTGAATTTTATAAGATATATCTTTATTCCTGTTTTACTCTCCATTTTATTTATCTTTCTGATCTTTCTCTCCTCTATTTGCCTCAGGCTTTATTTTGCCATAGAGAAGAATCCATGTAAACATCTAAAATCCACATATGACATCCTGCCCAAGAGACACAAAGACCTGGCAAAGCTTGAAGAGGGAACTAATCAGGGCAGACCACCTCTTGTACTTTTTTGAATTAGTGAATCAGACACTTTGGTACTGTTGAGATTGTCTTGATCACAGGTTCATTTTCAATCTTAACCTCAAAGTGATAGAAAGTTCACCCATCTTTGCTACACAGGTGAAGCTAAAAAGTAACTTCAAGTGACCATATGGGCTGAGCTCTCTCTTCTGGAAATGTTCTGATTCATGACTCAAACATCCTTTCATTGGTTCAATAGTTTCACAGTATCAGTTTCCTTCCCTGGTGTAAATATCCTTGCAAATCTTGCTGATTGCTGACAATGGGAGCAGAATGAATAATTTCAAACACTTCTGAATACTGGTTTATCTGCAAGTACAAGTGGAACACAAAAGCTGTTCTCTGCTATGATTCACAAGAGCCTTCTGCCATTCTTTTTGGTATCAGCACTCATAGAATCAATGGTCACTTGTTTCAAAATATCACTTCCTTCTGCAATTTTCATCCACTTTCCTTTTTTAAAGAGGTTTTAATTTTGCTTATGGAAATTCAGCTAGTATTTTGAAGTTTTAACTTAGAATTTCTACAGGCATCTGGAGAGAGAAAGGGAGCCTATGAGGTTATGAACTTCCAGTAAGTGAGATAACAAACACCAGTTCTAGGACAAAAATTGGCAAGGAAGTTATAAGACACAACTTTTCATGTCAAAACAACTTGAAAGTTAAAAAAGGTTTATTTTGAGAACTCACTTTTTAACCTGTTCCTGTTGCCTAATTAGGTTCTTTATGTTATGTGAAATGTTCTCAGCTATATCTGTTTTAAATCTCGGTATTAATAACAAAAAGCTATAACCTGACATGTAAACGTAATTTCTTATTATGACCAAAAAAAAAAATATATCAACAACAGGATAGGGGGAGACAAGGAGGATGGCTGGGGGCAGGGGGCGGGTGATTAACAAAACCTATGCACTTATTTTTAAAATGGCTTTATTAAATTCATCTAACACTGTCTTCATTAACCCGGTACCTTTCAGTTCATCAAACTAAAATAATAAAAACACACAGCAGAACATAACTAGCAAAAACATGACAACAAACAACAGAAATAAAACAAATTTACCCCCTCAGATGCTAGAGACAAGCTTATTAGAATGCTTCTTCGGTTCACTGCTGGAAGAGTCAGGATGTTGCTGCAAAATTCATTAAGACTTATAAAATCATACAAAGTTTAAAGAAAGAGCTATGAGAAAAAGTTGTGTCTGTTTGTCGACTCCAGAGAAGACTGAAGGTAGTCAGGAACTGTGATAAACCGTTCCCCATAGCTAATACAAACAAGAAAAAAAGTCAGTCTTAATTGATATTAATTATTCAGACTGAGTATAACAAAAAGCTTTGATATTGTAAAATGATGGAATATATACTCTGAAAATTGTCATTGGAAATTAAAAACAGACTATACAGACTTACTGGGCTAGACAGAAGAGCAAAGTAGGTTATTATTTACTCAGTTCTGCTTGAATGCAGGGAGATGAAACAGATGTTCCGAATTCTGTTCTGCCCTTTTCTGGTTCTAAGATCAGCCACACCATGAAATTTCAATTCCTGTTAAGTTTCCATTGTAATGAAATAACCATCAGTCTACTTCCATCCTGAAGAAGAGACTTTTACAACTCTAAAATTGAGCAGCTACTCAGTAGTCTGATAAAGGTATGTCTTGGTCATAATCAGCCAGGTCATGTTCATGTCAGACTTGGAATAAACTTGGAATAAGTGTATCGAGACATGGGGGAACAGTAAAAATCTGTAAAGTGCAGATGTATTAGAGCACCTTTAGGCTAATGAGACTGATCTGGGTCACACTGAAGGTCTAGTTAGTCCAGTAAGCCTACTTCTTGGCAAACAATGGAAGCTTAAAAGACAGCACGATACTCCTGGCAATCTTTTGCCAGCTTCTAGCACCTACAGCTTAGGAACCTCTTCAGTCAGACGTTGCACATAGACCACCTTGCTTCATAGCTTCTGATAGACCATGAACTCGTCTAATAGTTTCCTCAGCACCCAAACGATATCATATCATTGCATTTCTCAGATTTAATTAGCATGAAATATATTTATCATTATGTCTTGTGATTTCACTGGTGATTCCTTTTCTTGCAATACAGGAATAGGAGGCAGTTGTTTTTGATTTGTCTACTCTGTACCAATGAATATTCTATATATTTTAAATATTTTCTGGTAGTAGTAGACTTATCCTCTGTGAGCACTGCAGAGAAAAACAGTGAGACATGTTGCCAGTATTTTGTATCTGAACATTATGGAAGCAAAACTGACATGAATCTCCTTTCACCTTTGTTTCCTCTGTTCTGTATCTCTTCAATTACCTCCACTTTTAGTTGCCTCTGGCTTAATCTTTCTTCTCACATTTCCCTGTATCTGCTGCCTCCATTCCCTGCAACAGCCACTTTCCATTCCATGCACTTAACCTCTTCCTCCACGCCGTACTAGTGGCAGGGAAGAAGCATACAGACTGCATTAAATTAGCTGCTCTTGGTACTCATGCATAGCTGTTCTGGGATAACACCTTGAAAGAAAAGAGAAAGCATACTTAACTATCTACAAAAGCTGTCTACCTGTGAAGTTGTGTGCTTGTATGAATGAAAGGATATGAAAATATAAGCTGCTGGCCTCCAAAAAAGCTCCATCACATACATAGAATTATACTTCTTCAGAAATTTAGAAATTGTTCAACTTTTAGCACTACCAGAACTACTACACAATATTCTTAAATTTCAAGAAGAGAGAAGATACTGAAATTTCTCAAATGAGTAATAGTCCGAATATAACATTCTTAAAACAATGTATTTTGCCCATGTACAAACCAGAACTTGCAGGCTTTTTTCCTCATGATGTTTGCGAAGTAGGTACCAAAAACAAAACAAAACAACAACAACAACAAAAAAACAGTGTCTGCCAACTATTACTAGTTACTGAAATACTCCCTTAAATTGATGGAAATGCTTGTTTGATTGGTTGTTTGCCCCAGTACCTAAAGAGGGTCTGCAGGAAAGTTGGGGAGGGACTCTTTGACAAGGAGTGCAGTGATAGCACAAGGATAATAGCTTTAAATTAAAAACAACAGGTTTAGATTAGATATTAGGAAGAAATAGTTTACCATGAGGGAGGTGATGCACTGGAACAGGCTGCCTAGAGAAGCTGTGGATGCCCCATCCCTGTAAGTGTTCAAAACCAGGCTGGATGGGGCTTTGAGCAGCCTGGTCTGGTGGGAGGTGTCCCTGCCCATGGCAGGGGGTTGGAACTGGGTGACCTTTAAGGTCCCTTCCAACCCCAACCATTCAGTGATTCTGTGACGATTTGCACAAGATTGTCTATACAACTCTGTATGCACCAACAAGAAAAAGTGATAAATGACAACAATTTTCTTGCCATCTTACATTTATTCATTTGAATTTTGGCACTATTTTTCAACTGTGAAATTCATTACCTGAATTGAAACTATGAGGGATTGCTTTAACACCCAGCAAGCCAGAAGTCCCAGTAACTATAACCATCCCAGCCTCCTGCAGTAAGCACACCTCAGCAGGCTTCCTAAAACCTTCAAATCTCCTTGTTTTGATATCAACATATTTTGATAGCTTGAAGTCATCAATAATGTCACACTAATAGTGACTGGGTTCTGTGATTTGTGCTTTCTTGATGAAGTGAGTGATTTCATAGTGCTCAATACTTAATTATATTACACTGAACTGAATAACAGTAGCGACAACAGAAAATGGAACTTAATTATACTTAAATATTTTATTCATATTTTCACCTTTTAATTATAAAGTGCCCAGTTTGTATTCAGTACCTAAGTTCTTGACAATAAATGGAACATAACCATTCATACTGAATAGGTATAAAATTGCTATCTCAGCTCTGGAAAAGTTAATTTTGGAAAATAGATTTTTAGATTACATTACATAGTTTTCAAACAAAATAATGAGAGAAGAACTTGGGTGGTAATTTTTTTTATTTATTTTTAAATCCCGCAGTCATTGAACAAATTCTTCACTTGTTAAAGGCTTGTTAATGGCAAACGAACCTGCTTAGCCTGTACTAGGTACATCTGCTGAATAAGGTTACTGACCACATCCCAAATCTTTCCATTCCTGAACAGTGTAGCTGCTAGCAGTAATAATTGTACTGGCATTATGTCATTTAACATTTTTTCAAATGAAATTTACTTTGCTTTTTATGTAAATTATTCCTGTATTTCACTGCTTATTATCATAGATTCAAAACTATTGGATTGCTAAGAAGGTAAAAATAAGTAACAGACTTTTTTTTTTAATTAAAATTGTTCATACATTATCAAGAAGAATTGAAACCTAAAGAAGATATCTTTAATCTCAACAAAAGATTGTATTTTCTTATTCATATCAGAGGAATGACAAATGAAGAGAGACTGAAAGAGATCTCATCTCCTACGCATTCAAAGAAACTTAACTTAAAGGTCAGGAGACAAAGTTAAGCTTTACTGTCAAAGATGAATTAAGAGGAATTTAAGTACTGATGGAACAGGGGGAAAACTTAAAAAAACAACAACAACAAACCACAACCAAATACAAAACAAATTCATTTGCAGCATCCAGGAAATGTTATTTGAGGCTGAAACTGACATAGATATACTAAATCAATCTTTCACTTCGTAAGTAATAAATAGTTTGGTTTTGTTTATCTTACTCTATTGAGAAAATTCTGATTCTGATTTCCTTCCCTCTAACAAGGGTGCAGAATTGTCTTTAGCACATCTGATAATGTAACTTCTAAGAAGTATTACCTCTGATATCCTGATCACACTGAAGTTTCCATTCTGTCTCTGTATTTATTGATCAGGGAGAATAACCACTGAACCAGATCAAGGCCATACTGATTGGCATAAAATTCCTAGTAGAACTCTTAAACAACTCTTGTAAACTGGTTTACCTTTTGCCTTTGTAACCCTCCTCTCTCCAGTGACCTCAGAGTAGAAATACATTAATCGTATATATCTTTGCTGTCTCTAATTAAAACAAATTATTCAAATGAAAATTAGCCATTTTTGTTCTTGTGACAGAAAGTCTAACTGTTGCCTTGAAGGGGTGGTTGAGTGGCTAACTTCATATAATTCATCTGGTTCTTCTCTTTCCCAAAAACTTCCTGGCAGATGTCTACCTCAAACATTTGGTTAGCACATGTTCAACCCTGATGGAATCTGATGTCATTCATCACAAACAGCAGATCGTTTCTACTTTTACCGTGGCTCAATTTACTCCCTTAAATCTGGAGTTTCTTTGAATCCCAGATTAGATCTCATTTTGAATGAATGAAGCACCTTACATCTACCATCACATTTCTGTAAGATGTAATTCCTGTAATGACAAACATATGTAAAAACTGCTTTACTCAATGTATGAATGACAGGAGAAACTGAAGCCTACGTAGCCAGCTCAGGGAAATCAAGAGATGGCCCACTTCAGGGCATGAAAAATTTTTTAGTTGCTGGTGGCAGACAAATGCAAAGCATATAACCCATCCTACATGCTTTACAGGAGGTGACCAAACATTGCAGCTGTCCAGGCTAGGAAGCCTGTTTCTCAGCTGACCTCATCTCAAGATTCTACAAAAGCTATGAGACTCTTTGGAAGACTCAAATGTGAAAGAAAAAAAAAAAAAAAAAAAGAAAAGCAAACATATCAGAGCAAAGCCCCAGGAAAAAGGTGGCTAAGAACTTGTCTAATCCACTTAAAAATCTAAGGTGAACGATGAGATATCAGTATACCTTCTATCAGCCTGGAATTAAAATAGCCAAAAAATATTTGCATAAAAATGCAAATGTCTAATTTGAAGGTCATGTGGGAATAAAATTAGTATCTGAAAATATTTTTTATTAAAAAATTTTATTAAAAAAATTATTTTAAAAGTTTTTACTTAAAAACTACTAGATGTGCTTGTCCATTCATTTGCAGCTCGTGATGCTTATTATTTAAGAAGTTCAGCACTTTGAATCTTAAAGGTAGAACTCCAAATTTGAAGCTGCCAATTAGAATCCATGTTCAAGTAATACTGCTTTCAAAATTCGGAATATATAAATATGCATAATTAGAGGCAGCACCTACAACTTTATCATCAGAACCAGGAGGGCAGTATTGCTCCTTAGCATACCGGCTTACACAACCCATTTGCTACATATCTCCCTCATTTTGCTCATGAATATATCCCAGCTCTCCTCCTTTCTTTGCCCTGCTTTTTTCAAGAAGAAGAAGAAGAAAAAAAGAAGTAATACCTTTTAAGTAAGTAATAGTAATAAAATGCTGTTTCATGCCAGTAGGTATTACTCACGCTGTGAACTAAGTTTCTGCATTATTAGCTTGAACTTCAAATCTTCCTTACTTTGTATACTGGGAATCTCCATCAAAAATGACAAAAAGTTATTAATAACATAGGAAACAAATTCTAACTTTAAGAATTAAACAGAAATATAAATGAATATGAACTCTTTGAATCATCCCAAAAACTCTCTCTGTGCCATCTTTTCAGTGATATAATTACATAAAAGGTGATTTAAAATGTAAATACAGAAATCATTCATTGATTAACATACCTTAAGCACAAAGCAGGGCAAAAGAACTATCATTAATTCACTGTATATATTAATACGTACAATGAAAAGTTCAGTCTGTAATATTTTAAATACTATTCAAGTTCTCTTAACAGAACATGAGTATGGTAAAATAAATGTACTTCACTTCAAAACGCACAGTTTTAAGGCACAGCATATTGGATTTTCTAAAAATTGTTATGAGAAGAACAAACAAACAAACAAACCACTCTGAACTTTGCTTTAGGAGCCAACAGAGGCTTTCGCAGCACAACGACTTCCTGGCAATCTGCAGTATCTACTGATCAACCACAGACTTGCATTAGGCTGTTCTTTTTGAATGTCATATTTGTTCTTAACATATATGACAAGGATAAAAGGATTTTTTCATTAAATATTATATTCAACACGTCTACATTGAACTTCTGAATGTGGAGAATGCTCATAATATTAATTCCTGAAAGTATCAGTTTTTAAAGGAAAAAAAAAAAAAGAGAGAGAGATAGAAGAATAACAAATTCAACTCTTTCAGCACCATATTACATGTAGGTAAAAGTGTCCAAACAAAAGTCTGAACAATTTGATCTACTATGAATTAACGACTTAGCGCTCGCTACTCCAGCAACGAAGTGTCAAATCTGAACCCAAATAGTTTGAAGTTATAGATTAAAAAAAATAAAATCACCAGTAGAAGAAACCCACAGCTAAAGAAGTTTCCTCCCCTAAAAATCAGAAGCGTGCAAAAAGAGCTACCTTTTGAAATCTCTTCTAGCCCAGTCTATTCTAATGCTTCTCAGAACATTTCAATATGGTCTGCACAACAGCTGTAAAAATGTTTTGCTGTCCTGCTCTCTCTCATTTAATACATGCACAGACAAAAGGAAAGAATCAAAGAATCACATCAATAAAAACAATAAAAGAACATTAAAATCTGGCAGTGGCCTTCCTTTTGGCAAACTAAAATTACTGTGGCAGTCAATGATGTGGAACAGCTTCCACGAGTTGCTTTTCAAAAAAAGTAGTCTCCAGTCCTTCTCAGACTTGTTCTTTATCCTTCTGTAAATGGCACCACAACAGTGAAACTGCTTTTTAACATTACTGAAGACCAAGGCAGAAAAAGCATCAAGCCCTTCAGCTTTCACAGTACTTGTGATGGTTTCCCATTGATGGCCAACTAAACTCCAACACCACACGGTTGTATCGTTCCCTTTCCTCAAATGAAGAAGGGAGAGAAAATACAATGGAAAATGGCTCAAGGGTTGAGATAAAGACAGGTAGAACACTCACCAATGGGCAAAACAAACACAACATAGGAAGAGCATAGGGAGATTAATATAATTTACTGCCTATTACTAACAATCTAGAGCAGTGAGAACTAAAAGCAAACTAAAATCACCTTCCCCCATCCACCCTCTTCCACCTCCTGACACAGAGCAGTGCAGGGAAACAGGGAATGGGGGCTGTGGTCAGTCCCTGACGCTTTGTCTCCACGGCCCCTCACAGTCACTCTCTGCCCCTGCTCCCCGTGGGGTCCCTCCCACGGAATGCCGTCCTTCCCAAACTGAATCTGCGGGGGCTGCCCACAGCCAGCAGCTCTTCAGGAACTGCTCCCACACGGCTCTGTACCACGGGGTCCATCCCCCAGCAGCAAACTGCTCCAGCACGGGTCCCCCACGGTTGGCAGTTCCCCCCAGACCCCTGCTCCTGTGTGGGCTCCTCTCCACGGGCTGCAGCTCAGGCCCGGGGCCTGCTCCTGCAGGGGCTTCTCCAGGGGCTGCAGCCTCCTCCAGGCCACATCCACCTGCTCCACCGGGGGCTCCTCCACGGGCTGCAGCGTGGAGATCTGCTCCGTGTGGGACCCATGGGCTGCAGGGGGACAGCCTGCTCCACCAGGGGCCTCTCCACAGGCTGCAGGGGAACTGCTGCTGTGTGCCTGGAGCACCTCCTGCCCTCCTCCTGCACTCACCTTGAGGGCTGCAGGGCTGGCTCTCACCCCTCTCTCCCAACTGCTGTTGTGCAAGAGTTGGTTTGTTTGGTTTTTTTTTTTGTTTGTTTGTTTGTTTGTTTGTTTGTTTTTTTCCCCCTTTCTTCAATCCACTCTCTCAGAGGCCCAACCAGTGTCACTCATCAGCTCAGTTCTGGGCAGCAGTGGGTCCCTTTTGGAGCTGACTGGAGCTGGCTCTGATCTGACATGGAACAGCTGCTGGCTCACAGAGGCCACCTCTGCAGTCCCCTGCTGGGGTCTATCAAATCCTTGCCACATAAACCTAATACAATACTTTGCGTTGACAATTCTACTGTCTTCACCAAAAAGTGAAATACAAACATCCCCAGTCTTCCAGCCCACTATGTATGTACTCCTAAAGATTTCTTTTCTTCTTTATTTTATACTGGGCTGGAGCTTTCTGAGTTTGCTTCTACATGCATAATCCTTTTTGTTTGGTTGTATTTTTGCAATGCTCAGCCTCAGTTATCTGACCTTTTTTTCACTTTCTCATTTTTCTTTTCTGCATTTGATGTAGTTATGATTGTGATCAAGGTGGTACTCTACTGCTCTCCCAAAGCTTTCTCCATCCTAGAAAAGTTTATTCTCAACCCTTTAACAGTCTTTCCTTAATTTCATTTCTTTTTAAATAGACTTCTCAGAAGCTTTCACTTACCAAATCCATGAGCTCACGAAGTCTGGCTGCCTAAAAGCCATTCCTGATATTTTGCCATTTTCCATTCTATGCTTTCTAAGGATCTCGAGTCTGCATTTCATAGTTACTATCCCACTCAAATCTTTTTTTGTTCACTCAAATTTTTCATCTCAGTTACATTTGAGAAAGGATACTGCAATGTCTGTAGTCTATAACAGGGTTCATATTTATCTAAATCCAGGTCTAGAAATATCCCTGATACAGGATTTAGCCAGAACCTAAGGATATAAATCCAGTCATGCAGTCAAAGTCCCTGACTAACCCACAGATGCTTTAGATACAAAGACTTCCATAGGTAAGTGTATATATTATGGAAACTAACATTCTATTGTAATTTGTGCCAAGAGCTGCAGATATCATAGGACTAAGCAGTTCAGCACCCACCCTGTGCCAAACAAAATATTTCTATCCTGCAGTCCCCTGGGATGCTTTCAGCAATTGTCACTTGCCACTGAGCACACACACAGTCATCCCTGAGTACCTAGGTAACGCTATCAAAAATGGCTATCAAACACAAATCAGTGTTGCAGCAGTCACTCAGAACGAGGGGGTACACCCTGGTTCAGTGTCTTCCTGGACCTCAAACCCTAATTTGAAGTCTTCCAGAACGATGTCTTAATGCAAAGCCAGTGCCCATCCCAAACTGAGAATTGCTTCCTGTACCAAGGTTTGGTTTTGAGTTCCATGGCTAGGGCACCCAGGCAAGTAAAAAGATTTTCTTTTATTTTTTTTAAAGATTCTTTTTCCCCCTTAAGACAGTGCTTACAGGTATTTCACAATAAACTGTCACTGTGTAAAAACCCTGAAAAATTCCTCAGAATGGAGCTATGCATCTGAGGAAAGTTTTGCTAGCGTTAAAAGATTTGGTAGAGTAGACATAAAAAAAAAAAGTTTTTTTTTCAGTTTCCTCAATAAAACACAATGCCATGATTTAGCACAGATAACAGGGTACAAATGGCTTATTTCAGTCTGCTTCTGTCCCTCAGTGTAGCACAGTTCATTGTACCTGAGATAATGACGCTCACTGACGTGGCTGTGTTGTTACCAGGCAACCAGAGATAAAATGCAGGGTTTAATGATTTTTATTTAATGTATTTTTATGAGAAAGTACACTCTCTTTTTTCCTCCTGTGATATTATTTGAGGTGGAAATGCTGTTTACACAGGGAGATATATTTAGCCATCCTCTTGCAGTCTGAACAAAAAAATTATTCAAACTGGATATTCAAACAGCCAGTCAATAAATATTTCTGAACACATTGACTATTACCATTCTCAAACACATACGTTGTGGCAGTGGCTGAGATCTAAAACCAATTTGCCAGAGACAAGCATTCAGGAGGTCTCACAGCAGAGAATAACAGTGGCAGCAAACAGACAGCAGCTTAGTGGTCTTGGGGCTGCTACGGATGTCCATGCACTTGTCCAGGGCACAGACAATTTAGCCTCTGCCTAAATCACCCTTCACCTCTCAGTACTGTCATGATGCCCAACCCTGGCAAAATCATCACCAGAGCTGTCCCTCCTGGTGGGGGGGGCTCTGCTGTCAAGGATGCACATTGTAGGGGGCAGCCGAACACCACAGCCCTTGCCCTAGCAGTCTGGGCGACACATCCAGGAGGTAACGCTGTAACTCCAAGACGCTACATATTACATTTCCTATCACACATCTCAATTAACCTATTGGGAAGCCTGACAGCAGTGCCAGATGATGAGCTCAGCGGACAAGTTCTTCATGTAACAGAGAATATGCGGAAAACGTTACTGCATATGTAAGACCACACAAGCCCTCATGTTTCTCCATGTGACAACCTGTTCCTCTGCACCTTTACAAGGCTCCATGACTTGTCTGTCGATTGTGACTACTTTACAGCCAATAAAATCCTTTTAGACCGGCTGATTTCCCAACTGTCCTACCCTTGCTGTAGGAACACCTTCCCCATGGGAGCAAGAAAGTGTTCATAGATCTGAAAATCAACTGAAAGGCACTGGAGGGCTCAGGTCCAAACAAAGCTACAGCTCTAACTGCATGATGGATTTCTGTGAGTTATGCAGGATGAAGTGACAAGTAGATGTAACAAATAAAGAACCATTCTGGAACTCAGCAATGTAGAAGAAATAAAAAACAATCAAACTCCTGTGTCATTTTGCTTTCACTTACAGATAAGGACAAACTAACTAAAGTTTTTGATACTGGATTATTTAACATTTTTCTCTGTAACAATTACTTATCAGAAAACAGAAATGACACAATTCAGTTCAAACTTCTTTTTGACCCTTAGTATTGGTCATCTGTAACTGAAAGTAGAAAATCCACTAGTCAGCACAGTTGGATGTGTCCAGATGGTTATCTATGCTTTACCAGTCATCCTCACTGTCAAGCGTCTTATCAGGTTCTACTTCCTCTCACTTCAAAAGACAAAGAAATGCATGTAATAGTTCAAAATACTTGTGTAGTTCAGTAAACACCTCTTGCATTTCATTAGACGTTTACAACCAATATATGTCCAATCCCAGAAAGGCTACTGCATTTGGTTCAGAACAGCTACTTCTGAACATTTAACTTGTCAATATAAACAAGGCTGAGGGTCAGATACTTCAACATGAAGTTTCTTCCAGGGGAATTTAAAAATCAGTAACCTTTCAACTGTGAGCCACCAACTAAGTGGTAACATTACAGACTTACTTTTTCCTCCTCCTTCACAAGCCACTCTATGCACAGACAGTTTTTTAAGCAAACAAATTTTAAGCAAGCAATAGCTATCAGTTTGTGGATTTGTGAGTGCTGGTTTTTGCATGTGTGTGGCTCTGCTCTTATTCTTCTTATCCACAAATATTGCCAAGTTCTCTCACCTCTGAACTCTTACAAAAATTAAGTCTCTCCATACTTCAAAGACAGTGTAAAATGCCACACTGACTCAAACAAGAGAATGTTTAATACATTAAAGAAAAATGTGTTTTCAACTGTATATGCATGTCAGGCATGTATGTGGAGCTTCACAGCTCCACAGCATATCTTATGGCAGGATAACCAATCCAATCTATTCCCAGTGTACTTCGTAGTTTCACCAAATTCACAGATACCCTGAGATTGAATTTCCAGTATTTTTTATCTCCCTTGGTATGGATCTCACTAGGTCCAGTGTTATTCCATATTTTTACCAATGATCAGGAACTTAAATAAATCTGGGGAAAGACTGGACCAATAAGAAATTGTGTGAATGAAGCAGCAGTACCAGACAGCTGATAAACTGAGTGTTTTCAAACTTAACATATTTCTAACACAAAGTTAGACAACTTTGTACAAGGAATAGCCACCATACTTCCAGAATGCATGCTGGAAATCATTGATTACACCTTTCCTGAAGTATGCCAGAAAAGGATTGACAAGGTGTAAGCGACTAACTCTAAAGGAAACCCCTGTAAAACGAACAGCAAAAATATGGGTGTGCAAACAATGAGTGCAGCAGGACTGGACAGAAGAGTAACTCTACTTTTGCAGGTGACAGTAGAGGTATCAGTATTATAATGTGAAGACAACTTGTGTTGGTCACATCTGTAAATTTTCAGAAAAACAACAGAGGCAGAAGGAGATGGAGATAAAATGTATAGGAGAGTTGAAAATGTTTTACAGTTAGAATCATTAAGACCTCAATCTGCTTATCATATCAGCAGCACTGAGAAGTCACTCTGTGGGAAGGAAATGCCTGCTTCAGAAAGGTTTCTAATCTAGCAAAAGAGAGCAAAAGCATTGGAAAGAACCTAAAGCCAGACTAATTACAGTAAGAAGACATATTTATACCAGTGAGGGTGATTAGCCACTGGAACAGGCATAAAAACAAGGATGGGCTTTCTACCTCTTGCTTTATTCAAAACAAGGCAGGATAAATTTTCTGATGAAACCTACCTTCCAAAATTCAAGTTACACTGATTCAACATACTTACTGAACTTTTTACAAACATAATTCGATAGGCTAGTACCTGTGCTTATAACTTAATATTTAGCAAATGAAGTTCTGTTTCTAAAAAAGATTGGTTCTAAAGGACTGGGTAAAGCTAGATGTATACAAGAAAGCAGAGAAGATAAAAAAGTAACTCACCAGAGAATCTACCAGAAATAGCAAATCTCTTTGTCTCTGTATTTACAGCATCAAATTTTAATGAATGCTGTAAAAACTAGTTTCTAGATTACAAATTAGAAACATGGGGCAGGGATGGGGGAGGAATGCATCTACTTTCTCCTAGTTACCTGCCTCAGCTTGGTACTTCTAGACAAGCAGATGTTGCCAGCATAAGTCTGGTTGCATAACAGGTACAAGGTTACATGTTCAAATTCAGGATATGAGTGCCAGACAGAAACTATAATCCTGCAAATCCCAAGTAATCACTGCATGACTCTGAAGACAAGTCTGACCTGTAGCTAGTGGTGACAGAAAGGAGCAGGGATGGCTTCAGATCTGTACTCGTAGGACTGTCTGCTTAAATTAAGCTAAATAGTCTGTGAGTGAAAAACAAACAGAGCTGGGAACAGATATCAGAACTCAGAAATCCCTGCTGCCAAGGAAGTATCCAAATTACTGGACTACCATTTTTTTTTTCTTTCTCACTCTAAGTGGGATTGAGAATTTTACCCTTCAGCCTCAAACAACAAAACTAAGGAGCCTGATGAAACTCGTTGCAGTTGCCTCAGTTACTTAGAAATTAGCTCTAGGCAGCTGCAGGCTGACAATCCTAAGTACTGAGGATGTACTAGATGCCATATTGAGATAGTTCTTTCTGGTTCCCTGAGTTTGAACTCTTAAATCTTAACACAGCATCCTGAATTCTACTTTGGAAGAAATACTTAAAAGTTAACCCAAGGCATTGCATTTGGCTTGAAATATCTATTTGTCCTAAATCTCTGCTTTTCACCCATGAATTAGTTAATAAAAAGCTAGAGTTGTAACATTAATGTGCTATCTTGCAAAAAGCAGTTTTTAAATGGTATAGAAATTGCAACAAGACTCAAGGTGGACAAAGTTAAAGGCAGATATTCCAAAGATTAAGTGGAATTATAGCAAGAAGGATGTCACATAATTGCTGCTCCTTGACAAGAAAATTCTACCCTATCACATGTGGATAGAAGAGCAGAGAGAGAGAATGAGATGGAATGTAGGTGGAAGGCTTTGATCTACTCAAGTGCTCTAAGCACCAGACTGTGAACAAAGTATGAAGGGTGAATGACTAGAATGAAAGGGAATGATGAAGGATTCTCTACTTTGTTTTCAAATGGAAAAATATATTAAGCCTTTCTTGAAAACCAATTGTGAAAATTCATGTACTACTGCCAAACTGTCACTAAAAGTCATTTAACAAATTATGTATTATATTTTGCCATAGCTATGTACAACGGAAAGAAATAACTCAACTTCCCAAATGTATTATCTAGAGATCCTTATATAACATTTTCCAGATACATTTTTACAAAAACAAACAAAGAAAAGCAGATGAACCCAGAAGAGACCAAGGCTCTTCCATTTTGAATTTACTGAAAGTGGTCTTTAAGAGTTTCTCTTGATCTTACTCAAATCATATTTAGCTTTTTTAGACATATTGAAAAAAACACTACCAGGGAGTGAGAAAAAGCCAACAGTCTATCTTTCAGATATTACTATGCCCTAGCAATTCTCCAGTCACCAATATATTTCCAGAATAGCTTTCTCCATATTTTCTAACATTGTAGTTTTAGACAACAAGGAAAAAGGACAAAAAAGACTGGAAGAAGTTTCTAGATCACCTAGCCCATCCTCTTTCTCAAGGCATAATCAGATGTTCATATCTAATTCTTGCCTGTTATTTATATAACTTATTTTTAGAGACCTCAACTGTGATAGATCCATGATTTGCTCAATCTAAATTGTTACACATTTATCCTCATTATCAGGAAGTTTTGCATACGGTTTTACATGAATCTTTTCACATACAGCCTAAGCCTATTGTTTTTTCTTTCATCCATATATTCTCTTATATAATAACAGATGTAAAACCTTTAAAGGCTGATCACAAAAAATGAAGTCCTGGTCATAATCAGATGAAAAGTGATAAACTGAAGAACCATGGTAAACTAATCACTAAAACTGCACACAGTGTTAGGAATAGCTAGTCAAAGAAGACAGATTAGACCACCATCCCTCATACAAAATTCAACAAGTGAGTAAAGAAAAAGAACTCTGTCCCCAGAATGGCATGAGAAACAGAGGGGTCTGTTGACTACAGGTCAACAGACCTGACAGAGCTTACTACAGAGCTTACTACAACTCAACTACCTACCTCCACCACGGTTGTCTTGGCAGCTTTGCACATTGGCTGGTTGAAATTTCTTGCAGTTTTCCTGCAAAAGAACAGAAAATGAGTAAATATTAAAAATTGTAGAAGTAAAGACATTTCAGAACTAAGCTATATCAACTATCTCTGTAACAAGAACATCACAAATCTTTCTGCCAAATAGCGAGAAGACTAATAAAAACAAGGAAGAAAAGGTACTGTGGAATTGTGTAAGATGCATATGAAATTAAATCATATTTTCCTACATCAGAAAGTATTTATTACAGGTCTTTTGACTTTTAATCAGCACATTGTTTAATTTAAATTAGGTATGCTAATGATACATTCATTTATCAGATTCAAGAGAAGCAGCAAGCTGGGCTGTGTACAAGGTACCTTACCACTACTTCACCAAATAAAGAATGAATTTCATCTCCACGGGTGAGTGAGCACAGGGCCTAACAACCTCCCAGATCCCACATATGCCTTCATAATTTAGACTAGGCAGCTATATGGACTTGGGCTAGCACTTTGCATGGTAGTAAATTTAATCCAATTCTCTTGATTAAAAAAGCTGTGCCAGTTTTGACACTCACTCCAGACTCTGGCATTCACCCTAAGTATTCCCTCACAGTATTTCTGAAATAACAAAAAAGAACTTCTAGGAAGTAAGGTAAGACATGGTATGTATAACTGCACATGGAGCATACTGGACACAAGGATAAACAAGTGACCTATGTCAGTTCTTTTGTATTTTCCAGAAAACAAAAAAAACCTGTGAGGTATAATATTTAAGAAAAAATACATACATTTTGGTGGGGTACCACTCATTTTAAAGGTAGAATTCTTTTTTGTTTTGTTTTGTTTTCTTTTCTCTTCAAAGTGCATGAAAATAGGGTTCCAAATAAGTCAAGACCTTTTTCCCCCCTTCCACACAAATACTTTTTCCAGACTATCCTTGTTTCCCAATTTTTCCTCCAATTTTCCCCTTGTTTTCCTCTTTTTTTCACTCTTTTCTCTAATGATCATACTTAGTGCTGTAACCCTAATGAACTTTGGGATGCTGCTGCCATCTAGTGGCATTGGGGAAGGAAGAAAATGGAAACATACAAATCCTAATCTGCCATGCATTTAGGACCATTTATATCTATATTTAGAGACCTACAGAAAGCAAACTATACCCCAAAACATATCTTGAGCAATCCTGTCTTACTGGCAATATAGCAGCTGTGAAGCTTGTAACAGACGCTGCAGAAGGCACTATTTGTGGCTGCTTGAACACAAAAGCAAGAATAGGTTTAGTTTGTGTATTAGGAATAATGTCTTCACTGAAAGGGTTATGAGGCATCGGAACAGGTTGCCCAGGGAAGGGCTTGAGTCATTATCCCTGGATGTATTTAAAAGTCGTGTAGACATGATGCTTAGGGCCATGGCTTATTGGTAGACTTGGCAGTGCTAGGTTAACAGTTGAACTTGATTTTGGAGGTCTTTTCCAACCTCACTGATTCTTTAAAAAAAAAAAAAAAAAAAAAAAAAAAAAAAAAAAAAAAAAAAAAAAGCCTTTGAATGCAGTACTTGAAGAAGTCATTTAGAGAAATATACCCTTAAACTAGGTAGAGCATAAAATGAGAAGAAAAATAAAGCTAAATTAAAATAGCGGGGGAATGAATACAGATGGGATAAGGAGATGTGGAAACAAAGAATTCAGTATTTCATCCCAAGTGACTTTTTTTTTTTGCCAAAGACCTTTTCAAGATTGTACTGGTTGGTCTGCCAGTAAAAGAAACCAATATAAAATTATTGTCACTTGAGGGGGAGGTACTAGAAGAAACATTTCAGTGTCAAATGAAGAAGAGTTAATGGGCTTGATTCTGACCCTATTTACAAAAGCTGAAAGTTTTTTTTGCTTAATAAAATTGTTTCAGTAGTAGTAGTAGCTTCTGAGATGAAAGGTATTTTCTAAAGGGTACATCAATCCAGAAGAAGAAAATTCAGGAATACTAACTATTCCTACTTTCCAACACAGAATAGCATTCTGTTTTTTGGAGTTTGAAAAACAAAAACTATCTAGCAAAGCCTACCTTCTCATTTTACAATAGATTTCTAGATATCTAGACTCTGCAAGCATATGGTTTCCTTTGTTCCAGTGATAGATTCATAAACTGATCCAAACACGTGGCAATGACTTTTCTCCCACAGGCAAAAGACAGCAAACTAATTCACAGAGAACTAGAATAACCAAGTCCATCCACCTAATGCAGCCGAACTGAAGGTACACCTTAGCTGTTTGATGAATTTATGTATTACAGAACCACTTGACGAGTGAGGAGGTGACCTGACATGGCTGTCTGTGACAGCAGGGTGCCTAACTCAGCCTACCGTCTTCACTGCCCTGTTCTTTTGTCAGGAGTGTACTTTTACAGGCATCAAACCACACCTCAGACTGTGAAGTGAGAGTATACTGGACTAGACAATTCCGAAACTGAATACCACTAGATGAAAAGGAAGTGCAACCAAATCAGGTGGAATATTCACAGAAGCAGGGGAGCTGCCTGCTGTTGCTAACAAAGCCCCATGGAAGCTTTAAGATCCATGCTCCAGCTAAGCAAAACCAGTACCTGCATCAGTCTAACACAGTGAAATGCTCATATATACTTCCTTACAGCTAGCACAGGGACAAGGTGAGGTTATTTCATTATGTTTCAGGGAGTTTTGGATTGTTTGTCTTGGTAATGGTGTATTGTATTGAAGAATGAAAGAGCTGTGATGCAGAACTGTCTGCTCACCATAAAGATGCCTGGAACAAAGGTAATGCAGCATATTGTATGGAACAAATGCACTAGGGAACCTGAAGTCACATGAAGAAAACCTGTTTTAAAGGTTGTTTCCTAAAGGAACTAGTGCCATACAGGATCCCAAGAAAACAGCATAGCTTCATGCAGGAGAACAGACAAAAAATCCACACTGGCCTGCATGGTTCTACTAAGTCTACCTGAAGTAAATCCATCCAAAAGAAGCTCTTAGCTTGACTAACAGTTTGGCAGTCACTCCACTCCTATTGGCTCAGCAGCTATCAGAGTCATAGGAAATTATCTATAAATAGTGCCACACTGTTGTGAAAGCAGTGGCAGATGCAAGTAAACGTAGAGTCTACATCTATCTAGGCATACATTGGAAAATAAAAACAGAATTTGCATAATAGAAGTATGGGAATGTCACAATGATAGTGAATACACATACAGAACATGTCACAATGTCAAAAATAGTTTCCTTTCCATCCTGTTGATGGAGCCACCGATAAAACAGCTGTACTTTTTCCCCATTTTTATCCCTGTATTTTTCAGTTGCTTCTTCTACTCATTGTTATTCTCAATACATACAGGCAAACTACATCATTCAGGCCCTTCATACAGTAAACTACAACTGATTGCTACAATGCTTACCTTTTCATCTGATAGCCATAAAACAAACAAATAAAAACCAGATATTAAACATAAGCAAACCTCTCCTGCTTCAGTTCAGGACAAACCAGAGGACAGGTATAACAGCCCAAATAAACGTTATCACTAGTGCAATGCCCAAGCTTTTCACTATAAAAGATGTTTAAATTCATGTGATGCCTATTCCTACACTACTGAGATCAAATAGACTTTAAACACACTTTTCTGGGGACAAAAATCAAGCTTTTCCATCGTAGACTGGTCAGGAGACTGACTAAACTCCCTCCTATTCTGGCATACATAATACTTGCATCAGCCTTCAGTCACACAAGAAAAAGGACCCAAACTAACACAAAAACTGACAGGAACAATGTTACTACCTTTCTCCACAGACAACACTATGACTTTGATTTCCTATACATCATTTTTAACTACCAATGTTTTATTGAACAGCTGTATTTGAATTCTCAGAAGTCTTTAGAAAAATCAGTGTTTTTTGTTTTCTTTTTAATTTTTGATGTGTAATTTGACATTAGGGAAAGGCAATATGAATTAATATGAAACCAGAAGAACTTTATTTTGTCATCACACACGAGACAGGATTCTCCTTCTCTTTCATTATCTAAATCATTAAAGAATCTTTTCCAACTGATAAACAAGTCATACCTGAAAATGATGTTTCCTGCACGATCAGCCTTCCATGCCTTCACAAGAGCAAAGTCTCCTGTAATTGACTTCTCGAGAATAAAGTGACGACCATCGAACTCTCGCACCTACCAAGAAAGAGTGCACTATCGAGATACAGATTTCTTCAAACAAATCATCTTACGTAATATTTATTTTACAAGGTTTATTTTGCAGACTATTTTATTTAGTCTTCTTTTTGCACTATGTACAATTCTATCTGAAAAAATGTATCTCATGTGTGTAGCCACAGAGCTTGTAATAAATCCCAGGTTTATCCCAGTGTGTGTTTAGTAAAGCATATAGGAACAGAACAAGCTGCTCCATCTACTGGTATTGGACATGCTTTTTGGTTCTTAATTAGCTGGTAGATATTCAACAAAGTGCTAAAGCAGAACTGTTGAAAAGGTTCCTAATGTCTGATTATCAGCAGAAAATCCAATAAAGAAAGATAATTTGATACAAAGCACTCAATTCAGATCATCTGACAGGCTGAATTTTGTTTTGACTCCCTTTATGATTATTATTTGTAATGATAGTGTACATGAAGCCAGAATATTGACAAACAGATACTATTTTAGCAGCTCCATAAAAATGAAACACATTTTTCAAGAATAGATTCGGAATTTCTTCTAACCAAGGTAAAAATTTTTCTGGTTCACTGACAAGCTCACTCATAACACAATTGGGTTTGGGAAGCAAAGTAAAACATGATTTACATTCCATGCAGAAAATTAAGTCTAAAAAAGTATTCTGGCAAACTTATCACTAGGTTCTATCATAAACAGTTGCAAAAAAAGCCTGAAATTATCCAAAATCCAACAGCCACAGTGTGGCCTCAAGAACCCGTTCTTTGATATCTTGTTTTGGATGAGAACTCCTCAAATCTATGTAGATTCATATTCAACTCCAAACAGTATGGATGTACCCAGAAAAATCAACCACTAACCTCTTTGTTATGCATGTCCATTATTAAGTATGGTATGTAACTAGAATAATTGCAGAAAGGAAAGCAAAAAATATCAAAAAATAAATCATTAAAAAAAATATATAAAAAAACACCAAGAAATAAAACCCTATTGTCTCAGAAAAGAGGCAGTGAATATTTCTGACTGCCAGTCACTACCTACTCACATGTAAATCCTATAGAGAAACATGAAACAGCATTTCTCCTAACAATGCTGAAAGTTAGAGCATACACAACACCACTAGTATGTAATTGAAAATCTGCAAGAGGGGAGAAAACACGACAAAGGCATATCAGAAGTTAGTTTTGCAGGCCTGTTGAGGTAGATCTGAGTTTTTATAAAATGGCACTCACACTTGAAACGGGCTGGATTAAATCTTGTTAGTGATGTCATTAGCCTCCAAAAGACTGAGGAAAGCAAGAAAGACTTTTCTACAAATGTTAAAAGTGTAAGAAAATTGTTATCAAAATTGCAAGGTATATTTAATAAACAAGAGATTCCTTCAAATAGTAAAACATAAAAATGTTCAGTAGAAAAAATAAGGAAAAAAAAGACTAATTTAATGTTTCAATAATGAAAATACCATTGCTTAAAATAAATTAAAAAAAAAAAATCCGTGGAGGAAAAAGTTACCCTTCCACCAGAAAAGTTCTTGAGAACATTGGAAGGGTTCAATGCCTGTGGTAGCTTAACTGGAACTTAGAGCATTAGCCCCCATCTATGTCTTCAAGTACAGTTATAGCACTGAGAAATCTCTTCCCTTCTCCAATTTCTAGAACTAATTTCAATATGAAGTCCACATTTCTCTTCTGGAAGCCAGGCTGATTTCTTGCAATTTTAAATACTCATACTAAACATCATTTTAACTGCTGGCAAACGTTTCCTGAATGTGTCAGCTGAGCTTTTCCTGTTTAACAAGAAAATGCATTGCCTCTTCTAATACTAAAGCTTCACGTACAGCTGCAGGGCTGCTTACTCCACACCTGCTTACTTAAAGAGCACCTGCTGTACTATACACCATGCTATTAAAAGGAGCTTGTTCTCAATCTGTATCGTGCTGCAGTGGATTGGTACAAGATTTTGTTTTAATTCACTGAGTCAAGTGAAGAGTTGAATCTTTTCTCAGCAAGAAAGATTTCACCTTGATCAGTTTCTAAGTCACCCTAAAGCTGTAAGAACTTTAATAACACATTACAGGGGACAGGAATGAACAGGGGGAGGACAATTATTCTACCTGGTACTGTAGACATACTATTAATCCAACATACCAAGGTTAAACTTGGCCAGAAACAGCTTAAACAGCAGTTTGTCTTGGAAACCTGTATGAAATTCAGTTTTCAAAGCAGAAGGTGTCCTGAAAACAGATTGACAGATCTTACCTCCCTCGGCTGACTGGCAATGGCAATGGTGCCATCTGTATTGTATTTGATAGGTGCGCCCCCTTCCTGCACCAGTGTCCCGTAGCCAGTACTGGTGTAAAACGCTGGGATTCCTGCTCCTCCTGCTCTAATACGTTCAGCGAGCGTACCCTGTGGGAAAACACATTCAAGAGCTAGTAGTTTTGTCTAAAGTCATATGAAATTTAAATGCCACTTTCCAGAAAGGAAACAACATTTATCTTAACATAAATATTTCAAACCCCTGCATTTCACTGCATGTTATTAACTCATTTTTTGTTCACCACTGTACATATACTGTAGACCCATCATCGTCATGCAGATCTACACAGCTTGTCTATGCAGTCCACAAAGCAAATCACATGCATAAGGAGTTCAAGGTCTTTTGGATGGAACTACTGAGCATGGAGTAGGAAGATGGAAAAAATGAACTGCAAGGTGATAGAGAGGTGAGACTTTTGAAATGTGAGATGTGTCAAGTGCCCGGCTATTTCCATATCAGCTGACTGAACCACAGAATCACAAAATGGTTTGGATTAAAGGAGAACTTAAAGATCACCTAGTTCCAATTCCCCTGCCATGCACATGGACACCTTCCACTAGATCAGGTTGCCCAAAAGCCTCATCCAGCCCTGCTTTTAATAGATCCAGGATAGGGGCATCCACAACTTTTCTAGGCAACCTGTGCCTCAGCTCCCTCATAGGAAAGAATTTCTTCCTAATATCTAATCTAAATCTACCTTTTTTTTTTTTTTAGTTTAAAGCCATACCACTCCACCCCCTGACAAAGAGCCCCTCCCCAGATTTCCTGTAGGCCTCCTTTAGGTACCAGAAGGCTGCTATAAGGTCTCCTCAGAACCTTCTCCAGGCCAAACAACCCCAACTCCTTCAGCCTGTCTTCACAGGTGTGGTGTTCCAGCCTTCTGACCATCCTTGTGGCCTTCTAGTGCTTGGGACCCCAGAGCTGAATGCAGGACTCCAGGTGGGGTCTCATGAGAACGGAGAGGAGGGGCACAATCAGCTGCCTCGCCTCATACTGCTTTTGATGCGGCCCAGAATATGGTTGGCTTTCTGGGCTACAAGCACACATTGCCAGCTCATGTCAAGCTTTTCTTCAACCAACACACCCAGATCCTTCTCCTTGTGGCTGCCCTCAATCCATTCTCCACCCAGCCTGTATTGGTGCTTGGGATTGCTCAAGCCCAGCTGCAGGACCTTTCACTTGCTCTTGTTGAACCTCATGAGGTTCCCAGGGGCCCACCTCTCAAGCCTGCACAGGTCCCTCTGGATAGCATCCCTTCCCTCCAGCATGTCGACCACACCACACAGCTTAGTGTCATCAGCAAACTTGCTGAGGGTGAACTTGACCCACTGTCCACATTACCAACAAAGATGTTAAATTGCACTGGTCCCAAATAGCAGCCCCTGAGTAACACCACTCATTCCTGATCTCCACTTGGCATTGACTGCAACACTTAGAGTGCAACCATCCAGCCAATTCCTTACCCACTGACTGGTCCATCTGTTCAATCCATGTCTCTCCAATTTAAAGACAAGGATATCATTGGGGACAGTGTCAAATGCTTTGCACAAGTCCAGGTAGATGTCAGTTGCTCATTCCCTGTCTACCAATGGTGTAACCCCATCATAGAAGGCCACCAGATTTGCCGGGCATGATCTGCCCTTAGTGAAGCCACACAGGCTGTCGCCAGTCACCTCGTCATTTTCCATATGCCATAGCATCATTTCCAGGAGGATCTGTTCCATGACTGGGTATAAAAGGAGAGTTCCTGTTCATCTCTGGGATTCTTAGACACAATCCCAAGAGACTGAGCCCAAGGGACAATTTCTGTAAAATCTTAATACTGTTGCCTTGCCTGGAGACTTAAGTTAGTGGCTGTCCAAAAAGCTTTGCATCACCTTTGGAAATGCCTCCCAATAACACACTGTAGGTTTTAAAGTTATAGTACCTATTTTATAAAACTAGTTCTCAGCAGAATACCGATACTCATAATTCTAGGATCTCATTATATTCCAGCTATGCAGGTATCTTGACAGTGCTAAAAAGTTGTGGATGTTGGATCATAACACTGTAGAGACTAACTCAGTTGAGATTTAACAAGCACAAAAAATGTATTCTAAACATTGTCTCAGAATAAAATAGTCTCCTCCTTTGCTTCTTACCCACTAGATGGCAGACACTGCACACACTTCCCCAAAACGCACACCAGAGCTACCATGAATCCAGGGATTCTCAAGACTTTTTCCCCTTATATGGGCTACAGCAGTAAAACAGGCATAGTTTGTGTGTTTTTCTGTCACCCAGGAGGAACTACCAAGGACAAACATTGTACAATAAAACATACTTTATACACACACACACGTGTGTGTATATGTATGTGTGTACTTATATTTACTTGAAACTAATGTAACATACCATGCCGTAACAGAAATTCACACAATATGAACAGTTAGATCTTAACAGTGCAGTTGCAGTCTACAGCCCATGATCCTAACTTGGCAACTGCCATCTTTCTCTACTGCACATCTGCACAGAGATAAAACATGAAGAATACAAATTAATTTAAAAGACCACTTAAGGAACTTTCTAATCAGTATTTTAGATGAAAATAAATCACCAGTCTTCTTACCTGAGGTGTAAGCTCAACTTCAAGCTCACCAGATAAATACTGGCGTTCAAATTCAGCATTCTCTCCAACGTATGATGATACCATGCGTTTTATCTGCTTAGTCTGAAGCAGAAGACCAAGTCCAAAATTGTCAACACTATGTAGAAAAACACAAGACAATACTGGACATTTATAACTGTTTTGTTGTATGCAAAGCATCTGATAAATTTAATGACTTAACTAGACAGAACAATGTTATTTTCCCCCATTTCTGATGTAAGGAATTGTAGATTAAAAAAAAAAAAGAATAATAAATTACAATTTTAATAGGGAAAAAAGCATCAAAGCCAAAACTGAAATGTAGGAGTCACACCTATTGCTCACACCTCTTCTCTTCAAAGGCACTGAAGAAACTCAAAACTTCATTTTTAAAGACATTTTGTATGTCACAACTACAAATATGGGCTTAACAAGTGCCGTTATACTACATACACACACACCTTTAAAAAGCTTTGCTAACTAATAAACAGTCAGACAAGGCACAACCTGGCTTTTAGTAAACAGAAACTTATTTTTTGTTTGAACTTATTTTTTGTTTGAGGCCAGTTACAGTGATTGTTCGGCAGCTCAAGGAGAAAGGTACATTCACATTTATAGGACTGGATTGTACCCAAAGCAAGAGAATATTTATATTTAAATTTTCTTACTACAGTAAATATTCCACATCCTTAATAAGAAATTGTCTACTCCAGCAACATTACATTGGACATTAAAATTGCAGTCAAGATATTCTTGTCTGTCACAATGCCAGCTTAAATTGAATGCCAAAGGCAACAAAAGTTTTCCTGTGCCAATGCTTCAAAATGTTCCTAAATTCTAACATCCTAAAGATGGTCTTTGTTAGTCGTTAGTATTTTTGTGATTTTTGCCACCCTATATTGTGTACTTATAGGACCAGAACGTACTTCAGGTTTCTGTAATGATACAAAAATGGAAATAAGCAGAAACCGTATTACAAGGAAATGTTTCTTTCACATTCCCACGTTATGCAGGATACTGGCAGACTGGTACATGTCTCTGAAGCTCCTCTACCTCTATGCTGATCTCTGTAACGTGTGGAGAACTCAGACCCTCCACACACAACATGGGAAAGATGCCACGATGCAGAGGTACCTCACAAAAGAGATGTGTATTTGCTAACAGCTGTCTCAATTCTGTAAAACAAGATTATCCACACAGTGGAGTCATATTTCAGCATAAGAAACATTGAAAAATGTTATGAGTGTTCTATAAGAAACCAAACCCAGTACCCAGCACACTGTAATGAGCATGCATTTACAATATATACATCCTACTGAAAACACGATTCCAGAAGAAGAGCTTCCCAAAGGTTGTATTTTTAATTATATTAATTTATATTAAAGAATATATGAAATATATAATTTCTCGATATTAATCTCACCCTCTTGACATTCGTACACTATGATGTCTACAGTACTAATTCTTTCTCTAAATAGTCAGAAATGAACTCTTTCCACTAATGAACACATGAAGAAAGTAATGCTTCAGACCACTTTCCTTTATACATTACCCAAATTATCAGTAAGCCATTAAGCATGTCCCTAGCCCTGGTATAATATAGTATGGCAATGGGAAGGGAAAAAGAAAAAAAAAAAAGGAAAAAAAAAAAAAAAAAAAAGAGTACCAATGCTAAGAAAGTGTACTGATGTTGAGCATGCCTAGTGTTATTTGTTTTGGACAATAAAAAGTGTAGTTCAAATGGAATAACCAGCTGGACAAAAACCAAACCTCATTCAATTCATATTAATACTCCATCACTTCAGCATTCCATTTTACACATCCCAGCTGCCACCTCCTGGCATCCTTTCAAAAGGCCAGACTCAAAAAGTTAGCACATAATCTGTATTTATTTTCTAATAGAAAAGCAGTAATGGTGAACATAACCCACAGGCTTATGCATTTTTATTCTGAAGTTTAATTCTGGTTAATTAACTTGGACCAATGCAGGATTTCTGTGGTGGTACATAACATATAGTATTTCCCAGTATTTACTATTCAGAAAGCCCCACAGATCAACGCAGAGCATAAGCTTATCTCACAGCGGCTGTTTTTCCACACACCGAGGCATTGAAAGTCTAAGTGTCAAGCAGAATGAGGTGGCTCAGGGGACTCCCTTGAATTCTTCTCTGAAGTGATTAACCCAAATTCACTAAAGAGACCAAACTGTCTCTTCTCCAGGCTGTACCAGGCCCGACTCACCCTCTTGAGACAACAGCATGACTATGCTCTTGCTTGCCAGCACTGCAGCATGCATTGCAGTGTTGCATGCAAAGTGAGAAGGGGCTGAGCAGAGCAGTACCAGGACCAGCTACTCCCCTCCTATCACAGTACTCACAACAGCTGCACAGAGCAAGATGTGCAGTCAGAAGGACTTCCCAGTTGCATGTATAATGAGGACTATTTTAAGATTTGGCAGCCTACATCTATGCATACACAAGCAATTTGGAAACTATGCATGAGGAAGTAAAACAAAATTCTCTTGTATGATTTTTCAAGCTTATTTTTTGCTCTGTAGATGTAAAGAATTTGACTTTTTTTTTTTTTAAAAAAAAAAAAAAAAAAAAAAGCTTTCTCCACTCTCTAACTCTGACCTATAAAAGAAATCCAGCTCTGATGCAATACCATACAATGTCAAAAGTGTTCCAGCATGCCAAAGCTTTGAGAATAAAATCTGTGCCACATGGAAACAACCTACTTTTCTAACTCCCCACAGGAAAAACTTCCAGAGGCTTGGAACTAAAAAAGCTGAGAGTAAAACAAGAAGTCTTGTAGGCAAAGAAAGGGATTAAAAATAAGTAAAAATACAAGCACCAGAATTTGCTTTGTAGTGTCAGTCAAAGCAGGAAAATCCTTCTCAAAAGAAAACCATCAAATCCCAATTTATTATTATAAAATATAATAACGAGCAAACATGATAGACCAGCTAATATCTGACAGCAGTTTAAAGGGGTTGTATAACTAGCATATTGCACAGTAAAAAAGGTACATTAAGTAACAATCTGCAGAGCTTTATGGTGGAGCACTGTTTTGAACTGTCTACAAATTGGAGTTTGCTACTCCTGTGTATCATCCACAAGGGTAACACAGCACTTTATGTTTCAGAATTTGCAAGCTATCAGACAGAAAGAGGCAGATATGAGATTTCTGCACGCAGGCAAACTTGTGATCGCACATGCGTATAAGAAAGGAATTGCAGCAGAGGGCCAAAAGCAAATTTGTAATGGTTATAAAGAAATTTCTTCCTCATTTCACCAAGACGTCTACTCTCTGCTTCCACAGGCTAAACAGCAGCTACCGGAGCATATAGTCCTTAGCAGGACTCTGCGTATCTTCATGCAAGATCCTATACAGATATGTTTGTTTCTCTCATGTACTACAGGAAAGTATCACCTCTCAAACAAAACTTTGTAGTTACAAAAATCCCTGTAAGAATTAAACAAAAAGTTATTCTGTCACACTCAAACCAAGGTGTTTCTAAGTCACTCGTTCTCCATATCTCAAAGGAGGTCAATTTATTCAAAACTGCAGTGAGGGTCAGTCACTGAGCATGCAGGCCATGCAGCCTTTTTTTCCTAGCACGATGAGAAGAGGCGTTCTGCCTTCAGACAATCATGCACCAAGAAACTCTGCCTGCCTGCCACACAGAATTACTTCCATTCCCGGGATTTCATCTTCAGAGAGGCATCACAAAATCCAATTGCTATTACTCTTCCTATATGTTTATATCATGTCAATTATATGCAACATGCATTCAGGTTTCCAGCTGAAAACCCCTTTTTCTGGGACATTGTATAACCTTTGTATAACATATCAATAACCTTTCATGCACATTGTTTTTCATTTCCCTCCAAAATCTCACTTGGAACACTTCATTCTAATTTCCTAATTTATGTTTTCTGTGTTTGTTTTATTTCTTATCCTAGAATATCTTAACAAAACAATTTTTCACACAATTGTCAAAAAGCTGTTATCATTCCCATTTTCCTCATGCTTTGCCCTTTACTTAATATCTCTAATCTGGAATGAAAGTAAAAAACAATTTCTCATGTAGGGAAATTTCATTCAGTGTAACTTTTTTGTTTGTTTTAGGGTGATTGTTAATTGCTTGTTCTTCCTTTCCATGTTCAACTGCTTTCTTGGTCTTTTTGTTTTGGGCACAAAAGTTTCTTTGAATTTTTAAGCTTTGTTTATACTGAAAATATTATCCCTAAATATCTCTCTTGCAGGCAATGCCCTTACTATCAGATAATAGCTATAAGAAGAAAAATCCTTCACTGAGTGAATGGAAAGGGAAAGAATTCATCCTGAAACTGGGTTCAGTCCTTTAAAATTTTAAACAAAGGTGAGTTTAATAAAAACGTGTTGCTCTGAGCAGGAAGGAAAGAGGCGTGGTGGAAGTTGTTACAGCTTTTACATATACTGTCAGAAGAAGGAAAGTACAGAGACAGAGAATGCTTTCTTTTACCCTCAAAGCCATCACAATTTCTTTAAGTTTCCCATTCTGTATTAGGATGAAATCTGAATCTATAGAATAGAAACAAATACAGAAAAGGAGATCTAATATGACACTGATCAAGAATACAGGTGACCCAAATTCATGGTCTCTGTTTTACCAATGCTGACTGGAAAATGTAATCACAATCCAGCAGGTCTGGTTGTTCAATAATGAATTCCTTTCTATTGTTTTGTCCCTCTCAGACTTACAAAATCTTCCTGTCAAACACCAGGGTCAGCCTTTTCTAATAAACTAGCCAAAGAAGACTCCCAAGTGGATCTAGCCCACAGATCTCAAATACACTTCAAATAGTCTCAACAACATGCCTATGTTGTACTCCAGATAAAGGTAGTTGGCAGTCCTCAGACCTTTATTTCTTTGGAGTCACAAATAAAATACATTCTACAGCATCACAGGGAGATGAGTTTATGAAGTTTCCAAGCACCACATAACAACAAGCCCTATGCAGCCCAATGAAGCAGGTAACAGAAATTTGGATTATTCTTCAGACAAAAAGGCAGACTTGGGACGTCACACTGCTCTGGCAAAAGACGTAAGATGGTTTTTCATTCCTTTTGAGTACACAGTGCTAATTACACTCTCCTCTCTGCCTTTGTAAAGACATTTATATGTATCAAAGAAAAGCACAAGTATATGTATAAAGGACTGGCTGTCCTTACTGGGAACACTGGAAACTGCTAGCAAGTAGCATCAGTTAGCTTGATGGCTTTGTTCTGTATATCTTAAAGAACATATTTTTCTGTTCTTGCTGCCCAAGGATTCTCTGGGACCTGAGGTGGATATTCCTTGGAAATCACACCAAAGACCAGAAGTCACTGGATGTGACAGGTTAATGTGTATATTTGGATTTTGTAGTATAAAAATATGCTGTCCAAAGTGGAGCTAACATGATGATATACCTGACCTCCCTCCACCTACAATCTGGGGATTGGAAGAGTGGGAGGGTAATTACATTATCCCTGGAGATGACCACAGACTGAGAAAGAAAAGCATGTAATAAAAATATTCAGGCAAGGCAGAAACTAGAGTTTCTTGTAATTTGCTGTTTGCTGAAAAAAAAAAAAAAAAAAAAAAAAAAAAAAAAAAAAAAAAAAAAAAAGCATACCTTTCTTCCTTTCTTCATCCCTACTATTTTGGTCAGTAGAAACTTTGCGGTCCCAAAGTTTCTGACATGCAGACATTCTGAAGAAAGCTTTATATGAAAACACTAGTCAGCTTCTGGAGATACATGAGCAGTCTCTCTCTAGGCATTCAGCTGGTCACAGCATTGCGCAGCTATGCATGAAACCTGATAATGTGTGGATCCGTTCCAGAGCTAGAAATTTTCCTGGCAAGAGGCTAGAAGTGGGAGAGAGAAATAATTTCTTCCATCTCTGTCCACTTAAAAGAGAATTCATCTAGTCTCTTTTTATTTTGTAACTTTAGCTTTACAGTCCTCAAAAGGGTCTGCTCCAAGTTACACAGATTGTGTCTCCTGCTAGGTTCACACTTGCTGAGGAAGTCCAGGTAGGCTCCCAAGCTGAGAGGTATGGACCAACCGCTGTCTGCTTGTCAGTAACACACCCTTCAAGTTGCATGCTCAGGGGTTGCCCTAACTACAGCATGAAACTTGACCAACATGAAAAAAGGCTGAAGAAACCATTCAAGTTCTTAGTGATGCAATGCACAGCCCCACAAAAATCATCACGAAGTGTCATCTTGGCAGCATCAGAACGGGATCCTTTGTAGCCTTTGTGCAGAAAGTGAGTGGATGGCCTTTGCCAGAAGACACCTAAGTGCATGCAACCAAGGATAAAATAAATGTGGGCAATCACTCATCTAACTGCACTTGATGTCTCGCATTGTCCAGTCATCAAGCAGTGAGAGCATGTCCCACAGTAATCCCCTGCGCATTAGGTGAAAAGATTAGTGAGAAGCCAGCTATGCCAATGTGCTCTTTCTGCTTCTTTTCTGTCCTGCACTACCAAGACAGTACATGGGAAATGAGAGGAAGGTAAGGGGTGGAAATCAACTAGCAGAGAGAGGAAAACTGTTTTTAACTTCCTTTTTTTCTTTCCTTTCTCCTAGGACATGTTCCCATCTGTCCTAATGAGAACTGGTTAATGAAAGGCAGAAAAGAGAGGTAGAAACTATCTTAGGGAAGATAACTGAGAAGAGAGGAAAAAGAGATAAGTATTGGAGCTTCAATATGCTAAGGCACTCCCAGTCAGAAGGAAGAGGTAGGACAGAAAGCAGGGCAGGTCACAGCTTCCAGAACCCGTAGCATCTGTCTCACCACTGTTTTAGCGCATGGCAAAGGATGAAGAAAGTGATGCACTGAAACTCTCTCAGCTCAGCAGACTGAGACTGCCCCTTTCACTCCAAGGGGAAAAAGACAAAAGAAAAAGGAGCCCATGGCTACTGAAATCATGAAGCCCTGCCTGCAAGCTATCAGCATGACTGAGCTTTAAATTCCCTCTGTTCACTCTCCACACTGTTTGCACTGCACTCTTCCTCCACTAGTAAACCCTTCTTAGGGAAACTCCATCCTCTCTGCTCCAGTAACTCCATCTCAGCTTCAGTCTCACAGCAAAATATCAGTATTGTTCATCTGCCATCCTTCTCCCCCCCCCAAAAAAGATGCACCACGGCTTCTACAAATGACTAGTGCAGATATATACGCCAAGTCCATCAAAATGCTGTGACGGCAGACAATTTTTGAGAAAGACAAGTACTGCACATCGGAAACTTATGTCAGCAGCAAGGACTCCTCTCTCCACCTTTCTGCTACAAAGTGGCATATCATATTTTTAATACAACAAATAAAACAACAAGTTCCATTCAGAGCTTTTAAAACTTACCCTATTTTTCCTTTGCAGTAAAGTTAAATAGTACAGACTTAATCCATTAAGTATGTAAATTTCATCATGAGTGCATCATACTTCCCGTCTCCTGGCTGATAGCTAAGTTTAACTTTTATTGACACTTTTCTAAAATGAAGTTGATACAATTCTTCAAACACGCTGAGTCCTCCTCATTTGTAATCACAACCTGTAAGTCATCCTCTGAGCTGATTTGTCAATAGTTCCATGTAGTGCAAAGTTTAGTACAACTTGCCCTGCCAAAATCCTAAATAACCTCCACACTAAAATTAGCAAGATGACCTGGTCAGATCTTGAGGGATTTGCAGTTCAAAGAGGGTCAACAATCTAACAGCTGTAATAAAGCATCCAATTAGATTCTTACAAAATTAAAAAAAAAAAAAAAAAAAAAGAGATTAGAGGAAAAAAGAAGTAAATTGCCCCAAATATTCATCTTAACACTAAAAATATATTACAGACTTTTCCCCATTACTGTGGCAACTTGCCATATGTAAGAAAGATAAGAGTCATTGGTGACCTTGTATTTCACTTGTGAAAGAATGTTTGAGATGTTTAAAGAATTTATGTATGCAGAAATTACATCACAATTTAAGATCTTCTGAGCATTGTCTTCACTGTACCTTTGTGACTTACAAGCTTTCTTCACGCTCTCCCATAAACTTCTTCAGTTACATTTTTCACTCTGAATCATGTGATTGACACTTTTATGATTGTTAGAAGCACTCGACACCTTATTGATATGCTACATGGAAAAATTTCTCAACTTCCTGTGAATTTGAGACACAACTTCTACCAGAAGACTTATTTTTTAAAAATAAAAATAAAAGGAAAGAAATGTATACATTAACATACAAGAAAGTAATTAGGGCATGGGAATTACATACACAAGAACAAACAGGAAGTCTATGTCAAAGATGGCAGACTTAGCTCAAAGTAATTATTGACAAATGAGATAAATTTTATCTATGTTAATTAAACCTGACTTCAAAAAATATTTAATTGTTAAAACTGGAAAAGTACCATTCATGCTTTTGAATGAATATAGGGTGCACAGTCATACAGTAAGTTTCCCATCTAAACTGTGCATCACAAGATTGCCATTGAATAGTTCCTTATCTGGCAACTCTCTACCTGCAGGTAGTCCATTATGAAAATCATGCATTAGACTCAGCTGAACTTAGTGCATACAGGCACAATGACCAAACATTTATCACAATGATATTTTCTCCTTAGTAATGTATACTATTGTAACATAAAACTAACTTTTCCAAAGTAAGCACAGAAACCGAAGGTTCGAAAAGCATTCTTAACAGATGGCTTGAACATCTGATAATCTGACAGCATGCGGTCAATCTCCCTTAAAATGGTCACCCAGGTGATTAGTAATTAAGATATATTAGCTGTGACTTTTCTATTTTTACTCTAAGTGAAACCCTACTGCTCAATACTGTTGCATTTGAAAAGAATGTGTATTTAAGTCCAACAAGCAGAAAAAACCCAGAGGGAAGTAGATCATTTGTGACAACAGTCAGACCACATGTGCAGCTAGTTCAAGTAATGGACTTCATTTTTACCTAGAACAAAGTCAGTCTGTTGAGATGGTAGAGACAGAATAAAAGTTATTCGTGATTATACCCCAAATTACTTAACCATTTCATGAAGCATAATTAATGACAAATAACAATTTGGAACCAATTCCTTAAACTTTCATTTTAAATGTTTGGCTTTGTTAACTGTTAATGACACGATTAGTTTTGTTGCAATGCAGATCCTGAAATAATAGGCATGTAAGCCTGCAAAGTGGGAGCCTTGGTATAAGCTGACCTGAAACGTCCAAGTCTACTATAACCTGGAGTCAGCAGGCAACAGGTACTATGAAGTCATAGGGCAGATAACAAAACAGCCACGTGCAAGAAGGTACTCTATGCCAATCACAGCTATGTTGGGAATTTACTGAATCAAGATTTAAAATAAGGATGCACTGATGCATGTGTAGCTAACCAAATTTAAACAATAATGCACTAAAGAAAAAATAAAATGGATTCTAGAAGGTTACTGAAATAGAATCTTCTAAATTTAACGGGCATGTAATCATACATTGTAAAGAAAATACTTAAAATATGAACAAAATAGACAAAACGGGTTATAAGGGAAGGTGTGAGAGTATGCATTTTAAAAGCACACCTACCTACTATAGTACCTTTCAGTATCTCCCAAGGTTCACAAGCCCCAGTTTCCCCTGCAGCACGTTGTGTAAATAGCAAAGATACGGGATATTTGTATTGCTTCCCTTTCAAACACTTTGCTTTATTTGGCTTGGCAAAAGAATAACTACTCTTAAATATGCCATTTCACTGGCTAGTGCATAGCTTATGCACTACAGAAGCACACAGCAACGGGCAGTGTGTTGAGCAGGATCATGTTTTTAACTAAGGTGCCCAAGAGCACCTCATACAGGACTGTATATCGCCCCCCCGGCAAGGCTTTCACAGGTCAAAACAAGGACTTGACCTGCCAGCAGCCGTATGAATCAAGGAAGGACTTGCAGGAGGAATTTCCTCCCTGCTGCACTGTAGCACAGCACAGTAAGGCATGAATTTGTGTCCACATACTCCTCTGAAGTTGTTTTTCCCTTCAGTGCCAAGCGTTTCTAAACTTGGCTGAACCTTCTCTCCAGCTAAAAGAACGGAGCTGTTAAAGGTGCAACAGGACTTCCTCCTGCTCTCTCCTAGATGCAAGCGAAGCGTTGTCTCCCTTGTGGCTCTTTAAGTCACAAACAGATCGCTCTGTAAGAACATTTTGTGGTTCACACATATTGAAAGACATGTGATTAATCTGTGTTGGTGCACTGTTCTCTAGATGAGGCTGCCTGTTTGCATACTTGGCTCCTTCTCCGCTCCAATTACAAGTTGCCTTCTAACCCCACTGCCGGATAAAAAAAAAACACTAACCACAGCCAATTACCTCTTGTGTGCAGGAAGAGCTGGAGAATAGAAAGCAGTTGCAGTCAGGAAGATGAAACACAGCAGGGTATCAGCTGCAGCACAACACTCAGCAAACACCAGAGCAAAATACTGAATCCTGAGGCATCTTGGAAAGTGGCAAGTTAGTCATCTCACAAAGTACTTGACATCCCAAGATCAAAGGAACAACTCACCCTTTGAATACTACTGCTGCAGGGCATATGAATGCTCTGTGATTTCAATTTTCAAATGTATTTATTAGTATTGCAATACTTGGTAGTATCACAATGCTTTTTGCTCTGGTATTCTAAGTTGCTTAAACAGTTTCACTCACTGTGATGAGGATATTGACTTTATTAATGACAACATCTGTGATTTGATTCAGATGTCAAACCCTATCAAATTATAGCAGGCTAAATTCCATATAATAGTTAATAAATAAAAACAAAACATGAGGTCATATTCTTAAACAAATTTCAAAATAGACAATACTGTTTAATATGAGATTAAAACCAGGCTTTTTACAAGCCAGCCTTCATGAAAAACCCAGATATTCTTGGGCACTTTCAAATCATCATATATGACACCATCTACAATGAAAGCCTTAGCACAATTGCTGCTCCAACACCCCTCAAAGGTAACAGCCATTAGCAGGTATACGAAATGAAATGAGGATGCAGGTCTGAAGTGCCTTTAAAATCTGTAGAGGTGGAAGCCTGCACTGGGGACAGACTCAAATACCAAACTTTGAGTATGCCTAAGGGGAAGCACAGATCATTATACTGTTCTGTGAGGTGCTTATCAGACTTCCATTAATGTTCATGGAAAACCAAACATTTTACACTAATCTCTCTAGCCTCAAAGACCAAAGAATTTTCAGGGCAAGTCTTTCAGACAAAATTAATTCCAACTTACCATCGAATTAGAAAATAACAGAATGGTTTGAGTTGGAAGGGACCTTAAGGAACATCCAGTTCCAACCCTGCCCAGGGCAACGACACCTTCCACTACAGCAGGTTGCCCAAAGCCCCATCCACCCTGACCTATAATACCACCAACAATCATGGTGATACTACATAATACAATAGAAAGTGTCTGCTTCTTGATTCCATTCCACTATGCTTGTCTTTTCACATTTAAACCTCCACAGGCCTCCTAGAAGCATCTGTGGACTCACTCAATTGATGCATATGCACATCACTCAGAAATAAGGGTATAAGGAAAGCGATAAGAATTTCCATCTCATTGTCTCCTTTTTAGCATCCAACAGGAATTGTTTTCAACAGGATACTGAGGGGTTTGAGCGTGATTCTCTATTTGCTAATGCAAATTATACCATTAATATGCATGCATAATAGCAAGCATGAGAAACTGGAAAAAAAATAAATAAATAAAAGATTAACATATTGTGAACTTCAGCTGCCCAGATTATATATACAGGAACAATGTTTCTTCTAAAACCAATAAAAAAAATAAAAAAGAACCACAACCATACTTCATTAAAAGTAAACAAAAATAAAACTAGTGGCTTATTTCTAAGGTATCTAAAGAACTCAAACAGGAGAGAACAGAAGTGGGAACCTTAACAGAACTAAGCATAAATATCTCATACTTATGTCTAGCAGAACTCAATCAGTAGCTGTGTGACCTTCTATCAAACATCAGAAGTTTTTAGATGCAACAGGAAGGCCATATACCTTGCTAATTTAGTTCGAAATGCAAACTCAAATTCTTCAGAATTATCATAATGATTGCTCAAAAGAATATTCCAAAATTTGTAAGATTATATATCTGAGAAAAAACTACTGCCTGATTTTGCTCACATACATTTTTTCCCCTATGATATCAAGCTTTTAAAGAATAACATTTTCTGAAATAATTCTCCCTATTACCACTGCTAATTTCAGTCTACAGTTGGTATTACCTTATTATCCAGGAAACAATGCTGATAACAGTAGACAACAGAAGAAAGTACTTCCTCTTGTTAATGTTTAAATCTGCATTTGAAAAGGTAGTGCAAAAGACCACATAGAGATTTCTGGTGTTTCCTTGTTCTATTACCAAGAAACTGTGTTTGAGATATTTAATGTGAGAAGGGTCAATGATTTGTAAAACACATTTTTTTAATTAATTATTAATTGCTATAATTGCTACCATATCTATTTTTCAATTATATTCTGGTTTTAAATCATGTTAACTTCAGTCTAGTTAAAACAAGAGAGATTGCGATACAAAACCACAGACAAAGTATAGGAGAGATGTAATGACACAGATGAAAAGAGCACAAAGCATTACTAGATAAATCAAACCTAATTCACTTTGGCAAGGCTGGAGGAATTGAGGAAGCAGGGTTTGACATTGATGTTCATTTCACACAAGGAACCAATCAATCTCTTCATACCCAAACAACTCTTCTGCCTCACATAAACCCATCTCTCCCTTATTCTGGTGCAAAGATGCACCTTTAACAAATTTTTTTTAGAGGGCTCATCCTAAACTCCTGCCTTATGAAACAAGAGTCTTTTCACAGCTAGATTTACCAGGGTTATAGGGTTATACACCCCAGGTGGTAAGGAAGCTGGTGTGCGAGCATGCTAGTGTGTGAGCATCCTTACCCTTTTTTTCTTTCCTGTAATGATGTATAACTTCAGCAACTGGAAATTCCCACGTTACTACATTTTTTTGTGAACTACTTAATTTTGAATGCTGTATTTGGGAGGAAATAATAAATGAGGATTTTTTATGGTTTTCAATATTCTTTAAATCCAGAGATTATTTTGTTGCTGTACGTAGTATTTAATATGATAAGTTACTGAACCAAATTTAGGGCTACCTGCATATACTACTCATCCAACATGCTGCAAGGAGCAGAACATCCATCTTATTGACCAGGCCAGTTTCAGATACATGTCATTACATTCTGCATGTCAGTATTTTTATTTGATTTTGTTTCTATTCCATCAACGCACTTTAACAAAAGTGGCTGTAATTATTTCTCTACATGAAGACTGTTGGTTATACTGGATGAGCAGCTCTTCTGTAAAAAATTAACCCTAATGAGAAGCTGGGAAATTGCATGTCAAAAACATTTTGTCAACCTCACATGAATTTCTTAATGGGCAAATATTTAACAAAAAAATAATTTCAAGACCCACAAAAAAAGTCTCTCCATTGACCCATCATAAATATTCTTTACTGTTGTGGGGTTATTTTCTCTCTCTCTTTTTTTTTTTTAAGTAACATAGCTATAACAAAATTTTGTCAGAAAGCATCAAAATGTAATTAAAAATTCCCGTCTAGAAATTTACAGACACACAAATGACTTATATGTTCAGTTACCATCAACCAGCTAAATATACTTAAATATACATAATTGCTATGTATAGCAACAATTTTTTGCAACATTGTTGCTATGCATAGCAACAATTGCTCCTTGACATTTTTTAAATTATTTTTTCATATTAATTTTCAAACACCTTATGATGAAAAGTAGTATTTTTCACACATATCAGCCTTCTCACATTAACAGAATTAAGCCACAAACATACGTATACCTACCCTGCATTGTTACTGACAGCTGTAATTCCCTTTACTCCAGTCTTCAACAAACCCCCAATGAGGTTTTCAGGAATCCCACACAATCCAAAACCTGTGTAAAAGGAAAGAAAATTGAATATGTAACAAGTGTCTGAAAAACAGTTTAATCACAAGTGAGAGCATACACTGATTAGTTAAGTCTTTCCTGAACAGAATGAGCGCTTTAGATGACTAAAGAAACCAACATTTCTAGAAAGAGTGGTGTGCACTAGCACTGCAATCTCCCAGTCAGTGGATGCTTCCCAGTTTGGATTAAAGCAATTTAGCAATATTAAAGCAATGAAGACATCAGATATCTGCTCATATGCAAACAGCCTTTGGAGCAGGGCTCCAAGACCTTGGCTCTCCTGGTGTGTGCCCTAACCGCTCACTGTGCCCAGATACTCATTATTCCTCCTACCTTTTCCACCCAACTACCATTCAGTAACAATGAATGGTAACAATGTCAAACAAGAGGAGCAAGGAGTTCTCCCGTACAGCATAACCTATAATCAGGTGATAAGAATCTAGAAATCTTAAGCTTCTGGGTAAGATCAGTAACTGAAAACACAGCAACTCAGATCTCCACCCAGGCTGAGGCACCTCACACCCCTGTCTGTTATTTAAGAACCTCATACCCCTAAAATGAAGTATGATAGCACATTTGAAGCACCAGTCTTAGGCTAATACTTTAACTACTAGCATTTTACTTGCAACCACTGAATCTCAGATTTTCTTTTGTTCCTATCAAACAACAACAAAAAAATAGATAGTAGTAAGACAAAATGATAAATAGCAAGAATTATCATTTATTTGCTTTACTACAGATCTCTAGTGATGTTACCCATGTTTTACAACATTACATTCACTACTCTTCTTCAGTACTAAAAACCAATTACGGCATGTTAAATAAAGAGACTGCCTTTTCTTTCAGGAGGCTGATCAGCATGAAACTGTGAAAAACATCTAGAATATTTAAGTCATGTTGAAACGCAGTATGACACAATTTCTTGACTCTTCTGGAAATATTACACATAACCATTCAGTATAACATAGGTAAGTTATTTTGACTTCCAACAGTCAAACAGCTCAGGTGATTTGTTCAAGGTCACAGAGAGCCAGTGAAAAGGCAAATACAGAGCATAGAATGCATAAAAATAATTAAGCTAAAATGCCTTTCCTCACTGTCTGAAATAATTATGTTAATCCAAAAGACCAAATTCACTTTCTGCATTCAAATTGACATAATTAAAGTCTAACGCTTTATTAGTGTGGAAAAAAGCTAATGATTTTTCCTTCAACTAAGAAACCAGGATATGCTTACTGATAAGGTCTGTCCGATGATTAGCAAGGTAGGAAATCACTTGTTTAAAATACCTATACAAGAATATGGATTCTCAGATAACATTAAAAGAACCACAATTATCTCATTAATAGAATATGAGTTTTCATCCATAAAGAATTTAAATATTTACCACCAACAAGTATAGTTGCCCCATTGGGTATGTCTTTTACAGCTTCAACAGGATCAGTATAAAATTTGGTGTTGCGATGACAGCTGGTAGAAAAACAGCATCCAGAAATCTGGAACAACATTAAAAGAGGTTAGTAAGTGAATAAAATGCGTTATATGGTAGCTCTGCAATGATGACCATTCTTCTTGACCGTTTGTCTGGTTAACTAAAGAAGAAGATGTACGAAAAAGACACTGCTAAGACAAAGACTAACCTTTTGTGTTTGCAGAAGGGGGGGATAGAGGGGTGGGGGGAAAGATACATGGGTTAGGCTGTCTAGAACAAGGACTCTGCTGTCTCTCTATCCCCCAAATCACATTGCCCATATTTGCTACATTCATATGTGTTATGAAGGCTCTAGGCTTAATATAAACTGCGTCCATTAGACTATATTCAAACAGATTTAAAAATTCTGAACTCCGTCCTAAGCTGTTGAGAAGTCATGACTTACTGTAAACAGACTCACAAATGCAATTCATCAACACGAGTCTGAGCAACAGGGAGACGGCTCCAACCCATACATTACTACTTGTAGCTCCAAAGTATCTGGACACCAAGGATAATCAGTAGTTGCTGAAGCAGAGGGCCAACATCACCACAAACTCTGTGTGGAGGCCAAGGAGCAAGGTGAAGCACAGCACTGTGCTGGCTGTGTAGTAAGCTGAGATGCCCAGCTTCCTCCTGCATTCTTAGCACTACTTGCATTGTTAGAGAACAACCCACAGTTAGAGAGACTGCCACAAACAGTGAAATAGGGAGAGCAAGAGGGAAATCAATAGGACTCCCACCCCAAAATCAAGACTTGATAATGCAAAGCCATTCAACAGTAACCATCATGAGTCCTCTATTGTACTCTCAGGTCATAGCTATCCTAAAATGTTTTTTCCCCTTGATGCATGTCATAGTCATATTATCATGAATACTAATGAAGTACTGTCACTGCTCCAGCAGCAATTGACATGTAAACCACTACACTATATTTACACAGTCTTGAAAAATTGAGCATATTTGGCAGTCAAAATACTAGCTGATGGTGTTTCCACTTCTAATTTGATGTGAAAGTGAGAAATTGTAGACTGGGAAAGGAGGAGAAGAATGAGTAAATAAATAATAATTGAGCTAATGTATGCAGAACGTAAAGAGAATGGCAGTATTCTTCCCTGCAGAGTTGTCTTAAGATCCAGTTACAACCAGTGCAGTAATTTTGGCTCAGTTTCATAACTACACAAACCGCCTCCAAAGTAAAGCTAGAAGGGTTTGCATGGAGTATTAAGAAAACCTTCTTGCATGGAGGCTTCTTTCCTTCCCAATGGAAGCATCGATGCTCCTCTGCTTTGAAGGGCTCAGGAAAACATTATTAAGTGGGAACTGTACTAGTTGAAAACAGGACCCCTTTCCCCATGCTCAATAGCCCCATGGCTATTTCCTTCAGAAAGACATTTTTGGAACTGCAGCACGACTGCAAAGCGTGTCCTGACACACCAGGGCACGAAGCCGAAGCCCCGGGTGGTGGCCGTGGCTCTGGCAGCTCAGGGACACACGGCGGCCACCAGCCGTCCCCTGCCAGGCGGGGACACACAACCGGCAGGGTGGGCAGCAGGTGGTGGGCTGAGATAGAGAGAGATTAACATGGAAGAAAAAGCGGGGGGATAAAAGGAATACACAAAGCAAGCTATGCACAGCACAACTGCTCAGCCCGTTGTTGAGCAATGGCAGACCCCTGCCAATTCTCCCCCACTTTATTGTTCAGCACAGCACCACATGGTGTGGGACACCCCTTTGGCCAGCCCAGCCCAGCTGTCCTGGCCCTGTCCCCTCCAGCTCCTGGTGCACCCCCAGCCCCTCATCACAGGGCAGCACGAGGGGCTGAAACGCCCTGGGCTGTGTGTGAGCACTGCTCAGCAGCTAATACATCGGTGTGCTACCAGTATTATTCCTACCCTCGTTCCAAAGCATAGCACCGTGCCTGCTAGGCAGAACATCAGCTACCGCGGCCCAAACCAGGTCACACGGGAGCAGAGGGCTAACACAGCGCCCAGCAAAGGGGCAGGACGCCTTGCAGAACAGAACAAAGGCAGAAGGCAGGACCACCTGCCCACGGAGACACGCGGGGCAGCCAACACGTGCGCCAGGAGACAGCAGGTGAGCAGCTCTGCCGCCCAGCACCACCGCGAAACTCCGAGAAGGGGCGAGGGAGGTGGCGGCGCGCAGAGAACCGACGGCCGGCGGCTACCGGGGGGCAGAGGGGAGCGGGCAGGGGCCGCACGGAGCGGCTGGGATCGGCTGAGCCGCAATCCGGGGCCGAACCCCGCATCCCCTCCCCGTGTCCCCCAAGGTCAGCGCCGCCCCGCCGCAGCACGGACGGACGGATGGATGACACACACGGACGGACGGACGGACGGACGGACGGACGGACGGACGGACGCCGTCCCCCCCTCCCCCCTCACCTCGGCGGCGGCGCCCCGTGTCCGCGCGGCGGGCAGGAGGATGCGGCGGGCGAGCGGCGGCAGGAGGAGTCTGTGCGCCGCCATCTTCTGGCTGCGCGGGTCGCGGGGAGGGAGCGGCCGGCGAGCGGGGAGGAGAAGGAGAAGAGGAGGAGGAAGATGAGGAGGAGGAGGAGAGGGGGGCGGCTGGTGCTGCTGGTGCTGCTCTCCGACGGCGGTTGAGCGAGGGCCGGCCGGGAGGGGCGCTGCCGTGGGCTCAGGCGTGCCGGGGGAGGGCGAGGGGCTCGGCCCCGACGCCCACTGACGTGGCCGCGCCCGAGGCGGGGCCCGGCGCCTGAGGGAAGGGGGAAGGAGGGTCCGGCCCCGCGGCTCAGCTGCGATAAGGGGCGGCTCGGCGGTGTAAGCGGGGTGTGGGCTGGGAGCGGGGCCCCCCGCGGTGCCCGCCGGGCGGTCGGATGCTATGTTTGTGTGGAAAATGTGACTGGAATAGACGCGCGCTCGCTTAAGCAGTCACATGGCGTGGACCTCTTAGCGCTGGCACCTCTCGTTGCTGCGAGGAGGAGAATTCAAAGCATGCCTCCACCATTATTTACGCTTTCTAAAAATACCCCCAGGCGATCAGCTCATGCGCCGGCGATGCCCAGTGGAACAAAGATTCGCAGAAAAATGCAAGCAGCAGCTCAGATGCAGGAGAGGAGAAATGCCGCCGGCACATGACGGGAGGTCACGCTCCTTGCCTGTCACACCGCCGTTGTTCTCCTTGCCAGGCTTCCTCCAGCGCAGCTGCCAGCCTTGTCCTCCTCAGCTGTGGTGGTGAATACGCACAGCAGGGTAATTTACCAAAAAGGAGGCAAGTTTTTAAAGAGGGCTGTTACTGCACATCCATTTCATCTGGCTCAGAGTGGTGGTCCAGCCTTGCACACACGGGCCTCTGGCACCCACGAGCAGAGCACAGCCATGTCACCCTGATGTGCCACGCACTCTGAGTTCCCCCTACATGCTTTCAGGGACACCAGTAGTGACAGTTCCAATAACAGACAAACATTGCAGACACCAGCGAAGTGTGTGGTGGAAGTAATGTTCCTGCTGGGCTCCAGGTCACTAGCATCCTCCCCTCTCCCCAAGCCACTGGATTTAGCTAGACAGCTGGGTCTGGGGCACTTCTAGGTGGGAAAAGCTGCCATTTACAGGGGCTTGATGAACTTGCAGTAACAGTTGGGTCTGTATTTTCTCACGGCTAAACATCTGCAAGCAAGTTTTACAGAACTGTATTTCTGAACCTCAGTTCCACCTAAATTTCATATAGATATGTAAATCCTTTACATCTTTTTTTCCTTTCATGAATTTTTTTCTCTAACTGATGCAAAACTTGTTCATCTGAATGTTTGTTCTCTTCAGTTCAGTATCTTCCTTTAAACCAGCAGTGTGCAGTCACAAACTTACCAAACTGTTCACTTCTGGGTGCTTGTTAGATACTCAGCTAGCATTTATTTCACATGGGTTTTGAAATACTGGGAATTGCAAGGGGGTTCATATCCGCAGACTGGAAGAAGATGGCTAACTGCATGCTGTAGGTACAAGTAATAATACCCCCTTGGAACATCTATTATGCAAATCTGATAATCCTACCTAAATAAAATAGTTAATGAACTAGAAAATTAGGGGGTTATAACTTTTACTTATGAGGTGCTATAAATTGTATAAAACCAATTATTCAAAAAGACTGTACAAGATCCACGTGTTTTGGGGCACAAGCATCTTATTTTGGCTTAGGCAACTTCCAAACATAACTGAATGAGCAGATAAAATAATTTATTCTGGAGTAGTTTATAAAGTATGGTAGATAATCTATTTTGTCTTAATTTTTTAGATGATTTCAAGCTCTTCACACAAGGGACTGTCACCAGGTAGTCAAAGTCTCCAAAATTATCAGAGATACTTGTAGTTAGTTTGATCTTATTTTGTTCAATGAAATGAACCAAGTAGCATTCAAGTCAAACATTTTTCACATTTACATTTATAAATGAATATTGGGAGAGTGTTGAGCACCTGGTGCCAAAAACAAGCCAGTAGGTAGGTATTCTGGAGCTTAATCATCATGTATAACATTATTCCTACCACCAGCTTAATAATACTACTATCAAGTATATTGAGACAAAGTCAGCACTGCAATACAGTGAAATACTTAATATTTCCCCAAGTCCCGCAAAAGTTATCAAAGTTAGCAAATAGGCAGATATTTCTTACCTGTTTCATCCATCTATACAGGGTGGAGAACCAGAGCTCTGAAATGAACAACTCCTATACAAGTTCTGTAATGTTTGTTGTAGTTGACCTAGATTTTAGCTAGTTAAAAGGTAGCAAATTGCTTTCTTTCAGATCCATTGGAATTTCAAAAAAAACCACAGTTATTGATGCATGAAAAATCACACACATGCAGAAAGGAATGTTATTTAAATTATGCAGCATCTAGAATTCATACAGAACACCTGAACTTACCTCCAATGCATTCATAGGTCCCGATTCTGAAACAAGAGGCTGGTGTTTAAATACTTATACTTGAAATACTGGGGTATTTTTTACATTAATCATTCAAGAGCACAAGAAACTCATCTTTGGATATAGTGAAATTAATCTAAACCCTTTCATATAGAATTGAAAGTCAAAGAAAATTTAAAGAAGATAATTCTATAACATCACCATCTTCCTACAAGAAGGGAATATCACAGGGAAAAGCAAATAAAACAAGAATAAAAAGACACCTTTTGAGAATTACATGATAGAGACATAATAGCATTGGATAGTTATAAATAAATTTCATCTAAGAACATGAAAATAATTGCAAGCTCCTGTGCAAAACCATTCAAAACTTTACAATACACTCATAGCATTTACAGGAGATGTATCTACCTAGAGGAAGGCCACCTGCCTGACAAATGGTTACACTAGTTAGTAATGTGCACTTAAATATTCAACTTATTAATAAGGTTCAGATGAAAATAAATAATTACAAAGGGGAAAAAAATACTTTTTACAAAGTAAAAATGGCACTTGCAGGTTTAGTGAAAACTATGCATGATAAAAATTAGCAGGGAGTTAGCAAATGAAAGTTCATACGTAGATTAAACCAAAGGCAAAAATCAACCAGAAAACAAAAAAGCCACTTTCTAAAGGGTCATGGAAATTAAAGGAAATGAGAGAATCACAGTGCCAAGATTGTGGAAGGAAAACCTGTGGAGCTGCTGAGGAATCCTTTTGCCATCTAACTGTCAACACTTTCTCTAGAGGGGCCAAAGCTTAGTACCAAAAAGTAAATTAAAATGTGGAAGGATCCTGAAGCTACATGATAAAGAACCAACAGCTCTTTGGCAAGAGCAGTTCTTTACCCATGAATTACCTCCTGAGCAGCTTATAAAAAATCAACAAATATTTTTGTTACAATGAATAACTTAATAGAATACCAGGGCTCACCTAGGTTAGAAAAAAAATAAACAAAAAAACAACTAACTGCATAAGCAGGTCTTATGAAAAATAATTTAAAGGGGATTTTTTGTTTGTTTGTTTCATGCTATTCCAGATTCCATTATAGCACTCGTATTTTAGGCAGAATGCCCAACTTTCATATAGCCAATACTGAACGAAAGAATTTCTATATCATGTCACAGAACCACAGAATATCCTGAGTTGGAAGGGACCCACAAGTATCATCAAGTTCAACTCATGTCACACAGGATTGCCCAAAATAACGGCCCAGGTGTCTGAGAGCATTGTCCAAACACTTTCTGAATTCCAGCAGCTCAGTGCCATGACCACTGCCCTGTGGAGCCTGTCCCAGTGCCCGACGACCCTCTGGGTGCAGAACCTTTCCCTAACCCCCAGCCGCACCCTCCCCTATCCCAACTCCGTGCTGTTTCCTTGGGCCCTTCCACCAGCACTCTACAATACTATTGCAAGCTAAGATGGATGGTTATGAAGAACTACTCAGAAGCCACTGAACATTTTATACTTGGTCAAAGTTAGGGAATTGATGTTATGACAGCAAGTTATTCATTTGCTGTTGTAACTTTACCATTACAGCACTGGTAGAAATAGCCACTGAAATATTGCCAGTTAAATCAACAGTTAACATATTACTGCAATATGATAGTCTTAAAAATAAAGAACCTCAGTCCTTCTGATCACTGGAAATGCTATACCTCCATTCAACACTGGAGTACTTACAAGGTGTAAGTAGTTAAAACTGGGATCATATTTATTATATATAATATTAAAAAAAAAAAAAAAAAATGTCTATTACTGGACATGATCCTTGGCACTTCTATTCATATTTTAGTAATGCATATTTAGTAACTGTTATCAACACTGTCTTAATTAGTTAAGCATAATAACCCTTGACAGTGACTGACAGTATGTCTCCTAGTTCAGGAAAGGGGATAAATGATTTATCATTCCTTTACAGAAGGAAAGAGAGATATAAAAAAAAAAAAAAAAAAAAAAAAAAAAAAAAAAAAAGGTTAATTCAGCAGATATTTGCAGACATCCTCTGCAGAAGTGGCATACATTTGTTTATCAATATTTATGGAGGCTAGTTTAAATTCGTATTCAGTAAATGCTATTAATCTCTCTCACCTTTCCTTTTTGAGAACAAGCTTTTTGCTGCAAGAGTGCAACAGAACAAGAAAGACTTTTTTTTTTTCTTTTTCGTTTTTTTACCCTTTGGCCAAGCAGAAAGAATGGGGTTATTTTACACTCCAGTCCTAGTGTTGAGGGTTAAAGGTAAACATAGTGTAAGGGGCTACAGAAACAAATTGGAAACAGGAATCCTAAGCAGCTGACACTCTGCGTGTTAACACATGTTGTAAGCACTACTGTAACAGGCTTTTCCAGATTCTGCAACTCAACGTTACATTAATAAGCTGCATGGGTTATGCTCAAACAAACCTTATAAGCAAACAGAATGTATTTAAAACTCAGAGCCCAGGAAGACTTTATTAATCTACTAGTGATGAAATATTTTCCTTGTATTTGATACGTAATTGATAGAAAGAAGTATAAAACATTAACATGATAGGGAACTGGGGTTGTTTAACCTGGAGAAGAGAAGGCTCTGGGGAGACTTTATAGCAGCCTTCCAGTACCTAAAGGAGGCCTACAGGAAAGCTGGGGAGGGACTCTTTGCCAGGGAGTGCAGTGATAGGACAAGGGGGAGTAGTTTTAAACAGAAAAAGGGTAGATTTAGATCAGATATAAGGAAGAAATTCTTTCCTAAGAGGGTGGTGAGGCACTGGGACAGGCTGCCCAGAGAAGCTGTGGATGTCCTATCTCTGGAGGTGTTCAAGGCCATGCTGGATGGGGCTTTGGGCAACCTGGGCTGACTGGAGGTGTCCCTGCCCATGGCAGGGGGTTTGAACTGGATGATCTTTAAGGTCCCTTCCAACCCAAACCCTTCTGTGATTCTAACACAGAACCACATTTGCAGAAATTGTATGCAGTAAACAAATCACCCACGCCATAATTCAATGCAGCTAGTCTGCACCATGAGACTACAGGACAGCCAGTGGAGCTGGAAATGAAGAAAAGCAATGTGCCTAGACTGCAAATTTCAAAGAGGAAACCAGAGTTACAGGTGAAACTTGGACTTTGCCATCCATTTCATGGGTGTGGTGTTTAAGTGTCAAGCACCAGTTCTTGGCTACAGGAGTCTGGCATGCAAATCCACAGACACAGTCCAAGCCCTTGTAATTATTTCATCATCCAGTCTCTAGGGAGCCAGCTCCCTGCATGCTCTGACAAAACCAGGTGCCAATTCATTCTCATATTCATTGATTTGCCTAATTCGGCTGCTGGAGAAACAACTCTCTGCAGTACAGACCTTCCCTGTGCAGTGGGCCAGTCCATCAATAGCTTGGTCAATATTCTCAACTGGAAGCATGATCTGAACATGCAAAAGGAAAAGGTCATTTCTTGTTAGCTTTCATTTCTCAGCCTCAATCAAATGAACAGAATAATTAGGAAGGCAACTAATCTTACACATGGGATAGATGGCAAAATCTGAAAATACTGTTGTTATATGTTCTTTATAAGGTGATTTAAAAAGAAGCCCTACCATTCACTCATCCAACTTTTTAAAAGGCCCTTTAGAATTGTTTAGTCATAAAATTTGGAGATTTCCTTCAGCACTCCCCTGTTTTTGGCAAAATGTAACAGGCTATTTTTAAATCTGGTTCTACAAATACACACACAAAGGGAGCTAGATGCCTGTTAAGCCTAAACAGCAGGTAAGTTCCGTGCATTTGCAAGCACACAGCTATTTGTTGAGAAGCTCTCAGGCCTCTTGCTCTCAATTTCACCAGCTCCAAACAGCTCTTCAAAGGTCCAGACATTTTTATTTTATTTTATTTTTTTCCAAATGCCAGCCTGAAGCCATACTACAACAGTTCACAGAGACTACATTACTCTGCTTTCGGGGGTTTGTACAGTTTTTCATTCGAGACTGACATCAGTGCTACAGAACATCCCCATTTAAAACCTGGAACGGATTGAGGACAGTGGAGACACCCTGTGGCATCCCGCTGAACTCTCCGACAGGCAGAGTGAACAGTCTGACGTTTATCTTCCTCCAGCAATAATGGCTGTCCTCATGTAAAACTATACGGCCTCAACTAGGTGCTACGTATGTACCAAGCTTGGCACAGTGGTCTTTAAGTAACCAAGGTAACTAGATATAGTGCATTTAAAATAACTGCTATGGGGATGGCAAAAACTGTCTCAGATTCTCATATTAACAGGACTTTAGGATGTATAATTCACATGATTGTCAATTGTTCATCCAATAAATAAGTATAGCGCTTTTTCTTTGTAATGTATTTAAAGTGTTTATAACTTTAAGCCAGCACTGCCAGAATTTCATTCATTTGCAAGCTATCCACAACAGGAATCAGAAAACCTATTATGGGATAGCAATCTTATATTTCATATCTACCACACAGAATAAAACCTTGATCATTATTATCATGGCTCGCCACTCCAACAGCTGTGTGCCATAACAGAAGAGCTACCTATGACAAGAACTGGTCTTCAAAACCAGTATGCTTGCATTTATTTCCTTATGGGTTTGAAATATTTGGCATTTGGTTGAACATAGGTTCAAGAGGTCGTACCAGCAGTCACACTTCCAGGTAAAAGACTTCCAGCACACCAGCCAGAGCTGTGGATTGACACTTCACATCCTATTCCACACCCAATGCACTAGAAACATTGTCTTACACTAGCAAGGAAGGTGCATGTGTGAATACTCAGTGTAGCCCAGAAAAATGGATGGGGAGGCTTTGAACACAGATGCGCTTCCCAGTCATGTTCATCACACACAACTGTGTGACCACAAGCTACAAAGCAGCATTAAAAGAGTGGAGAGAAAGCAGAGAAGCTGTTTAAACTAGCACTCTTCCAAAAGAAACACTTGCCAAAATAAGGCATGACACCTCTTCCTTGTTTAAAAGTTTATCAAGTGCATGTTCCTTCTTCCCCATCCCATTTCAGAATTCCTCCCCTCCAGCAGCCCCAGAAGAACCAGAAAAGCTTTAACACTAAACACTACAATGATTATCATAAAATCCCAATTAGTAGATTTAATTTCACTATGATCCAAAGTAATTAATGGTATAAAGCCTCTTACGGTGGCACAAAACTTTACTACAAGACTGATGCAGGTTCTCCAAGGGTAAGTTACACATAACAGTCTCAAAAGGAAGCTACAGGCTCTGTCTGGGGGGAAATCATCAAAATTGCCAGTTATGCTGCTCACAGCCACACAGAAAAGCTTGATACTCAGTCTATAGAATTATATAAAATAATAATAGTAATAATAATAATAATAATAATAATAATAAATTTAAAAGGCAATATTTAGTTGGATAAGCAAGCCAACCTCACACACCAAACCATTACGTGACTCTTAGATTAATACAATGAAGTGGTGGGAACATGCAAGTAGGGACATGAGTCTGGTCACTTGTTTCTTTTTGACCAAATAGCCTTATTTCTGTGTTAGCTAAAGGTCAACTGTGAAATAATAGCCTGAACTACAAACACAGTAATCTGTAACAGTTGGAGGCTGGGGTGAGGTTTACTCTAAGCAAGTTCTCCCAGCCTGACACCTACAGGAACACATAAATTAGATATGCCAGGCAGAATAATGAAGCTGTCCACAGTACACACAGCTCTTTGATCATTAACCATATAATAGAAAAGCTGTTTAAAAAGCTACTTAAATTCTGCCTTCATCTGCAAGAAACCATCCCTATTTGTTAGGCTCTAACCTTCCCCCTTTCCAGGGAGATCATTCAAGAAGAGCAGTTCCAACTTCAAAGTTCAGCACATGCCACTTCCTAACAACTAATAATCAAACTGCTAAATCATCTTATATTTTCTGAGCCTACTTAAAGTTAAATGCAGGTCAGGTACCATGTTATCCCACACAGGTGACCACATCATAAGAAAGCAGGTGTTTTTTATTTTGCCAGGGCACCACCCAAAATATGAACAGCCTGGAAGCAGGTAGAACAAAGAACAGTCATGCAAGGTTAGACAAGAAAAATATGACACACCTATGGAGGCTATAAATAGTTGGCACTCACGTGCGTCTTCAGAATTAATTATTTCACATCCAATGATCAAAGTACAATTCTACTACAGATCACGCCTACGACCAGTTTCACATTTGGCATCATCAATATGAATATCAAATGCTCTATCTTGAACACATTACAAGACTGAATATAAAGCCTTATTTTAAGAGGGCTGACTAAATTTGATAGTTCTTTAATCAATTACATGACATTATCCACTATAACATTGAACTCTGGAAATCATTTTTATAGAGCTTAATTCCACAGGAGTATGGAGGAAATCTTTGGTAACTATTTTCCATTCTTTTAGGACCATTCTGATTAAATTCCATTTAATTTGTTCTCACCTTCCCTGGTACTTCTAACATCATTCTATAAAACAAAGCCAGAGCACGCACCTCCCTTTGTGAATCAGAGAGACATTTGAAAAGTGGTACCATAATATTGACCAGCTTTCTTACAGATATTGTTAGACAAACAAACTCATCAAGCTCATGTGTTATAAATATGCTTATATAAATAAACCAAGACTGACCTCAAGTAGTATATTTTGAGCAAACTTGTATTATTCAGCCCCATAGCAGGTAAGTGTGATTAAACATCATTAATACATATAAGTAAGAAGAGCAAGTATGTTGGATTAGTTTTTATAGAATGCCTCTTAGTTACTAGAAGCAAAATTTACTAGAAGAGCATCCTTTATAAGACAGATAAATCAGTCTAATATCCACCTCACACATAAATTTTGAATTTTCACTAACAACCAGTAAAATGGTATTGGTCCCTAATTTGGGATGTTATGTTATTTTGGGATGTATGTTAAAAAGTTTGTAACCTTGCAACTGAAATTAAAAAACAAAACTAAACAACAACAACAACAAATAGGTGAATCACTTCTCATTTCCTTGCTCATGAAAATTTGCTATTCCTACCTAACATTTTACAAATATACACCAAGCTTCAGTAATTTACCTGACAAAATAAAAGCATAAATTTATCCTTGAAATCATGGTAATTTACTGTCATTCTAAGATACTTACCAAATACTGTATTATAAACCTTTCTAGATTCTACAGGACTTGAAGCATGCTGCTACAAAATGAAATCAGCCAAGCACATATTAATATCCGTGCTGTGTTTGGTCCCCATTTCAAACCAAACGTTGACCACAGACTTTAAAACTGCTAGGAATTCCTGGATAAGGAGTAGTGTCTGGCAGCTTTCAAGTCTTGTTTGATCGGGTCCAATCCAGCCTGTGCAACTTTATTATTATTATTTAAAATTTTGTAAATTGTTTTCATTCCCTCACACTTTTTTCTTTCTCCTTCACATGAAGAGTCGGTATATAACCAAAGCAAACCATAAGTAATCCAATGCTGTCTTCATCCCCAGGTTTAGTAACCTTAGGTCAGGGAACAAATTTAGTGAAAGGAAAGCCTCTTTCTTCCAATGTTCTTTCTAGAGATCAGAACAGCACATAACCAAAATATACAGTTCACTTAATCCAAAAAGTTAATCTCAGGATATTTTCTCCAATAATTAGCATGGTTTCTTTATCACTCCACTTATGTAACATAGTTCAAGAAAATTTGCACTGTCTGCAAATCTGCAAAGTTCTTGAGACTGCTGGTGATGATAAAAGTATACCATTCATTGCTGCACAAAGCTGTTTTCCCTAGACAAGGCTTTATTATTTTTATTTATTTATTTATTTATTTTTTAATTAAAGCTAACATTTTCCTGCCTCCATGGTTTTCCAGTTACTCTCTTTAAATTCTAGTTTGGGTAACACTAAACATACACAGGAAAAATGCACTTGTGTCTAAATATTGTTTCCTTAACCTCCAGAAACAAGAAGGTCACTAAAGCAAAGTATGTTATGTATATTCAAGACATTAGTTGTTCTAATGTGTTTGAAATTTTGAGGTATTCAGAGATTTCAGGCAAGCCCAGTTTCCCAGCTAAGTTTATCATGATAGTTAGGAGTGCTGATAGACATGGGACAAAAATAATTCCTTACTGGTAACTAGGTTACAGACAGTCTGTTTCTCTAACAGCATGCACATTTACACACAAGTCTCACAAGGAGTGAAAAGTATGTGGTTTGGAAGGAAAGCAGCAGTAGAATCTGTTGTAGCTAATAATAATAACATATGACACACTGAATTTAAAGAGACCCTTGTGTATATTTTGGAGCTACAGATTTGCAGAACAAAAATCATAGCTATATTCATTACTTATGTAATTCTACAGATACTGCACAAAACCAATGTTTAAACACATGCTTCATGCATGTACATTTACACAGTGTATATGTATTTGTGCATACACAAACATTTACATATAAAACCCACATGACAGGACAGTTGTGGCAATGCCATTTGCTTGGCTCTGAAGAATGAAGCAGTAACAGCTCTCCCTCTTCTGTCAACCTGAACTGTTCACACACTGTGATGCTTCTCTATTTACCTGTTGTGCTTCCATCAATTTTAGAGCAGAACCTGTTTTTAAATAGCCAACACCTCCTGTGCTCCCTGATTAGTAACAGTAGCTTTAAAAATGGAGACACTAAGCAGCAAATTATTACAAACCCCATCTAAATATCTTTAACTGAGACTGTTTTACCATACTGCAACAATTCCCTAAAGTAGTTCTATAGAGCAAAATGTTTTTTTGCTTCAGTAAAATTTATGTTAAGAGCCATATTAGAAGAGTGTTCTTAAACATGGAAAATTTTCCACGAAAAAAAAAATTCCAGAAAATATGGGGTGCAACTTTCTTTGTGGGAAGCTTGGAGAAACTGGATTTTAAGATTTCTGTGCCCTGAAAAGAATAGGGAGAGGTAGCAAAATCCAAACCAGGACATTTTCTTCCAAACACTTGTCAGGGCTTTTATCCCAAGAGGTTCTAAGCAAAAACAAAACGTCAGGCATATTGAGATCATTGCTCTCTCAAATAATCAGACACGTTCTTTTATCTGTCTTTTGAACAAAGAGCTCTGCAGGGTGTGAGGCGAAGATTAGCACAGTAGCTCTAGAAGTTGCAACATACATTTTAGGAGTCTAGTGCCAGAGGGGATGCAGCCTGGAGAAGAGTCGGGTGCTGAAGCTGCTCAGAGGCCACCCCGGCCAGGAGCAAGGCAGAGCCCAAGCAGAGGTTAGTACTCGCTTAAAGTAGCATGGCAGCACCATCCCAAACTGGCACTGCCCAGCCCTCTCTTCCCAGCTCCACGGGTGTTTGCCCAGAACTCCTGACACCCTCTTTGTTTGCAAGCCTCCTCCCGACAGGGTCCAGAACAACAGAAATGCTTGAAAGACATTATAGCTTCCGCTCACAGACTGAACCAATATTTCATGGCAAAATCAGGCTGGGAGAAAAATAAATAGATGATAACATTAGAAAACTTTCAGGTCCTCTTTTCCTCTGAAGTGCGTGTCTCCAGTGTTTATTTTTCTTCTTTTTCTTCTCATTTCCAGCAACTTTCTACCTCGCCATCTTGGTATTAACAGAAACACATCTCTTCCAGCTAAACAACTGATGAGAAAGGTCAAATCCAGATTGCCTGGCATATGTAAAGAAACAATGTGTAACTGTTTCTAGACAAGTCACTGCATATACATTTAGCTTTCTTTCAGAACAGATACAGCTAAAATAAGATACAGCTAAAATAAGCAGCAGCGCCAGAGCCTGGTCAGAAGGAAGATACCACTTCCTTTATCGAACAAGTCGACACAGCCATTACAGGTTTGTTTGTTTGTTTCTCCACAAGGCACATCTTGAACAACTAGCTGACATCTCCTCCACTATTAAGGGCTCACCCACCCATTAAGTTCTTTCTTTCTTTGTAAAGAAAGCTGCTAAGAAAGCAATACAAATCATAACTGGATGTTGAAACACAGAACTGAAAGCAGGACCACGCAAGCAGAGGATCTGGAGCAGCAGAAGGGAACTCAATGACACGCAGCCATTCTTCAGTCCCCAGACTGCCAACGTGGCAAGTGTTGCATTTCATTTTAGACATGAAGCGCTACCTCCTTGACTCTCAGGCATGACACAATTATTTACGTTAATACTTTCACTATTAAGGCAACTATTCTTTAGATGAAGAATTGTGCTTGGATGTGGACTATGCAGGAGTAAATAACAGTACACGGAAAAAATATTAAAAGATTTCTCCTAAAAAACAAACAAACAAAAATTCTTGGAAGCAGGTGTATTTGGCTTTTTGGTTTTACTTTTTCATTGTATTTGATCTGTCTGCCTTACATAAGGCACAACACAGGCAACAGCAAAACCACCGGTGTCTGTCTGTAGGCAGCTTTCCACCAGCCGTTCACAAGCACAGTAAATTGCAGGCAGTTTTTTAGTGGGAAATAAGCACTAACAGAGTAAGTAACTTGGGAAGAGATTGCAAGCTACAAGGGGAAAATGTCTTTAGTCACTCTTAAAGTGTTTAAACTAAGAAAATCCAGCAGCGCGTGAGCGCAGTGCTCACATGGGCACTGATGCATTAGTTTTTCCAGAAAGAGGAACAGTTAAGAGCTAGAGAAACAACGTACTGAGATAAAACATTGCTGTGTTTATTGGATATAACAAGCAACAGACCATTTATAGTGGTGAAGCAGCAAGCAGAAATAACACTTTTTTTTCTCTTCACAGCACGACAGCTGCCCATCTCCGGAGGTCAGGAGGAGAGCTGCTGTAAGCTGACGGCAAACTGAAACCGTAAAAAAATAAATAAAATAAAATAAAAAAAAAGCTCAACCTTAACGTCACCAACCGTCACTAACGGCTCCGGCCCCCTTAGGGGAAGCACGGCCCCGCCGCTACTGCGCACGCGCAGCAGCCGCGCGCCCCCGCGGAGCTGGCAGCGGGGCGGCCTCGCCCCGACATGGCCGCTGTGCGTCACGTGGTGCCGGGCGCGGGCACGCCCGCGGAAATGGCGGCGGAGGCGGGGGCGGCGGCGGGTGGGATGATGGCGGCTGAGGGGCTCGGCGGCTCGGGGCTGGTGCCGGAGCTGCGGCGGAGCCTGGCGGCGCTGGGCCGGCGTCTGGAGGCGTCGAGAGGAGCGGGCGGCGATGGTGAGGGAGGGAGGCAGGGAGCGGGGCGGCGGCGGGGTGTGTGGGGGGCGCTGGTGGTGTCCCTGTGGGAGGGGGCTCGCCCCCGCGGCCTGCCTGACGAGGAGGCCGGCACCCTTGGGTGCCCTCGGTCCGGTCGGGACTTGGGGCATGGGGCGGTTTTAGTGCCTTGTTCTGCTGCAGTTAGATGTATCACAAAGGTGGTAGAACACAATGAAAAGGGGGAGGAAGCAGGGCTCTGGGTGGGTGCTAAGGGGACGTTGTGTTCTTCCCTCAGATACCTTCCTCGTAAAGGGCTCTGCTGCTCTGGAGAAACTGCAGGGACTCTGTAACGAAGGGAGCGAGAAAGCACACCCATCCAGGCTTTTGCAGCTTTATACACAGGTAGTGCGTTCAAAGCATTGAGAGCTCCTATTTAAAAACATCCACTGTGTATAGGAGAGGATATGATATATTTGGTGTATGAAAGAGGGTGTAACAGAGAGGGATTTTAGTTACTGCTGTGGTAACTACAGAATATCCATGAAGTACTGGGCTTCTTTTGTCTGGAGTAGAAGATAAGTTAGAGTTGGTAGTAATTGTACAGATATTGTGAAGACAGAAAGTGTTACAAGTTTAAGACCACCATCAACAGCCTTACAATACTTTTAGCTTGCTACTTTTGTAAATTAAGTGCTAAAATATAAAAAATAATATTTTATAAAAGCAAGTGTATATGTTACCACACACTACCATCTGATTAGTCTGTAGATGGTATTCTTGCATTTTATATCTTTGTGTTTCCATAGGCTGTTTTAGACATCACATATTTTGAGGAAAGCCAGCTTGTGGATGAAGATTTTCCAGAAGAAATTTCCTTGCAAAAAGTTAAAGAACTTACTAGCATTCTGTCAGAACCAGAAGATCTAGTGAGGGAATGCAGCATAAATGAAGATGTGAGTACGAGTGTTACTCAGTGAGAGAATCATATATTTCATTACTTAAAAATCAAAATTCTGAAATAGGATAGGATAGCAGTATTTGCATTTTTAATGGGCAAAGTTTAAGATCTTTGGAAAAAAAATAATGTCTCAGTTGTATTTAAGTAGCAATCCCTCAAAATAACTTTTCAAAGAACATGTTGCATGCTTATTTTTTTCTCATGTTTTATGATTACAGAAGCTTTTGGCAATACCAATCTCAACTATGAGGTTTGTGTCTGCGACCTCTGCTGTTAAGTACAGCCTCTAAAGCTGGAGCCTCAATATTACACTGTGTCTATATGAGTAGTTTAGATGGTTTACTTTTTGCTTAGCACAGTTTGTTGGATTTTATTTCAGCCTATTAACATCCTTGGTACAGAGTTGGTAGAATGTCTTTACTGGAGAAAAGGAGCCCTGCTTTACATGTATTGTCACACAGCAAAAGAAAGGAGTGACTGGCTACGAGAAAACATTGCCATATTTAAAAAGGTAAAGGAGAATTTATAAAGTGCTATGAGTATGCGAATGCCCATAAATACAGTTTTAAAGTGTGACTTTTTTTCTTTAAAAAAATATTTATTTTAAAATCAGATTTGGGGGAATTCATGCCTGGAAATATTTCTGGCTATGATAAAATTAATTAGAATTTATCTAAACTTTTTTTCCTCCTTTTGTAACTGCATTCAGTGTCTTCATGACGGAGTTCGTTACTTGATGAAGATGCTTAGCTTTAGATGTCCTCTTTGTCTAAATGAAGATGTCTTACTTCAGGATAAAGACACAGCTAGATTACTCAGTGAAGGTAAACAAAAAAAGCACAATCCCTGCCCACAATAACTACTCCACTTTCTGAAATGCTTTATTGTGTGTTTTTGTCATTTGACTTCATTTGTATTCAAAGCTATCACTTTTTACAACAAATCAAAAACTAACAGACATAAGCGAGCATGCTTTCCTGATTCCCTCCTCATCCCCCATAATTTCTTCTGATTTATGGATTTTAGGAGGTGGTAACGTTCATTTCCTCTGTATTTTTGAGTGCACTGAAGGAGAAAGAACTGAGATTTTATACACTGTGTGCACAGTGTACGTGGTTTATAACCATACGGTTGTCAGTTGACAAATGTTGAAAGCACAAACATGAGTACAGAGGGCACAAAATGTTTCCATGTTGATCTCCCTGTTTAGATCTAGAAGAAAACAGGTATGATGAATTGTTGACTTCACCCAGGTAGAAGGTCTAAGCAAAGATGGTTAAGAGTTGGGAAACTTTCTCTCTCATCCACTGTAGCTTTATGTAAGTTGCATGACTATAGTGCAATTACATGAGCATCTGAGAGTACATCAGTGTGATGCTGGTGTGGTGATGGAGCAGGAGAGGATTTCCACAGTAAAACAGCTGGTGATGAGGATGGGATGTTCACGTTGTACCTGCCCAAAACTACCTCTACTTTGGTCCTATGCAACAAATGGTCAAGGGGGCAGCAAAGCACCTAGTTTAATTTCATCCAAAAGTGGGATTGCACTACTTTAGCTCCACATTGAGTGAACAAATTCAGTAACTGATTTGGTACATGCATCCGGTAGGATTTCTTTGCTTTTAATGACCATGGACTCTTAACATGGCTTTCTATTCAAATACGAAAGCTGCTGCTGGTTAACCTGAGTTAAGATGATGTTCAAATAGCTATCTTCTAGTAGGCTTAAATTGTGGGAGGCACAGGGGTATTCTAATGTGGTCAGTTCTAGTACGTGGTCATACCCACACTTAATGGATTCTACAGAAATACTGAAGCTAAGATAAATAGGCAAACATGTTTTATATTATCTATCCATATTAGATTTTTATATTATTTACATATTTATTTATACATATTTATATGCCAGTCTTAAAGATTTTAATATTATGGAAGGACAAAGCGGGTGGAGCAATGAGCAAGGCCCTGGTCCAGGTTCCCTTGTGGGCATCATCAGTCATACAATAGCAGAAAATTTTTTGCTGATGTACCTCTTTAGCAGGCTTATGTTGCCTGTGCTTTTTTTTTCTCTGTTTCTAAGAAAAGGTGGTAGCTAACGAGCTGTGTGCTTGTTCATAACAGAAGAATAACGTGCTTGATCTGAATTACTTCTGCAGGTATATTTAGTGACACTCACTTGCTGGCGATGATGTACAGCGGAGAAATGTGCTACTGGGGACTGAAACTCTGTGGAGAAGGGGCGCAGGAAAGCCTTGATACGACAGACCTGGCGCCTAACAGTGACCCGGGCTGCAGATCGCACAGCGCACCCCTGGATTTCCGAGAACTGGGCAAAAGCATGCTGGCGAAGTACGTGTCTGTATGCGAGGGACCTTTGCACGGCCAGGGCTGGAGCACCAGCAGCGCCAAACAAATGCTGTGTTACCTCAGCACCAAATAAACGCGCCCCGCTTCGCAAGGAGCTCGCCGTGCCGTCAGCCTCCCCTCCCCGGCAGCCGCGGCGTGGCAGGGCTCCGCCTGCGTGGCCGGCTCCGCGGTGTCAGGAAGCGGCGGCGCCGCCGCTGCGGCCGCCCCCCGGCCCCCCAGCGCCCGCCCCGCCG
>CM021763.1:15554956-15592938 GCA_011075105.1 Heteronetta atricapilla
CCGCCGCCTCCTCCTCGCCCGAGGCCGCGGCGGTGCCGTGCGGGGCGGGATGGCGGCGGGCGGCGGGCCGGCGGAGCGGGGCGGGCTGGAGGCCGCCGTGCGCGGCCGCCTGCGGGGCCTGAAGGAGCGCTGGGCGCGGGGGCTGAGGGAGCGGGCCGAGGCCGCCTCGCAGCCGGGCCCGGCGGGCGGGGAAGGGGAGGCTGAGGAAGCGAGCGCCCTGCAGGCGCTGCCGGTGAGCTGGGATCCGCTGTCCTCCCCTCCTCCTCCCCGCTGCCCTCGGGGCTGCCGAGCGCCCCTGGGGGTTCGTTCAGCCGCCGGTCTCGGTGTTTTCAGATCGACGTGCAGCTGAACATCATGTCCTTCCTCTCGCCACAAGACCTGTGCCACCTGGGCTGCACGAGCTGCTACTGGAGGGCGGCCGTGCAGGACCCGCTGCTCTGGAGGTACTTTCTGCTGCGGGATCTCCCCTTCTGGACCTCCGTTGACTGGAAGTCTCTCCCGGATGTGGAAATTTTTAATAAAGCCTTCTCAGAAGTCAGCGATAACACTCTGTATGACTACATGGCAATGTAAGTGTCTCAGCGTTCTCTTGCACAATTTACGGCCCACATGCAGGGTTTATATTTACAGCAGTAAACTGTAAGCCAGTGCTCAAGTTTTGATGGGTTCTCAAACCCCTCCCTTATTTTGGAAATTTAATTTCCTGCTCTGTGACGATGTGGTCTGGTATTTCTCCTTGGAATTCAACAGGAATGTGAGATGTTACCAAAAAAAATAAATAATAAAATAAAGCTTTTTGTAAACTCTCTGCCACTTTTTGTAAACTGTGCCACCAAAAATCTTGTACTGGAGAAGCTGTGCTCACCACTGATCCTGATGAAAATGCTCTTCGCTCTCAGCACAATGAAAAATAATTTTTTGTTTTGATAAAAGTACTAAACAGTGTTTAAAATACAGCAAGTGGAATGATTCTTAGTTTTGTTTTATATCTTATCTGGAAGACCTAGAAAAAAATAAAATGTTGTTTTTGAATGTGTGTGGAATAAGAACTAATACTGTTTTAGCTCTGATGGTTAGTGGCCATAAAGGCAGCACCTGTAATTTCAACTGGTATAGCTGAAAAGCACAGCAACACTCATAATATGTTTGGATGATTGAAAATTCCTCTAAGAGAAGCAGATTATTCTGCAGTTTCTTTTTTTTTTAAAAAAAAAAATCATTGAATGCCTTTAATTAATTTGCAGTAAAAGTTACTGATTTTTAGTTACATTTTCCAAAAATGATTTCCTGAAACTTGCTTCACAAAAAATGCACTGACCCCTGTGGTCTTTGTGCCCTTCATCCCCATTTTACAGCTGGGAAAGAGGTGCTCTGAATATGAAGTGCAAAATATAATTGATTTTGAGCACTGGATTTAAATGTCTTCAGGTCCAAATACTTCAGAGCATCCCATATTTGAAATGACCTGTCACTGATTTTCATTGTGTCTGTGAACACTTAATGTGGTTGCTGATCTTAAGTGAAGTGTAGAGAAGCACACATTTAATGTTTTCTTGAAGTGATTTGTCCAGTATCACAGTGCAGTGTCCAACGAAGCAAATGAATCCACTTCTCCAGGAAGTCTGTCTCTTCCGTCACTGTTACATCTTTCCTTGTGATTACTGAAGTCATTTCATGCCTTCCAGCTTCTCCATCAAGTGAAGAGCATAAGGCTGCAGACAACAGCTTGTCTCCTTTCATATCATGTGTTCTCTGTTCCTAAATGGGAAATGGTCCTTTCCAGGTGGAGTGGATGGTTATTAAACACAGAGGCAGTTTAATGGAAGTTGGAAGTGCACTCAGCATGAAAAGTGTGGGACCTGAGTAAATGTTGATTAATACCTGTTCTGTATTTTGCATTTAATTTCTAGTTTGTGTCTATTTTACAGATACAAAAAAAGCTGTCCTCAGAGTAGAAGAAGCTGGAAATCAAGCCGCCCCCGGTACGGGGCTGTGACTTCCTTTTTGCAGTCACTGGTCACTCAGGCAGAACCTCGCTTTGCGATGTTTGGGCCGGGTTTGGAAGAGCTGGATAACTCTTTAGTGCGAAAGATGATGACATGCCCAGAAATTCTGCTAGTAGCTGGCCTACCTCAAAGACGAATTCATGGTAATGATGGTGTTGTTATTGTTTTTATTGTTTTGTTTTTAATTTTCATTTAAATCTTAAATCTTTAAACAGAAAAACACTGGGGAGAAATGGAAAACAAAAATGATGCTTTTTTAATACTCCCCTTGAAAATCAGTAGCATGATGGTAAAAAAAAAAAATTACTCTATTTATTCAAAAGGATAAATGCAATAAACATTGTGATCAAGTTGCAGCTGCAGTAAATTTAGTGATTTAATTTATCCAGTACCATATCAAGATTTTGCTCTTTGTACTTCTGTTTTAAATCCTAAATTCCACTTGAATCCAAACCAGACAACAATGTATATTAATATATCCTTTATTTAAGCACAGCACAATTGGTGTTTGGTTACATTATATTTACAGGAAGTGTGAAAATAGAACTTCTTATAATTATCTTTTTTTCTATTTTTTATCCTTTTCAATGCAGCTTGTTGTAAGTAATACAGAACATTTTCTGTGCTGGTTTAGGCTAATAGAGGCAAATCTAACTCCCTTCTGACCTAGGTTTCTAGGGTCTAATCTAAATATAAAAAACATGGAAATATCTCCTTATTTTAATTCAATGCTATTTATTTTAATTAATTGTGTGACTAATTTAGAATATGGATAAAATTGTATAAAATTGTATAAATTTTATAAAGTGTATAAAATTTTATAAATTGTGTAAACTGTATAAAATTTGAGCATGAAATAATGTATATGCTACCCTTAACAGCAACACATAAGTTTGGATATATCCATTGTACAGCACCACTGGAATTTTCAGCCTATCACTTAGTCATATTCAATAACTAAGTATTTATAATCTCTTATGCTCATTTTTTTTCCCGTAGGAATTGGATCAGGAGTCAGTTTTCAGTTTAATAACAATCAAAAATTCAATATTCTGACATTGTATTCAACCACCAGGTGAGATTTGTTCTGCACAAAAAAGGACAGTTTCTCTGTTCCTTCATGCTTTTCCTTACAGTTCTGTGATGTGGTTTTTATGCCTATGTTCATATGTATGGATATTCCTTATAAACCAAAGCTTCAATAAATACACCTTCAGTCTTTGCCTTCCTTTTCTTCAACCTGTGAATTTTCACGTGGAAGTAATAACCTTATTTTTCAAACCTTATACGTAACAGATGTATATGGCAAAGACATAGCAGGTGCGCTTGTCTATCTTGATAACCTGATTAATTCCCATTTGAAACACTGTATAAAATCCTGGAGTGTATTTTCATATGTTCTTGCAAATTGCTAGCTATCTATATACATACACTAGAAAAAAATGTGTGAGGAATGTAGCTTTTGCTGGCTTAAGCTATTTTGCTGCCCCTTTGCTATGCTGCTTAGATCCTGTTTTTGCATTTTCTACTTAATTAATCTGACTACTGAAATATTTTAATACCTTGCAGTGTGGAAAGAAAGAGAGCAAGGGAAGAGCAAGCTGCTGTTGTGAATAAGATGTTCTACCAAGAAAACAGTGTAGTAGGAAATCAGCAAGCTGTGCACTACAATGTAATAGCTCAAGTTAAAAAGGTGTGCGAAGTAGTTGATGGATTCATTTATGTTGCCAATGCAGAAGCTCATAAAAGTAAGGTTTATCTCTTTATTCATATTTTATGGAAGGTTGGCATGTCTCAAAATATCTGTTTAGTATATAGAATACATCAGCATTCATGTTCTAATTATTTCAAAATCAACCTCGTTAGTGCCTTATGTTGTACCCAGTCCAAGAGGTGACCTGTCTAAGTAGTCTGTTAGCTCCCTGTGAGGTGTTACAGCCCCTTCTTTCAGTTATGGTTGGTATTTATATGTCTGCTCTCCAGGCTAGCTCTGGGAAGCAATTTGGATTTCAGAAAAGCAAAACTAAACCAAACCAACCAAAAAATCCTTGGGGGTGAATAGGAGAAGCAGCCTGGAATGGTGGTAGTGGTACAATGGCCTGGAAAGAGAGCTTCCACCAGGAAGAGTGCAGAAAAAGTTGCAATAAGCTCAGATCAGGACAGTCCTATAATAGGAATAATCCAAACAACTATCATGTAAATTATCTTTACATTCATCAGTTTTGAATGGATGGAAAGGTCGAGCTCAGCAAGGAATCGGGTAAAAATGTGAGGGTATATACTAAGAGGAAAAATACAGTTGGTAGGGGAGGGCTGCTGACTATCCAGTGTGTCAGTATTTTTTAGTGGTTTGTTGCAACCTTAGACTTAGAGGTACCTGGAAAATGCTCTGACATTAAGGACTGGGATAAGCCATCTGTGGAAACCTATGGAGATCTTTGAATAACAGCTAAGTGTGACATGAAGACAGCTATCTGGCCTTGAGTTAAGCAGAACGAGATAATACCCCTTCTAGCCCTGTGTTGCCTCACCTCTGAGATATTCAATATTTGAAAAATATTTAAGACCAAAAAAAAAGTTCTCCTTGGGATTTGCATATATATATAATACGTAATTATTAAAAATTGTTTCCTAGAACATGATCGTCAGGAGGAACTGGCTCATATTTTGGCAATGATTGATCCAACCCTTGGACCTCCGAACAGACCTCTGCTAGTTCTGTCTTGCATCTCTCAAGATGATGTGAAAAGAATTCCTTGTGTTTATGTGGCACATCAGTTGCAACTAAATCTGCTAAATCAGCCCTGGATGGTACTTGCTTTTTAATCTTTATTTTCCATTTCTGTGTGTGTTAAATGTAATTTAAGTAATTTGTAGTTCCTGAACTGTAACTACCTAAGCAAGCTTTCAACACTAGTATTATATGGGAACGCGACTTAAATAAATAATTTAGTTTCTCTGGTCCTGTAAGTGGTAAGTGGCCTGCCTAGGTGCACATAAGAAACTTCAGCTACAGCCAGAAGGTAAGGAAGGGTCTTGAAGGGGGTTGCCCTCCTCTGGTTGCATTCAAGGACCTCAACATCCAGTTTATGTTGTGGAGACCACAACTGCAACCAATATTCAAGGTGAGGTTGCGCCAACGCTAAATATAGCAGGAGAATCACCTCTTGACCAGCTGATCAAATCCTATTTTGAGATAATTCCTTTGTTTTCATTAAAGAAAATGTTAACAAGCTTTAAAAGGGTACCATTTCTAATAGTTGCTTTATAATACATTACTAAGTCTGAGAAGTAGTAATACGCCTTGAATTCTAAAGTTGGTGACAATTTTCCTCTAAGAGTTATGAGAAGAATTTGCAAGTAGCTTCTCATCTGTAAAATAAAGAAAATTTTCTAGAATAGCCAATGGAGTGATTAAGATAAAATTCACCTGGATATCAATGCAAGGTTTTTTTTAGTGGGTCTCATAATTCATTCTGTTAAACCACAGTGTTTTGGTTTTGTACCATGCTCTCAGGAACCCTCTTTAAGGGATTTGGAAGCCAGTGGTGAACATTTAGATTTGAGGAGTATTTCTGACTTCAAAGATAGACATGCAGTGCTACTAAAATACTGTTACTTTGCATGTTATCTGTAATACATTAGCTTTTTATTTTTTATTTTTACAGGTGCAAGATACTGTAGCTGCAACTTTAACTGGATTGCTAAGTGGAATTGAATGGCTCTTAGAAGAAGCAGATTGTAAAAATACGCAATAATTGAACTTGCTTTCCTTTACTGTATAGAGACTTTGGTGTTGGGCAGTTAGGTGAATTGAGAATCTTGTCCTGACACAGAAGCATCAGAAAGGAGATTTAAAAGACAAACCTGCTTACATTTCACTGCACATAAATAATTAACATATGTTTGTTTTCTTTCTTTTAAAATGAGGCCTTTAAGGTGCAATCTCTTCTCAGTATATCTGATAATCTCATCTCATCTGTAAATATACCAAACTAGGTTAATTTATCAATGCAGCTGTATGGCACGCATCACACATTCAGTAAATACATTCAGTGGACATCTTGACAATGACAGGTCCTAACCAAAGAAAATACAGTGTACATTGTGTTGTGTTCTTATCATCTTCTGTAGTAAATTGACAGAAAGACAGTATCTCTTTCAGAAGTGTAGATTTTCCTCTTGTCTTTTTTTCTTTCAGAAACCATGCCTTGACAAGAAGTAGTGCTTGAGGCATAATTGTCAGCCCAGACCAAAACTTTCACAAGCAAACAAGCAAAATATCTTGCATGAATCAGTTATTTCTTGCTTGTGATTCTGTTTATCAATTGACTACAGAAACCTTCAACATCTGCTTCCTGCTGCGGTGAAATTATTAACTTGAACTGGCATACCTGTTGCCATGAGTGAATGTAAAATAGAGTTATTAATATTTCAGAAGATTTATCAAATACATAGATCTCCAGGACCTATTGGTTACTCAGATACTTGTGGCCATTTGCAGATGTGAAGTAAGGCATGAAATTTTCTACAGAGCTGTAAATATTTTTATAAAAAGACAACATTTTAGATCCAAAATGTTGTTTTTCATATTGGTGTCTTTTGGCATAGTTCTGCTCCTAGTCTTCCACCTATTTAATATTTTTTGATAATTGAAAGAATGTTCAGAAACTTCCCTTGGCTTTTTTTGCCCATGCGTGTATTTGTTTTTTGGGGGATTTTTTCTTTTCTTTGCTACATGAAAATGCAGTAGTATAAAAAACAGTTTTTTGTTGTTATCTAGATAAACGGTGCACATGGTGCATATTCAGCTTGCAACTACCTTCATTCTGGTATACATGTTTGATAACACAGCTACTTCAGAAACATTCCATTTGAGAAGTCTTTTTTTTTTTTTATGAACTAATACAGAGATAGGAATCATAATATTATTTTGTTCATCTTTATACAGGATTAACAGTTTTCTAGGCTTTTTGACTATATCAGGAGATGTTTTAAGGGAGGATCCATGGTGAGCAATACTATGGTAATTCTGTGTATTATCCTGAATTTAATAGAATATGTGTAATCTGTGCTTTAAAATAGTGTGCAAAATATGAATAATAGGAGAAAAATTGACACTTTGTGACTGGGTGATTGTGACCTTCCTGCTAGTTATAATAATTCTGTTGTGATCTATCTATTTTAGGGAGAATTGAATACAGCAACCTATGCTATCTACTACAAATGTTTATGCAAGATCTTCATTCTGCTTTCTTCTTACGGAATAAATTATTTTTTAAAAAGTATTTCCAGTCTTTCTCTGTGTTAAGCTCTCCCCCCATATGCACACACACAAACGTGCACTGTCTGCAGTCATGCTGCCAGAACAGATAACAAACTATAATTGCAACATTGCTTTCATTAGTGACTAATGTTATTAAATGTTTAATTAACAGATTTTAGTTCATTGTCATTTTAAAAGGTCAAGATAATGTAGGGAATACAATTTTTCATAACCTAAGGCATGTATTTTATATTAACTTAATTTAAGATTTTTAAGGGTGCAGCCCTGAAACGAGACAATGGAAATTGGCAGTCTGTGCACCTGCATCACTGGAATCCTAGAGCTGGGGGGGCAGCCTGCATGACATTACAGTCTGCAGAGGATCAATACAGCCAAGGAAGATGATGAGTGGAGTGTGTGCTTTGCAAATCAACAGCTTGGGTGCAGAGAGATGTGCCATGAAAGAGGCAATCAGTCTATTGAGAATTCATACACCAGATAATCATTGCAGAGATGCATTGCAGATGTCATTTAGAAGTGGCTTTTGGATCTCACCTAGAAAATACACTAAATTCCTGAGTGGTGAATTTAGAAGCATAACAAGGCAATTAAGTTTGGGACTTACAATTTCAAAGTAGTTGGATATTGAATATTCAAATGTCATTAAAATTTATTTTAAAACAAGCTTTTAATTTGTTGCTGTTTTGTTTTTAATATGGTTTTTGCATTTGTATCCATAGCAGCAATTATGACTGTGATGAGATTGAGAAATAAAACTATCAGCAATTTGGTGCCCAGAAATCTTGATCTCAAGAAAAATTCGAACAATGATAGAATCATTTTCCTGTCCGGTGACACAGGATGCTTATTTAAGAAGCGTTCACAATATAAAAGCAAAGGAATAAACAGGCAGCACATCTAATTTATGATAGCTCAGTCTTCTGAGCCGTCCTCTGATCAGTTTTCCCCCGGCAGAAAAAGTGGCCGTGGGGGTGCTGCTTTTCGTAGTCTTTGAAACTGAGAATAGCAAGAACGCTTGCTTTCCACTCCAAAGGAGCTGGGGCGAAGGAACCTGCCAAGTCCGCAGGACACTGGCGGTGCCCCGTGACGGACTTGGTGTCTCCGCAGCGCTGCCGGGCGGTGCAGGGCGCCCCGGCGGGGACCTTCCTTCTCCCCGCAAGCCCACCGCGCCCCGCTGGGCGGCACTGCCGGCCCGCCGCACTGCCGGGCTGCGCCTCGCACCCTGGCAAAACCGCTTCGAGGGGGCCCTGCGACTTCCTCAGGTACAGCAGCAAGCAGATGCAGTTGTAGAAAAGCCTGTGAGCACCATCAACATGATTTTCAAAGGTTCATAGAGAGGGAATCTGATGCCTCTGCTTTTAATCTGGTGGGTATTGATACCAGTTTTTCAGGAGGATGTATGGAAATAATAGCTGACATCCTTGAGAGGTGGTTGAAGCTTAAGCCAGTGATTTAGTTTGTCTTTTGTGCCTCTTTAGCAAGAGTGGTTCTGGATAAGATATCCTTGTTATGTAGAAGAGTGAAGAAATAATATCCTGGGGCCAACTAGACAAGGTGATGCTAGAGTTTGAGCTTGTGCTTAAATCTCAGGTTGGATGATTGCACGCAGGCTGCTCTCAGTTCCCTCAGGAGGATGAAATTACAAATGAAGGATATAAGTAGCCATATGGAAGAGATGCTCAATGAGTGAGACAGAGCAAAGAGCAGAACACAGTGGCTCTGGATACAGGGGTATATTTAAGAACCATCAAAGCTAGATGATCTCCCCACCAGCATTATGGGTCACTTTCTCTACACCTCCCTTCCCAGTCTCCGCTTTTTTAACCACTTTAGCTGTCCTGTGCTGGATCCTCTATAGTGTATAACCCCTCTCACACCACAGACCTGAACTGGACACAGTGCTCCAGATTCAGACCCACAAGTTCCCAAACCAGTCAGTCCCTGACCCACTGTGTTCCCTTCCATATGAAGGACTTTGCCTTTATCCTTGCTCGGTATCTGGAGGTTCCTGAAGAACCCGCTGACCCACTGGATGCACACTTGCCATTATTCTGCCTGTCCTTGGACCAGGATCCTTGTATCTCTGGAAACACCAGCCCTGCACATGACAGCATGCAGAATCAGTTGTCTGATGGGAGAAAACAAAAAACAAAACAAAAAAAAAAACAAAGGCATTCAGTCTTTTTGTGAAGGCTGAAATCAATCAAGCCATCTGCTCCATTAAAAAAAGTTGAATACTGTGAGTCTCAGAGCCTCTAAATAAATTCCTGTGTAGTTTGGCAAACTGGTCACTGGTGAAAGAGAACATCTGGGACTATGTTAGTCTGATACTGTCCCAGAAGTACATTCCTCCAAGCTCTGAAAAGTCTTGCATTGTGAAATAAGCCTGGTGACAACCCACAAACACCTACCACCATATTTGTTAAATTATTTAATGGTGATGACAAGAAAATAAACTCTTCTTCAGTTTGGTCTCAGGAATGACAATCAAGGAACTGAGGGAGGTTGAGAGGGACTGAGGGCTGTACTTCTTAATCAATAGTGTTTTGTTGATAAATGGATGCAATTTTTGGTGTCTTTCATATCTTCTCCACTGACTTGAATTACGAAGAAAATTCCACAGCCTGAGTGCAGGGGAGATGCGTTCCACAAATGTGAACATACAAGGGCTACTTTCCAAGAACAAAAATAACCCTATTTCTCTACTTCGAATCAAATCCACCTTGTCTTTTCTGAAAACGTCTTATACAAGTTTCCTGTGCAAAATGAGTCCAGAAACTGCAGTTTCTTTGAACTTTGTTCTAAGGAATGATGGTATTTCCAGCCAATGGACTATATTTTCAGCTAATGGACTATGTTCTGTAAGGCTGATAGTATTTCCAGCCAGTCACCTTTGAAATTGAGCTGGCTTCATATTAAATTTTGTAGAGATTTCAAGATGTGTCCATACCTTTAATTCATCTGAATATGATAGTTTGTATTTGACCTGGATGTGTGCTGTACATTAAATTCTGTGTGAGGAAGTATTTCGAATTGTATCATGAATCTGATTCACTAATTTTTAAGCAAATAAGTTACCTGGAAATCTTCTTTTTGGACTATAACTGTCATTCCTCATGCGTCCAAACCTTGTACTGTACAACAGTAAGGATGTACTGACACAGCTGCACAAATGCATCCTTTAAGAAAAGCACAAGCTGTATGCAAGACAATAAATGGAAATAATAAATTTAACTAGCAGAAAGATTAAAGTAATGTTTATCCCAAATTAGAGATTCAAAGTTTGTAAAAACATCAATTATTGGGAGAAAAGAACCTAATTACCTGATCACTGCTGCATTCATATAAACTAGGAAGGGCAACTCTGAGAATAATCAACGTGTGGTTGAATTGTGCACTTGAATACAAGCATATTCCGGTCTTTTGATATATATATATATATTAAAAAAAAAAAATGCAGCTGAACCAATATCAGTATCTTTCTTTTCAGCTGATACACCTGAACTTCTTTTGAGCTCACTAAAAATCACAAAGCTTCTAACAAGCACTTACAATTTTTTTTAACTTGTTTTTAATGACAGGATATGAGTTGATACAAATCAGCTGGTGTATAGATACACAAAGAGACATTTTTCCCCAGCACTTCTCTGATCACTTGTTCCAGTCACAAATTGTTAATAATTTAGAGACAAATTGAGAATTAAACAAGCCACAGGAAGTGTTGGTGTAATGATTTTCTGGAGTGACTCAATGTGCCTGAGGGTTTAGTCATTTGAAGGGCCCAATTTACAGAAGACATTGTAAACTGCTGCCACTGTGATCAACAAGATTCATAGTAGGAACTCAAAATCACCAATAATGGAAATTTCTGGCTGACAACACCAACAAAAAGCATTATAGACACTTTCCACAACATCCATGGGCATGTTCATGCTGACCCCCTCATGCCTCACACATTGGCCATGAGATTCACAGTCAGCTCCTGCCTTAATTTCCCCCAGGGATGTATTTCACGCATCTCTGGCCTAAAGCAGCATAGCATAGCACTTCTTTTCCTGCTGTTATTCTGTCCATTAAATTCTTTTCATTGGCCTGACCTGTGACTTGCCGAGCAGACGAGGCTGAAGTCAGGGAGTGGAAGAAACTGTAGATCTGTGTTGCATCTGGAGCCCATGGTCCACATGAGATTCTGCCCTTGGAGGTGCAGCCATATGCCAGGAACCTTCTCCTAATCTTAACCACATGCCAGATCTATAAATTTAACCCATATTTTAGCACACAGAATTGCAGACACTGGGAGAAAGGAAAGTCTTAGAATATTTGAGCTACATCCACAGAATTTCAATACTTATGGCACGGCATATAGGGAAATTCCTGAGGCCTAACTATTCCTGTGAAACTGCTGCTGAGATATTTGTATGCGTTTATATATCGCTAGCTTGATCTCTTTGTGTCTGTGTCACAGGAATGGAGATATTTGGATACTGGAATATCAACACTGTCACAGCATTTCTTTGCAATGGCAAAAGGGCTTGCTCTAGAGAGGCTCTTAGAGCACCCCCAGACATTGTCAGTCTGCACATTTATCTGAGCCACGGGTGGAAGCTGGCATGACAGCCAGGTCACCTCTCTTCAAAGAGGGTATCTTCCTCCTGACACCCCTGAGAAATGTCTAAATGGCTTGGCTACATGTGAAAGTTGGCTCAGTTTAGAGAGTGAATTCAGAAAGAAATTGCTATTCTTGGACAATTGCAAGTAGGGCTACCCTTACTCCAAAGGAGGAGCACTTTGTTCATTCCAAGAAGGACATACCTATGTCCTGGAAAACACCATCAGCACTGTGGATTTATGCTCAGAGTTAAAATGTCACAAAAAGTTCCAGAATAACTTCCCAGAAGGTAAGCCTTAATTGTGATATCTAATGTAAACATATTAATGTTGTAGCTCCAAAATACAAGCACAGTGTGTCAAATCTTTGAAATGTCTTCTTTTTTTTTTTTTTTCCTTGATTATTGTTTGACATACTGTGGTCACAGGGGCTCTGAGAAGCACACGTCCTGGCCTCAGTGAGCTGCGGTCCATGCTTGCACGGTACTTCAGCTGCAGCATATGCCAGAGAGGTACACCATTTGCACCCTGACAGCCCTGTACGGTGCCATACTGTCAACACAGTGCATTACGTGTTGTATGTGTGTGAGCCCAAGTCAATTTTCCAGGGTGACAGCAAGCTATGACAAGGTGCATTGAGGGCTTAAGTTGTCTCCTCTGAGGTGCCAGTGCACTGGAGCACACCTAAAACCTAAAACTTTGTTCCATTCTAACTGATGGTGGACTGGAACTATCTGCTAAGTAGAACACAGATGTAGCCTAAATCCACTGGAATCAGGTTTCCACTGTCTCAGGTTGAGACAAGATCAGGATCAGGATCATATAACTTGCTGCTCATCACTAGGAATCATTAATTAGGACCCCTGTACTTATCACCAAGATTTCTAATTATGTTTTCATCATCATACATCTATTTTAAAATAATTTACGTAAGGTATCGCTGAGAGTATCCAAAGTTAGGGATCCGAGCTCCTGAGAGAGAGAGAGGGAGATGGGGAGAAATGCTACCCCAGAGAGCATTTCAGAGCTCCTGTGTTACTTTAGCACACTGCAAAAACACTGCTCCTAAAGATTTTGGTTTATGACATTTAATTCCTTTTGTTCTATCTCTTTGAGACAGTCTGAAGTCTTGGATGAAAAAGAGCTGGAGTCTCTCTCAGCTCATACTCTGCTTTTGTCTGGATGCTGGCAATATCATGTCTTGCTCCTTGCTATCAATCACACAGAGGTCACAGCACTGTTCACTCCGGGAAATTGCCCCATTGTGTGCAGAATAATAAGAGCTTCCTGTACAGACTATATTTATTTAAACGCCTAGGACATCGGAGTGCATTTCTGCCATAAATGTAATAGGACCAGTGGTATTACTCCTTCAATATGCTTAATATACTCTAGAATCAGACTATGGATTTGGATCCTTCAAGTACCACATAGGTGGCAATGGTTATTGAAGGCAATAAATAGCACTGCACACCTGAAATTTAGCATGCAAGTCTTTGCAAAATGGGTGTCTTGCTTTTTCTTTGGAAATGATAAAGGATTTGTACATGTAGATACAATAATTCATTAATTTTGCTTCTTACTGGGTTCAAGTATTCTAATCAGACTGATTTTGAAGCTCTAGGTTTATTTGATTTTATGGATGTTTTGGCTGATTTCTTTTCCAGAGCCTGAGGACTGCAATCTATCTAGTCCTGTGCTTGCCAATTCCCCTCTGTGCAGGACAAGAATCACCTTTTGCCTGCTTTGGGGTTGCTGCAGTGATTTTACTTCCTTTAGCAGCATGTTGCAGGCTTGTTATGTTGTAGGTTACTGGCATAACTCACTCCTGAGTCCAATGCAGAATCCCTCTGACCAGGGGAGGCAAAAAGAATTTCGTTCATAAATAAACAAACATGGTAAAAATTTCTGTCAGCAAAAGATACAATTGATACCAGTGAGGGTAAAAGTCTACTGAAGTCAGTAGGGACTACACACCTGAACTCCAGAGCCAAAGGTGCTTTTACTGGTATGTGCATAGACCCCTCTTCTAGTAACCATCACCCCTCTCTTCTCTCCTTCCAACCCTGCTTGCAAAGGGTTTGAGCAGATAGGACAGGGCTGCATATCATCATGTTCTCCATATCCTTAGCATGGGTACTGTTCCAGCACTCAATTTCAGTGCTTTGCACCAGGTCTCACAAGTCCTCTGAGCTCCTTTCTCCCACGAGACCTAATCCTGGCTTCTCCTACCTGTTTGCTCACCAGCTCTATAGGTGCCTTCTTCACATGGCCCCATAGCCCAGCACCTCTGGCTCCCACAAGCAGCCTTCATGGCAGCTCCACCACCGCAAGCCTACATACCATGGGAAGGGTTTATGTCATGTTGGGCCTAGGCACGATCAGACCTCTCTATCAAAGTCTCTGAGCCCAGATTTGGTATTTATCTCTGTAGCATTTACTGTTCTTAGCCAAAGATGTAGGAGCAGTTTGTGTAAGGTGCTGTTCAAACACAAAGCAGGAACATCAATCTTACCCCAGTGCGCTCACCATTTAATTACGAGAAACAGAGGTGGTTAAAAGAGGGTAGGTGTGTTTGGATGGGAAGAGAGTGGATGGCTCTGCACAGTGGTAAAGGCAGCACAGCAAAACAAAGTTTTAAAGACATTTTTCTTCCTTTACCTATTTGGTTTACTCACTTCCTTTCTCGTATTGCTTCAGGTAAACAGTCATCTTCCCCAAGGCCTGCCTCTCTCTGGTTTGTTCCAGATTGTGCAAAGTTTGACTGCTGCTTCTTTCACTTTATTACACAGAATCAAGGATTTACTTTCCTGTTTACATCACTAAATCAGCAAGAAGGAAAAGAAGCTGGAAAAACTCTCACCTAAAAAAAAAAAAAAAAAAAAATTAAAATGCTTATGTTTGTTAACTGAAGAACTTCGTAAGAAATGTTCTGTCTGAATAGCCCCTTTACAAATTCCAAGTTCCATCCCCAGTTTTGCACACTACACGAGGAGAACATTTTCATGTACTGCCAGTGAAGGGAGGTTGTGGGTTTCCAGGCCATGAAAAAGTCTGCTGGCTAGTAGGAAATAATAAAAACTGAAGCTGAAACCTAAACTGAAAACATGAGCTGGAGGATGGGAGAGAAAATGGATGGTCTAGACATGTTTTTTGTGGTACTCTCTCAGACTAGCTGACTTAGAACTTAGAATTTAAAAGGCAAACAAAGTCGAACATATTTCAATGTGTCTCTTAGCAGACACCTCCCTCTTACCTCAGTATCAGCTCTCATAAAATGATCAGGCTGACAGTATTTTATTGTCTGTTTGCCCCATATGTAAAAAGCCAGGAAATCAATTCTCATTTCTAGAAGAGTCTGTGAGTTATTTTTAACTATTGTACCAAATGTGCTACTTTCATATGTGTTACATATGAAAATACTCATTTTTGTTCTTGAATGCAAGAAAATTACCAGGTACTGTTAAAAACATCTGTAGAACTCTTCATGAAAACTACTTGATAAAGAAAGTTGCAAATTCCTTCTTATGAACAAACACACATGAACTTGGCTTTTGAATTTTTTGATTTTTTTTTCCCCATTTATTTTGCTAAATCCTGGTAAGGACTGGTTAATTTGTTTTGTTTTGTTTTGTTCTTTCGGATTGTGGTCATTTTCCCCAAAGCTAACCAAATAATAAAGATACAAAATATCCTGGAAAAATGCATTTTAGGTATGTATTAGCAATCTCTCCATTGTCTGCAGATGTTGTGATGGAAATAATATATATATATTTCAAAACAAAAGGAGTATGGCAATGTTGGGACAAACTATAATAGCAAATAGCATACATCATTGTGAGGGCTGAAAGCCAGACATCAGCCAACTTAAGGCTTTATCTTTGTATCAGATTTCTACACCAAAAAAACTCTTCAATATTCCTCTCTCTATGACAATGAGGGAGAATATCACTGCTGCCTAATTAGTTCTCAGCCTGCTGCAGAAATTACAGCAGATGTGATTGTCACTGAGAAAACAGCAGAAACACCTGACCAAACGTCTGCCTTCATCCACAGTGACACAGAGCCATGTTGAAAAGGGAATACTAATATGTCTATGCAGTACACCCTGGAGAAGTATAGACTTTGTATTTCACAGGGTACCGCAAAACAGCAGCACTTGAGAGGGATCATTAACAGTAATGATAAGAGTAATTCAGTATTTGCTATGCACTGCTTACACCAACGACCAACATTATCTTACATTAACCTAGAACTGAAAAAGAAACACAAATAGTTTGAAATTTGTGTGCTTACTACTAAACATACAAACAGCAGAGAGTGCAGCAATGCTGAGAACAATTTGCATTTTTTTTTTTTTAACTAAAGTACAGCTGTTTTGTGGCTAGCGACAGAATTAACCATAAAATAGATTTAACTACTCAATGAATGCTTACTATTTCATCTTGATTACTGGTGGTTTAAGCCAAAAGTTACACTAGTTCCAGTAGACCAATGAGCACTACTAGACACTGGAATTAACTTTGAGTAGAACTTACTACATAGTTCCAAACAAATAAAGAGAAAGAGGCTTTTTTTCCTCCCACACAGTCGGATATTTCAGGCAGTATGTTGCTTCCAATTGCATCAGTGCTGTTTAGGCACTTTAAAAAGTAAACTATTCAACTTTTGCATGGAAGAAGAGGAAGAACTGAGGTCTTATCCTAACTCCAGCAGGCTGTTTGTTTGGATGTTGTTATTCTGTTATTTTGTTCCTAGCTTTTAGGTGTGGAGGTAGTTGGAAGGCAGCTGCATACAGTATAAGGCAGGTGGCATTCTGCCCTTCTTGTTCTATGTCTTTTGTTTCATAAAGAAACTCATTACCTGATCAGTAAAACTCAGTGCACCAAGAATTGTTACTGATTTTATGTGCATCATTAGATAGTTCTCCATATACTTGATGTGTTTACCCATTCTAACTATCACTAACACCCCTCAGTAACTAAGGAGCTATGATGGATGAATGTGAAGTCTCACCATTCGCTAAGGATACCCAGTGTTTCATTCCAGTTGTTTAGTCTCTTAACTAAATCATACCCACCCTAAGTTCAGTCTAAGTGTTCTTAGCATGCTGATAGAGCATATTGTACAGGAACACTGCAAAATCTACTGCCTGAAATTTAATACCAACATTGTAAATAGGCTACTTGACTGCAGACAGCATCTTAAAGTCCATTCACACACAGGTTACCTGCACAAATGCACCAAATAAACATAATAATCTGAACAATACAAACTCAACAAATGATCACCTCTGTTTCTGGAAGTTTGCATTGTTGGTAGGATGATAATGAAGGGATCAAGTAAAAAACACAGATTTAGCTTTAAGCCAAGTGGGATAATGAGTCTGCAGTTCCTTCTAGGTATAATGCATTTTCTGATCTATTTGAAAAATTAAACATTTTCAGTAGAGAAGTCTTTGGAAAATAAGACAGTGATTGGCTATCTCAATTGAAGAGTAGTAATTTATTGAGTTTATTGTACAAATTATATGGTTGAAGTCTGCTCTCATAATTAATACTTCTGTCTCAATTTATTTTTTTAAACTTTGGACAAAGATAGGTTTGAAAATATCAGGTCATGAAATGTGATTGCTAGAATAAGAAATGTGATTGCTAGGATAAGAGGGTACATGACTCAACAGGACTGTGTTTCGCTAACGGAAAGTTGACTGAGGATGGCAAGAGATGTACAACACTTCACTTGGTTGAAACCAGTGCTATTTTCTTCATGCTTTTTCATGGAGGCATACAAACTCACTCAGAAGGAGCTGAAGCATTTCTAAAATGGCACTGCAAGACATGATCCTGCATGTCTTCTGCTGTTCTCAGTTCACATAAACATCATATAGGGCTACAAGTACAGAAAAAGTAAGTCTGGTCACAGAGTTCACTGGCACTTTTAAATTGCCAGTTGCCACTTGGGTACTTCATTGAACAGTTGGACACAGTACATCCAGGTGGAGACAAGTGACAAATGGCATTCCTCAGGGGTCAGTACCAGGACCAGAGCCTCAAGGATGCCTTGATGAGCCATGTTTGCGGGTGCTGGCACTGTCAGGTCTTTTGCTGCAGAGTTGCTTCCCAGCCAGTCGGTCCCCAACCTGCACTGGGTTATTCTGCAGCAGATACAATACTTCCCTCTTGTCCTTGAAATTCACGAGATTTCAGCTATCCCACTCTTTCAGCTCATCAAGGTCCTGTGAGTGGCAGGCCTGCTCTTCAGTATATTGATCACTCATATATTGATCATTCATATATTGATCACCCATATATTGATCACTCATATATTGATCACCACGTTTTGGTGTCTTCCCCAAACTTGACAAGGACAAATTTCATCCTGTTCAGGTTGTTGATGACAAGGTTAAATAGTATTGGTCCTAGCATCAAAGCCTGGGGAGCAGTACTCATCATCAGTTGCTGGTTAAATCTCACGGTATTGAAGTGAACATGTGGAGCAGAGGGGTAGGGGTTCTTCCCTACCTTGTTCACCATTCTTGCTAGGATGAAATGCAAGTGGTCAACACTGCAGTCAACAGCTCAATGTCCATGTGGAAGTCAGTAATGAGTGGTGTTCCTCAGGGGTCAGTATTAAGACTGGTGCTGTTCAATATCTTTGTCAGTGACACAGTCAGTGGGATCGGGTGTACCTTTAGCAAGTTTGCCAAGCTGTGTGGTGTGGTTGACATGCTGGAGGGAAAGGATGTTATACAGAGGGACCTGGGCAGGCTTGAGAGGTGGGCCTGTGCGAACCTCATGAAGCTTAGCAAGAGCAAGTGCAAGGTCCTGCACCTGGGCTGGGGCAATCCCAAGCACCAATACAGGCTGGGTGGAGAATTGACTGAGGGCAGCTCTAAGGAGAAGGATCTTGGGGTGTTAGTTGAAGAAAAGCTTAACATGAGCTGGCAAAGTGTGCTTGCAGCCCAGAAAGTCAGTGTTATCCTAGGCTGCATCAAAAACAGCATGGCCAGCAGGGCAAGGGAGGTGATTGTCCCCATATGCTCTGCTCTGCTGAGACACCACTTGGAGTCCTGCATTCAGGTCTGAGGTCCCCAGCACAAGAAGGATATGAACCTGTTAGTACAAGTCCAGAGGAGGGCCATGAGGATGACCAAGGGGCTGGAGCACCTCTCCTACAAAGATAGGTTGAAGGAGTTGGGGTTGTCCAGCCTGGAGAGGAGAACACTCTGGGGAGACTTTATAGCTGTCTTCCAATACCTAAAGGGGTCATCAGAAAAGCTGGGGAGGGACTCTTTGTCAGGGGGTGCAGTGATAGGACAAGAGTTATGGCTTTAAACTAAAAGAAGGTAGATTTAGATTAGACATTAGGAAGGAAGGTATTCTTTTCTGTGAGTGAGGTGAAACACTGGAACAGGTTGCCCAGAGAAGCTGTGGAGGCCCTGTTCCTGGAAATGTTCAAGGCCAGGTTGGATGGGACTTTGCACAACCTGTTCTGGTGGGAGGTGCCCCTGCCCATGGCAGGGATGTTGGAACTGGGTGATCTTTAGGGTTCTTTCCAACCCAAACCGCTCTGTGATTCTATGAAGTACATTATGAAGGACACATTGGACTCCTTCCCTGTTGAGAAAGTTGCTATCAACTTATAATGAAACTTTCCTCAACTACAGTGAAGACATAAACAGACACAATAAGAATTGCATTACAAGTGTTCATATTATTGAAAGAGCTGAAACCATCTGGTGTTCAAATTACTGAAAAACCATCTTCGTCAGTTCAGAGTTAGGGAGATTAGTTGTATGTGAATAGTACATTATGAGTCCAATTCTCTGCTGTCATCAAGGTTTTTTTTCCTTGAGCAGACACATCTTAAATTGCATTTTTATCCAATTTTCTAACCACAGTAATTAAACTCCCAAACCTTATTTCATGTGTCACTACCACAGCCAAAAAGTGAGGTGCCATACCATGTAGATGACAGAAGAAAGAGCATTTCACTGAAAGAATACCTCAACCCTTCTTTTGTAATTCCCAGAGTGGAAAAAAAATGCATCAGAGGCTCCCTGAGACACAGCAGGCAGTGGGAGCCAAATCTGGACACATGAGGGGACAGGTACATGTGCAAACAGCTTGGATCAATTCTTTTTCACCAATTTCAAAGGAAATAGTGTTGAGATAATCACTGCCTGAATCAAAAGTTAAGGCAATAACAACAACAGAATGATGCAACCTGTAACTGCCCTGCTCCCGAGGTTAAAACCACAGCACGCTTTCTGTGCTTTGCCATGCCTACGGCTTCCCTGACAGAGGGACTGGGAAATGGCTCTATCATCATCATTTGACTTGCATATTAAGCTACAAAGCCTAATGAGTGAGAAAAATGCAACGCCGTGGGGGAAAGGTAATAAACTCCTTTTGGTCTACCTGTAGCCATACATGCAGAGCCCTGTACTTTGAACACTGATGTCCTGATTCCCCGTTACACCACAGATCCTGGACCATCCATCTGGCACAACAGCATGTTCACACTGCGTAGAAATTACTTCATACGAATTTACACTGATTTACTGACCTTTTAATTCAGCCTACAAAAGACTGCTGGTGCTTGGTTGCTCCCATGAGGGCCTGGGCCTGTGGCACCCCCAAAGGACCCTGCAGCTCCATCAGCCATTTTACCAGGGGGAGACTTGGTGCCTCACCGCAAGCCCCTCTCACAGCTGAGGGAAGGGGCCACATCAGTGGAGCAGAAGGCTCACATCTGGTGATATCCCTGCAGTAGTAGGGGTTGTGAGCTCTTTGTAGCACACAAAACTGAAGTCAGTTGATACAACTTGGAAAAAGGATGGTGTGGGCTCTTGTCAGCAGCATGCCCTCGCAGTGTAGAAAGCTACCTGTAAGTGGCATGGGCAGCATGAGAAAGGTGCCTGCAGGCTGAAGAAGTTGGCAGGTCCCTCCTGTGCCACATTTTGAGTGCACAGTGTCTGGTTTGGGGACACTGGGCCCAGCGGTAATGACGAATTGGGGAGGGGACAGCAAAGGGCTGCTAATGGGCTTGGGGGACAGTCAGGGCCTGCATTTATAGAGTCCTTGTAATATCTTGGAGTAACACAGAAGTGCATGGACTCCCTCAGTGGAGGCTGTTTAAAATAAGCACATCATAGTTCTTTTACTAACTTTAAGTCATAATTCTGCTTGCAAGGCTGCTCTGCATTTACCTGTAAGAAAGCAGGAGGAGAGGGCCAAGCAAATGTTTTCACTGTAGAGTTGTTAAATACATTTTATCAGTCCCTCCAGTCATCCAATGTTCCCTTCTTTCTCCAGGTCAGGATACACATTCCAAATGCTTGCCCATTGTTTCTGCCACATCATTTATATTGGCTTAAACCAATTGTGAAGTTACACAAGACAGAGAGATAAAGGGGAAAATGCAACCCTACTGCTCCTCTTTCTCTGCTGGAGTACCTGTCAGACCATACAGGTGTCAGAAAGCCAGAGGGCTGCCATGAAGTGCTAATTTACACCAGCACAGGTGTCTGAGATTAGGAAACAGAAATCAGATGACAACCAGAGAGGGAGCTGAGAGGCCACAGGTGTGCTGCTTTCTGACAAAAGTGAATTTAATTAGGACTGGGAGAAGAGGAACATTTTATTTTATTTTATTTTATTTTTCTTTCTTCTCCTTGCTTTCTGCAGAGTGAATGCATTCGTGTATGGTTTGTTAGTAAATAAAATGTGTTAGTTCACTGGTTTCTTCATATCATTTAGTTTCAGCATGGCACTGGCTCTGGAAGATGTGATGGGGGTTAAATACTGGACTATGTTCTTTACTGTTTGAGCTAGCGAGGCTGGTGTGAGGAATCATTTAAGTTTAAAACTACATGGATACCTAGTTAGATAATGCTCTGAGAATAACTTCATAGGAAAATGCTTTTTCAGCCAAAGAAAGCTGTAGTGTCTTAGGGTGCAATTTAGTACATTCATTATTGCCATAACTAAAAAATCAATTGAAGTGTTTCTTTCATAGAAGCTGGGTGCAATACTTCATTTGGTGTTTATGCCACTGCAGATTGGATTATTCTCCTACACAAAGCAATGCATTTTTCATTTTCTGATGTGAAATAGAAGGTGATATAAACAACTCAATTCAGTAAATTGTATGCCTGTATTAGTATACTCTTTTTAGACAGATTTGTACACATGCAAATGTGATGGCTTATGGTTTTAGTTACTTGCGTATTTTTCATTTTGTTTTGTATTTTTTTTTCTAGGTAAGAAGAAATGAGATCTTTATTTAACTCTGCTATACCTGCATTTACAAATAATATAACAGGATGTCTAAGGCATAATTGATGGGTTGCCTTAGCAAGCTTTATTGCTAGCTGCTTATATTAGGAAACTTCAATTCCTAAGATTTAATATTAAATTCTGGTGGAGGTGGGGGTAAAAGCTTTCAAGTTACTAAACTGTCAAAGTAATACACCTTCAAGGACAGACTTCTCATTTGAATTTATGGCTCCAAGAGATGAATAGCTTTAGAACCTCAGCTACAACAAACTACGTTTTATTAATGCTAAAAATCTAGTGAGGTAGAAAAGATCTGTATGTGCCCCCCTGCCCTCCCATTCACCCTGCACCCCTCCCCTAATCCAAAGAATCTGTTCCCTGGGGATATATTTATCCCAATTTATATTCTGGCTCCAGATAGACATTTGGTCTGCATTCTAATGCCACCAGCTTTGTGCTCTCTCCTTCAGCATTGGAATCTAAATGTTCTCCGCCCTACAGTTCACCTCTCATTATCAGTTAGAGCACAAGCTAACTGGCTAATACTTCTGGAAAATTTCAGGCTCGCTTTAGTAACTTCACACAGAATGTGTAGCTCTATGAAATAGCTTTTTCTAGTGCTTTTTAAATTACAAATTATTGAAAAATACCAGAACTACATCACACTGATACAAATAAATATCTTCAAAACCTGCTATGGATTGCTATAATTGGTCAGTTTTCTTGTGCTTATTACTTCTCAGTACTTTTTGAAGTAAAGATAGGCAATGCAGGAAGTAAATTCTGTCTGTACGTGTTTGTCTTTCACAAACAAAAGCAAGGGGAGCTCTTGCTCACATACCTGACATTGGACCTGACTTCGGACCCAATGGAAGTCTTATAAATGAAAGACGGTTTCATTTGAACAGTCTATTCAATAAGCTAAATATTTGTCAGTGATTTCTATTCTTTAAGTATGATTAAAGATGCATGTGACTGCAAACATACCTATACACTAAAGAGCTAGTGCTCTTTAGGAGGAAAATTATTTGAATACAATCGAACAAAAAACAATATTCAGTGAAATTCAATGTAAAAGAGTACTACTGGGATAAATATGGTAATATGTTTAGAAGACAAATGTAAGGTTTTTTTGTTTGTTTTTCTCCTTCTGGCCCATGTCTTCATGAATAATAAGAACAAACTAATATAAGACCAACTGCAGTAAGATACTGAGTTTAATTGCTGCTGGAAAAGAAGGAAATTCTGATTTTATAAAGCATATCACAATTTTATGTAATCACTTATTCTCTACTTCCAGTTTTTGTATATGAAATGTAGGAATCTGCCTGTAATGGATAGGAGAAAGTTTGTAGAAATATAAATAGAGGTAAAACTAGACATAGAGTGGAAATTTTATTCAATAACATATGCAGTCCTTGATCTCAGGTTTGGAAATAGGCTTATACTTAATCAAGAAAGATTTCATCACTGCAGTAGTTCAGAAGTCTCTCTATATCCTTTTTGCTTTTAGATGCAATTTTACAAACCTGTAATAAATTTTGTACTCAGGTGTTCATTTTGCGTTTCAAAAAAAAATTTATTACTGATCAGATTTAAGCCAATACATTTATTCTTACCATGGAAGTCTTGTTTATGATATACAGCAACCTCTGTGGGATTTACCACACTCTATGTTACACAACCACTAATGAGAACTAGATTCTGTATATTCTCTTTGATATATTTTTTTTGCCTAAATATTCACAATCAGATGTTAAAAATCTCTACCAAATTTCCAGGAGGCCCTTGTGAACCATTATCTTTTCTCTGTATAATGAATTTGCTACATTAACATTTTAAAAAATATTTTGACCTGTTATGATCCATGTGAACCATGGAGCTCTCACTGCTACAAGAAATAATTTAGACTGTGAATATATTAAGCAATATGTTCTTGCTTAAAATAATTGAATGTACACTGGAGGAATAATTTCCCTGGGATAACTGAAACTGGAGACAAATGTCAGGAGGTCTACAAAGTTCCACATTCCAGAATTTAAACTATTCTGAAAGATTAGAATGAGATGTAAGCAGGTTATATTACTTCCTAGTTTAAGAGTTTTGCAGTCTTTTGGCAGCTGTTTTCTGCTGCTATTGGCAGAAAATCAAACTTTTGAATCAGTTCCTGAATGATAAGCTCAAAATGCAAAAACATATTTCTTGCTCTAAGATGACTGGAGATGTATACAAGTTTAAAGTAGACGTGTGACATTAACATTTTGGCTGAACCAGTCCTTCTAAGTACTGTGTGTATGTGGTAAGGTTAGTATCAGAAATAGCTAATTCCAGTGTTAGGTTAGGAATTTTTCTATTGTTCCACAGTCAATGCTTTGTCTGTGGTATAGACACATTCAGGTACCTGGATCTAGTTTCATAATCAGGGTAATAATAAGTAGATGGATTTAAGAAAAGTTTCTTCCCAAACCATTTCTAACAAAATAGTTGAAGCAGCAAATTCTCTTATCAGTAAAGGAGAAAATTCTTAAAGGTGAGAATGAACACTGAGAGTTCATGCTTTGAGTTAACATCATTAAAGGAAAGGTTAATACTGTAATTATTGTCATTAACTTTTTCACACCCTTTCCTCTTGTTTTTATGTCTTCTGTTTGGAGTCTGGAGTTGCCACACTTTTCTTTTCCTCTTGAAGGTCAAAGATTCTTTTGGTTTTCTTTGAAATTGTTTCCAAGCAGTGTAGAAAATACTTTAAGCTGTTAGCCTACTCTTGCTTCAGCTTACAAGAATGCCTTCATTTTTCATTGACATTGCTCTGAGTCAGGTCAGAATACAAGATAATTCTCTAGAAAAAGAAACAAGGGAGGAAGCTTTTACGGTGCAGTATTTGCCTTTGAACTCTCCTCTTCTCAGTGAAAGTTAAAAAGTACTTTGAGGACCAGTCCACATGCCTCTTGTTCTTTTCTGATTCATTCTGTCTTTTCAGAATGCTTTGAAAAACAAAGTAGAAATTGCTGTAGAAGCTTGTGCAATCTTGGACTGCAATTACATGCACTTAATGGAACAGAGAGAGCACCCTGCTGTCATGTTAAAAGGATGGGTACTTATGTTTTGTTTTAAATCTTTGATTAATTCAAAGGATTTTGTTTGCAGATCAGATGCTATGATTCAAACGAGATGGCCCATCACCTATTTCTGTTTCAAAGGCATTGGAGTTTGCTGTTTACATATTATGAATACAACCGCTCTTCAGTAACGGGTATGCTCTTGCTCCCTCACACAGCTCTAATAAAATGACCCTGGCTGGGTAATGTGTTTGCAGTAACAGTTTTCTAAACTTATACTGAGGACCACTACACAGGCAGCAAAAACAACACCTTGATTTGAATGATAACTTCTGGCAGGATGGCTGCAGCAAGTCCCTGTGGTCTGGACAGGTGCAGCAGCCTGTTCACCTGCCCTGACAACAAGCAGAACAGCATGTCTGACATTAGACTAGTTTCGTGGGTGAACTACTTTTGGAAAAATCAAATTCCAATTAAATTGGAATACAAATTAGTCCTTGTCTTTCCTCCTAATTTATCATCTTGTATGGCTTTAGGACTTCACATCTTTAAGAAACCTCAGTCCTGCAAGATGGGGCAATCTCGTACTTTTGCCTAATGTTACTTAATGCTTGAGGTGGAGTGACATACCTTCAGTAGGAGTCTCTGGAGATTACAAATTTAGGTATCTTTTCAAAATGTAGATTAGTTTATGGCACTCTGAATACTGGGGAAAGGAGCCAAGGCTTCATTTGTTCTTCGTTGTGATGTTTCCTACCTAGCTCACAGCCTGACTGGGCAGCAGAGTTTTTTGTTGTTGTTCTTTCCAGACTGGTGCAATAAGCTGCAATGATTTTCTTCAGCTCAAGAAAGTACTTACCTAAGCCTGCCACAGTAAGAAGCACCCCCTGTAGAGAGATGCCATTCAGTTTACACTTCAGCTCATGGGAATCTTTTCATTCCTGATAGCTGAATGCAGCTTTGCAGACTTCAGAAAATAGGCTATTATGTTGTATCATATTTATTTCATAAAGTCACAGTGCTTATTTATAAACTTTTGTGTGTACTTGCTGTGACAGAAGAGCACACCAGAGACTTCATTTGGTTACATTTTCTTTAATGTGGATTATTTGCCAAGAAACAAACAGTATGTGGGACTATCAGGTGAAACTACTAAAACTCCAGGTGCTCACATTTTCAATCTAATAGAGATCTCATAGTTAATAAACTTGAGCAAAGCCTTAAGGGGATGTCCTGCCATTGCTTTTCCCATCCATTTATGCAGCACTGACTTCTTAGGCCAACGTGCTCACATTACTTCCAACTGCAGTTGGGATTTCGCTTGTTCTGCTTGCTGCGTGTTAAAATGTTGAATTTCCTTTACTGTCTTTAACACTTCTAAGCTTTAAAATTTAAATTAAACATCAACAATCACAACCTGAAGTCAGAAGATAGTTGTTTTTGAACATCTCTGTGTCTTGTTTGTTGCTTGCAGCAAATCTCAGTTCTCCCTAGAGATTGCATTGCCCTAATATATTGTTTTGCTAAAAGAAAGCTGAGACTCCTTCGTCTCTTTGGTGCATTCACTTCAAAGAAAAATTGAACTTTCTTTCTGTATTATTCTGTATCCATATTTTTCATGGGTTGTCCTGACTGTAATAAATGTGCATCCTCTTTTTCTGGAAATAAAGGGAAAAGGGAAAAGGAGGGTGTGTTTCTGGACTCTAGATGGTACTTTTTATTTTTTATTTTTTCCTTTGGAGTTGGAAACAAGAGGGAAACATGCTGATAAAGATGGCCAAGATGTTTTAGAGGTTTTCTTGTTACAAGCAACTAGCCTTTTCTCTGAACACTAGAGAGAGAGAAACCTAAAACAAGCTTCTAACAAATGGTAGTTCCAGTCCCTCACAAGGAACATTGTATCTTTGGCACAGAAGACTACCCAGCTGCCAGCTTGTGATCTTTCTGTGGTGTCTATAGACTTAATGGTGATCATAACAGGGCTGTCACCTCCACTGAACAACGCTGCACAGATAAATTTCAGCTTTTCTTCAGAATTAAAGCTCTTGTTTGTTAGAACCAGAGATCTCAGGTCAACCACTTCTAAAACGAAAAATACATAATTACTGACTATTGAGAGATTTCATAGGAGGAATGATACATTTCCTGCAATAAAGAAATTCCTGCTTACGAATGCAGGGGTACACCTTGCTGTTCAAGTCTTATCTGTGAGAGAAGTATCTATCTTCCTGTCTTATTTGCAGGTAATTTCCAGCTACTTCACACTAATGAACAGTGGGTCCTAAAGCCAAGCCCTTCCTTCATTCCATAGCCCAGGACCATCCTATAACTCTGTCCATTCTGGGCAAAGAATGAGGTGGAGATCAACAGTAAAACAGCTGATGACTGAAGACAGCTACAGTTCAAAGGAACATGGGCCTCATCTCCTGTCAGTCCTAACCAAAAGATATTGGCTATTCCAGGATGAATGATTTCTGAAGACAAAATCTTTTAAAGTAATGAATTGGGAAGGTATTTAAGGGTGGAAACCTCAATTTAAATATAAAGGTACAAAACTGTATTTAATCTGATTTGATAAAGTCTGCTTCAATAAAATGATATATAACTGTACATCTGGAGGGATGTGCTGTAATATCTGTAGTTATGTCAGAGCTTTTTATATACAGTAGTGATGATATGTCACTTGTATTGAAAAGTGTTCAGGTTAGATTGTTAATATTAAGCTATTTGAAACAAAATGAAAGCAAAGGCTTGCAGAAAAGTCTTGTGATAATGACTGGTTACGAAAACAAAATGAAATCAATTGATGATATGGGTAAAGTGAAAAACTTTCTTTTCCACTCTGCAAAACAGTGGAAAATCACTTCACATGTGCAGTGTAGACTCAGTGATATCTCCTTTTCCTTCCACAGCCATATTCACTGAAGGGAGCAACCTTTCTGGTGTTTTCTACTTCAGCAGAAGTTAACGGCACTTTGTGATTTTATTTTATTTTTCCCTAAAACAGCATTCTTTCTACTAGCATTCAGTAGTTGAGGCATTTTGCAACTCTGCAGCAAAACTACTGAAATACTTAAATATGTTTTGTGGCTAAAATAGGAGCTTCATTTAAAAACAAACAAAAAACTGCAGATGCTTGCTTATTTTGTAAATATAGCAGGCTTCTCAAAATGCTTTTGCTATTTCGGAGTATTGGTAAATGCTACCAGTCATCTCTTCAATGTCAGTGGAATGCTGACCTTACTCATGTTAGAATATTTTGCCACTGTATTTCATAGAGACAAAATTTGTAATTTTGCTTTCAGATGAGCTCACTAAATCCCAGTTCTGCACTCAGACAGTCGTACTGTGAAGTCTCTCTGGGCATTGTCATTTTCCTTGCATTTTTAATTAATGCAGAAAGTCTGGAACAATTTGGGGTTTTAAGAAGTTAAATTTTCAAGAGACAATTTAGTGTTAGATGCTGCATATCACAAAAGTTATTCTTGCATACTAATAAATTCTAGATCATCTTGTGTTGAAATATTACCTCTGTAAATACAGAGAACCTTATTCTCCACTGAAAATAGTTGCAGTAATATTTAGTTAGGTATTCCAAGCTATTTCCATATCTGAAGAACTGTACTCAATCAACAGAGTATAAATAAAAGTAGCAGATAACATTGATACAGATAAAAGTAACAAAACAAACTCCTAGACATTACCTCTATGTAATGCAAAGGCCCCAAACAAGGTCAGAGTTCAGTTGAAGCACCTGTTGTGACTTTTTCCCTTAATCTCAAATAACTTACAATCAGTATTGCTTTCATAAAAGAGCAAAATTACAGCATTAACTTTAGCTATCCATAGATTTTCCTTAATGATAAAAATCTGTCAAGCTGGTTAAATTGTATTTCAATGATTTGTCAAATTGTTGCACATGAACAAAACCAAAACTTTTGAAAACTTAATGAGATGTTAATATTGAGCTTGGGCAAATCATTTTACTAAAATACTGTATATCTGTTGTGTATATATACTGGTTTAAATTTCCTAAAGTCAAACTATATGTGTTTAGAGATACAGAGACATGTGTTCTACTGGACACATGGAACACTGAATAAAAATCATAGAATCATAGAATCATAGAATATCCTGAGTTGGAAGGGACCCTTAAGGATCATCAAGTCCAACTCTTGACACCGCACAGGTCTACCCAGAAGTTCAGACCATGTGACTAAGTGCACAGGCTCTTTTGTCTTGCTATATGCAAAAGAGCCTGAAGAACAGATGATTTTTATCTTGCTATAGACAAAAGAGCCTCTCTTGCTATAATAAGCAAGTAATGCAAATAATTATTATTGGCAAATAATAAGGTGGTCATACAATAATATGAACTGTTGCATAGTGTGGTTGTAATTTAAAGCTTGTTGCTGCCTTTTGTTCAGGATAATGCAAAACTTGTAAAATGGAAGATTACAGCAATAAATAAACAAATTTTCCCCTCCATATCGTTAGTAGAAGTATAGAATACTTCTCTATGAGGACTCACCACAGAATCTGTCTAAACTGAAGTGCTGGAGAAGAGGCAATGAACACAGGGACAAAATAACAAATAAGTAGTAGCCCCCAGATAATTTCTTCAGTTCTAAAAGAATTCAGGATTTAAAATGTCTGCACTGCTAACAACACTATATGAATTTATGACTGTCCTGGGACCCAGAGCTGCAATTTGAAGTATGTCAAAGAGCCTAGATAAGAGTAAGACAGTAACTCAGTAGTGCCATGACTTCTCTTTTTCTTCAGGGAATAACTACAGAAATTGTACCCTCACTAAAATTCTTCAATCAAAATTGTATTTCTTTGGAGGAGAACAAAGAAAGCATATGTAAGATGTCAAAGATCTGGTGTGGTGCTGGCAGAATCAACTTGCATAACAATTACCTTAACTAGGGAAATAATATACTGATTGACATTGTCACTAACTCTCATTTTGAGTACGGTGGCAATCTTGCATTATCAGGAAGAACAAAATGTTCCTGAGTTTATATGTTTAAATATAACTTACATTTATCCCTGTGCAAGCGAGTGTTTAATTTAACCAGAAAAACAGAGTATATGAAGTGGTTTGTTTATTCAAGAGAAAGAAATAATGTGATTTTTTTTTTTTTTTTTTCATGAGGAGAACTTGTATGTTGAATCTGAAAACAGAGTACTCAAAAGCTCTAGCTCTTTGCTTGTAAACACCTAGAGAAACATCAACTTTTAGGCAGACACACTCTGTGCCAGCGTTGGTGGAGCCCTAGAACAGAACCCTTCAATAGTTCTGCTGAGCATGGGGTTTGAGGGAAGCACTTGAGCATCTCCCTACCCTCAGCTACAGGAACTACAGGAGCCCTCGTAATTTTTTCTGCAAAAGAGTAAAGGAAAAGGGCAGTGCTGCAGGCACTGCTCAGTCTAAAATACATTGCAGTAAGGCTGCCTGAAGCAGAGTAAATGAAGTTGCTGGGAGAGTGGGTTAAAGTGGTCTTTAAGTCCAGTTAAAAGGAAAGGGCTAGCTAGATGAGGAACAGTTAGCAGAGGTGGGCCTTCCCTAGAGCTGTTAATGTCTGGCTTTTCTAATGAGCATGTTTCTGTAAGAGCAATTTCTACCACTTCTTGTGCAGAAAAGATCAGTATATGCAGCTTTTTGAGTTCAACTGGGGCTAGTTTAGAACCGGGTTAGTTGCATGGGTATGTGCAAATGTTTCCTCAAAATGTGATGTCTATAAAACCACAAGTATTGTTTGGAAATAAGTAGGAAGCAATGCTGGCTGCTGTTGCAGTCTGTTTGGAGAGCAGTCAATCAATAGAGCACAATAATGTTGAAACTCTGAAAGGTCTTGAAAAAGAAGATGCAAGACAAGAAGCTTGTTTTGCTTGTAGTGATAAATCTGTATAAGAAGTACATAAGGTTTTCTGTATCACCTAAAGCCACTTTCTTATCTTCTTGCTAATTTTGCCTTACTGGAAGCACTGTGGGTATCAGTAGGGCAAGAATTTTCTGTCATGGTCAGAAAAGTATATATATAGCAGAAAGCATCTCAGAAGCTAAAATATTTGTACTTGTTTTAGAGTGTAATCTTAAAATTACATGGGGAAAGTGTATCTAAATAATTAATTTGAGGTTAACCTCTGAGAACACAACATGATTTTCTGTTTCTTTACAGTTTCTTTGTAGCCATACAAACCCATCTTTGGGGTAATTTTCTCAGATCAGTAAAAGTCATGCACCTAATTCAAGAACAAATCAGTTTATTGTGGGGGTAAAAAGCTAAAGGCAGTAAAACGTGCTAAGTGCTCATATATGACCACAATTTTGATGTCAAAGATGAAGATATATCTGTTACATCCGCTCGTATCTGTATCTCTTGCATTCTCCATCTTGAAAAACTGTGGTTTTAAACAAAAAGTGACCTCAGTAATCCAACTACCCACTTAACAGAATTGTTGAGCATCTCTTTTTAGTTACTGCCTTTGATTTACCTCTAGATGGCACACTAAAAAATGAACTTTTACTTTTTTTTTTTTTTTTTTTTTTTTTTCTTTTTTTTGAATATCTGCACATTTCTCACTGTTCTAGCCCTTCAATATTTTATCTTGAGCAGGGCTTTGGAATCTTTTGGGGATACCTTGAATTGTTGCTGTGGCTTTGACCTTTGGATGAGATATGCAAGATCTGTTTTTCGTCCTTTGGAAGAGAACAAGTTTGTACCCTGTCAGATGCCTTAGATTTCATTAAAATTGATTAACTCTGGGGTACAACATGAACCACAAAACTTTAGTCCATATAACTTTCCTGTTCTCCATATTTAAAGAGTTGACTTCAGGAGATAAACTCACCCCTCCACCGTCCCCCACCCACCCCCAAAAATTTAACACTTTTTTACTGCCTAGTAATGTTGAGAATTATGTTGTAATAAGGAATCAGACAAAGATGCAGAGATTATCCTATTTTCTCAAAACTGTGGAATGGCTGATGTTGGAAGGAATCTGTGGAGGTGGTTTTAGTCATATATGATCCATACTACACATTCAGAAGCAGTTGGATCTTCTATGGTGATAAATTTCCTGCTGCAGAACACAAAAGGTGGCCTTGCCTTGCTTTGTGAGTTTCTATACTTTTCTATGCCTCAAGGTGATGAGAGAGAACATTGTGTTTAGCATACGCAGTAGCTCCCCTGCTTCCCTTGCACTTGCAAACACAGTGAAGAAGACTGTATTCAAACGTGTTATTAACTCTCACAGGTTGGCACCTGAATTCTGTAGGTTTTTCTTGTTTTCTTCTGCAGAACTTTTATATACTTTTTGCCCATGCAGTAGAGTATTAACTGCTGCTTGTTTCCATCATGCCTTTATCACAAGTAACAGCTGAAGGTTTCATTTTGTTTTCCAGCCTGAGTCTGAGTCAACAGGTCTGTGCCAGTGTCACCCTTCTGCATATAAAAGATATAAAATGACATTTTCCCTTGTTTCAACCATTGCTTACATCCATAACGTGAAAAAATGTTGTGGTTCTGTTACTGCCTCCAGAACCAGAACAGACACTATCTGCTTGAGAGTTTAAGTCTTTGTTTCTGAAGTCCAAAACACATTAGCCTTTCATGTGGCCAAAGCATTTGAGGACTCTAAAGAGAACATGCTGTTTTGAAAGGAAGACCCTGAAAACAGGCAATCAACAGTCTCTCATCATTTCTTTCTTGTTCCCAATTCATGCATTTATTACTGGAATTAGCTTAGAAGAAAACCTTGTTAAGCCTCTTCTCCTTACTAAGGAGAAAGCCTGTAGGGACAGGAAGCGTGGTTTTCAATAGAAAACACTTACTTTCAATAATGAATGTTAGCAACATCAGGAACACACAATGACCTGAGTGATATTTGAAAAAAACAACAAAATCAGCTTGGGACAGAGGTCAAGTAGAGGACATCCTCAGTCCAAACAATATATTTTGAAAGGTGGAATTCTTTTGAATTTTAAGGGTAGCTTTTTTTTTTTTTTTTTTTTTTTTTTTTAACCAAGCAGCTAAATTGCAGAAAGTCTAAGTAACTCATTGGATGTTTTTTGCAGATGTCACAGGGAACATGGCTCTTCCAGAAAAACTTGAATGCTCTTATGAACCAGATCAGAATCTGTTACTAGATGCTGTAGGAAACAACAAAAAGTTGCACATGTAGTACAAATGGTTCCATTCACAGTTGTAAATTTGACATGAAACATATATCAGAAGTCCTTAAGGATCTCTGAAAACCATGATTTCAGCATGGAAACCACATTCACACTGGGCAGAAATCAAAGTTGCTCTATGTGTAGCTTTTAAATAAAGTTCATAGAAAACTTGAGCACTGCTGATCAAAGACTTCAGATGGGTTTCTTCTATAAAGAAATGTAAGAACTATTGCATGATTTCTTGGCTAATGCATCCAGCTCTTACTTTCTTGTCAGTTTTATTGTGTTTTGTTATTTGGCTACAAGGAAACTGAAAGAAAATAACTTTTTTTATTTTTTATAGTATCCTTCTTGTCATAACATGCATATTATTCTGCCTATTTATCCTTCAGGTTCCACCTTTACAGCCTACTTCTCTAAATCTTTGTTACTTCTGTGTGAATGTAGCATTGTGATACAAACATGAAAAATGAGGGCACTAATGATGAAAAAGGGAAACTGTGGAATTCAGAATTTAGATTTTTATCTATATTTCTGAGGTGGTTCATGAAGAAATACAGCAGAAAACTGTATGAGAAAAGGCTTTCTTAGACTAGACATAGCTAGGTTATGCATGAAGTGTTGCTTTCATTGTGCCATTTTTTGTCACTGGTGTGTAAATCCAGCCACTGAAGCAAATAACTTACTCAAAGTGGCAGGTGAAATCTGGAATCTTAACATCCCAAACTTCTTACACAGGAACAACATAGAATCACAGAATATCCTGAGCTGGAAGAGACCCATAAGCATCATCAAGTCCAACTCCTGGGTCCCCGAAGGACCATCTGAAAAAACAAACCTTATGTCTGAGAGCATTGTCCAAACACTTCCTGAACTCTGGCAGCTCAGTGCTGTGACCACTGCCCTGGGGAGCCTGTCCCAGTGCCCAACCACCCTCTGGGTGCCGAACCTTTCCCTAACCCCCAGCCTGACCCTCCCCTGTCCCAGCTCCATGCCGTTCCCTCGGGTCCTGTCGCTGTCCCCAGAGAGCAGAGCTCAGCGCCTGCCCCTCCGCTCCCCTCGTGAGGGAGCTGCAGGCCGCCATGAGGCCTCCCCTCAGCCTGCTCTGCTCTGGGCTGAGCAAACCCAGGGACCTCAGCCTTCACCACTTTTGTAGACCTCCTTTGGACACTCCCTAATAGTTTTATGTCCTTCTTATATTGTGGTGCCTAAACCTGCACACAGTACTGAAATGGAGGCTGCAGCCGTACAAGGTATGTTTAGAAGGATTTAGAAAGGAAATCGAAATGTCTTAATCATTTCTTGGCCACTGACTGCAAAATTCTGGGGCAAACCACTTACACTTGGTGTTCAGGTTTCCCTGCCTGAGTAATTGCATAGTATCATGTCTACCTTTAAAAATGAGCTGTATGGTAACATAAATGTACCTTATATTTTGCTTGCAAATCAGTAGGAATTTTGCTGTTCATTTTGACAGGAGCAGCATTTCATCCTAGGAAAACAAAATCTGTCAGAATAGAGAACTAGCTAGATCAAGTGTTATTTATCCTTAAGCAAATTTTGTAGGGTGAATGATGAAAAAGAAGTAATAATAGCTACTGCTCCTTTATAGAATATTATAGATTGTACTTTTGCAGTTTTAAAAAAATAAATAAATAAAAGGAAAGAAAATGAGATTACTAGTCCTCAATAGCAAAATATTTGGGAGTGATTAAAAACAAAAATGTATTTTTCAGAAAGCTCGAGCAACACTGGAAATATTTGCTAGTTATGTATAAAAACTAAAACAAGCAAGAAAACTGAAGGAATAGCTACCAAAAGGCAGCAACCAAACCCAAGTCCAATGTCAAAACCTTATTTCAAAGACATCAGGAGGAGTGAGCCTGCTAAGATGATAAACTGAGCCAATAAATACCACCACGTGAAAGGTGCTTTCAGAGAAGGCAAACATCTAGAAGAAAACCAAATGAGGTCTTCATGCTCAATGCATATGAGCTTCAAGAGGTTTGTGTGCTGGAATTCTTTTGAGAGCACATTCATCAGACTGTTTGTCTCAGTGAAGTGTTAGTGGAAGTTGTAGAACAAACAGATAAACTGAAGTACAGCAGATTGCCAGAAGCAGATCTGTATTTATCCAGGACCTATAAAAGTTCAGCTCGAGGATGAAATCTCTCAACAAGTAACTAGGGTAGGTAGCTAGAAGTTTAAAAATCTCTTGAATTTCAGGCCTCAAAGTCGTTAGTTGTGACAGTAATTTTTGAAAGGGCTGCATGGGAGACCTAGGGGAATTAAAATCTGGTAATCTTGATACCTGTAACAGGCAAATTAGTAGAAAACTAGTAAAGAATGATTCCCTTATACTTAGATAAACTTGTGGAGAGTAATTGTGTAGAAGGCATTAGGAATCCTGAGCAAGGGGGGGGGAAAGATACCTGCTCGATCTCATCTACCTGGACTTTGAAGAGGTATACCACGAGATCCCTTACCACAGGCTCCTAAAGAAACTGCCATTGAATTAAAAAAAAAAAAAAATGTTTTCAAGGGTAAAGAGACCAGAAAGAATTTAGATGAGAATTATCATCAGTAGCACTTATATAAGTGGCTGTATCCTCCTCTCCCCCTCCCAATCTTGTTAAAAAAAATTAAAAAATTCTAGTAGATCTAGCAAAAATAATGAAAAATGTGACAAGGCTGATAAGAGTTATGAGGTGGTTTTCATTCCAACAGTTACTGATTAAACCCAGGACTCTCCAGCCTGGAACAGGGACGGCTGACAGTGATATCATAGAGCTGTGTTAGATAAAAGTAGCTTAGGTATGATGCAAAATAACTGATTGCTAGGATCTTTTCATATACAACAGCTTAAATGTTCAAATCAGATTAATGGGAGAAAGGCTCAAAAGACATGATGATGAGGCTCCTCTTACACCTTACAAGTGACCAGATGAGCTCCTTTGTTCAGGGAAGCTGTAAGTGCCAGAAGGCTTGGGGCAGGCATAGCAAGATCATTGCTGAGAAATCCTTTGAGATTTGTTATTTTTTTTTTTTTTTTTAATTTCGGTGGTCCCTGAACCACAGATTGCTGGAGTCTGGGAGAACATTTTGTAGAAGGATCACTACCTGCTTTTATTTTTACTTCTAACCATCTGGTTTGGTCTCCTGTTAGATAGAGACTGAGCATTGGACTTGACAGCCTGACCCAATATTAGCAGTGTTCAGTCTTTCTTCCCATAGCTTACAGCTGGTTGCTTCTAATCGCACCTCTTCCAGCAGCCACTTAATCTACTTTGCTCAGACATAACACTTGACTTTAGATTCAGCATTCAGACTGCTTTATGATCTAATGTATCAAGAATCAAATAGAGGTCTGGCTATGTACTCTGTGAAGTCCTCTCTGTAGCAGCTCTTATTCAGTGACCGTGGAGAAGGAATTATAGCTCGGTCCGTTTCCTGCTCACTGAGGTTTGTTTACCAGCCTTCTCTCTTGCATCTGTATAATGTATCACCTAATTAGTTAATAACTCTATTCGCATGCTAAGCATGTGTGGCCATTATTAGTGTCACTCATTCAGTCTGTGGTAAATGTTACTTTAAGATCTTTTCTGGTCTGAGCATTTCCATACCTAATGTGAGCCAGATCAAAGCTGTCCTGCTGTGATTAACCAAGGCTTTGCAGCCCTATTCACTTACTACCTCAAAAACACTATCTGTCAGCCCTAAGCAGCTGTGCACGTATGCACTTACCGTCTTTTAAGATAATGTATATGCCTTCTACCTCTCTATCAGTTACCAATTATATCATGTATGAGCTAGTCAAGGTTGCTGTTTTTCCATGAACGCATAAGTGGTAGGCTGCTCTGAATGCCAGCTTTCGCCTTTTTAATGCCACTTGGCACTGGTCTTTGTGGCATTGCTTTCTGGCTGAGCAGTGGTAAATGGACAGATAAAGGAGCAAGCCTAAAGTGCATGATGTCAATTATCTGTTAGATAAAATGTGCTGCTGAGCAGAAAGCGTGGCGTAAATCCTCACATATCAGAGGTACAACTGAAGGACGGAAGGGAAAAGGTTGTGACATATGATTCTTTTAAGTGTTATATCAGGTTTATTTTGGTGATTCTTCATTATTCATTATTTTAACTGGTAGTTTAGGAGAGAGTACCAAACAGTGAGGTGTCCATGGCCAGGCGGGAGTGCAGACTGATAGCCCCAGACAGGGCTGAAAGGGACTCCTGGGCCGTGGACAGGGGTTGGGAGGTCCTGAGGGCGGCTGGCAGGGCTGTGAGGAACGCTGGTGCCATCAGGACACTTGTCAGTGTCCAGGAAACCAATCAGAAAAATAAATTCCCGCAACACTTGGATATAATTGTATTTTGAAATATGGTGACGTTGAGAGTATATTCATAGTTACATGTTCTTCCCTTTCATGGCTCAAATGTATTGCAGATTAGGACAAAATATTCTGGTAGACATAATTTTAAAAGCCCTGAGCTTTTTTGCCAAAATATTTCAGTTGGGAACTTTTTTTTTTTTTTTTTTTTTTTTTTTTTTTTTTT